>JAIUJO010000619.1:175000-770000 GCA_023846275.1 Vanilla planifolia | reverse complement strand
AGAAGAAGAGAAAGAAGAGGAAGAAGAAGACGGAAGAAGAAGAAGAAGAAGAAGAAGAAGAATAAGAAGAAGAGAAATAAGAAGAAGAAGAAGAAGAAGAAGGTGAAGAAGGAGAAGAAGAAGAAGAAGAAGAAGAATTGGAACAAGAATAACAAAAAGAAATGGAAGAAGAGGAAGAAGAAGAAAAACAAGAAGGAGGAGGTGGAGGAGGTGAAGAAGAAGAATTGGAAGAAGAGGATGAAGTAGAAGAAGAAGCGGAAGAATACAAAAAACAAAAAGAAGAGGAACAAGAAGAAGAAGAAGAAGAAGAAGAGGAAGAAGTCAAAGAAGAAGATGAAGAAGAAGAAGAAGAAGAAGTAAAAGAAGAAGAAGACGAATAAAATGAAGAAGAAGTTGATAAAGAAGTAGATGAAGAAGAAGAAGAAGAAGATGAAGAAGAAGAAGAAGAAAAAGAAGAAGAAGAAGAAGAAGAAGAAGAAGAACAAGAAGAAGAAGAAGAAGAAGAATGACAAGACGAAGAATAAGAAGATGATGAAGATGATGAAAAAGAAGACAAAAAAGAAGAGGATGTAGAAAAAGAAGAAGCAGTAGTAGTTGTAGTAGAAGAAGAAGAAGAAGAAGAAGAAGAAGAAGGAGAAGAAGAAGAAGATGAAGAAGAAAAAGAATAAGAAAGAGAAGAAGAAGAAGAAGTTGAAGAAGAAGAAGAAGAAAAAAAGAAGATGAAGAAGAAGAAAGTGAAGAAGAAGAAAGTGAAGAAGGAGAAGAAGAAGAAGAAGAAGAAGAAGAAGAGGAAGAAAAAGAAGAAGAAGAAGAAGGAAAAAAAGAAGTAGAAAATGGACAGGAAGAAGAAGAAGAAGAAGACAAAGAAGACAAAAAAGTAGTAGTAGAAGAATAAGAAGAAGAGGAAGAAGAAGATTAAGAAGAAGAAGAAGTAGAAGAAGACAAAGAACAAGAAGTAGAACAAAAAGAAGAAGAATAAGAAGAAGAAGGTGAAGTAGAAAAGAAGAAGAATAAGAAGAAGAACAATCAAAAGAAGAAGAAGAAGAAGAAGAAGAAGAAGAAGAAAAAGAAGAAGAAGAAGAAGAAAAGAAGAAGAAGATGACAAAGAAGAAGGTAAAGAAGAAGAAGTAAAAGAAGCATTAGAAGAAGAAGATGAAGAAGATGAAGAAGAAGTAGAAGAAGAAAAAGAAGATGAAGATGAAGTGAAGAAGAAGTTGAGAAAAAAGAGGAAGAATAATATGAAGAAGAAGAAAATGAAGAAGAAGAACAAGAAGAAGAAGAAGAACAAGAAGAAGAAGAAGAAGTACAAGAGGTTGAAGAAGAAGAAGAAGAAGAAGAATTAGAAGAAGAAGAATAAGGAGACGGAGGAAGGTGAGAAGAAGAAGAAGAATAGTAAGAACAAGAAGAAGAAAAAAAAGAAGTAAAAGATGAACGAGATGTAGAAGAAGTAAAAGAAGAAGAAGAAGAAAAAGTAGAATAAGTAGAACAACAACAAGAAGAAGTAGTAGAAGAAGAAGAAGAAGAAAAGAAGCAGAAAAAGAAGAAAGAGAAGAAGAAGAAAAAGAAGAAGAATAAGAAGAAGAAGAAGAACGAGAGAAAGAAGGTAGAGTAGTGTAGTGTAGAGTAGAGCTAGGTTAGGTTAGGCTAGGCTGGAGTAAAGTAGAGTAGAGTAGAGCAAAGTAGAATAGATAGAGCAGTGTAGAGTGGAGCAGAGTAGAGTAGAGCTAGGTTAGGCTAAGTTGTGCTAGGCAAGCCTAGATTAGACTAGAGTTGAGTGGATTCTTCTTCTTCTTCTTCTTCTTTGTCCTCCTCTTTGTCTTCTTCCTCTTCCTCTTCTTTTTCTTTTTCTTCCTCTTCTCCTTCTTCTTGCAATTCTTCCTCTACTTCCTCTACTTATTCTTCTTCTTTTTCTTCATCTTCCTCTTCTTCTTCTTCTTCTTCTTACAATACTACCTCTTCTTCTGCTTCTTGTTCTTCTTTTTCTCCTTTATCTTCTCCTTCTTCATCTTCTTCTTCTTCTTCTCCTGCTTCTTCTAGTTCTTCTTCTTCTTCTACCCTTTCTTCTTCTACTTCTTCGTCTTCTTCTTCTTCTTCTGCCTCTTATTTTTCTTAAGCTTCTTCATCATTTTCTTCTTCTACTACTTCTCCTTCTTCTTCTTCTTCTAATTTTTCTTCTTCCTTATCTTCTTCATCTAATACTACTTCTTCTTCTTATTCTTCTTCTTCTTCATCTTCTTCTTCTTCGTCTTCTTCTTCTGTTTTTTCTTCTTCTTCATCTTCTTCTTCTTCTTCCTCTTCTTCACTAACTTCTTTTACTTCTTCTTCTTCCACTTCTTCCTCTTCTTCCTCTTCATCTTCTTCTTCTTCCTCTCCTTCTTCCTCATCTTCTTCTTCTTCTTATTCTTCCTCTTATTCCTCTTCTTCCTCTTTTTCTTCCTCTTCCCCCACCTCTTCTTCTTCGTCTTCTTCTTTTTCTTCTTATAATTCTTCTTCTTCTTCTTCTTCTTCTTCTTCTTTAACTTCTTCATCCTCTTCTTATTCTTTTTCTTCTTCTTCTTCTTGTTCCTCTTCTTTATTCTTTTTCTACTTTTTCCTCTTCTTCTTCTTCCTCATCTTCCTCTTCTTCTTCTTCTTCTTCCTCTTCTTCTTCTTCTTCTACTATTACTACTACTACTTTTTCCAAATCCTCCTCTTTTTTGTCTTCTTTTTCATCATCTTCATCTTCTTCTTATTTTTCTTTTTCTCATTCTACTTCTTCCTCTTCTTCTTCTTTTTCTTCTTCTTCTTCATCATCATCATCATCTTCTTCTTCTTCTCCTATTTCTTCTTCTTCTTCCTCTTCTTCCCTTCTTTCACTTCTACTTCTTCTTCCTCTTCTTCCTCTTCTTCTAATTCTTCTACTTCCTATTCTTCTCCTTCTTCGTCTTCTTCTTCTAATATATCTTCTTGTTCTTCTTCTTCTTGTTCTTCCACTTCTTCTTCTTCTTCTACTACTTTATCTTCTTCTCCTTCTTCTTCTTCTTTTACTTCTTCTAGTTCCCCTTCTATTTCTTCTTCTTCTTATTTTTTGTCTTCCATATCATCTTCTTCTTCATCATCATCATCATCATCTTCTTCTTCTTCTTCTTCTTCTTCTTCTTCTTATCCTTCTTTGTCTTCTTCTTCTTCTTCTTTGTTTTCTTCTTCTTCTTCTTTTTCTTCTTCTTTTTCTTCTTCTTCTTCTTCTTCTTCTTATATTTCATCTTCTTCTTCTTCTTCTTCTTCCTCTTCTTTGTCTTCTTCTTCCTCTTCTTTTTCTTCTTCTTCTTCTTCTTCTTCTTCTTCTATTTCTTCTTCCTTATAGTGTTCTTCTTTTTCTTCATCTTCTTCTTGTTTTTTTCCTCCTCTTTGTCTTCTTCCTCTTCCTTTTCATTTTCTTTTTTTTCTTACTATTCTTCTTCTTCTTGCAATTATTCCTCTTCCTCTTCTTCTTCTTCTTCTTCTTCATGTTTTGCCTCTTCTTCCTCTTCTTCTCCGTCTTTTTCTTCTTTATCGTCTCCTTCTTCTTCTTCTTCTTCTTCTCCTTCTTCTTCCCCTTCTTCTTCTTGTTCTTCTTCTTCTTCTTCTTCCCTTCCTTCTTCTTCTTCTTGTTCTTCGTTTTCTTCTTCTTCTTCTTCTTCTTCTTCCTCTTCTTTTTCTTTAGCTTCTTCTTCACCTTTTCTTCATCTTCTTCTTCTCCTTCTTCTTCTTCTTCTTATTTTTCTTCTTATGTATCTTCTTCTTCTTTTACTACTTCCTGTTCTTGTTCTTATTCTTCTTCTTCTTCTTCTTCTTCCTCTTCTTCTTCTATTTTTCTTCTTCTTCATCTTCTTCTTCTTCTTCCTCTTCTTCTCTAACTTCTTCTTCTTCATATTCTTCTTTTTCTTCCTCTTCTTCCTATTCTTCTTCCTCTCCTTCTTCCTCTTCTTCTTCTTCTTCTTCTTCCTCTTATTACTCTTCTTCTTCTTAATCCTCTTCTTCCTCTTTTTCTTCATTTTCCCCCTCTTCTTCTTCTTCTTCTTCCTCTTCATCTTCTTCTTACTCTTCTTCGTCGTCTTCTTATTCTTTTTCTTCTTCTTCTTCTTGTTCCTCTTCTTTATCTTTTCTACTTCGTCTTCTTCTTCTTCTTCTTCCTCTTCTTCCTCTTGTTGTAGTTGTTGTGTGGAGCAATGCTAGGCTTGCCTAGGCTAGGCTAAGCTAGGCTAAGATAGAGTAAAGTATATTAGAGTATATTAGTGTAAAGTAGTGTATACTAGAGTACAGATTGGTTAGGTTAGGTTAGGCTAAGGTAAGCTAAGAAAGGCTAGGCTTTGTTATCCTATGCTAGAGTAGAGGAGAGTAGGGTACAGTAGAGTAGAGTAGTGCTAGATTAGGCTAGACAAGGTTATGTTAGATTTGAGTATAGTAGAGTAGAGTAGAGTAGAGTAGAATAGAGTAGAGTAGAGTAGATTAGAGCAGAATGGAGTGGAATGGAGTGTAGTAAAGTACAGTAGAGTATAGTAGAGGAGAGGAGAGGATGGGAGAGGAGAGGATAGGAGAGGAGAAGAAAAGAGAGGAATGGAGAGGAGAGTAAAGTAGAGTAGAGTAGAGCAAAGAAGAGCAAATTAGAGTGGAGAAGAGTAGAGTAGAGTAAGTAGAGTAGAGAAGAGCAGAGCATAGTAGAGCAGAGTAGAGCAGAGCAGAGGAGAGTAAAGTAGAGTAAGGTTAGGTTAGGCTAAGTTAGAGTAGAGTAGAGTGAATATAGTCGATTAGAATAGAGAAAAGTTGAGTAAAGTAGAGTTAGCTTAGGTTAGGCTAGAGTAGGCTTGGCTAGGCAAGGCTAAATTAGAATAGAGTAGAGTTGAGTAGAGTAGAGTAGGGTAGAGCTAGGTTAAGCATGGAGAGGCTAGGCTAGGCTAAACAAGACTAGCATAGAGTAGAGTTGAGTTGAATAGAGTAAAGAAGAGTAGAGTAGAGCAAAGTAGAGTATAGCAGAGCAGAGAAGAGAATAGTAGAGTAGAGCATAGTAAAGCAAAGTAGAAAATTGTAGAGTAGAGTAGGTGAGAGTAGAGTAGAGTAGAATAATTTAGAGCAGAGTATAATAGAGCTAGGTTAGGCTAAGTTTGGTGAGGCTAGGCTAAAGAAGAGTAGAGTTAAGTAGAGTAGAGCTGAGTAGAGTAGAGTATAGTAGAGTAGAGCTAGGTTACGCCAGGCAAGGCTAGGCTAGGTTTTGCAAGGGTTGGCTATTCAAGGCTAGGCAAGAGTATAATAGAGTAGAGTAGAATATAGTAGAGCAGAATAGAGTAGAGCAGAGTTGACTAGACTAGAATAGAGTAGAGTAAAGTAGAGCAGAGCATAGCAGAGCTTGGTTAGGCTAGGCTATGCTAGGCTAGGCTCGAATAGGCAAGGTATTGCTAGAGTAGAGTAGAGTAAAGTAAAGTAGAGGTAAATTATGCTAGGCTAAGCAAGGCTAAGTTAGAGTAGAGTAGAGTAAAATAGATTGGATTAGAGAAAAGTAAAGTAGAGTAGAGCTAAGTTAGGCTAGGGTAGGTTATGGTAGGCTAGGCTAGAGTAGAGTAGAGTAAGATAGAGTAAAATAGAGTAGAGTAGAGCTAGGTTAGGCTAGGCTAAACTAGGGAAGAGCAGAGTAGAATATAATAGAGTAGAGTACAGTAGAGAAGAGTAGAGTAATGTATATTAGAGTAGAGCAAAGCAGAGCAGAGTAGAACAAAGTAGAGCAAAACATGATAGAGTAAAGTGGAGGAGAGTAGAGTGGAGTAGAATAGAGTAGAGCTAGGTTAAGCTAGGTTAGGCTAGGTTAGAGTAGAGCAGAGTAGAGTAGAGTAGAAAATAGTAGAGCATAGTAGACCAGAGTAGAGCAGAGTAAAGCAGAGCAAAACAAAGCAGAGCTATACAAGTATAGCAAAGTATAAATAGGTTAGGCTAGGTTAGTTGAGGCTGGAGTAGATTAGAGTAGACTAGAGCTAGGTTATGCTAGTCTAGGTTAGAGTTGAGTAGAGTAGAGTTGAGTTGAGTAGAGTAGAGTAGAGTAGAGCAGAGTAGAGTATAGTAAAGAAGAGTAGAGTATAGTAGAGTAAGGACAGGCTAGGCTAAGCTGGATTAGAGTAGAATAGAGTAGAGCTAGGTTAGGTTATGCTAGGCTAGGCTAGAGTTTAGTGGCGTATAATAGAGTAGAGTGGAGCAGAGCAGAGTATAGTAGAGTAGAGTAGAGTAAAGTAGAGAAGATTAGAGCAAAGCAGAGCATAGTAGAGTAGAGTAGGGCTAGGTTAGGCTCGACTTGGCTAGGTAGGGTAGAGTAGACCGATGTTAGGCTAGGCTTGGCTTGGTTAGGATAGAGTAGTGTAGAGTAGAGTTGAGTTGAGCTTGGATAGGCTAGGCTATGGTAGGCTAGGCTAGGCTAACCTAGAGTTGAGTAGAGTAGAGTAGAGGAGTGTAAAGTAGATTAGAGTAGAGTTTTGTTTGGCCAGGCTAGGCTAGAATAGAGCAGAGTAGAGTAGACTAGAGAGAACAAAGCAAAGCAGAGTAGAGCATATCAGAGCAGAGTAGAGAATAGTAGAGAAGAGCAAAATAAAGATGAGTAGATTAAAGTAGAGTAGAGTATAGTAGAATAGAGCAGAGTAGAGTAGAGCTAAGTTAGGCTAAGCTAGGCTTGGTTTGGCAAGGTTGGAGTAGAGTAGAGTAGAACAAAGTGAAAAGAGTATAGTATAGTATAGTATGGTAGTGTAGAGCTAGGTTGGGCTAGGTTAGGTTAGGTTAGAGTTGAGTATGGAAGAGTAGAGCAGAGTAGTGTGGAGTAGAGTATAGTAGAGTATCGTAGACTAAAGTATTATAGAGCTATGTTAGGCTAAGCTAGTCTAGAGTATAGTAGAGTAGAGTAGCGTAGAGTAAAGAAGAGTAGATTAGAGAAGCACACAATAGAGTAGAGTAGAGTAGAGGAGAGTAGAGCATGGTTAGGCTAAGCTAAGCTAGGTAAGGCTAAGCTAGAGTAGAGTAGAGCATAGTAGAGTAGAGCTTGGTTCGACTAGCCTAAGCTAGACAAAGTTAGAGTAGCACAGACTAAAGTAGAGAAGAGTAGATTAGAGTAGAGTAGAGTAGTATGGAATAGAGTATGGTAGAGCTAGATTAGGCTAGGATAGGCAAGAGAATAATAGAGTAAAGTAGAGTAGGGCAGAGCATAGCAGGGCAGTGTAGAGTAGAACAGAGTACCACAAAGCAAAGAATAGTAGAGTAGAGTAGAGCAAAGTAGAGTAAAGCAGAGCAGAGAAAAGTAGAGTAGAGTAGAGCTAAGATAAGCTAGGGTAGGCTAGGCTAGGGTAGGCTAGGCTAGAGTAGAGCTAGGTTAGTCTTGGCTAGGCTAGGCTAAGCTAGAGTAGAATAGAGTAAAGTAGAGTAGGGTAGAGTAGAGTGTAATAGAGTAGAGTAGAGTAGAGCTAGGTAAGGCTAGGCTAAGTTAAGGTATGCTAGGCTAGAGCAACATAGAGCAGAGTAGAGTGGAATATAACTAAGTTTGGTTAGGTTTGGCTAAAGTAGAGTAGAATAGAGTAGACCAAGGTAGAGTAGATTATAGTAGAGTACTGTAGAGCATAATTGAATATAGCAGACCAGTGCAAAGAAGAGCATAACAGAGCAGAGTATAGTAGAGTAGAGAAGAGCAGAGCAAGGTTAGGCTAGGCTAAGATAGGCTAAGCAAGGTTAGAGATTAATTGAGTTGAGTAGAGTATAGTAGAGTATAATAGAGTTGAGCTAGGTTAAGCTAGGCTAAGTTATCATAGAGTAGAATATAGTAAAGTACAGTAGAGTATAGTAGAGCATATTAGAGTAGGGTAGTGTTAGGTTAGGTAAGTTTAGGCTAATATATGGTAGGTTATGCTAGGCTAGAGTACAATATAGTAGAGTAGAGTAAAGCTAGGTTAGGCTGGGCTAGGTAAGAATATATCAGTGTAGAGCAGAGTATAGTACAACAAAGTAAAGTAGAGTAGATCTAGGATAGGCTATGCTAGGCTAGGCTAAATAAGGCTATAGTAGACTAGAGTAGAGTAGAGTAGAGTATAGCTCAATAGAGTAGAGCCAAGAAAAGAATAGTAGAGCAGAGCAAAGCTAGGTTGGGCTAGGCTAGGAAATGCTAGGCTAGGTGAGAGTAGAGTAGAGCTGAGCAAGGTTAGGTTAGGCTAGGTAAGGCTAGGCTAGAGTAGTAGAGTAGAGTAGAGTAGAGTAGAATAGAGCACTAGACTTGGCTAGGTTGGGCTAAGCTACGCTAGAATAGTGCAGAGTAAAGTATAGTAGAGTAGAGCAGAGCAGAGCAGAGCAAAGAAGAGAAGTATAGAGCATTGTAGAGTAGAGCATAATAAAGCATACTAGAGCAAAGAACAACGATGTGGCATAGAGCATAGTAGAGTTGAGCAAAGTAGAGCAGAGAAAAGAAGAGGAGAGTAGAGCAGAGAAGAGAAGAGTATAGTAGAGCTGAGTAGAGTAGAGCAGAGTGGGGTAGAGTAGAGAAGAGCTAGGTAATGCTAGGTTAGAGTTGAGTAAAGTAGAGTAAAGTAAGGTAGAGCTAGTTTAGGCTAGGTTTGTTATGCTAGTCTAGCTAAAACTAGAGTAGAGTAGAGTAGAGTAGAGTAGAGTAGTGTGGAGTAGAGCTTTTTTAGGCAAGGCAAAGCTAAAATAAGCTATAATAGAGTAGAGTAGATAGTGTAAAACAAAGTAGAGAAAAGTAAAGCAAAAAAGAGTAGAGTAGAGTAGAGTAGAGCATTGTAGTATAGAGCAGAGTAGAATAGAATAAAGTAGAGTAGAGAAGAGCAAAGTAGACCAGAGCTCTATTAAGCTAGGCTAAGCTAGGCTAGCATAGAGTAGAGTAGAGTAGAGAAAAGTTAGGTGAGGCTATGACACAGTATAGTAGAGTTGAGATAGTGGAGTAGTGCAGAGCAGAGTAGAGCAGAGCATGGCAAAAAAGAGCAGAGTAGACTAGAGTAGAGCTAAGTTAGGCTTGGTTAGGCTAAGCTAGACTAGGGTTGAGTAGAGTAGCAGAGAGTAAAGTAGAGTAGAGCTAGGTTAAGTGAGGCTAGGCTAGACTAGGCTAGAGTATAATTGAGTGGAGTATAGTACAGTAGAGTAGAGATGAGTTGAGCAGAGTAGAGTAGGGTAGAGCAAAATAGAGCAGAGCATAACAGAGGAGAGAAGAGCTAGGTTAAGCCAGGCTAGGTGGGGCAAGGCTAGGGTAGAGTAGAGTAGAGTAGAGTGAGGTTAACATAGGCTAGGCTAGGCTAGCTTTGAGTAGAGTATAGAGTAGAGTAGAGTCCATTTGACTAGAGTATAGTACAAAAGAGTAAAGTAGAGCTAGGTTAGGCTCACTTAGGTTAGGGTAGGATACATTAGGTTAAGCTAGGCAAGGCTAGGCTAGAGTAGAGTAGAGCTATGTTAGGTTAGGATAGGCTAGTTAGAGTATAGTAGAGTAGTATATAGTAGAGTAAACTAGAGTAGAGTAGAGTAGAGTAGAGTAGAATAGAATAGAGCTAGGTTAGGTTAGGCTAGGCTAGAGTATAGTAGAGGAGAGAAGAGTAGAGCATAGTAGAGTAGAGTAGAGTAGAGTAGAGCTGAGTATAGTAGAGCATTATTGAGCAATGTACAAGAAAGTTGAGTGTAGTAGAGAAGAGCTAAGTTAGGCTAGGCTAAGCTAAAGAAGAGTTATGTTAGGTTAGGTCAGGCTAGGCTAAGTAAGAGTAAAGTAGAGTAGAGTAGAGTAGAGCTAAGTTTAGTTAGGCAAGGCTAAGCTAGGTTAGGCTAGGTTAGGCTAGGGTAGGCTTGGCTAGTCTAGAGTAAAGTAAAATAGAGTAGAGTAGAGTAGAGTAGCATAGCATAAAGTTGAGTAGAATCGAGCAAGGTTAGGCTAGGCAAGGATGGGCTAAGTTGGAGTACAATAGAGCAACATAGTGTAGAACACAATAGAGCAGAATAGAGAACAAAAGAGTAAAGCAGAGTAGAGTAAGGTTAGGTAAAGATAAGCTAGGTTAAGCTTTAGTAGAGTAGAATAGAGTAGAGTGGAGCTAGGTTAGGCTAGGCTAGGTGAGGTTAGAGCAAAGTAGAGTATAATGGAATAGAGTAGAGTAGAGAAGAGTATAGTAGAGCAAGGTAGAGTAGAGGAGAGAAGAAGAGTAGAACAAAGCAATGCAAAGTAGAGCAGAGCAGAGTAGAGCAATACAGAGTAGTAGAGAGCCAAGTAGAGTAGAGTAGAGTAGAGCTCGGTTAGGCTACACTAGGTTAGGCTAGAGTAGAGTATGATAGGGTAGTACACAGTAGAGTAGAACCATATAGAGCATAACAAAGTATAGTAGGGCTAGGTTAGGCTAAGCTAGGCTATATTAAGTAAGGTTAGAGTAGAGTTGAGTGGAGTGGGGTAAAGTAGAGTTGAGTAGAGTAGATTAGAGTAGAGTAGATTAAAGAAGAGTAGAGCAGAGAATAATTGAGTAGAGCAATGTTAGGTTGCGCTAGGTAAGAGTAGAGTAGAGTAGAGTTGAGTAGAGTTGTTAGGTTAGGTTAGGCTAGGCTAGGCTAGGCTTACCTAAAGTAGAATGGAGTAGAGTAGAGTAGAGTAGAGCATAGCAGAGTAGAGTAAGGTAAAGCAGAGTAAAAAAGGGCTAGGTTGGGCTAGGCTAGGTTAGGCTAGGCTAGGCTAGGCTTGGTTAGGCTAGGTTAGAGTAGAATAAAGTAGAGTAGAGTAGAGCTAGATTAGATTATTTTAGGCTAAGCTAAAGTAGAGTAGAATAGAGTAGAGCAAAGAAGAGTAGACAAGTGCAGAGTAGAGTAGAGCAGAGCAGAGCATAGCAGAATAAAGCGAAGCAGAGTGGAGCAGAGCAGAGCAGAGAAGAGCAGAGTAGTGTAAAGTAGAGTAGAGTAGAGTATAATAAGGTCAGGCTAGGCTAGGCTAGGAAAGGCTATACAAGGTTAAGCTAGGCTAGAGTAGAGTAGAATAGTGTAGAGTAGAGTAGTGCTTGTTAGGTTAGGCTTGGTAAGGTTAGGTTAGAATATAGTAGAGTAGAGTGGAGTAGAGTAGAGTAGAGTAGAGTATAGTGTAGTATAGTAAAGCATGATTAGAATAGGTTAGGCGAGGCCAGGCTAGGCTAGGCTAGGTTAGGTTAGGTTAAGGTAGGTTTTGTTAGGCTAGGTTAGGCTAGAGTATAGTAGAGTAGGGTAGAGTAGAGTAGAGCTAGTTAGGTTAGGCTAGGCTAGGCTAGGTTATGATAGAAGAGAGTTGAGTTGAGTAGAGTGCACTAGAGTTGAGTAGAGTAGAATGGAGTAGAGTAGTTTGGAGTAGAACTAGGTTAGGTTAGGCTAAACTAAGCTAAGCTAGGGTAGAGTAGAGTAGAGCAATTCAAAAATACTAGAGTAGAGAAGAGCATAGCATAGAAGTAGAGTAGAGCAAAGCAAAGCAGAGTAGAGCTTGGTTAGGCTAGGATAGTCTAGGCTTGGCAAAGCTAGGCTAGGCTAGAGTATAGTAGATTAGAGGAAGCTAGATTAGTCTAGGCTAAGCAATGTTAGGTTATAGTAGAGTAGAGTAGAGTAGAGAAGGGGAGAGGAGAGGAAAGGAGAGGAGAGTAGAGCAGAGTAGAGCATAGTGGAGTGGAGTAGGGCAGAGCAGCATAGAGAAAGTAGATCAGAGCAAAGCTCGGTTAGACAAGGCTAGGCTAGGCTAGAGTAAATTAGAGTAGGGTAGAGTTGAGCTTGGTTAGGCTAGGTTGGGCTATGCTAGGGTAGGCTTGGGCAAGCTTGATAATACTAGGCAAGGCTAGAGTAGAGTAAAGTAGAGTAGAGCTTGGTATGCTAGGGTTGGCTAAGCTAACCTAGGCTAGAGTAGAGTAGAGTAGAATAGAGCAAAATAGAGTAGAGTAGAGTAGATTAGCATGCAGTAGAGTGGAGTAGCGTAGAGTAGAGTAGAGTAGAGTGGAGGAAAGGAGAGTAGAGTAGAGGAGAGGAGAGGAGAGGGGAAGAGAGTAGAGTAGAGCATAGTGGAGTAAAACAGAGCAAAATAGGGCAGAGTAGAACATAGTAAAGTAGAGAAGAGCAGAGCTATGTTGTGTAGAGCAGAGCAATGCAAAGTAGAGGAGAGAAGAGCAGAGCAGAGAAGAGAAAAATAAAGAAGAAGATAGTAGAGCAGAGTAAAGAAGAAGAGAGTAGAGTAGAGTGGAGTAGAGTATAGTAGAGTAGAGTGGAGTAGAGTAGAGCTAGGTTATGCTAGGCTAGGTTAGAGTACAATAGAATAGAGTAGAGTAAAGAGCAGAGTAAAAGAGAGTAAAAGAGAGCATAGCAGAGCAGAAGGATTAGAGTAGAGAAAAGCAATGTAGAGAAAAGCTAGGTTAAGCTAGGATAGGATAGGCTAAGATAGGCTAGGCTAGAGTAGAGTAGAGTTGAGTAAAGCTAGGTAAGGCTAGGCTAGGCTAGGTTAGTGTAGACTAGAGTAGAGTACAATAGACTAGAGTAGAGTAGTGTAGAGCTAGGTTAGGCTAAGCTTGGCTAGGCTAGGCTAGGCTAGAGTATTGTTTGGTAGAGTAGAGTAAAGTAGAGGTCGATTAGGCTAGGATAGAGTAAAGCTAAATGGAGCAGACCATAACAAAGCAAAGTAGAGTATAGCAGAGTAGAATAGAGTAGAGGGAGTAGAGTAGAGCAAAGCAGAGTAGAGCTAGGGTAAGCTAAGCAAGGCCAGGCGAGGCTTGGTTAGAGTAGAGTAATGTAGAGTAGAGTTTGGAAGGGTAGACTATAGTATATTAAAGAAGAGTAGATTAGAGTAGAGCTAGGTTAGGCTAGGCCAAGCAAGACGAGGCTAGAGTACAGTGGAGTCGAGTAGAGTAGAGTAGAGTGGACTAGAGTAGAGTATGGTAGAGTAGAGATAGGCTAGGCTAGGCCAGACTAGGATTGGGTAGGCTTGGATAGACTAAAGTAGAGTATAGTAGAGTATAGTAGAGTAGAGCTAGGTTATGCTAGGTTAGGCTAGGCTAGAGTATAGTAGAGTAGAGTGGAGTAGAGCAGAGTAGAGCAAAGTAGAGTAGAGTAGAATAGAGCATAGCAAAGTAGAGTAGAGCAAAGTAGAGTAGAGAAGAGAAGAGCAGAGCAAGTTTAGGCTAGACTAGGCTTTTTTAGGCTACGTTAGGCTTGGCTATGCTAGAGTAGAGTAGAGTAGAGTACATCATGGTTAGGTTAGGAGAGGCTAGGCTAAAATATGCTATAGTAGACTAGAGTAGATTGGAGTAGAGATGTGAAGAATATAGCAGAGCATAGTAGAGCTTGGTTAGGCAAGGCTAGGCTATGTTAGGCTAGGCTAGAGTAGAGCAAATAAGAGTAGAGTAGAGAAGAGTAGAGCAGAGCAAGGTAGAGCAAAACTGAGCAGACAAGAGCAGAGTAGAGTAGAGCAATGGAGAGCAAAGTAGAGTAGAGCAAAGTAGAGAAGAGTAGAAGAGAGAATAACAGAGAAGAGAAAAGTAGAGGAAGGTAGAGTAGAGTAGAGTAAAGTAGAGTTTAGCAAGGTTAAGCTAAGCTAAAGTAGAGTGGAGTAGAGAAGAGTAGAGTGAGTATAGTAAAGTAGGGTAGAGCTAGGTAATGCTAGGCTAGGCTAGGTTAAGTGAGGCTCAAGTAAGCTTGGTTAGGCTACAATAGAGTTGAGTAAAGTAGAGTAGAGCAAGTTTAAGCTAGGCTAGGCTAAACAAGGGTAGAGTAGAGTAGATTAGAGTAGAGAAAGGTAGAGTAGAGTGGAGTAGAGTAGAGCTAAGTTAGGGTAGGCTATGCTAGAGTAGAGTATAGTAGAGTAGGTTATAGTAGAGTAGAGTAGAGTAGTGTAAAGTAGGGTAGAGCAGAGCATAACAGAGTAAAGTAGAAGAGAGTAGAGGAGAGTAGAGCATAGTAGAACAAAGTAAAGTAGAGCAGAGTAGAGCAAAATAGTGTAGACTAGAGCAGGGTAGAGTAAAGTAGAGTAGAGAAGAGTAGTGCTAGGTTGGCTATACAAGGCTGACATAGGCTAGAGTAGAGTATAGTAGAATAGAGCTACATTAGGCTAGGGTAGGCCAGGCTAGTAGAGTAGAGTAAAGTAGAGTAGAGTAGAGTAAAGCAGAGTAGAGCTAGCTTAGGCAAAGCTAGGTTAAGCTAGCGTAGGCTAGGATAGCCTAGAGTAGAGTAGAGTACAGTAGTGTGGAGTAAAGCTAGGTTAGCCTAAGCTAGGATATATTATAGTAGAGCATAGTAGAGTTGAGTAGAGAAGAGTAAGAAAGAGTAGAGCAGAGCAGAGTAGAGCAGAGTAGTATAGAGTAGAGTAGAGTAGAGCTATGTTAGGCTAGTCTAGGCAAGGTTAAGCTATCTAGAGTAGTGTAGATTAGCACTAGGTTGGGCTTGATGAGGCTAGGCTTGGTTAGAGTTGAGTACAATAAACTAGAGTAGAAAAGAGTAGAACAAAGTAGAATAGAGTAGAGTAGAGTAAAGTAGAGCTAAGTTAAGTTAGGTTAAGCTTGGCTTGGTTTGGCTAGGCTAGGAGGGACTAGAGTAGAGTAGAGTAGAGTAGAGCTAGGTTAGGCTAGGCTAGGCTAGAGTATAATTGAGTAGAGTAGAGTAGAGTAGAGCAAAGTAGAGTAGAGTGGAGCATAGCAGACTAGAGTAGAGCAAAGTAGAGCAAAATAGAGTAAAGCATAGTAGAGCAAAGTAGAGTAGAGCTAGGTTAGGCTAAGGTAAACGAGGCTAAGCTAGAATAGAGTAAAGTAGAGTAGAGCAAGGTTAGGCTAAGCTAGGCTGGGTTGAAGTAGAGTAGAGTATAGTAGAGTAGAGTAGAGTAGAGTCTAGTAGAGTAAAGTAGAGTATAATAAAGCCAAGTAGATCTTGGTAAGGCTAAGCTAGGTTAGGCTTGTTTGGGATAAGCTAACATATTGTAGGCTAGGCTAGGCTATGTTAGAGTAGAGTAGTGTAGAGTATAGTAGAGTAGAGCTAAGTTAGGCTATGTTAGGCTAAACTAGGCTAGAGTACAGTAGAGTTTAATAGAGTGGAGTAGAGTAGAATAAAGTAGAGTAGAGCAAAGCAGAGATGAATAAAGCAAAGCAATGCAAAGTAGTCCAAAGCAAAGAAAATTTGAGAAGCATAGAGAAGAGTAGAGAAGAGGAGAGTAGAGTAGAGTATAGCAATACAGAGTAGAGCATAGTAAAGTAAAATAGATTAGAGTAGAGTAGAGTAGGGTACAGTAGTGTAGAGTAAAGTATAATAGAGTAAAGTAGAGCTAGGTTATGCTTGGAAAGGTTAGGCTAGGGTAGGCTAAGCAAGAGTAGAGTAGAGCATAGTATAGTAAAGCTAGGATAGGCAAGGCTAAGCTAGAGTACAATAGAGAAGAGTAAAGTAAAGTAGAGCAAAGTAGAGCATAGTAGAGCAGAGCCAGGTTAGGCTAGGCTAGGCTAGAGTCAAGTAATGTAGAGTAGAGTAGAGCAGAGCTAGGTTAGGCTAGGCTAGGAAAAACTAGGTAAGAGTAGAGTAGAGTGATATAGAGCAGTGTAGAGCAAAGTAGATTAGAGCAAAGTAGAGAAGGGTAGAGAAGAGAAAAGCAAAGCATAGCAGACCAGAGAAGAGAAGACCAAAGCAGAGCAGAGTAGAGTATAACTTGGTTAGGTTAGACTAAACTAGGGTAGTTAGAGTACAGTAGAGTAGAGTAGAGTAGAGAAAGATTAGGCTAGGCTTTAATAGAATATAGTAGAGTAGAGTAGAGTAGAGTAGAGTAGTGCATAGTAGAGCAGAGAAGAGTAGAGTATAGTAGAGTAGAGTAGAGTAGAGCATAGCATAGAAGAGTAGAGTACAGTAGAGCTAGTTTAGGCTAGGCTTGGCTGGGCTAGGCTAGGCTAGGCATCGCTAGAGTAGAGTAGAGTAGAGTAGAGCTAGGTTATGCTTGAGTAAGCTAGGCTAAGTTAGGTATAGTAGAGTAGAGTATATTAGATTGGAGTAGAGTAGAGTAGAGTAAAGTAGAGTAGAGCTAGGTTAGGTTAGGTTAGGCTAGGGTAGGCGAAGAAGGGCTAGGCTAGGCTAGGGTAGACTAGAGTAGAGTAGGGTAGAGTAAAGTAGAGTAGAGTAGAGCTAAGTTAGGCTAGGATCAGCTAAGCTAGGCTAAACAAGGCTAGAGTAGAGTAGAGTACAATAGAGTAGAATAGAGTGCACAAGAGTAGAGTAGAGTAGAGCAAAGTAGAGTAAGACAGAGTAGAGAAGAGTAGAACAGAGGTGAGCATAACAGAGAAGAGTAGAGTATTGCATGGTGGTGCTGAGCTGAGCTGAGGTGAGCTGAGCTATGTAGAGCAAAGTAGAGTAGAACAAAATAGAGTAGAGCTAGGTTAGTCTAGGTTTGGCTAGGTTAGTTTACAGTAGAGTACAATAAAGTAGAGTACAGTAGAGTTGACTATAATAAAGTATAAAAGAGCTAGGTTAGGCTAGGCTAGGCTAGGTTAGACTAGGCTAGAGTAGAGTAAAGTAAAGTAGATAAGAGTATAGTAAGGTTGAGTTGAGTAGAGCTATGTTAAGCTAGGCTTATGCTAGGCTCGAGTAGAAGAGGAGAGTTGAGAAAAGCAAAGAAGAGTAGAGTAGAGTAGAGTAGAGAAAAGTAGAGCAGAGCAGAATAAAGTAGAGTGAAGCAGAGTAGAGCTAGGTTAGGCAAGGCTAGGATACGCTAAGCTATAGTAGAGTAGAGAAGAGCTAAGTTAGGCTAGGATAGGTTAGGTTAGGTTAGAGAAGAGTAGAGTAGAGTAGAGTGGACTGGAGTAGAGCAAAGTAGAGTAAATTGGATTAGAGTAGATAGAGTAGAGCTTGGATAGGCTAGGCTAGGCTCTAGTAGAGTAGAGTAGAGTAGAGCAGAGTAGAGTAAAGTAGAGTAAAGTATAGTATAGTAGAGCATAGCAAAGTGGAGTAGGGTAGAGCAGAGTAGAGTAGAGTTGAGTAGTGTAGAGTAGAGTATAGTAGAGTAAAAAAGAGTGAAGTAGAGTAGAGTTGAGTTGAGTAGAGTAGAGTGGAGTAGTGTGTAGTAGAGTAGAGTAGAGTACAGTAGAGCAGAGTAGAGTAGAGCAGAGTAGCGCTAAGTTAGGTTAGGCTAAGCTCAGCTAGGCTATGCTATGGTTAGGTAGGCTAAGCTAGACTATATTAGAATATAGTGGAGAACAGTAGATTTAGGTTAGGCATAGTTAGGCTAGGCTACGCTAGGCTTATTTAGAGCAGAGTAGAGTTGTGTAGAGTAAAGAGAGTATAATAGAGTAGAGTACAGTAGATTAGAGTAGAGTATAGTATCGTTGTGTAGAGTAGAGTAGAGTAGAGCAAGGTTAGGCTAGGCTGGGCTAGGCTAGGATAGGGTAGAGTCTAGTAGCATAGAGCAAGGTTAGGTTAAGCTTGGCTAAGCTAGGCTAAGCTAAAGCAGAGTAGTGTAGAGTAGAGTAGAGTAGAGTAGAGCAAAGGAGAACATAATAGAGAGGAGCAGAGAAAAGTGAACCAAACTAGAGTAATGCTGAGTAGAGTAGAGGTAGTTTAAACTAGGCTAGGCTAGGCAAGGTTATGCTAGGTTAGCCTAGGCTAGAGTAGAGTAGAGTAAAGCATAGTAGAGAAGATGAAAATAGAGTAGAATAGAATAAAGTAGAGTAGAGTAGAGAAGCATAGAGTATAGTAGAGTAGAGTAGAGTAGAATAAAGAAGAGTAAGGTAGAGTAGAGAAGAGTAGAGTAGAGTATAGCTAGGTTAGGCTGAGTTAGGCTAGGTTAGGCTAGGCTAGGCTATGTTAGAGTAGAGTAGAGTAGAGTATAGTAAAATAGAGTACAGTATAGTAAAGTAGAGTATAGTATATTATATTATAGTTGAGTAAATTAGAGTAGAGTTGTTTAGAGTTGAGTAAATTAGTATAGGCAAGTCTAGGTTAATCTTGGAAAGGTTAGGCTAGGCTGGAGTAGTTTAGAGTTGAGAAAAGTATGAAAAGCTTAGGATATGTTAAGTTAAGCTAAGCTAGGCTAAAGTAGAGTAGTGTGGAGTAGAGTGAAGCAAAGTGGAGTAGAGGAGAGCAAAGTAGGGAGCAGTAAAGCAAAATGGAGCAAAGTATAGTAGTAATTAGCATAAAAGAGAAAACATAGCAGAGGAGAGCTAGGTTAGGCTATGCTAGGTTATGCTAGATTTGGCTAGGCTAGAGTAGAGTAGAGCAGAATAGAGCTTGGTTAGGTTAGGCTAAGTTAGAGGATAGTAGAGTAGAGTAGAGTAGAGCTAGGTTAGGCTTGGCTAAGCTAGAAAACGCTTGGCTGGGCAAGGCTAGGCTAGAATAAAGAAGAGTAGAGTAGAGTAGAGTAGAGTTTAGAAGAGTTATGTTTGGCTAGGCTAGTTTAGAGTACGATAAAGTAGAGTGGAGCAGAGAAGAGTAGAGTAGAGCATAGCTAGATTTGGCTAGGCTAGGCTTGGCTAGATTAGAGTAGAGTAGATTTGAGTAGAGCTAGGTTAGGCTAGGTTAGACAAAGCTAAGTTAGAGTAGAGTAGAGTAGAATATAGTAAATTAGGGTATAGTAGAGTAAAGTAGAGTAGAGCTAAGTTAGGTTATGCAAGGCTAGAGTAGAGTGGAGTTGAGTATAATAAACTAAAATAGAGTAGAGTAGATCAAGGTTAGGCTAGGCTAGGCTAAACTAGGCTAAAGTGGAGTAGACTTGAGTAGAGAAGAGTAGAGTAGAATAGAGTAGAATTGAGGAGAGCAGAGTAGGGTAGAGTAGAGAAGAGAAAATCAGAGTAATGTAGAGTAGAGGAAAGAAGAGCAGAATAAAGCAGAGGAGAGCAGAGCAAAGTAGAGAAGAGTATAACAAAGTAGAGAAGAGAAGAGTAGAGTAGAGCAGAGTAGAGTAAAGTAGAGCTAGGTTAGGGCAAAGCTAGACTAGGCTAGGTTGGAGTAGAGTAAAGTAAAATAGAGTAGAGTGAAGTAGAGTAGGGAAGAGTAGGGTAGGGTAGAGTAGAGTAGAGTGGGGTAGGGTAGAGTAGAGTTTAGTGGAGTAAAGGTAGGTTAGGCTAAGCTATGTTAGGCTAGACTAGGTTAGGCAAGAGTAAAGTAGAGTTGAGTATAGTAGAACTCAATTAGGTTAGGCTAGGCAAGAATATAATAGAGCAGAGTATAATAGAGTAGAGGAAAGCAGAGCATAGTAGAATAGAGTAGAGCAGAATAGAGCAAAGTAGAGTAGAGTTGAGCTGAGTAGAGTAGAGCTAAGTTAGGCTAAGCTAGAGTAGAGTATTGTAGATTAGAGTAGAGTAGAGTAAAGTAAAGCTTGGTTAGGCTAGCTTGGCTATACTAAGTTAGAGTAGAGTGGAGTAGAATATAATATAATAAGGTTGAGCAAAGTTGAGTACAATTAAGTAGAGTAGAGATAGGTTAGTCTTGTCTAGGCTAGACTAGGGTAAAGTAGGCTAAGCAAGGCATGGCTAGGCTAGAGTAGAGTAGAGTAGAGTATAGTAGAGTAGAGAAAGGTTGAGCGAGGCTAGGTTGTGCTCGAGTAAACTAGGCTAGAGTAGAGGAGAGGAGAGCATAGCATAGCATAGTATAGCTGAGAAGAGTAGAGCAGAGTATAGCAAAACATAGTAGAGTAGAGTAGAGCAAAGTAAAGTAGAGAAGAGCATAGCATATCAAAGTAGAGTAGAGTAGATCAAGACAGAGTAGAGCTAGGTAGGTTAGGCGAGGTTTAAGTAGAGTAGAGTAGAGTAGTGTAGGGTAGGGTTGAGTAGAGTAGAGTGTAGTAGAACTAGGTTAGGCAAAGCTAAGTTAGGCTAGGCTAGGCGAGGGTAAGCAAGGCTTGGCAAGAGTAGAGTAGAATAGAGTAGAGTATAATAGAGCTTGGTTAGGCTAGGCTAGGCAAGAGTACAATATAGTAGAGTAGAGCAGAGCAGAGTAGAACAGAGTAGAATAGAGTAGAGAAGAATAGAGCAGAGTAGAGTAGAGTTGAGCAGAGTAAAGTAGAGAAAGGATAGGCTAGGCTAAAGTAGAGTTGAGTAGATTGGAGAAGACTAGAGTAGAGTATAGTAGAGCTAGGTTAGGATAGGCTAGGCTAGCCAAAGTTAGAGTAGAGTAGAATATAGTATATTATAGTAGAGTAAAGTAGAGTTGAGTAAAGTAAAGTAGAGCTAGCTTAGGTTAGGCTAGGCTAGACAAGAGTAGGCTAGGCTAGGCTAGAGTAGAGTAGAGTAGAATAGAGTATGTAGAGCAAGATTTGAGTAGGCTAGGCTAAACGAGGCTAGAGTAGAGTAGAGGTGAACAAGCTGAGTAGAGTAGAGCCAAGCAGAGTAGAGTAGAGCAGAACAAAGAAGAGCAAAGTAGAATAGAGTAGAGCAAAGTAGAGCAGAGCAAAGAATAGCATAGAAGAGCAGAGTAGACTAGAGTAGAGTAGAGCTAGGTTAGGCTAGGCTAGGTTAGAGGAGAGTAGAGTAGAGTAGAGTAGAGTTAGATTTAGCTAGCCTAGGCTTGACTAGGCTAGGTAAGAATAGGCTAAGGTAGGTATGAGTAGAATAGAGCATAGTAGAGTAAAGTAGGGTAAAGAAAAGTAGATCTAGGTTAGGCTAGGCTAGGCTAATGTATAACAGAGCATATTAGAGTAGAGTAGAGTAGAGCAAAGTAGAGTAGAACATAGCATAGCATAATAGAGTATAGTTGAGTACTATTGAGCAAAGCTGAGAAGAACATAGTTGAGATCAACTAAGTCGAGTTGCCTAGAGCAGTGACAGGAAGAGCAAAGCTTAGTATAGTTGAGCTTGGTTAGGCTTAGCTATGCTAGGCTAGGTTAAAGCAGAGTAGAGTATAGCAAAGTATAATAGAGCAGAGTTGAGTTGTGTTAAGCAGAGTAGAGCTCAGCTAAGTAGAGTAGAGTACAGTATAGCTAGATTAGGCTAGGCTAGGCAAGGCTAGGTTAGAGCAGAGTAGAGTAGAGTAGACCAGAGCAGAGTAGAATAGAGTAGAGCATAACAGAGTAGAGCAGAAAAGGGCAGAATAGAAAAAATAGAGCAAACTAGATTAGAGAAGAGCAAAAAAGAGTAGAGTTGAGCAAGCAGAGTAGAGTAGAGTTAAGATAGGCTTGGCTAGGCATTGCTAGGCAAGGCTAGGCTTGAGTAGAGTAAAGTAGAGTAGAGCTAGGTTTGTCAAGGCTATGGTAGGCAATATTAGAGTAGAGTAGGATAGAGTAGAGTAGAGTGGAGTGGAGTAGAGTAGAGTAGAGTAGAGTTGAATAGAATAGAGTAGAGTAGAGTAGAGTAGAGTAGAGTGGAGTAAAGCTAGGTTAGGCTAAACGAGGTTAGGCTAGGCTAAGTTATGGTAGGCTAGGCTAAGCAAGAGTAGAGTAGAGTAGAGTATAGTAGAGCAAGGTTAGGCTAGGCTAGGTAAGACTATAGTATAGTAGAGTAGAGTAGAGAAAGAGAGCATAACAAAGTAGAATCTAGTAGAATAGAATAGAGCAGAGAAGAGTATAGTAAAGCAAAGTAGAGCAGTGCAAGGTTAGGCTAGGCTAGAATAGATTTGAGCATTTTGGGGTAGAGTAGAGTAGAGCTAGTTAGGATAAGCTAAGCTCGCCTAAGTTAGAGTAGAGTAGAGTAGAATATAGTATATTAGAGTAAAGTAGAGTAGAGCTAGTTAAGCTAGGCTAGGCTAGAATAGGCTAGAGTATGCTAAGCTTGGAAAGGCTAGGTAGAGTAGAGTAGAGTAGAGCTAGGTTAAGGTATGCTAGGCTAGGCTAAACGAGGCTAGAGTAGAGTAGAGGTGAGCATGCATAACAGAGTAGAGTCGAGCAGAGTGGAGCAAAGCAGAGCAAAGAAGTGCAGAGTAGAGTAGAGTAGAGCAAAGTAGAGCAGAGTAGAGTAGAGCTGGGTTAGGCTAGGCTAGGCTCGACTAAGTTAGAGTAGAGTAGAGTATAATAGAGTAGAGTAGATCTAGATTTGGCTTGCCTAGGCTTGACTAGGCTAGGTAAGAATATGCTAGGCTAGGTTAGAGTAGAATAGAGTATAGTAGAGTAGAGTAAGGTTGAGTATAGTAGAGCTAGGTTAGACAAGGCTAGGCTAAAGTATGGTAGAGCAAATTAGAGTAGAGTTGAGTAGGGTAGAGCAAAATAGAGTAGAACTTAATAGAGCATAATAAAGTAGACTAGAGTATTGTAGAGCAAAGCTTAGTAGAACTGAGTTGAGATCAGCTAAGCTGAGTTACCCAGACAAGTGAAGAGTAGAGTAGAGCAAAATAGAGTAGAATAGAGTAGGGTAGAGTAGAGCAGTGTAGAATAGAGAAGAGCATTATAGAGCAGAGCAGAGTTGACTTGAGCGAAGTAGAGTAGAGCTCAGCTAAGTAGAGCAGATTAGAGTAGAGTAGAGTAGAGCTAGATTAGGCTATGCTAGGCTGGGCTAGGTTAGAGAAGAGCAGAGCATAGTAGAGTAGACCAGAGCAGAGCAGAATATAGTAGAGCATAGCAGAGTAGAGTAGAATAGGGTAAAGCAGAGTAAAATAGAGCAAACTAGAGTAGAGAAGACAAAAAAGAGTAGGGTTGAGCAAGTAGAGTAGAGTAAAGTTAGGCTAGGCAAGGCTAGGCATGGCTAGGTTAGGTTAGGCTAGAGTAGAGTAAAGTAGAGTAGAGCAAGGTTAGTCAAGGCTAGGTTAAGCTACATTAGAGTAGAGTAGAGTAGAGAAGAGTTGGGTGGAGTAGAGTAGAGTAGAGTAGAATGGAGTAGAGAAGAGTAGGGTAGAGTAGATCAAGGTTTGGTTAGGTTAGCTTAGGCTAGGCAAGGCTAGGTTAGTCTAAGCTATGTTAGCCAAGGCTAGAGTAGAGTAAAGTAAAGTAGAGTAGAGCTAAGCTAGGTTAGGCTTGGCTAGAGAACAATAGAGTAGAGTAGAGTAGAGTAGAATAGAGTAGAGCAGAGTAGAGTATGGTTGTGCAAAGTAGAGTAGAGTAGAGCAGAGTAGAGTAGCGCAGAGCTAGGTTAAGTTATATTAGGATAAAGTAGAGTAGAGAAGAGTAGAGCTAGGATAGGCTAGGTTTGATTATAATAGAGTAGAGTAGAGTAGAGTATAGTAGGTTAGAGTAGAGTAGAGCTAGTTATGCTAGCAAGGGTAGCCTAGGCTCAACTAAGATAGGTTAGAGTTGAGTAGGGTAGAGTAGAGTAGAGTAGAGGTAAGTAAAGGAGAGTATAGCAGAGTAGAGAAGAGTAGAGTAAAGTAGAGTAGAGTAGAGTAGTGGAGAAGAGAGGAGAGGAGAGAAGAGTAGAGCATGGCTGAGCAGAGCAGAGCAAGGCAGAGTGTAATTGACCAAAGAAGAGAAGAGTAAAGCATAGTAGAGCAGAGTAGTGCAGAATAGAGTAGAGCAGAGTAGAGCTATGTTTGGCATGGTTAGGATAGAGATAAGTAGAGTAGAGTAGAGTAGAGAAGAGTAGAGAAAAGTTGAGTAGAGTGGAGTAGAGTATAGTAGAGTAGAGTATAGCAAGGTTAGGCTAGCCTAGGCTTGGGTAAGCTAGGCTAGGCAAGGCTAGAGAAGAGTAGAGTAGAGTAAAGTAGAGTATGGTTTGGTTAGGCCAGGCTAGGCTAGAGTAGGGTAGCATAGAGTAGAGCAAAGTAGAGTAAAGTATAGCTCAGTTAGGCAAAGCTAGGCTAGAATAGAGTAGAGTAAAGTAGAAAAAGGTAGAGTAGTGCATAACAGAATAGAGAAGAGTAGAGCATAATAGAGCTGAGTAAGGAAGAGTAGAGTAGAGTAGAGTATAGAGAGTAGAGTAGAGAATAATAGAGCAAAGCATAGTAGAATAGAGTAGAGTAATGCAGAGCAAGGTAGAGAAGAGTAGAGCAAAAAAGACTAAAGCAGAGAAGATTAAAGTAGAGTAGAGTAGAGTAGAGCAGAGCTAGGCTCAGCAAAGCTAGAGCAAAGTTGAGTAGCGTAGACTAGAGTCGAGGTGGGTTGGGCAAGGCAAGGCTAGGCTAGGTTTGAGTAGAGTAGAGTAGACGAGAGTAGAGTAGAGCTAGGTTAGGGTAGGCTGGGCCAGGCCAGGCTAGGCTAGGCTAGAGTATAGTTGAGTAGAGTAAGGTAGAGTAGAGTAAAGTTGAGTAAAGTAAAGTATAATAGAGCTCAATTAGGCTAGAGTAAAGTAGAGCAAAGTAGAGTAGAATAAAGTAGAGTAGTGTAGTGCAAAGTACAGAAGAGTAGAGTAGAGTGGAGTAGAGTAGAGCAATATAGAGCAAAGTGGAATAGAGTAGAGTTGGGTAAAGTAGAGTAGAGTAGGGTTGAGTTAGGCTAAGCTTGGTTAGAGTAGAGTAGAAAAGAGTAAAGTAAAATAGAATGGAATAGAGTATAGTAAAGTAGACTAAAGTATAATATAGTATATTAGAGTAGAGTAGAGTATAGTAGAGCTAGGTTTGGTTAGGTTAGGGTAGGCTATGCTAGGTTAAGCTAAGGTAGAGATGTGTAGAGAAGAATATAGTAGAGTAAAATAGTGTAGAGTAGAGTAAAGTATAGAGTAGATCTAAGTTTGGCTATGTTATTCTAGAGTACAATAGAGCAGATTAGAGTAGAGTAGAACATAGTAGAGCTAGGTTAGGGTAGGCTAAGATATACTAGAGTCCAGTTGAGTAGAGTATAGTAAGCCTAGGTTTGGCTAGGCTAAGGTAGGCTAAGTTAGAGTTGAGTAGAGTAGAGTAGAGTAGAGTAGAGTAGGGTATAGTAGAGTAGAGTATAGCTAGGTTAGGCTAGGCAAGGATAGGCTAGGCTTGGGTAGGCTTGGCTAGGCTAGAGTAGAGTAGAGTAGAGTAGTGCAGAGGAGAGTAGAGTTGAGCTACATTAGGCTAGGCTAGGTTATGCTAAACTAGGCTAGAGTAGAGTAGAATAGATTAGAGCAGAGAAGAGTAGAGAAGAGTACCAAAAATAGTAGTGTAGAGGAGAGCAGAGTAGAGCAAAGTTAAGCAAAGTAGAGCATATCAAAGCAGGGCACAGTAAAGTAGAGCACGGTTTAACCAAGCTAGGTTAAAGTAGAGTAGAGTATAATAGAGTAGAGTAGAGGTAAGTTGGGCTTAGCAAGGCTACGGTAGGTTTGAGTCAAGTATAGTAAAGTAGTTTATAGTAGAGGAGAGTAGAGAGGAGTAGAGAGAAGTAGAGTAGAACAGATTAAAGAAGAGTAGAGTATAATAGAGTAAAGTAGAGCTAGATTAGTCATTATGAGACTAGGCTAGGCTAGAGTGGAGTAGAGTAGAGTTGAGCAGAGCAGTGTAGTGAGGAGCATAGCAGAGGAGGGAAGAGTAGAGCAGACCTGTATAGAGTAGAGCAAAGCAGAGTAGAGTAGAGTAGACCAAAGTAGAGTAGAGCAAAGAAGAGCATAGTAGAATGAGGTTAGGCTAGGCTAGGCGAGGCTAAGATAAGCTAGAGTAGAGTAGAGTAAAGCTAGTTTAGCTTAGGCTAGGCTAGGCTAGGCTAGGTTAGAGTATAGTAGAGTAGAGGAGAGTAGAGTAAAGCTAGGTCAGTCTAGGCTTGGTTATGCTAAGCTACGATTGGTTAGGAAAGGCTAGGCTAGGCTAAAGTAGAGTAGAGCAGAGAAGAGTAGAGTAGAGTGAAGTAGAGCAAGATTAGGCATGGTGAGGCTTGGCTATACTAGAGTCGAGTAGACTAGAATTGAATAGAGTAGTGTAGTGAAAGCAGAGCAGAGCAGAGCAGAGCAGCATAGAGCAACGTAGTGTAGAGCGAAGCAGAGTAAAGCAGAGTAGAGAAGAGTAGAGCAAAGCAGAGTGGAGCAAAGCCGAGTAGAGTAGAATAAGGTTAGGCTAGCTTGGCCTGGCGAAGCTAGGCTAGAGCAGAGTAGAGCTTGGCCAGGCGAGGCTAGGCTAGGCAAAGTTAGAGTAGGGTAGAGTATAGTAGAGTAAAGTAGAGAAGAGTAGAGTAGAGTAGAGTAGAGCAGAGTTAAGCCGAGTAGAGCAAAGCAGAGCTAGATTATGCTAAGTTAGACTAAGCAAGGCTAGACTATAATAAACTAAAGCTAGGATTAGGTTTGGCTAGGCAAGGTTAAGTTTGAGAAGAGTAGAGTAGAGTAGTGTATAGTAGAGTAGATTAGTGTAGAGTAGCATAGAGTAGAGCTAGGTTAGGTTAGGTAAGGCAAGCTAAGTTACGCTAGGATAGGTTAGACTAGACAAGGGTAGAGCAGAGAAGAGTAGAGTAGATCAGAGTAAACTAGAGCTCGATTAGGGTTGGCTAGTCCAGGCTAGGCTGGTGTATAATATAGTAGAGTAGAGTACAGTAGTATAGAGATTAGAAGAGCATAGCAGAGAAAAGTAGAGAAGTGTAGAGTGGAGCTAAGTTAGGCTAGGCTAGAGTAGAGTAGAGCTAGGTTACGCTTGGCTAGGCTAGCCGAGACTATAGTAGAGTAGAATAGAGTAGAGTAGAGGAGAGTAAAGCTAGGTTAGGCTAGGCTAAAGTAGGCTAGGCCAGTATAAGATAGATTAGAGTAGAGTAGAGTTGAGTAGAGTTGAGTAGAGTAGAGTATAGTAGAGCTCAATTAGACTATACTAGGCTAGAGCAGAGTAGAGTAGAGTAGAGCATAGTAGAGTAGTGCAAAGCAGAGTAGAGCAAAGAAGAGCAGAGTAGAGCAGAGAAGAGAAGAGCTGAGTACAGACTAGAAGAGCAGAGCAAAGTAGGGTAGAGAAGAGTAAAACAAACTTGAGCAGAGTAGAGTAAAGCCTAGGTGAGGATAGGCTAGGCTAGCTAACTATAGATTCGAGCATAGTAGGTTAAAATAAAGTATAGAAAGGCCAGGCTAGGCTAGGTAAGGTTAGGCTAGGGTAGGTTAGGCTGAGCTCATTTAGTTTAGGGTAAAGTAGAGTCGAGTAGAGTAGAGCAAGGTTAGGTAATGCTAAGCTTGGCAAGGTTAGGCCAAAGTACAGTAGTGTAGTGTATAGTAGGGCAAAATAGAGCAGAATAGAGAAGAGTGTAGCCGAGTAGAGCGTAGTAGAGTGGAGCAGAGCAAAGTGGAGCAAAGTATAATAGAGTAGCATAGAGCAGAGCAGAGCAGAGTAGAGAAGAGCAGAGCAGAACTATGTTAGGCGAGACTAGGCTATGCTAAGCTAGGTTAGGCTAGAGTAAATTAGAGTAGAGTAATGTTGAGCTACATTAGGCTATGCTAGGTTATAGTGGAGTAGAGTAAAGCTAGGTTAGGAGAGGATAGGCATGGCTTAGCGAGGCTAGGCTAGAGTAAAGAAGAGTATAGCACAATAGGGTAGAGTAGAATAGAGCTAGGTTAGGCTTGGCTAAGTTAGAGTACTATAGAGAAGAGTAGACTAGAGTAGAGAAGAGTAAAGTATAACATAGTAGAACAAAGTAGAGCAGAGAAGAGTAGATCAAAGTAGAGCTAGGCTAGGCTAGGTTAGGTTAAGCTAGAGTAGGGAAGAATAGAGTAGAGTAGAGCTAGGTTAGGCTATGCTAAGTTGGAGTAGAGAAGATTAGAATATAATATATTAGAGTAGAGCAGAGTAGAGTAAAGTAGAGTAGAGCTAGGTTAGGCTAGGCATGGTTAGGCTAGGCTAGGCTAGAGTAGAGTAGAGTAGAGTATAATAGAGTAGACTTGAGTATAGTAGAACTTTGTCTGGCTAGGCTAGGCTAAACTAGGCTAGAGTAGAGTAGAGTAGAATAGAGCAGAGTAGAGCTGAGCTGAGTAAAGCATAATAGAGGAGAGAATAGCAGAGCAGAGCAAAGCAGATCAGAAAAAAGAAGAGCAGAGAAGAGCAAAGAAGAGTAGAGCAGAGAGGAGTAGGGCAGAGTATAGTAGAGCAAATTTGAGTAGATCTAGGATAGGCAATGCTAGGCTAGGCTAGGTTAGAGTAGAGTAGAGTAGAGTAGGGTTGAGTAACATACAATAGAGTATATTAGAGTAGAGCTAAGTTAGGCTAGGGTAGGATGGGTTAGGCTAGGCTAGGGTAGGCTAGGCTAAGCAATAGTAAAGTAGAGTAGAGTAGAGTATAATAAAGCTAGGTTAGGCTAGGCAAGGCTAGAGTACAATAGGGCAGAGTAGAGTAGGGTTGCATAGAGTAGAGCATAGTAAAGTAGAGCAAAGCAGAGTAGAGTAGCGTAAAGCAGAGCAGAGTATAGTAGAGATAAGTTAGGCTCGACTAGGCTAGGCTAGAGTAAAATAGAGCCAAGTTCGGCAAGGCTAGGCTAGGCTAACTTGGAGTAGAGTGGAGTAGAGTAGAGTAGATTCTAGTCGAGTAGAGTAGTGTAAAGTAGAGTAGAGTTAGGTTATGCTAGGATAGGCTCGATAAGAGTAGGCTAGACTAGGCTGTAGAGTGGAGTAGAGTAGAGTAGAGTAGTGTAGGGGATAGTAGAGTACAGCTATGTTAGGCTAGGCTAGGCAATGCTAAACAAGGCTAGAGTGGAGTAGAGTAGAGTAGAGTAGAATAGAGCAGAGGAAAGCAGAAAAGAGTAGAGTAGAGCAGAGCAGAGTAGAGGAGAGGGGAGTAGCACAAAGTAGAGCAGAGTAGAGAAGATCAGAGTAGAGCAAATTAGAGCAAAGATGGATAGAGTAGAGCCAAGTTATGTTAGGCTAAAGTAGAGTAGACTAGAGTAGAGTAAAGTAGAGTAGAGTTAGGTTGGGCTAAGCTAAGTTTGAGTTGAGTAGAGTAAAGTAGAGTAGAGTACAGTAGAAAGGAATAGAGTACAGCTAGATTAGTATAGGCTAAGTTAGGCTAGGCTAGGGTAAGCTAGGCAAGGCTTGGCTAAGATAAAGTAGAGTATAGTATAGTAGAGTAGAGGAGAGGAGAGTAGAGTAGAGTGGAGTAGACTAAAGTAGAGCTCAGTTGGGCATTGCAAGTCTCAGCTAAGCAAGATAAGAGTATAGTGAAGTTGAGTAGAGTAGTGTACAACAAAGCACAGATAAGCAGAGCAGAGTGTAGCAAGACAAGGTAGTGCATAATAGAGCAGAGTATAGTAGAGTTAGGATAGGCTAGGTTAGAGCATAATAGAGTAGAGCAAAGTAGAGTAGAATAGAGCAGAGTAGAACAGAGTAGACCATAGTAGAGTAGAGTAAAGCAGAGCAAAGCAGAGTGTAGCTAAGCAGAATAGACCAAAGTAGAGCTAGGTTAAGCTAGGCTAGGCAAGGTTAGACCAGGGTAAAGTAGAGCAGAGCAGAGTAGAATAGAGTAGAGTATAACAGAGCAGAGTAGAGTAGAGCAGAGTAGAATAAAGTAGAGCAGAGTAGAACAGAGCAAAAAAAAGATGGGTAGAGTTAGGTTATGCGAAGCTAAGCTTGGCTATGCTAACCTAGGCTGGAGTGTGGTAGAGTAGAATAGAGTATAGCTACGTTAGGCTAGGCCACACCAGGCTAGGCTAGGTTATAATAGAATAGGGTAGAGTAGAGTAAAGTGTAGAGTAGAGTGTTGTAGAGTAGAGTAGACTAGAGTGAAGTAGAGTAGAGTAGATTAGAGTAGAGTATAGTATAGTAGAGTTGAGTATAGTTGAGTAGAGCTAGGTTAGGTTAGGCTAGGGTAGGTTTGGTAAGGCTAGGCTAGAGTAGAGTAGAGTAGTGTAGAGCAGAGTAAAGTAGAGTAGAACACTGTTAGGCTAGGCTAGGCTAGTGTAGAGTAGAGTGGAGTATTACAAAGTAGAGCAAAGTAGAGTAGAGCAAAGAAGAGTAGAGAAGAGTAGAGCAAAGCAAAGTAGTGCAGAGCAAAGTAGAGTGGAGCAGACTATAATAGAGCAAAGTAGAGTAGAGTGGAGTAGATTAGAGCAGAGTAGGCCTAGGTTAAGCTGTGCTAGGTTATGGATGGACAGGCAAAGCTCGGTGAGAGTAGAGTAGAGTAGGGTAAAGTAGAGTATAATACAGTAGAGTTGAATAAAGTACAATAAAGTAGAGTGGAGTATAGTATAGTTCAATAGAGAAGAGTAGAGTATAGTAGAGTTAGGTTAGGCTAGGCTATGCTAGGCTAGGCTAGCCTAGAGAAGAGTAGAGAATAATAGAGTAGAGTATAGTGGAGTATAAGAGAGTATAGTTGAGTAGAGTAGAGTTAGTTTAGACTAGGCTAGGCTAGAGTACAATAAAGTATAGTAGAGTTGAGTTGAGTAGAGAAGAGTAGAGCACAATAGAGTAGAGAAGAGTAGAGAAAAGTAGAGTTCGGTTAGGCTAGCCTAGGCTAGACTAGAGTAGAGTAGAGCAGAGTAGAATCGAGCTAGGTTAGGCTAGTCAAGGTTAAGCTATGTTAGAGTAGAGTAGAGCAGAGCATAGTAGAGTAGAGTAGAGTAAAGTAGAGTAGAGCTAAGTTAGGCTAGCCTAGGCTACCTTAGGCTAGACAAGGCAAGGCTAGGCTAGAGTAGAGTAGTCTAGAGTGGAGTAGAGTTGTGTAAAGCAGAGTAGAGTAGCACTATTTTAGGCTTGGCTATGCTAGGCTATTCTAAACTAGGTTAGAGTAGAGTTGAGTATAGTAGAGTAGAGTAGAGCAGAGTAGAGTAAAGAAGAGCATAGCAAAGCAGAGAAGAGCAAAGTAGAGCAGAGCAAAGTATAGTAGAGTATGGCAGAGTAGAGTAAAGTAGAGCTAGGTTAGGTGAGGCTAGGCTTTGCTAGGCTAGAGTAGAGTAGATTTAGGTTGGGCTTGGCTAGGCTAAGCTAGGTTTGAGTCAATTAGAGTTGAGTAGAGTTGTGTAGAGTATAGTTGAGGAGAGTAAAGTAGAGCTAGGTTAGGCTACACTAGGTTATGCTTGGCTAGCATAGGTTAGGCAAGGCTAGGCTTGGCTAAAGTAAAGTAGAGTAGAGTAGAGTATAGTAGAGTAGAGTACAGTAGAGTAAAATAGAGTTGGTTAGGCATAGCGAGGCTAGGCTAGGCAAGAGTAGAGTAGAGTAGAGTATAGTAATATAGAGTAGTGTAGAGTAGAGGAGAGCAGAGTATAATAGAGCAGAGCATAGAAGAGCAGAGCAAAGTAGAATAGAGCATAGTAGAGTAGAGTAAAGAAGAACATGGTTAGGCTAGGATTAGTTAGGCTAAGCTAGAGTAGAGTAGAGTAGAGCTAGGTCAGGCTAGGATAGGTTAAAGTAGAGTAGAGAAGAGTAGAGTAGATTGAAGTAGAGAAGAGTAGAGTAGAGTAAAGTAGAGTAGAATAGAGCAGATAAGATAAGAGCAGAGTTGAGCAAAGCTAGATTAGGCTAGGTTAGGCAAAGCAAGGCTAGACTATAATAGAGTAGAGCTTGGTTAGGTTAGGCTAGGCTAGGCTAGGTTAGAATAGAGTATAGTAGAGTAGAGCTAGGTTAGGCTACTCTTGGTTAGGGTATGTTAGGCTAAGATAAGCTAGTCTAGGTTAGGCTTAACAAGAGTGGAGTAGAGTTGAGTAGAGTAGAGTTGATTAGAGTAGAGAGCTTGATTAGGCTTTGCTAGGCTAGGCTTTGCTAGAGTATAAGAGAGAAGAGTAGAGTAGAGCAGAACAAAACAGAGTAGAGAAGAGTAGAGAATAGCAAAGTAAAATAGGGAAAAGTAGAGTAGAGTAAAGCAATAGTAGAGTAGAGCAGAGCAAAGTAAGGGTAGGCTAGGATAAAGTAGAATGGAGTAGAGTAGAGCTTAGTTAGGCTTGGCTAGGCTAGGAAATGTTTGAGTAGAGTAGAGTAGAGTAGAGCAAGGTTAGGCTAGGATAGGCTAGGCTAGGCCAAGGTAGCTAGGCTAGGCTAGGCTAGAGTAAAGTAGAGTAGAGTACAGTAGGGTAGAGTAAAGTAGAGCTCAATTAAGCCCAGCTAGGCTAGAGCAGAGTAGATTAGAATCGGGTAGTGTAGAGTAGAGCAGGGCAAAGCAGAGCAGAGCAAAGTTGAGCAGAGTAGAGTAGAGTATAGTAGAGTAGAGCAGAAAAGAGAAGGGTAGAGTAGAGTAGAGTAGAGAAGAGTAGAGCAGAGCAGAGAAGAGTAGGGTAGAACAGAGCAAAGCAGAGCATAGGTTAGGCTTGGCTAAGCTTGGAAAGAGTAGAGTAGAGTATAGTTGGTTAAAGCAGAGTATAGCAAGGTTAGGTTTGGATAGGGAAGGTTTGGCTAGGCTAGGCTAAGCTCTGTTAGGCTAGAGTATAATAGAGTAGTATAGAGCTAAGTTTGGCTAGCTAAGCTATGGTAGAATAAAACAGAGTAGTGTTGAGTAGTTTAGAGTAAATTAGAGTAAGGCTAGGCTAGGTTAGGCAAGGTTTGGTTAAGATAGTTAGGCTAGTCTAGTCTAAGATAGGTTAAGCTAAACTAAGTTAGGGTAGGTTAGGCTAAGCTAGGCTATGCTAGGCTTGGCTAATCTAGAGTCAAGTAGAGTAGGGTAGAGTAAAATAGAGTACAATAATGTTGAGTAAGGCTATGCTATCTTAGATTTGGCTAGGCTAGGCTAGGCTAGGATAGGCTAGAGTAGAGTAGAGTTGAGTAGTATAAAGCTAAGTTAGGCTTAGCTAGACTAGAGTATAATAAAATAGAGTAGGGTAGAGTGAAGGTAGGTTAGACTAGGCGAGGTTAGGCAAGGCTAAAGTAGAGTAGTGTAGAGTAGGGTAGAGAAAGGTATAGTATAGCTGGGCTAAGCTTGGCTAGCTTAAACTAAGCTTGGTAAGGCAAGGCTAAGCGAGGATAGGATTGAGTTCAGTAGAGTAGAGTAGCCTAGAGCAAAGATAGTCTTAGCTAGGCTAGAGATGAATAAAATAAAGTAGAGTAGAGTAGAGTAAAGTAAGGTTAGGCTAGGCTTGGTGAGGTTATGTTAGGTTAGGCTAGGCTAGGATAGGGTAGGGTAGGGTAGAGTAGACTAGAGTAGAGTAGAGTTGGGTAGAGTAGAGTATAATAAGACTAGGCTAGGTTAAGCTTGAGTGGAGTAGAGTAGAGTAAAGGAGCATATAGCAATATTAGGCTTAACAAGGCTAGAGTATAATAAAAAGAGTAAAGTATAGTAAAGGAGAGTAGAGTAGAGTACAGTAAGGCTGGGCTAAGCTAGGTGAGGTTTGGTTAGGATAGGTAAGGCTAAGCTAGGCTAGGCTAGATTAGGCTAGGCTAAGCTCGACTTGGCTAGAGTAAAGTAGAGTAGAGTATAGTAAACCTGGGTAAGGCTATGCTAGGCTAGCCTAGGCTAAGTAAGACTTGAGTAAAGTAGAGTAGAGTAGAGTTGCATAAAGCTAAGTTAGGCTTAGCTAGGCTAGAGTAGAATAAAATAGAGTATAATAGAGTAGAGTAGAGTAAGGCTAGGCAAGGCTAAGTGAGGTTAGGTTAGGCTAGGTTCGCCTAGGCTAGCCTAGGATAGGCTAGGTTAGAGTAAGTTAGGGTTGGGTAAAGTAGAATAGAGTAGAGTATAGTGTAGTAAAGTAGAGTAGAGTAGAGTAGAGCATAGCAGTGCAGAATAAAGAAGAGTAGAGCATAGCAGAGCAAAGCATAGTAGAATAGAGTAGAGCATAGTAGAGTAGAGTAGAGTCGAGTCGAGTAGAGTAGAGCAGAATAGAGTAAAGCAGATGAAACAAGAGCAGAGCAGATTAGAAATCAGTAGAGCAAAGCATAGTTGAATAGAGCATAGGTGAGGTTAGGTTAGGCTAAGCTTAGTCTAGAGTAGAATAGAGTAGAGTAGGGTAGAGTAGAGTATAGTATGGATAGGCTAGGCTAAGCAAGGCTAGGCTTGGTTAGGCTAGGCTAGGCTAGAGTAGAATAGAGTAGAGTAGAGTAGGATAGAGCTAAGTTAGGCTTAGGTAGGCTAGAGTAGAATAAAATTGAGTAGAGTAGAGCCTAGGTGTGGTTAGGCAATGTTAGGCTATAGTAGAGTCAAGTAGAGTTGGGTAAAGTAGAGTATAATATGACTAGGTTAGGCTAGGCTAGGTTTGGCTAGAGTATGGTAGAGTAGAGTAAAGCCGAGTAGCATAGAGCTAAGTTAGACTTATTTATGCTAGAGTATAGTAAAATAGAGTAAGGTAGAGTAGAGTAGAGTAGAGTAGAGTGAGGCTAGTCAAGGCTAGGTTAGGTTTGGTTTGGATTAGTTAGGCTAGGCTGGGCTCAGCAAGGCTAAGTTAGGCTAGCATAGATGAGGGTAAGCAAGGCTAGGCTAGGTTAGGCTAGGGTAGAGTAGAGTAGAGTAGAGTAGAGTAGAGTAGAGTAAAGTAGAGTACGAAAGAGTAGAGTAGATTAGAGTATAGTAAGGCTGGGTAAGGCTAGGATAGATTCGGTTGGGCTAGGCTAGGCTAGTTAAGGTTAATCTTAGCTATGCTAAAGTAGAATAAAATATAATAGAGTATAGTAAGGCTATGCTAGGCTAAGTGAGGATAGGTTTGGCTAGGATAGGTTAGGCTAGGCTAGGCCAGGCTGGGTTAGTGTAAAGTAGAGTAGAGTATAGTAGAATTGAGTAGAGTAGAGTAGAGTAGAGTAGAGTATATTATAATAGAGTCGAGAAAAGTAGAGTAGAGTAGAGTAGATTAGAGTAAAAAAGGATAGAGCTATGTTAGGGTTAGCTAGACAAGAGTAAAAAATAGAGTAAAGTAGAGCATAGTAGAGTAAGGCTAGTTTAGGCTAGGCTAGAGTAGAGTATACTAGAGTAGGGTAGAGTAGAGCATAGTAAGGTTGGGCTAGGCTTGGATAGGCTAGGCTAGGATAGGCTAGGCTAGGCTTGGGTAGGCTAGGCTAGGATAGGCTAGGCTAGGCTAGGTTAAGTTAGAGTAGAATAAAGTAGAGTAGAGTAGCACAGAGCTAAGTTAGGATTAGCAAGGCTAGAGTGCAATAAAATAGATTAGAGTATAGTAGAGTAGAGCATGGCTAAGCTAGGCTAAGTTAGGCTAGGATAGATTAGGCTAGGCTAGGTTAAGCTAGAGTAGAATAGAGTAGAGTAGAGTAGCATAGAGCTAAGTTAGGATTAGCAAGGCTAGAGTGTAATAAAATAGATTAGAGTATAGCAAAGTAGAGCATGGCTAGGCTAGACAAGGAAAGGTTTAGCTAGGCTAGGCTAGAGTAGAGTAAAGCAGGATAGAGTAGAGTATAAAAAGGCTAGGCTAGGCTAGGCTAGGTTAGACAAGGTTAGGATAGGCTATGTTAGGCTAGAGTAGAGTAGAGTAACAATGAGCTAAGTTAGTCTTAGCTAAGCTAGAGTAGAATAAAATATAGTATAGTAGAGTAAAGTAGAGTAGAGTAGAGTAAGGCCAGGCTAGGCTAGGTGAGGTTACATTTGGATAGATTTGGATATGCTTGGCTAGGTGAGGCTAGACTAGGCTAAAATAGAGTGGGGTAGAGTAGAGTAGAGTGCAAAGGCCTGAATTAGGCTTAGCAAGGCTAGAGCAGAATAAAATAGAGGAGAGAAGACTCGATAAGGCTAGGTGATGTTAGATTAGGTTAGGCTAAACTAGACAAGGCTAGGCTAGGTTTTAGTATGATATGGTAGAGTAGAGTAGAGTATAGTAGAGTAGTGTTGAGTAGAGTAGAGCAGAGTAGAACAGAGTAGAGCAGAGAAGAGTAGAGTAAAGAAGAGCAGAGCATAAGTGCTAAGTTAGTAGGCTAGGTGAGGCTAGGATAGAGTAAAGTATAGTAAAGAAGAGCTAAGTTAAGCGAGGATAAGTTAGGCAAGGTTACAGTATAATGGGGTAGAGTAGAGTAGAGTAGAGTAGAATAGAGTAGAGCTAGGTTAGGTTTGGATAGGCTAGGCTAGGGAAGGCAAGGCAAGAGTAGAGTAGATTAGAGTAGAGTAGAGCAGAATAGAGCCAAGTAGAGCTCGATGAGGTGAGGCTAGGCTAGGATGGGCTAGAGTAGAATAGAGTAGGGAAGAGTAGAGTAGAGTTGAGCAAAAAAGAAAAGAGCATAGTAGAGTAGAATAAAGAATAGAAGAGAAGAGCAGAGTGTAATAGAGTAGAGTAGAGAAAAGCAAAGTAAAATAGAGTTAGGTTACATTAAGCTAGGCTAGGCTAGAGCAAAGTAGAGTAGAGCTTTGTTTGGTTAGGCTAGGTTAGAGTATAGTAGATTAGAGTAATATAAAACATAATAGAGTAGAGTAGAGCTAGGTTAGGCTAGGCTAGAGTAGAGTAGAGTAGAGCTAGGAAGGCTAGGCTAGGTTTGAGTAGAGTTGAGTAGAGTATAGTATACTAGAGTAGAATTAGGTTAGGCTAGGTTAGGTTAGGATAGGTTAGGCTTGGCTAGGTTAAGCTAACCTAGAGTAGAGAAGAGTAGGGTAGAGAAAAAGAGTTAGTTAGGCTAGGCTAGGTAAGGCTAATTTATAATATAGTAGGGTAAAGAAGAGTAGAATAGAGTTGAGTAGAGCAAAGCAAAGTAGGGTTAAGCAGAGCAGAGTTGAGCATAACAAAGTAGTAAAAAGCAGAGCAGAGCATAGCAGAGTAGAGTAGAGCTAAGTTAGGATAAGCAAGGCTAGGCCATGCAATGCTAGGGTAGGCTAGATTAGGCTAGGCTATACAAGAGTGGAGTAGAGTAGAGAAGAGTAAAGTAGTATTGAGCTGAGTAGAGATGAGCTGAATTTAGGAAAGTAGAGCAGAGCAAAGTAGAGTAGAGTCGAGTAAGGTTAGGGTAGGCTTTGCTAAGCTAGGCTAGGCTAGGCTAGAGTAGACTAGAGTAGAGTAGAATAGAGTAGAGTAGGGTAGAGTAGAGCATAATAAAGTAGAGTGCATTAGAATAGAGTGGATTAGAGTAGACCTAGGATAGGTTAGAGTAGAGTAAAATATTGTAGAGTAGAGGAGAGTAGAGGAGAGTAGAGCAGAGAATAGACTAAGCTAGGCTAGAGCAAAGTAAGGTAGTGCAAGGTTAGGCTAAGCTAAGTTTGTCTAGAGTAGAGTAGAATAGAGTAGAATAGGGTAGAGTAGAGTAGATTGGAGTTGAGTAGAGTAGTGTAGGTTAGAGTAGAGCCTAGTAGAGGTAGGTTAGGCAATGCTAGGCTAGGTTAGGTGAGATTAGATTAGAGTAGATCTAAGTTGGCTAGGTTAGGCTAGGCAATTTTAGAGTTGAGTAGAGTAGATTGGAGTATAGTAGGGTAGAATTAGGTGTGGATTTATTAAGCTAGGCAAGGTTAAGCTAGGTTTGGCCTGGTTAGGCTAACCTAGGCTAGAGTGTAGTGGAGTAGAGTAGTGTAGAGTAGAGAAAGGTTAGGCTATGCTAAGGCTGGCTAAAGTATAATAGAATATAGTAGAGTAGAGAAGAGTGGAGTAGAGCATAACAGAGAAAAGCAAAGAAGAGTAGAGTAGAGTAGAGCAGTATAGAGCCTAGCAGAGTGAGGCAAAGTAGAGTAAAGTGGTAAAAAGTGGAGTAGAGCATAGTAGAGTAGAGCAAAGCCAAGTTAGGTTAGGCTAGGCTAGCCTAGGCTAGAGTAAAGTAGAGTAGTATAGAGCTAAGTTAGGCTAAGTTAGGCTACATTAGAGTAGAGTAGAGTAGAGTGGAGTCTAATCAAGTGGAGTAGAGCTCGATTAGGCTAAGCAAGGTAGGGGTAGACTAGAGTAGAGTAGAGTAGAGAAGAGTAGAGTAGAGTAGACTAGAGTAGAGAAGAGTAGAGTTGAGTAGAACTCAGTTAGGCTAGGTTAGGCTAAGCAAAGCTAGAGTAGAGTAGTGGAGAGTTGAGCAGAGCAGAGAAGAACAAAGATGAGTAGAGTAGAGTAGAGCAGAAAAGAGCAAACTAGAGCAGAGTTGAGTAGTGCAGAGTAGAATAAAGTAGAGTAGAGTATAGCAAAGCAGAGTAGAGTAGAGTTGAGTATAGTAGAACTAGGTTAGGCTAACTTATGCTAGGCTAGGATTGGTTATAGTAGAGTAGTATAGAGTAGAGTAGAGCAGAGTAGTGTATAGTAAAGTAGAGTAGAGTAGAGTATAGTATAGTGTTGTAAAGTGGAGTAGAATAGAGCTAAGTTAATCTAGGCTAGGAAGGGCTTGGCTTGGTTAGGCTAGATTAGAGTAGAGTAGTGTAGAGTACAGTAAGGCTAGGTTAGGATAGGCTATGCTAGGATAAAGTAGAGTAGAGTAGAGTAGAACAGAGTAGAGCATAGTTGAGCAGAGCATAGTAGAGCAGAGAAGAGAGAAGTAGAGCAAATTAGAGCAAGATAGAGTATTGTAGAGCAGAGCTGAGTTGAGCTAAGAAAAGAAGAGTAGAGTTAAGAAAGGCTAGGCAAGGCTACACTAGGCTAGGCTATGCTAGAGTACAGTAGAGTAAAGCTAGGTTAAACTAGGCTAGGCTATGCAAAGAAGGATTAGAGTACAATAAAGTAGAGTAGAGTAGAGTAGAGTAGAGCAGAGTAGAGGAGAGGAGAGGAGAGCTAAGTTTGGTTGGGCTAGGCTAGCGTAGGCTTGGCTGGGCTTGCTAGGATAGATTGGAGTAGAGTAGAGTAGAGTATAGAAGAGTAGAGTAGAGCTAGGTTAGGATAAGCAAAGCCAAAGTATAGTAGAGTAAAGTAGAGTATAATAGAGTAGAGAAGAGTAGAGTAGAGTAGAGTAGAGTAGAGCAGAATAGAGAAGAGTAGAGTAGAGCATAGCTAAGTAAGGTTAGGCTATGCTAGGCTAGAGTAGAGTAGAGTAGAGAAGAGCAGAGAAGAGCAGGTCAGAGCTAGGTTAGGCTAGCCTAAGCTAAGGTAGAGAAGAGTCGAGTAAAGTAGAGCTAGGTTAAGCTAGGTAAGTTAGAGTAGAATAGAATAGAATAGAGTAAATTAGAGTGGAGTAGAGTAAGGTAGAGTAGAGTTAGGTTAAGCTAGGCTAGGCTAGGGAAGAGTAGAGTAGAGAAAGGTTAGCCTAGGCTTAGTTAGGCTAAACAAGGCTAGAGTAGAGTAGAGTAGAGTAGAGCATATTAAAGTACAAAAGAGCAGAGTAGAGTAGAGTATACCAGAGTAGAGTAGAGCAGAAAAGAGCAAAGTAAATTAGAGAAGAGCAAAGCAAAGCAGAGTAGAGTATAGCAGAGAAGAGCACAGCATAGCAAAGCAGGGCAAAGTAGAGAAGAGCAAACTAGAGCAGAGCAAAGCTAGGGTAGGCTAGGCTAGAGTAGAGTAGAGTTTAGTAGTGTGGAGCTAGTTTAGGTTAGGCTAGGCTAAGCTATGTTAAGATAAAGCAGAGTAGAATTGAGTAGATTAGAGTATAGTATAGTAGATTAGAGTAAAGTAGAGTAGAGCTAGGTTAGGCTAAGCTAGGCTAGAGTAGGCTAAGATAGGCTGGGCTAGAGTATAGTAGAGTAGAGTAGAGCTAGGTTAGGCTAGGTTAGGCATGGGTAAGTCAGAGTAGAGTAGAATTGAACGGAGTAGAGTAGAGTAGAGTAGGGTCGAGTAAAGCCAGGTTAGGCTAGGCTAGGCTAGGTTAGAGTAGAGTAGAGTAGAGTAGATAAGAGTAGAGTAGAGTAAAGAAGAGTAGACCTAACTTAGGCTAGGCTTGGCTAGGCTAGAGTAGAGTAGAGTAGAGCTTGGTTCGACTAGACTAGGCTAGGGTAAGCAAAGCTAAAGATGAGTAGAGTAGAGTAGAGGAGAGTAGAGAACAATACAATAGTGTAGAGCAATGTAGAGTAGAGTAGAGCTGAGTAGAGGATAGGAAAGTAAGGTTAGGCTATGCTAAGTTGTGTTAGGTTAGGTAAGAGTAGAGTAAGGTAGAGCAAATTAGAGTAGAGTGGAGTAGAGTACAGTAGAATAGAGTATTGTATAGCAGAGTAGAGTATAGTAAAGTGGAGTAGAGTAGAGTAGAGCTAGTTAGGCTAGGCTATGCTAGGTTAGGTTAGGTTAGGCAAGAGTAGATTAGAGTAGTGTAGAGTAAGGTTAGGTTAAGCTAAACTAGGCCAGGCTAGGTTAAACTAGAGTAGGGTAATGGAGAGCAGAGTAGAGAAGAGCAATACAGAGCAGAGTAGAGTAGAGAAAATCTAGGTTAGCTAGGCTATAGTCAAGTAAAGTAAATTAGAGCAGAGTAGAGTAGAGTAAGGTTAGGTTAGGTAGGCTAGTCTAGGCAAGAGTAGAGTAAAGTAGAGTCGTGTAGAGTAGAGCAGAGTTGAGTAGAGTAGACCTGAGTAGAGTAGAGCAGAGTAGAGCAGAGAAGAGCATAGCAGAATAGAGTGGAGTAGAGCTAGGTTAGGGTAGGCTAGGCGAGAGCATAGTAGAGTAGAGTAGAGTAGAGTTTGGTTAGGCTAGGTTAGGTTAGGCGAGGACAAATTAGGTTAGAGTACAGTAGGTTAAAGTAGAGTAGAGTAGAGCAGAGCAGAGCTGAGCAAAGTAGAATAGAGCAGAGTGTAGTAGAGTAAAGTAGAGCCAAGAAGAGTAGAACAAAGCAGAACAATAGAGAGAAGAGTAGTAGAGCAGATTAGAGTAGAGTAGAGTTGAGCAGAGCAGAGCAGAGTAGAGTAGAGTAGAGTAGGGTAGAGCTAGGTTAGGTTAGGCTAGGCTAGGCTAGAGTAGACTAGAGCAAAGTAGAGCTAGGATAGGCATGGCTAACCCATGCTAGGCTGGAGTAGAGTAAAGCAGAGTAGAGAAGAGTAGAGTTTTATATAGTATAATAGAGTAGAGTAGAGTTAAGTTAAGCTAGGCTAGGCCACTATAAGCAAGGCTAAGCTAAGCTACAATAGAGTAAAGTAGAGTATAGCATAGTGGAGCTGAGGAAAGGAGAGGAGAAGAGAGGAGATTAGAGGCGAGGTGAGGAGACGAGAGTAGAGTGGAGGAGAGGAGAGCAGATGAGAGGAGAGTAGAGTAGAGTAGAGCAAAGCTGAGCAGAGCTAAGCTGAGCAAACCAAAGCAAAGTAGAGAAGAGCATAGCAGAGTGGAGAAGAGTTGAGTAGAGTAGGGAAAAGTATAGCATTGTAGAGTAGAGAAGAGTGAAGCTAAGCTAGGCTAGGGTAGAGTAGAGTAGAGTAGAGTAGGGTAGAGTAGAGTACAGCTAGGTTAGGCTAAGCTAGGCTAGGCTAGAGTATAGTAGAGCAGAGTAGAGTAGACTAGAGTAGAGTAGAGTAGAGTAGGCAAGGTAGTGTAGAGTAGAGTATAACAGAGTAGAGCAAAGCAGAGCATAGCAGACATGAGTAGAGCTAGGGTAGGCTAGGCTACAGAGTAGAGTAGAGTGGAGTGATGCAAAGTAGAAGAGGGCAAAGTAGAGAAGAGTAGAGCAAAGTAGTGTGGAGTAGAAAAGTTGAGTAGAGTGGACTATAGTAGAGTAGAGCAGAGCAAAGTAGAGCTAAGTTAGGCAAGGATAGGTTAGAGTAGAGTAGAGTAAAGTAGTGCTTGGTTACCTTAGCTAGGCTAGGCTTTGTTAGAGTTGAATAGAGTAGAGTAGAGTAGAGTAGAGTAGAGTTAGGTTGTGCTAGGCTAGGGCAGGCTAGGCTAAGCTGGCTAGAGTAGAGTAAGGTAGAGTATCATGGAGAAGAGTACAGTAGAGCAGAGCTTGGTAGGCTAGGCTAAGCTAGTAGAGGATAAGCTATGTTAGAGTAGAGTAGAGTAGAGTGAAGTAGAGCAGAGTAGAGTAGAGAAGAATATAGTAGAGTGGAGCAGGGCATAGCAAAGTTGAGTAGTGAAAAGCAGAGCAGAGTCGGGCCGAGCAGAGTAGAGCAGAGCAGGGCAAAGCATAATAAAGCTAGGTTAGTTTAAGCAATGCTTGGTTAGGTTAGGCTAGGTTAGAGTAGAGTAGATTAGAGTAGAGTAGAGTAGAATAGAACTGTGTAGAGTAGAGTAGAGTAGAGTAGAGTAGAGTATAGTATAGTATAGTATCGTAGAGTAAAGTATTGTAGAGCTAGGTTAGGCTAGGCAAGGCTATGCTTTGTTAGGCATTGATAGATTAGAGAAGATTACAGCCAAGTTAGGCTAGGTTAGGCTAAGCTATAGAAGAATAGAGTAGAGCAAAGTAGAGTAGACCAGAGTAGACAAGATCAAAGTAGAGAACAGTAAAGTAGAGTAGGGTTAGGTTAGGATAGGCTAGGTGAGGCTAGTTTATGTTAGGCTAGGCTAGGCAAGGCTAAGCTAGGTAAGAGTAGAGTAACCTAAGGCCGAATAGAGTAAAGTATAGAGGAGAGTAGAGTAAAGCTAAGTTAGGCTAGGCTATAATAGGCTAGACTAGGCTAGGCTATAATAGAGTAGAGTAGAGTAGAATTGAATAGAGTAAAATAGAGTAGAGTAGTGTGGAGTATAGTATAGTATAGTATAGTAGTGTAGAGCAAGGTTAGGAAAGGCTAGGTTAGGCTAGGCTAGGCTATGCTAGTTTAGGCTTGGCTAGAGCAGAGTAGAGTAGTGCTGGGTTAGACTAGGCTATGTTGGCTAGGCTAGGCTAGGTTTGAGTAAAGTAGAGTAGAGTAGAACTAAACTAGTAGAGTAGAGCAGAGTGGAGTAGAGTAGAGCAGAGCAGAGTAGAGTAGAGTAGAGCAGAGTCGAGTAGAGTCAGGTTAGGATAGGCCAGGCAAGGCTAGGCTAGGTTAGGCTAGGCTAGGCTAGGCAAGGTAAGAGTAATGTAGAGCCAAATGGAGTAGAGCAAAGTGGAGTAGAGCTAGGTTAGGCTAGGCTATGGTAGACTAGGCTATGCAAGACTAGAGAACATTAGAGAAGAGTTAAGTAGAGTAGGGCAAGGTTAGGACAGGCTAAGCAAGTCTAGGCTAGAGTATAGGGTAGAGTAGAGAAGATCATAGAAAAGCATAGTAGAGAAGGGCATAGTAGAGAAGAGCAGAGCAGAGTAGAGCAGCACTAGGTTAGGCTAGACTTGTTTAAGCTAGGCTAGGTTAGACAAGGCTAGGAAAGAATAGAGTATAATAGAGTAGAGTAGAGTAGACCTTGGTTAGGCTAGGGTAAGTTAGGTTAGAGTATAGTAGAGTAGAGTAGACTATAGTATAATAGAGTTGAGTAGAGTATAATAATGTAGAGCTAGGTTAGGCTAGGCTAGGTTGGGATATGCTGTAGTAGGCTAGGGTAGGCTAGAGTACAGTTGAGTAGAGTATAGTATAGTATATTTGAGTTAAGTTTTGCTAGGCTAGGCTAGGCTAGAGTAGGATAGAGCATAGTAGAGTTGAGTAAAGTGGAGTAGAGTAGAGTAGAGTAGAGCATAGTAGAGTAGAGTAGAGGAGCAAACAACAGAGCAGAGTAGAGCTAAGCAAAGAAGAGTAGAGCAGAGTAGAAGAGTAAAGTAGAGTAATATAGAGTAGAGTAGTATAGAGCAAAGCAGTGTTGAGTAGAGCAGAGCAGAGTAGAGTAGAGTAGAGTGGAGTAGAGCTATGTTACTCTATGCTAGGCTAGGCTTTGCTAAGCTAGAGTTGAGTAGAGTAGAGTAGAGCTTGCTTAGGATAGGCTAGGCTAGAGTAGAGTAGAGTATTATAGAGTAGAGTAGAGTAGATGTAGATTAGGTGAGGCTAGGCTTGGTTAGGCTAGAGCAGAGTAGAGCAGAGTAGAGTGGAGTAGAGGAGAGTGGAGGAGAGTAGATGAGAGTCAAGTAGAGCTTTGTAAAGCATAACAGAGCAGAGCATAGTAGAGAAGAGAAGAGTAGAGCACAGTAGAGCAGAGCAAAGCAGAGTAGAGTAGAGAAGAGAAGAGCATAATAGAGTAGAGTAGAGCAAAGCAGAGTAGACTAGAGTAGAGTAGAGAAGAGCATAATACGATAGAAGAGAGTAGAGAAGAGTAGAGAAAAGTGGAGAAAAGCATAGTAGAGTAGAGCAGAGTAGCATAGAGTAGAGAAAAGCTTGGTTAGGTTAAGCTAGGCTAGGCTAAGCTAGGCTAGAGTAGAGTAAAGTAGTGTAGAGTAGAGTAGAGTTGAGCTGAGTTAGGTTAGACTAGGCGAGGATGGAGTAAGGTAGAGCACACTATAGTAAATTAGAGCAAAGATGAGTAGAACAGAGAAGTGCAAAGCAAAGCAGAGTAAAAAAAAGAAGAGTTAGGTTAACCTAGGCTAGGCTAAGACAGTCTAGGTTAGAGTATAATAGAATGGAGTATAATAGAGTAAAGTAGAGTAGAGCTAGGTTAGGATTGGCTAAGCTAGGTTAAGTTAGAGTAGAGTAGATTAGAGTAGAGTAAAGTAGAGTAGAGCTAAGTTAGGCAAGGCTAGGGTAGAGTAGAGTTGAGTAAAGTAAAGTGGAGTAGAGCTTCATTAGGCCAGGTTAGGCTTGGCTAATTTATGCTATAGTAGACTAGTGTAAAGTGGAGTATGGTAGAGTAGAGTAGAGTAGAGTAGAGCAAAGTAGAGCATAGTAGAGAAGATAATAGCAGAGTAGAGTAGAATAGAGTAGAGTAGAGTAGACTAGAGCAAAGAAAAGCTGAGTAGAGTGGAGTAGACTATAACAGAGTTGAGAAAATCAGAGTAGAGTAGGGCAGAGCAGAGTAGACCACAGCAGAGTAGAGCAGAGCTAGGCTAAAGTAATCTATCTTAGGCTAGGCTAAGCTAAGCTAGGATAGAGTACAGTATAGTAGAGTTGAGTAGAGTAGAGTAGAGCAAAGTAGAATAGAGTGGAGTAGAGTAATGTAGAGAAGAGTAGAGCAGACCAAAGTAGAGAAGTGTATAGTAGAACAAACTAAAGTAGAGTAGAGCAGAGTAGAGTACAGTAAAGTAGAGAAAATTAGAGTAGAGTAGAGTAGAGTAAAGCAGAGAATTGTAGAGTAGAGTGAGGTTAAGCTAGGCTAGGCTTGTCTTTGCTCAACTAGGAAGGAGTAGAGTAGAGTAAAGCAGTGTAGAGTGGAGCAGAGTAGAGCAAAGGTAAGTTAGGCTATGTTAAGCTAGGTTAGAGTAGAGTAGAGTAGAGTGGATTTTGTTGAGCTAAGCTCGGCTAGGCAAGGCTGGGCTAGGCTATTGTAAAGAGGAGTAGAATAGAGTAAAGTAGTTTAGAGTAGAGCAAAGTAGAGTAGAGTAGAGTAGAGTAGAGTAGAGCTGGGCTAGGCTAGGCTAGCTAAAGCAGTGTAGTGTGGAGTAGAGTAGAGCAGAGAAGAGCAGAGTAGAGCAGAGTAGAGTAGAGTGGGGCAGAGCAGAGTATAATAGAGAAAATAGAGTAGAGGAGAGCAAGGTTAAGCTAGGCTAGGCTTTAATAGAGCAGAGAAAAGTAGATTAGGATAGAGTAGAGTAGAGTAAAGTATAATTGAGCTTGGTTAGTCTAGGTTAGCTGAGGTAAGGCTAGGATAGCGTAGGCTAGGCTAGGCTAAACTAGGCTAGAGTAGAGTAGAGCTATGTTTGGTTAGGCTATGCTAGGCTAGAGTATAATCGAGCAGAGTAGAGTAGAGTAAAGATGGACTGAGCAAAGTAGAGTAGTGTAGAGAAAACCAGTGCTGAGTAGAGCTGAGTAAAGTAAAGTTAGGCTAAGTTTTCCTAGGCTAGGCTAAGCGTGGCTAGATTAGGTAGAGTAGAGTAGAGCTAGGTTAGGTGAGGCTAGGCTAAGCTAAGTTAGAGTAGAGTAGAGTAGCACTCAATTAGGCTAGGGTAGGCTAGGGTAGGCTAGGCTAGGTTATAATAGAGTAGAGTAGAGTAGACAAGAGTAGAGTTGAGTAGAATAGAGTAGAGTAGAGCTTCGTTAGGCTAGGCCAGAGTAGAGTAAAGTAAGGTAGAATAGAGCAGAGTAAAGAAGAGAATAATAGAATAGAGTAGAGTAGAATAGAGAAGACTAGAGAAAAGTAGAGCAAAGCTAAGTAGAGTAGAGCAGAGAAGAGTAGAGTTAGTTAGGCTAAGCTAAGTTAGGTTTGGCTAAGTTAGAGCAGAATAAAGTAGAGTATAATAGAGTAGAGTATAGTAGAGTAGAGTAGAGCTAGGTTAAGCATGGCTAAGCTTGGCTAGGTTAGGCTAGGTTTGTGTAGAGTAGAGTAGTGTGGAATTGAGTAGAGTAGAGTTGTGTAGTTCTATGTTAGGTTAGGCTGTGCTTGGCTAAAGTAGAGTAAAATAGAGTAGAGTAGAGAAGGGCAGAACAAGGTAGAGTAAAGCAAAGCAAAGTAGAGCAGAGCATAGTAGAGTAGAGCCAAAAAGAGCAGAGGTAGGTTAGGCTAGGTGAGAGTCAAGTAGAGTTGAGTATAGTAGAGTTGGGTAGAGCTACGTTGGGTTAGGCTAGGCTAGGCTAGAGTAGACTAGAGTAGAGTAGAGCAGAGCAAAGTAGAGCAGTGTAGAGCAGAGCAGAGCAAAGCAAAGCAGAGTAGAGCAGAGCTAAGTATAGTTTAGCTGAGTTGGGTAGAGCAAAGATAGCTAGGTTAGGCTATGCTTGGCAAGGTAAGAATAGAGTAGAGTAGAGTGGAGTAGTGTAGAGTATAGTATAGTAGAGTAGAGTAGAGCTAATTTAAGCTAGGCTGGGCTATGCTAGGCTTGGTTAGGCTAGGCTAAAGTAGAGTAGAGTTGGGCAAGGTTAGGTTATGCTGGGCTAGGCTAGGTTAGGTTAGCCTAGGCATTGCTAAAGTAAAGTAGCGTATAGCAGAGTAGAGTAGTGTAGAGTAAAGAAAAGAAGAGTAGAGTAGGGTAGAGCAAAGAAGAGTACAACAAAACTAGGTTAGGATAGGTTAGGCTAGGCTCAGCTAAGCTAGAGTCGAGTAGAGTTGGGCTAGGTTAAGATAAGCTAGGCTAGGCTAGAGTAGAGTAGGGTAGAGTATAGTAGTATAGAGTAGAGTAGATTAGAGTAGAACAAAGTAAAGCAGAGCAGAGTGGAGAAGAGCAAAGTAGAGCTGAGCATAGTAGAGCAGAGTATAATAGAGCAGATCTGAGCTAGGTTAGGATAAGTGAGGCTAGAGCAGAGTAGAGTAGAGTAGAGTAAGATAAAATAGAGTTGAGTAGAGCTAGGTTAGGATGGGCTAGGCTAAGCAAGGCTAAGCTAGAGTAGAGTACCATATAGTTTAGTATAGTTGACTAGATTAGAGCAGAGTAGAGTAGAGTAGAGATAGGTTAGGCTAGGGTAGGCTAGGATAGGCTAGACTAGAATATATTACCATAGAGTAGAGAAGAGCAAAGAAGTGCAGAGCAGAGTGGAGTAGTGCAGAGCAAAGCAATGTAGAGTAAAGCAGAGTAGAGCCTAGTCGGGTTAGGCTTGTCTAGGCTAGGCTTTAGTAGAGTAGACCAGAGTATCGCAAGGTTAGGCAAGGCCAAGCTAGGCTATGTTAGGCTAGAGTTGATAGGCTAGGCTAAGCTAGAGTAGAGCATAGCAGAGTAATGTAGAATAAAGCAGAGTTGATTAGAGTAGAGAAGAGCAGAGCATAGTTGAGTAGAAAAGAGAATGATATAGTAGAGAAGAGCATAGTAGAGTAGAGTAAAGCTAGCTTATGCTAAGCTAAGCTTAACTAGGCTAGGTTAAGTTAAGTTAGGCTAAGATAGAGCAGAGTAGAGCAGAATAAAGAAGAGAAGACTAGAGTAAAGTATAGTAGAATGTAGTAGAGTACAGAAGTGTAGAGTAATGCATAATAAAATAAAGTAAAGCAAAGCATAGTAGAGCAAAGTAGAGTAGAGCAGAGCAAAGCAAAGTATAGCACAAGAGAGTAGAACAAAGCAGAGTAATACAAAGTAGGTTACAGCTAAGATAGGTTAAACTAAGCTAGCCTAGGCTAAATTAGAGTAAAATAGAGTAGAGTATATTAGAACAGAGTAGAGTGGAGTAGAGTAGAGTAGAGTAGAGTAGAGTAGAGTAGAGTGGAGTTAGGTTCGGCTAGGATTGGCAAGGCTAAGCTAGGCTAGGCTAGCCAGAGTAGAGTAGAGCAAGGTTAGGTTAGGCAAGGCTCGACTAGGCTGGGCTAAAGTAGAGTTAAGTAGAATAAAGTAGAGCAAAGTATAGTAGAGTAGAGTAGAGCAGGAAAGAGCTGAGTAGTGGGAATGAAGTGGAGCGAAGCTGAGCAAAGTATAGCAAAGTAGAGTAAAGCTGAGCCGAGAAAAGTATAGTAGAGCTAGGTTATGTTAGGCAAGGCTAGCCTATAGTAGAGTAGAGTAGAGTAAAGCATAGTAGAGTAGAGCTAAGTTGGGTTAGGCTAGGCTAGGCTAGGTTAGAGAAGAGTAGAGTAGAGTATAGTAGAGTAGAGCTAGGTTAGGCTAGGCTAGGAGAGGGCAGGTTAGGCTAGGCTAGAGTATAGTAGAGTAAAGTAGAGTACAGTAGAGTAGAGCTTGGTTAGGCTTGTCTAGACTAGAGTATATTTGAGCAGAGTAGAGAAGAGTGGAGAAGTACAGAGAAGAGCAAAAAAGAGCATAGTAGAGCAAACTATAGCAGAGCTAGGTTTGGTTAGGTTAGGCTATGCTAATCTAGGCTAAGCTAGAATAGAGTAGAGTAGAGTAGAGTAGAGCTCGGTTAGGCTAAGTTAGAGTAGAGTAGAGTGGAATAGAGTAGAGTAGATTAGAGTAGAGTAGAGTAGAATAAAGTAGAGTAGAGCAAGGTTAGGCTAGTTTAGCATTGATAAAGCTAGAGTATAGTATAGTATAGTAGAGTAGAGTTGAGTTGAGTAGGGCTAGGTTAGGCTAAGTTAGGCTAGGCTAAACTTAACCATAGTAGTTTAGAGTTGAGAAGAGTAGTGTTAAGTAGTGTAAAGAAGAGCATATTAGAGTAGATCAAAGTAGAGTAGAGTAGAGTAGAGCTAGGCTTGACTTGGCTAGGCTAGTTAGAGTAGAGTAGAGTAGAGCAAGGTTAGGCTAGGCTATGCAAGATTAGAGTGGCTAAGCTTGACAAAGCTAGAGTAGAGTGGAGTAAAGTAGAGTAGAGTAGAGTAGTCTAGTGTAGAGCAGAGTAGAGTAGAGCTGTGTAGAGTAAAAGAGAGATGAAAAGAGTCGTGTACAGTAGAGCAGAGAGGAGCAAAGAATACTATGGCAAGGTTAAGCTAAGATAGGCTAAGCTAAGCTAAGCTAAGCCAGGATAGGCTAAGTTAGACTAGAGTAGAGTAGAGTAGAATAAAGTGGGGTAGAGTAAAGTAGAGTAAAGTTGAGTAGATCATAGAAGAGCAGAGTAGGGTAAATTAGAGTAAAGTATAGTAGAGTTGAGTTGAGTTGAGTAAAGCATAATATAGTATAATAGAGTAGAGCAGAGTAGAGAAGAATAGAGTAGAGTAGAGCATAATAGAGCAAAGCAGAGCAATGTAGTTCAAAGCAGAGTAGAGCAGACCAGAGCAGAGAAGAGTAGAGTAGAGCCAGGTTAGGCTAGGAGGCCAAGTTAGGCAAGGTTAGGCTATGTTAGATAAGAGTAGAGTAGAATAGAATAAAGCTAGGTTAGGTTAGGCTAGGATAAGCTAGAGAAGAGTTGAGTGAAGTATAGTAGAATAGTCCAGAGCAGAGGTAGAGCATAATAGAGCTAGGTTAGTCTGGGTAATCTAGTCTAAGCATGGTTAGGCTAGAGTAGAGTAGAGTAAAGCAGAGTAGAGTAGAGTAGAGCTAGGTTTGGCAAGGCTAAGTTAAACTCGATTTGAGTAGAGTACAATATAGTAGAGTATAGTGGAGTATAGTGGAGTAGGGCTAGCTTAGCCTTAGCCAGGCAAGGCTTGTCTAGGATAGGCTTGGTTAGGCTAGGGTAGAGTAGAGTAGAGTAGAGAAGGGTAGAGTAGAGTAGAGCTAGGGTTGTCTAAGCTAGGTAAGTCTAGGCTAGAGTAGAGTAGAGTAGAGTAGGGAAGAGTAGAGTAAAGCAAAGCATTGCATAGTAAAGTAGAGAAGACAAGAGTAGGGCAGAATAGAGTATAACTAGGTTAGGCTAAGCTAGGCTAGGCAAGGTTAGAATAGAGTACAACAGAGTAGAGTAGAGTAGAGTAGGGTAGAGTAGAGCAGAGTGCAGCATAACAGAGCAAAGCAGAGCTGAGGATAGTAGAGAATAGCAATGTAGAGTAGGACAGAGTAGAGCGAAGTTGATGAGAGAAGAGTAGAATTGAGCAGAGTAGAGTAGAGCAGAGTGGAGTAGACCTAAGTTAGGCAAGGCTAGGCGAGGGTATGCCAGGCTAAGTTTGAGTAGAGTGGAGTAAAGTAGAGCATTTTTAGAATAAGTTAGGTTAGGCTAAGTTAGAGTAATATAGACTGGAATATAGTAGATTGGAGTAGAGTAGAGTATAGTAAAGTAAAGTAGAGCTAGGTTAGGTTGGGTTAGGTTTGCCTAAGGTTGGGCAGGCTAGGCGAGGCTACGCTAGAGTAGAGTAGAGCTCAGATAGGCTAGGCTTGGCAAGGCAAAGCTAGAGCAGAGTGGACTTCAGTAGAAAAGAGCAGAGCAGTGTAGTGCAAAGCATAATAAAGCAAGGTAGAGCAAAATAGAATAGAGTAGAGTAGAGTAGAGCAGAGTAGAGAAGAGATGGGAAGACCAAAGTAGAGCAGAGTAGAGCAGAGCAGAGTAGAGTAGAGTAGACATAGTAGAGCAAAGCAGAGTATAGCTAGGTTAGACTAAGCTAGATAAGGCTAGGCTAGGCTTGTTTAGAGTAGAGTGGAGTAAGATAGACTGGAGCAGAATAGAGTTGAGAAGGTTAGGCTAGCCAAGGTGAGGCTGGGCTAGGTTAGGTTAGAATAAGCTAGGCTAGAGTAGAGCTGAGTATAGTAGAGTAGAGTAAAGCTAGCCTAGGTTAGGCTAGGCCGAAGTAGAGTAGATTAGAGTAGGATATAATAAAGAAAAGTAGAGTAGAGAATAATAGAGCAAAGCACAGCAGAGAAGAGCTAAGTTAGGAAAGGCTAAGCGAGGCTAGGTTAAGCTAGAGTAGAGCAGAATAGAGTAGAGTAGAGCTAGATTAGGCGTGACAAGGCTTGGCTAGGTTAGGATAGAGTAGAGAAGGGTAGAGTAGAGTAGAGTTGAGTTGAGTAGAGTAGATGAGTGGAGCAGAGAGGAGTGGAGAGGAGAAGAGATGAGAGAAGAGTAGAGAAGAGTAGAGTATAGCAGGGTAGGGTAGAGTAAAGAAGAGTAGAGCAAAGTAAAGTAGAGCTAGTTAGGCTAAGCTAGGATTTGCTTGAGTACAGTAGAGTAGAGCTAAGCTAAGTTAGGTTAGGTTAGGCTAGGCAAGGCTAGGTGAGAGTAGAGTAGTAGAGTATAGTAAAATAGAGTAGAGTAGAGCAGAGCAAGGTTAAACAAGGTTAGGTAAGGCTAGGCTAGTGTTGAGTAAAGTAGAGCAGAGCAGAGCAAAGCAGAGTAGAGTAAGTAGAGTAGAGCAAAGAAAAGCAGAGTTGAGTAGAGTAGAGTAGAGTAGAGTAGTGCAGAGTACAGCAAAGTATAGCAGAGAAGAGCAGAGCAGAGGAGAGCAGAGAGGAGAATAAAATAAATACAGTAGTGTAGAGTAGATAAGACTATAGTAGAGCATAGTAGAGTAGAGCAAGGTTAGGCTAGGCTAGGCTTGCCTAGGCTAGAGTAATGTAGAGTAGAGTCGGGTAGAGTAGAGAAGAGTATTCTAGAGTAGAGATAGGTTAGGCTAGGCTAAGTTAGAGTAGGGTTGAGTAGAGTAGAGTAGAGATAGATTATGCTCAGCTAAGCTAGGCTAGGTTAGGCTAGGGAAGGCTAGGCTAGGCTAGGCTAGGCTAAGCTAGAGTAGAGTAGAGTAGAGGAGAGCTTGGTTTTGCTTGGTTAAGCTAAAGTATAGTAGAGTAGAGTATAGCAGAGCAGAGTAGAGTAGAGCAGTGAATAGGAGAGTAGAGCAGAGTAGAGTAGAGAAGAGATGAGCAGACCAAAGCAATGTAGAGTAGAACAAAGTAGACAGAGCAGAGCAAAGCTAAGTTAGGCTAGGCTAAGCTAGGATAGAGCAAAATAGAGTATTGTTAGGTTAGGTTACGTTAGAGTAGAGTAGAGTAGAGTAGAGTAGAATAATGTAGAGTAGAGTAGAATAATGTAGAGTAGAGTAGAGCTCAGTTAAGCTAGGTTGGGTTATGCTAGGTTAAAGGGTAGTAGAGTATAGTAGAGCTAAGTAAAGTAGAGCAGAGTAGAGCAGAGCAGAGAAGTGCAAAGCAGAGAAGAGCAGAGTAGAGCATTGTAGAGTAGAGTAAAGAAGAGTATAGTAGAGCAGAGTAGAGTAGAGCATGTTTTGGCAAAGCTAAGGTAGGCTAGGCAAAGCATGGCTATGTTAGAGTAGATTAAAGTAGAGTAGAGTATAGTATAGTATAGTAAGGTAGAGTATAATAAAGTAGAGAATAGTAAAGCTAAGTTAGGTTATGTTAGCCTAGGCAAGGTTAAAGTAGACTAGAGTAGCATAGAGCAGAGCAAAACAGACTAGAGAATAGCAGAGTAGAGCGAAGCAGAGCATAGTAGAGTAGAGCAGAGCATAATAGAGTAGAGTAGAGTAGATCAGAGTAGAGCAGAGAAGAGTAGAGCTAGGTTAGGGTAGGCTAGGCTAGGCTACATTAGAGTAGAGTAGAATAGAGCTAAGTTAGGATAGGTTAGGCTAACTAGAATAGGCTAGGCTAGCTAGAATAGGCTATTTTAGGCTAAACCAAGATAGGCTAAGCAAGAGTAGAGTAGAGAAGAGTAGAGTAAAGCTAGTTAGGCAAGGCTATGCTAAGGTAGGCTAGAGTACGATAAAGTAGAGTAGTGTGGAGCAGAGTAGAGTCAAGCAGAGGAGAGTAGAGTTGAGTAGAGCAAAGTAGAGTAGAGTAGAGAATTGTAGAACGAAGCACAATATTGTAGAGTAGAGCTAGCTATGCTAAGCAAGTTTACGTTAGGCTAGGCTAAGCTAGAGTAGAGTAGAGTATGGCAGAGGAGAGAAGCAAAGAGAAGAGAAAAGTCGAGCAGAGTAGAGCAGAGAAGAGTAGAGCAGGGTAGAGCTTAGTAGAGTAGAGCAGAGTAGAGCTAGGTTAGGCTAAGCTAGACTAGGTTAGGCTAGGCTTGTTTAGAGTAGAGTGGAGTAAGGTAGAGTAGAGTGGAGCAGAGTAGAGTAGAGCTAGGTTAGGCTAGAATAGGCTAAGCTAGAGTAGAGTTGGGCACAGTAGTGTATAGTAAAGTAAAGCAAGGCTAGGTCAGGCTATGATAGGCTAAAGTAGAGTAGAATTGAGTGGAGTAGAGTAGAGCAGAGTAGAGTTGAGAATAGCAGAGTAGAGAAGAGCAAGGTTTGGCAAGGCTATGCTAGGCTAGGCTAAGCTAGGCTAGGTTAAGCTAGAGTGGAGTAGAGTAGAGTTGAGTAGAGTAGAGATAGATTAGGTGTGGCTATGCTGGGCTAGGTTAGAGTAGAGCATAGTAGAGTAGGGTAGAATAGAGTAGAGTAGAGTAAAGTTGAGTGGAGTAGAGTAGAGTTGATGAGAGGAGAGGAGAGGAGAGGAAAGTAGAGCAGAGAATAGCAGAGTAGAGTAGAGTAGGGCAGAGTAGAGTAAAACATAGCAGAGTAGAGTAGAGCTAGGTTAAGCTAGGGTTGGCTAGGCTAAACTAGTGTATAATAGAGTAGAGTAGAGCTAAGCTAAGTAAGGTTAGGTTAGGCTAGAGTAGTTGAGTAGAGTAGAGTAGAGCAGAGTAGAGTAGAGCTAGGTTAAACTAGGTTAGGTAAGGCTAGGCTAATGTTGAGTAGAGTAGAATAAAGCAAAGTAGAGTAGAGTAAAGCAGAGCATAATAGAGCAGAGTAAAGCAGAGAAAAGCATAATAGAGTAGAGCAGAGTATAGTAGAGTAGAAAAGTTAATAGTAGAGCAATGTATAGCTGACAAGAGAAGAGCAGAGAGAGTAAAGTAGAGAATAAAAAAAGTATAGTAGAGCATAATAGAGAAGAGTAGAGTAAAGCTTATTAGAGTAAAGCTAGGTTAGGCTAGGCTAGAATAGAGTAGAGTAGAGTAAGATAGAGCATAGTAGAGCAGAGTAGAGTAGAGCAAGGTTAGGCTAGGCCAGTTATAGTAGGGTAGAGTAGAGTATAGTAGAGTAAAGCTAGGTTATGCTTTATTAGGCTAGGATAGGTTAGAGTTGATTAGAGTAGAGTAGAGTAGAATAGACTAGAGTATAATATAGTATAGTAAGGTAGAGTATAGTAGAGTAAAGAAGAGTATAGTAAAGTTAGGTTTTGTTATGCTAGCCTAGGCAAGGCTAAAGTAGAGTAGAGTAGAGTAGAGCAGGGTTGAGCAGACAAGAGAATTACAGAGCAGTGTAGAACGAAGTAGAGTAGATTAGAGCAGAGCATAACAGAGTAGAATAGAGCATAGTAGATCAGAGTAAAGCAGAGCAAAGTAGAGCTAGGGTAGGGTAGGCTAGGCTACATTAGAGTAGAGTGAGTAGAGTGGAGTAGAGTAAAGATAGGTTATGGTAGGCTAGGCTTGCTAGAATAGGCTAATTTAGGCTAAACTAAGATAGGCTAAGCTAGAGTAGAGGAGAGTAGAGTGGAGTAAAGCTAGTTAGGCAAGGCTATGGTAAGGTAGGCTAGAGTAAGATAGAGTAGAGTAGTGTAGAGCAGAGAAGAGCAAAGTAGAGCATAGCAGAGCACAGTAGAGTAGAGCATAATGGAGTAGAGCAAAGCATAGTAAGGTGAGGTTAAGCTAGGTTAGTCTTGTTTAGGTTATCCTTGCCTAGAGAAGAGTAAAGAAAAGTATAGCAAACTTAGGCTAGGGTAGGCTAAGCTTGGTTAGAGTAGACTGGAGTAGCGTAGATTAGAGTAGTGCAGAGTAGAGTAGAGTATGGTATAGTATAGTAGAGTTCAGCTAGGTAAGGCTATGCTTGAGTAGTGTAGAGTAGGGTAGGGTATAGTAGAGTAGAGTAGAGCTTGATTCGGCCTGGCTAGGCAAGGCTTGGCTTGAGTAGAGTAGAGTTGAGCAGAGCATAGTAGAGCATAGGAAAGTAGAAAAGTGTAAGTGGAGCAGAGAGCAGAGTCGAGTAGAGCATAATATAGCTGAGCAGAGCAGAGCAGTATAGAACAGTAGAACAGAATAAAGTAGAGGAGATCAGAGTAGAATGGAGCTAGCTAGGCTAAACTAGGTTAGGTTAGGCTAGGGTAAGCTTAGTTGGAGTAGAGTAGAGTTGAGTTAAGTAGAGTAGAGTAGAGTAGAATAGAGTATAGTATAGTATAGTAGAGTAGAGTAGATCTGAGTCAAGTTAGGTAGGCAAGGCTAGGGCATGCTTTAGTAGAGTAAAGTAGAGTAGAGGTGAGTAGAGTTGAGCTGGATTAGGCTAGGCTAGGTTAGGCTAAGCTAAACTAGGCTAGAGTAGAGTAGATTAAAGTAGAGTAGAGTAGAATAGAGCTAGGTTAAGCTAGGCTAGGTTAGGATATGCTAGGTTAGGCTAAATTAGAGTAGAGTAAACTAGAGTAGAGTAGAGAAGAGTAGGAAGTATGGAGTAGAGCAAAGCTGAGCAGAGCAAAGTAGAGTAGGGCTAAGATAGGATAGCCTAGGCTAGGCTAGGTTAAACTAGGCTAGAGTAGAGTTGTGCATAATAGAGTATAGTAGAGTTAGGTTAAGTTAGGCAAGGTTAGGCATGGCAAAAATAGAGTTGAGTAGAGTAGAGCAAAGTAGAGCAGAGTAAAGCAGAGCAGAGTAGAGCAGAGTAGAGTAGAGCAATGTAGAGTAGAGCAGAGAAGAGTAGATCAAAGAAGATCAGAGCAGAGTAGAGCATAATAGAGCATAGCAAAGCTATGTTAGGTGAGGCTAGGCTAGGTTACAATAGAATAGAGTAGAGCAAAGCACAGTATAATTAGGTTAGGTTAGGCTTGACTATGTTAGGCTAAGTTTGAGTAGAGTAGGGCAGAGTAGAATAGAGTAGAGCTAAGTAGGTTAGGCTAGGCTAGTGCAAAGTAGAGTAGAGCTAGGTTAGGCTAGGCTAGGCTACATGAGGTTACATTAGAGTAGGGTAGAGTATAGTATAGTTGAGCTAGGTTAGGTTAGGTTTGGCTTGGCTTGGCTAAAGTAGAGTAGAGTAGAATAGAGTAGAGTAGAGAAGAGTAGAGCATAATAAAATATAGTAGAGTAGAGCATAGTAGAGTAGAGCAGAGCAGAGTGGAGAGAAGCAGAGCATAATAGAGAAAGGTTAGGGTAGGCTAGGCTTGGCTTGACAAGGCTAGAGTAGGATAGAGTAGAGTAGAGTAGAGTAGAGTAGAGCTAAGTTAGGATTGGCTAAGATGGCTAGGCTAAGCTATTATAGAGTAGAGTTGAGCTAGGTTAAGCTAGGCTAGGCTAGAGTTATGTAGAGCAAAGTAGACTATTGTATAGTATTGTAGAGTGTAGTAGAGTGAGGTTAGGCTAAGGTAGAGTAGAGTTGTGTAAAGTACAATAGAGTAGAGCTTAATTTGGCAAGGTTAGGCTAGGTTAAGCTAGGGCAGAGTAGAGTGGAGTTGAGTAGAGTCGAGTAGACAGAGTAAAGTAGAGTTGAGCAAGGTTAGGCAAGGCTAAGCTAAGCTAGGTTAGACTAGGTTAGGTTAGAGTAGAGTAGAGTAGAGAAGAGCTATCTTAGGGTAGGCTAGAGTATAATGGAGTAGGTTTGAGTAGAGTTGAGTAAAGAAGAGTAGAGCAAAGCAAAGTAGAGCAGAGCAGAGTAGAGAGAAGTGGAGTAGAGTAGAGCAAAGCATAGTAGAGCTAGTTACACTTGATAAGGCAAGTCTAAGCTAGGCTTTAGTAGAGTATAGTAGAGTAGAGCTTGGTTAGGCTAGGCTTGGCTAGGCTATGTTAGAGAAAAGTAGAGTAGAGTAAAATATTGTAGAGTTAGGTTAGGTTAGGCTAGACTAGAGTAGAGTAGAGTAAAGTAGAGTAGAGGAGAGTGGTGTAGAATAGAGCAAAGTTAAGCTGGGCTAAGCTAGGTTTGGCTAGAGTAGAGTAGAGTAGAGTTGAGTTGAGAAAAGAAGAACAAAGCAGAGTATAACAGAGGAGAGTAGAGTAGGTAGAAAAGCAAATAGAAGAGCAGAGTAGAGAAGAAAAAAAGAGTAGAGAAGAATAGTGAAGAGTAGAGTAGAGCAAAGTTGGGCTAAGTTAGGCTAGGCTAAGCTAGGCTAGGCAAGGTTAGAGTAGAGTAGAGTATAGTTGAGTAGAGTTGAGTAGAGTAGAGCTAGGTTAGGCTAGGTTAGGTAAAGCTAGGTGTGGTTAGGATAGGTTAGAGTATAGTAGAGTAGAGTAGAGTGGAGTTAAGTTAGGCTAGGCTATGCTAGGCTTTGTTAAAGAAGAGTAGAGTAGAATAGAGTAAAGCAAAACATAGTAGAGTAGGGTAGAGCATAGAAGAGTATAGCAGAGCGATGTGGAGCAAAGTAGAGCATAGCAGCTTGGAGCAGAGTAGAGCAGAGCAGAACAGAGTAGAGCAGAGCAAAAAAAAGTAGAATAGAGTAGAGCTAGGTTAGGCTCGTCTAGGCTAGGCTAGGCTAGGTTAGAGGAGAGTAGAGTAAAGTAGAGTACAACTAGGTTATGCTTGGTTAGAGTAGAGTCGAGTAGAGTAAATTAAAGTAGAGCTAAGTTATGTTAGGCTAGGCTATGATAGGCTTGGCTTGGTAGGGCTAGGTTAGAGTAGAGATGAGTATAGTAGAGTAGAGCAAAGTAGAGTAGAGCTAGGTTAGGCTAGGTTAGGCTAGGCTAGAGTAGAGTTGAGTAGAGTAGAGCTAGGTTAGGCTAAGTTAGAGTATAGTAGAGTAGAACATAATAAATAGAGTAAAGTAGAGTAGAGCTAGGTTAGGCTAGGAATGGTTAGGCTAGGCTAGGCGAGCGTGGGCTAGGCTATTCTAAGCTAGGTTAGAATAGAGTAGAGTAGAGCAGAGTAGAGTAGAGTAGAGTAGACTTGAGCTAAGTTAGGCTATGCTAAGCTAGGTTAAGCTGAACTAGGTTGGAGTAGAGTAGAGTTTAGTAGAGTAGAGTAGGGTAGAGTTGAGCATAGTACAATAGAACAGAGCAGAGTAGAGAAAAGTTGAGTAGAGCATAGCAATGTATAGTAGAGCAAAATAAAGTAGAATAAAGTAGAGCAGAATAAAGTACAGAAGAGCAGAGTAGAGCAGAGTAGAGTAAAGCATAGCATAGCAGAGTAGAGTAGTGCTAGGTTAGGCAAGGCTAGGCTAGTCAAGGTTAGAGTAGAGTAGAGTAGAGTAGAGTATAGTAGGGTAGAGTTGATTAGAGGTTAGTAGAGTAGAGTAGAGTAGAGCTAGGTTAGGCTTGACTAGGTTAGAATAGGCTAGGCTAAGATAGATTAGGCTATGTAAGAGTAGAGTATATTAGAGCTAGATTATGCAAGGCTACACTAGAGTACAACAAAGCACAGTAGAGTAGTGCAGAGAAGAGAAGAGCAAAGTATTGCTAGGATAGGCTAGATAGAGTAGACTAGAGTAGAGCATAATAGAGTAGAGTAGAATAGAGTAGAGTAAAGCTAGGTTAGGCTAAGCTAGACCAGAGTAGCATAGAGTAGAGCAGATTAGAGTAGGGTAAAGTAGAGTTAGTTTAGGCTAGGCTAGGCTAAGCTAAGTCAGAATAGAGTAGGGTAGAATATAATAGGTTAGATTAGAGTAGAGTAGAGTAGTGTAAATTAGATTAGAGCAAGGTTAGGTTTTGTTAGGCTAGGTAAGGCAAGACTTGGCTAGGATAGAGAATAGTAGAGTAGAGTAGAGTAGAGTAGAGTATAGTATAGTAGAGTAGAGTAGAGCAGAGTAAAGCAAACCAGAGTAGAGCAGAGTAGAGTAGATCAAAGTAGAGTAATGCATGGCATAATAGAATAGAGCAGAGCATAGTAGATTGGAGCAGAGCAGAGTAGAGTAGAGCTAGGTTAAGCTCAGCTAGGTTAGAGTAGAGTAGAGTAGAGTAGTGTAGAGTAGAGTAGAGTAGTGTAGAGTTAGGTTAGGCTAGGCTAGGCTAGGTAAGAATATGCTAGGCTAGAGTAGAATAGATTATAGTAGAGTAAAGTATAGGTAGGTTAGGCTAGGCTAGACTATAATATAATAGAGAAGATTATAGTAGAGCAGAGTAGAGTAGAGTAGAGCAAAGCAAAGAACAGCTAAGTTGGGCTAAGCTAGGCTAGACTAAAGTAGAGTATATTATAGTAGATTAGAGCTAGGTTATGTTAGGCTAGGCTAAGTTAAGTCATAGAAGAGTAGAGTAGAGTAGATTAGAGTAGATTACAATAAAGTATAGTAAAGTAGAGTAGAGTTTGATTAAGCTAGGGTATGTTAGGTTAGGCTAGGATAGGCTAGAGTAGAGTAGAATAGATTAGGGTAGAGTAGTGTAGAGTAGAGTAGAGTATAGTAGAGCTAAGTTAGGCTAAGCTTAGCTAAGCTATGCTAAACTATGCAAGTATAAAGTAGTGTACAGTAAAGTATAGTGGAGTAGAGTATGATAGAGCAGAGTAGATTGGAGTAAAGTAGAGTAGAGTAGAGCAATGTAGAGTACTGCTGAGAATAATAGAGTAAAAGAGAGTAGAGTAGAGCTAAGTTAGGCTATGCTAGGCTTGGCTAGGTTAGAGTAGAGAAAAGTAGTGTAGAGTAGAGTAGAGAAAAGCAAAATAAAATAGAGCATAATATAGTAAAGCTTAGCTGAGTTGAGCTAAGCAAGGTAGAACAGAGTAGAGTAGAGCAAAGTAGAGTAGAGTAGAGCTAGGTAAGGCAATGCTAGGCTAGGCTAGGTTAGAGCATAATAGAGTAGAGCATAGCAAAGTAGAATAGAGCAGAGTTGGATAGAGTAGAGTAGAGTAGATGTATGTTAGGCTAGCTAGAGTATATTAGACTAGAGTTGAGCTAGGTTAGGATAGGCTAGGCTAGCTAGGCTGGGTTAGTGTAGAGTAAAGTAGAGTAGAGTGGAGTAGAGTAAAGTGTATTAAAGTAGAGAAAAGTAGAGTAGAGTAGAGTAGAATAGAGTAGAATAGAGCATAATATAGTATAGTAGAGTAGAATAGAGTAAAGTAGAGCTAGGTTAGGCTTGGATTGGCCAGGGTAGGCTAGGCTAGGCTAGAGTAGAGTGAAGTAGAGTAGAGTGGAGTAGAGTAGAGCTCAATTAGGTTAGTATAGGCTATAGTAGAGTAGAGTAGAGCAGAGTAGAACGAAACAGAACAGAGTAGAGTAAAGTAGAGAAGAACAGAGTAGAGTAGAGCAAAGCAGAATAGAGTAGAGTATAGTAGATTAGAATTGAGTAAAGTAGAGTGGAGTGGAGTAGAGTAGAGTAGAGTAGAGCTAAGTTGGGCTGAGTTAGTCTAAGCTAAGCTAGGTTAGGGTAGAGTAGAATAGAGTAAAGAATAGTAGAGTAGAGTATAATATAGTAGAGTAGAGTAGTGTTAGGTTAGGCTAAGCTAGGCTAGGTTAAGCTTGGCTAAAGAAGAGTAGAGCAGAATAGGATAGAGTAGAGCATAGTATAATAGATCATAATAGAGTAGAGTAGAGCTAGGTTATGCTAAGATAAGCTAGAGTATAATAGAGTAGAGTAGAGAAGAGTAGAGCAGAGCAGAGTCAAGTAGAGTGGAGCAGAGCAGAGTCAAGTAGAGTGGAGCAGAGCAGAGTTGTGTAGAGCTAGGTTAGGCTAGGCTAGAGTATAATAGAGCAGAGTGGAGTAAAGTAAGGTTTTGTGAGGCAAGGCTAGGCTAACCCAGAGTAGAGTAAAGTAGAGCATAGTAGAGTAGAGTTGATTAAAGCTAGGTTAGGCTAGGAAAGGCTATGGTAGGCTAAGCATGGCTTGGCTAGGCTAGTGTAGAGTAGAGTAGAGTAGAGTATAACTACATTAAGCAAGGCTAGGCTTAGCTATGCTAAACAAGGCTAATTAGAATAGAGTAGAGTAGAGTTGAGTAGAGTAAAGCATAGCAGATCAGAGGGGCATAGATTAGAGCAGAGTAGAGTAAAGTACAGTACATTAAAGTAGATATGAGTCGTGCAAAGCAGATCAGAGTAGAGCTATGTTATGCTAGAATAGTTGAGAGTATAATAAAGTATAGTTGAGTAAAGAAGAGTATAGCTAAGTTAAGCTTGGTTAGGCTAGGCTATGTTAGGCTAGGTTAGGTTAGACATGGCTAGAGTACAGAGTAGAGTAGAGTAGAGTAGAGAAGAGTAGGGTAGAGTAGAGTAGAGTATAGTAGAGTAGAGCTAGGTTAAGATAGGCTAGGCTAGGATAGGCTCGAGTAATGTAGAATAAAGTGGAGTAGTACAGAGCAGAACATGGTTAAGCAGAGTAAAGTACATTAGAGCAACGTAGAGCAGAGTAGAGCTAGGTGAGGCAAGGTTAGGCTAGGCTAGGCTTAGCTAGAGTAAAGAATGGCTAGGTTAGGTTAGGCTAGGTTAAAGAAGAGTAAAATTGAGTAGAGTAGAGGGAGTAGAGTAGAGCATAGTAAAGTAGAGTAGAGTAAAGCTATGTTTGGCTAGGCTAAGCTAGGTCAGGCAAGGCTATGGTTGGCTAGGCTAGGCTAGGCTATAATAGAGTAAAGTTGAGTATAGATAAGTTAAGCTAGGCTCTATTATGGTAGGCTAGAGCACAGAGTAGAGAAGAATGGAATAGAGTAGAGCAGAGTAGAGTAGAGTAAAGCAGAGCAGAGTAGCATAGAGTTGAGCATAGCATAGAAGAGTAGAGTAGAGTAGAGTAGAGTAGAGCAGAGCTAGGTCAGGCTTGGCTTGTCTTGGCTATGCTAGGAAAAGCAAGGCTAGGTAAGAGTAGAGTAGAGTAGAGTAGAGCTTGGATAGGCTAGGCTAGCAATGTTAGGATAGAGTCGAGTTGAGTAGCATTAATTGGAGTAGAGTAGAGTAAAGTGGAGCATAATAGAGACAAGTTAGGTTAGGCTAGGCTAGGCCAGGCTAGCATAGGCTAGGGCAGAGTAGAGTAAAGTAGACTAGAGTAGTGTTAGGTTAGAGTAGGCTAGGGTAGAGTAGAGTAAAGTAGAGTATGTATAATAGAGTAGAGTAGAGTAGAGCAAAGTAGAGTAGAGTAGAGTAGAGTAAAGTAGAGGAGAGGAAAGAATAATAGAGCAGAGCAAAATAGAGTAGAGCAAAAGAGTAAAGTAGAGCAGTGTAGAATCGAGTAGAGCAGAGTAGAATAGTGTAGAGCAGAGCATAACAGAGTAGAGTAGAGCAGAGCTAAGCTAGGTTAGGCTAGGGTAGTCTAGGCTATGCTAGGCTAGGCTAGAGTATAGTGGAATATAGTAGAGTGGAGTCGAGTAGAGTGGAGCTAGGTTAGGCCAGGCTAAGGTAGGCTAAGCAAGGTTAGGCTAGGTTAGGCTAGAGTAGAGTAGAGTAAAATTGAGTAGAGTTGAGTAAAACTTGTTTAGGCTAAGCCAGTGTATGGTGGAGTTAAGTAGAGTAGGATAGAGTTGAGTAGAGTAGAGTAGAGTAGAGTAGAGCAGAATAGAATAAAAAAGAGTAGGGTAAAGTAGAGCAAAGTAGAGAAGATGAGAGGAGAGGACAGGACAAGGTAGGAGAGAAAACTAGAGTCGAGCAGAGCATAATAGAGCATAGTATAGTATAGTAGAGCAGAGTAGAGTAGAGTAGAGCAGAAAAGAGCAAAGTAGACTAGAGAAAAGTAGACAAGAACATAGTATAATAGAGTAGAGCAAAGAAGAGTAGAGAAAGGTAGAGCATAACAGAGTAGAGAAGAGTAGAGTAAAGTAGAGTAAAGTAAGGCAAAGTTAGGCTAGGCTAAGATAGGTTAGAGTAGAGTAGAGTAGAAGCATAGTAGAGTTGAGTAGAGTGGAGTAGAGGAGAGTAGAGTTAGGTTAGGCTAGGCTAGACTATGCTAAGGTATAATAGAGTAGACTAGAGTAGAGTGGAGTAGAGCAGAGTAGAGTAGAGAAGAATAGAGAAGAGCAGAGTAGAGTAAAGCATAGTAGAATAGAGCAGAGCTGACTAGAGTAGATCAAGGTTAAGTTAGGCTAGGCCAGGCTAGCAAAGCTAGAGTAGAGTAGAGTAGAATAGAGTCAGGTATAGTAGAGTAGAGGAGAGCCAAGTTAGGATAGGCTAGGCTAGGCTAAGTTAGAGTAGAGTATAGTAGAGTAAAGTAGTACAGACATAGGGTAGGCTAGGCTAGGGTTGGCAAGGCTAGGCTCTTTTAGGCTAGAGTAGAGTAGAGTAGCTTAGAGTAGAATAGAGTAGAGTAGAGTAGAGTAAAGTTTGGTAGAGTAAAGTAGGATAGAGTAGAGTAGAGTAGAGGTAGGCTTTGTTGGGCTAAGCTAGGCTAGGCTAGGCTAAGCAAGGGTAAAGCAGTGTAGATTAGAGCAAGGTTGGGCTTGGATAGTCTAGGCTTGTTTAGACTAGAGTAAAATAGAGTAGAGAAGAGTATAGTAGAATAGGGTAGAGTATAGTAGAGTATGATAGAGTAAAGTGGAGTAGAGCTAGGTTAGGCTAGGCTTGGCTATGTTAGGTTAGTCTAGGCTAGGGTAGAGTAGAGTAGAGTAGAGTGGAGTAGAGAGAGAAGAGTTGTGTAGAGTAGAGTAGAGTAGAGTAGAGTAGAGTAGAGCTAGTTTAAGCTTGGCTAGCCTAGGCAAGGCTTAAGTAGAGTAGAGTAGAGTGGAGTAGAGAAAAGCAAAGTAAATTAGAGCATAACAGAGCATAGCAGTGCAGAGAAGAGCTAGGTTAGGCAAGGCTAGGCTAGGCTAAAGTAGAGTAGAGGAGCTAGGATAGGCAAGATTAGAGAAGAGTAGAGTAGTGTTGTGTAGTGTAGAGTATAGTGAAGCAAGGTATAACTAGGCAAGGCGAGGCTAGGCTAAGCTAAGTTAGGCTAAGCTAACCTAGGGTAAGCTCGACTAAGCTAGAGTATTGTAGAGTAGATTAGACTTTAGCTAGGTTAGTCTATGCTAGGCTATTGTACAATAAAGTAGAGTACAAAAGAGTTGAGTAGAATAGAGCAAAGTAGAACAGAACATAGTAGAGTAGAGTAGAGTAGAACAGAGCAGAGCATAATAAAGCTAAGAATAGTAGAGCCTAGCAGAGTAAGGTTAGGCTAGGCTCGATTAGAGTAGAGTAGAGTAGAGTAGAGCTAGGTTAGGTTAGGCTTTGTTAGAGTAGAGTAGAGTAGAGTAGAGCTAAGTTAGGCTAGGCTAAGTTAGGCTAAGCTAGGCTAAGGTAGGCAAGGCTATGGTAGGCTCAAAGTTAGTAGAGTAGAGTAGAGTAGAGTGGAGTAGAGCTTTTCTAGACTAGGCTCAGCTCAGTTAGGTTAGAGTAGAGTAAGGTAGAGTTGAGAAGAGTGGAGTAGAATAGAGTAGAATGTAGCATAGTATAATTGAGTAGTGTAGAGTGGAGTTGACCTAGGTTAGGCTAGGCTTGGCTCAGCTAGGCTAGGCTAGGCTAAGTTAGGCTAAGCTAAAGAAGAGTAGAGTAGAGTAGTGTAGAGTAGAGGAGAGCTAGGTTATGTTAGCTTAGGCTACGCAAGGCGAGAGTGGAGTAGAGTAGAGTAAAGAAGAATAGAGCAGAGCAGAGTAGAGTAGAGCAGAATAGTGCAGAGCATAGTAAAAAAGAGTAAGGTTACGCTAAACTAAGCTAAGGTATGCTATATTAGGCTTGGCTAAGCTATAATAGAGTAGAGCAAAGTATATTAAAATATAGTAGACTAGAGAAGAGTGGAGTAGAGCCGAGTATAGCCCAACAAAGCTAGGTTAGGTTAGGTTAGGCTAGGTTAGAGTAGACTAGAGTATAGTAGAATTTTGTAGAGTATAGTAGAGTAGAGTACAAGAGAGTAGAGCTAATTTAGGCTATGTTAGAGTACAATAGAGTAGTGTTGAGTAGAGTAAAGTAGAGTAGAGTGGAGTAGATGAGAGTAGAGCAAAGCAGAGTAGAGAAGAGTAGAACAGGGTAGAGAAAAATAGAGTAGAGTAGAGAAGAGTAGAGTAGAGCATAGTAGAGCTAGGTTAGGCTAAGTTAGGCTATGTTAGGCTTGGTTTGGCTAGGCTAGGCTAGAGTAGAGTAGAGTTGAGTAGAATAAAGTAGAGTAGAGATTGGTTAGGTTAGGCTAGGTAAGGTTAGACTGAAGTAGAGTATGGTAGAGTTGCATAGGGTAGAGTGGAGTAGTGCTAGGTTAAGCGAGGTTAGGCTTGGGTATGTTAGGCTAGGCTAGGCTAGAGTATAATGGAGTAGAGTAGAATAGATTAGAGCTAGGTTATGTTAGGCAAGTCTAGAATATAGTAGGGGAGAACAAAGCAGAGCAGAGTAGAATAGAGCAGAGTAGAGCCGAGTAGAGTAGAGCATTACAGAGCAGAGCATCGTAGAGCTTAGTGGAGAAGAGCTAAGTTAGGCTATGCAATGCTAGAGTAGAGCTACGACAGGTTTTCCTAAGCTAGGCTAGGTTAGAGAAGAGTAGAGTAGAGTAAGTAATGTAGAGTAGAGATTGGTTAGGTTACGCAAGGCTTGGCTGCGTTAAGCTAGGCTAGGCTTGGCTAGGATAGAGAATAGTAGAATAAAGTTGAGTAGAGTAGAGTAGCATAGAGTAGAGTAGAGTAGAGTAGTGTAGAGCAAGGTTAGGCTTGGAAAAGCTCGGCTAAGCTAGAGTACATTAATGTAGAGAAGAGTAGAGTAGAGCAAAGCATAGCAGAGAAGAGCAGAGTAGAGCATACTAAAGCATAGTTGAGCTAGGTTAGGCTAACATAGGCTAGGCTAGGCTAGAGTATAGTAGAGTAGAGTGGAGCTAGGTTAGGCAAGGTTAGAGTAGAGTAGAGTAGAATAGAGTAGAGTGGATTTGAGTAGAGCTATGTTTGGTTAGGCCTGGCTAAGTTAAGCAAGGCTAGTGTAGAGTAGAGTAGAGCAGAGTAGAGTAGAATAGAATATAGTAGACTAGAATAGAGTAGAATAATGTAGAGTATAGTAGAGTAGAATAGAGTGGAGTAAAGTAGAGTAGACCTCAGTATGGCTAAGTTACACTAGGCTAAGCATGGCTAGGCTAGGAAAGAGTAGAATAGGGTAGAGTAGAGCAGAGTAGAGCAGAGCATCGTAGAGCAGAGTAGAGCAGATCAGAGTAGAGCAAAGCAAATAAGAGCAAACTAGAGAAGTGCATAGTAGAGTAGAGCAGAGCAGAGCAGAGCAAAGTAAAGCTAGGTTAGGCTAGGGTAGAGTAGAGTAGAGTATAATAAGATAGAGTAGAGTATAGTATAGTATGGTAGAGTAGAGTAGAGCTAGGTTCGGCTAGGCTTGGCTAGCCTAGGTTAGGTTAGGCAAGAATAAAGTAAAGTAGAGGAAAGTAGAGTGAAGTAAAATAGAGTAGAGTAGAGCATAAAAGAGCAAACTAGAGAAGTGTAGAGCAGAGAAGAGCAAAATCGAGCAGAGTAGAGTAGAGAAGGGTAGAGCAGAGTAGAGAATAATAGAATAGATTAGAGTAGAGCAGAGTAGACTAGGTTAGGCTAGGCTAGGCTACAGTAGAGTAGAGTAGACTAGAGCTAGGTTAGTTTAGGCTAGGCTAGCTAGAGCAAGCTAGTTTAGGCTAGAGTAGGCTAGGCTATGCTAGAGTAATGTAGAGTAGTGTAGAGTAAAGCTAGGTTAGGCTAGGCTACACTAAGGTAGGCTGGAGTTTTATAGAGTAGAGTAGAGTAGAGTAGAGTAGAGCATAGGTTAGGTTAGGCTAGGCTGGATTGCCCCGAGAAGAGTAAAGTAGAAGAGAGCAAAGTTAGGCTAGGATAGCCAATGCTTGGTTAGAGCAGAGTAGAGTAAAGTAGATTAGAGTAGAGTAGAGTAGAGTATAATAAAGTATAGTAAAGTAGGGTAGAGCTAGGTTAAGCTAAGAAAGAGAGTAGAGTAGAGTAGAGTAGGGTTGGGTAGAGAAGAGTAGAGTAGAGTAGAGCTCAGTTAGGCCAGGCTATGCTAGGCTAGGCTTTAGTAGAGTAGAGTAGAGTTGAGTAGAGTAGAGTAGAGCAAAGTAGAGTAGAGAAGAGAAGAGTAGAGTGGAGTAGAATAGAGTCAAGCAGAGCAGAGCTGAGCTAAGCAGAGCAGAGTAGAGCAGAGTATTGTAGAGTTGAATAGAGTAGAGCAAAGTAGAGTAGAGCTAGTTAGGCCAAGATAGGTTAGGCTAAGCTAGGCTAAGCTAGGTTGGAGTAGAGTTTTATATAGTATAGTATTGTAGAGTAAAGGAGAGCTAGGTCAATTTAGGCTAGGCAAGGCTAGACTAGGCTAGGTGAGGCTATGTAAGACTAGGCAAGGCTAGTGTAGGCTTGAGTAGAGAAAGTAGAATTGTGTAGAGTAGAGTAGAGCAGAGCTGGATTTGGTTGAGTTAGGCTAGGCTTGGGTAGGATAGGCTTTGTCTAGGCTAAGGTAAAGTAGAGTTGAGTAGAGACGAGTAGAGAAGAGCATAGCAGAGTAGTGTAGAATAGAGTAGAGAAGAGCAGAGAGAAGTAGAGCAGAGTAGAGTAGAGCAGAGCTTGGTTTGGCTCGATTAGACTAGGCTAGGCTAGGCTTGTGTAGAGTAGAGTATAGTAGAGCTAGGTTAGGTTAGGCTTGGCTAGGCTATATTAGAGAAAAGCAGAGTAGAGTAGAGTATGGTAAATAGAGTAGAGTTAGGTTTGCCTAAGCTAGGCTAGAGTTGAGTAGAGTACAATATAGTATAGAAGAGTAGAGTATAGTAGAGTTCAGTTAGGCTAGGCTAAGCTAGGTTTTGCTTGAGTAGAGTAGAGTAGAGTTGAGCAGAGTAGAGAAGAGCAAAGTATAGTACAAAAGAGTAGAGAAGAGCAGAGCAAATACGAGCAGAGTAGAGTAGAGCATAGCAGAGTAGCACTAGGTTAGGCTAGGATAGGCTAAATAAAGCTAGGTTAAAATAGAGTATAGTTGAGTAGAGTGGGGTAGAGTAGGATAGAGTAGAGTAAAGTGGAGTAGAAGAGAGTAGGGAAGAGTGTTGTATAATAGAGTAGAAATGAGTAGAGTAGAGCTAGGTTAGCCTAGCCCAGGTAAGGCTATGCTAGGATATAATCGGCTAGATTATAGTAGAGCAGAGTAGAGTAGAGTTAGGTTAGGTTAGGCTAGGCTTGGTTAAAGTAGAGAGAGTAGAGTAGAGCTGAGCAAAGCAGAGCAGAGTAGAGTGGAGTAGAGCATGATATAGTAGTAAAAAGTAGAGCAGAGCTTAGGGTAAGCAAGATTAACCCAACATGGTTACAATGGAGTAGAGTAGAGTAGAGTGGAGAATTGTAAAGAAGAGTAGAGTAAAGTAGAGTTAAGTAGAGCAGAGAAAAGCAGAGTAGAGTAAAGCAAAGAAGTGTAGAGCAGAGTAGAGCCATGTTGGGCTGTGCTAGAGTAGACTAGAGTGGAGTAGAATAGAGTAGAGTAAAGTAGAGTGGAGTAGAGTAGAGTAGAGTGGAGCAAAGTTAGGTTAGGCTAGGCTAGGCTATGCTAGGTTATAATAGAATAGAGTAGTGTAGAGTAGAGTAGAGTAGAGTAGAGTAGAGCTTGGTTAGGCTAGGCAAAGGAAGGCTAGGCTTGGCTAGAGTAGAGTAGAACTAGGTTAGGGTAGCCAAGGTTAGAGTAAAGTAGAGTAGAGTAAGGTAAAGCAGATTAGAACAGAGCAGAGTAGAGTAGTGTAGAGCAGAGCTGAGTAGAGTTAGGTTCGACTATGCTAGGCTAGGCTTGGTACAGCTAGGTTAGGCTAGGCCACTCTAGGCTTGAGTGGAGTAGAGTAGAGTAAAGCTAGATTTGGCTATTCTAGGCTAGGCTAGGTTAATGTAGAGTAGAGTATTGTATAGTATAGTAGAGCTAGTTTAGACAAGGCTAAGCAAGGGTAAGCTAGGCTAGAGTAGAGTAGAATAGAGTAGAGTAGAGTAGAGCTCGATTTGGCTAGGCTAGGGCAGAGTAGAGTAGATTAGAGCAAAACTGAGCAGAACAGAGTAGAGTAGAGTAGAGCAAAGCATAAAAGAAAAGAGTATAGTAAAGTAGAGCAGAGTAGAGTTTAGCATAGTAGAGTAGAGAAAAGTAGAGCTAGGTTAGTCTAAGTAAGGCAAGGTTAGGCTAGTTAGAGTAGAGTAGAGTAGAGTAGAGTAGAGTAGAGTAGAGTATTGTAGAGTAGAGCTAGGTTTGGCTAAGTTTGGCCATGCTAAGTTAGGTTAAGCTAGCTAGAGTAGAGTAAAGTAGAATAGAGCTATGATAGGATAGGTTAGGATTGGCTAGGCTTTGCTAAAGTAAAGTAGAGCAGAGCAAAGCAACAGAGAGCAAAGTAGAATAGAGCATAGTAGAGTAGGGCAAACTAGAGTAGGGAAAAGCAGAGTAAAGCAGAGCAGAGCATAGTAGAGCTAGGTTGGGCTAGGCTAGGTTAGGCTTTGTAGGCAATGTTAAGCAAGGCTAGAGTTGAGTAGAGTTTAGTAGAGTGGAGTATAGTAGTGCGAGGTAAGGTTAGGCTGGGCGAGGCTGTAGGAGAGTAGAGTAGAGTGGAGTAGAGCAGAGCAGAGTAGAGTAAAGCAAAGTAGAGTAGAGCAAAGTATTATTAAGCAGAGTTGAGTAGACTAGAGCAGAGCAGATCAGAGCATAGTATAGCAGAGTAGAATAGAGTAAAACAGAGCTGAGCATAGCAAATGCTAGTAGAGAAGAGCAGAGAAGAGTTGAGTAGAGTAGAGCAGAGCAGAGCTAGGTTAGGATAGGCTAAGCTAGAGTAGAGTAGGGTAGAGTATAATAGAGCTAAGTAGAGTAAAGTATAATTGAATAGAGTAAAGTATGGTTTGGCTAGGCTAGGTTAGAGAAAAGTAGGGTAGAGTAGAGTAGAGTAGAGTAGAGTTGAGTAGAGTATAGTATATTAAATTAGAGTAGAGTAGGGTAGAGAAGAGTAGAATAGAGTAGAGTATAGTTTAGTAGAGGAGAGCATAACAGATTAGAGTAGAGCAAAGCAAAGGAAAGTAGAAGAATAGAGTAGAATAGAGTAAAGTAGAATTTAGCAGAGCAGAGTACAGTAGTATAGTAAAAAGTAGAGTAGAGTTGACCAGAGCAAAGTGGAGTAGAGCTAAGTTAGATTAGCCTAGGCTAAGATAGAGTAGAGTAGAGTATAATAGAGTAGAGCATGGTTAGGGTAGGCTAGGCTAGGGTAGGCTAGGCAAGGATAAGCTAGGCCAGGTTAGGCTAGAGTAGAGTAGAGTAGAGTAGAGTAGGGTAGTGTAGAGCTAGATTAGGCTATGCTAGAGTAGAGTAAAGTAGACTAGAATAGAGTAAAGTAAAGTAGAGTGGATTAGAATAGAGTAGAGTAGAGTAGAGTAGAGTGGAGGAGAGTAGTAGAGAGTAGAGTAAAGGAAGAGAGGAGAGAAGAAGAGAGTAGAGCAAAGTAGAGTAGAGGAGAGTTGAATAGAGTAGAGTAGAGCAAAACAAAGTAGAGTATAGTAGAATAGAGTAAAGTAGAGTAGGCTAGAGGAGAGTAGAGTAGAGTAGAGAAAAGCAGAGCAAAGTAGAGTAGAGTAGAGCTAGGTTAGGCTAAGCAAGGCTAGGTTAGAGTAGAGTAGAGTAGTGTATAGCACAGCTAAGTTAAGCTAGGTTAAGCTAGGCCATGTTAGAGTAGAGTAGAGTAAAGTAGAGCTTGGTTATGTTTGGTTAAGCTTGTCTGGCCTAGGGTAGTCTATGCTAGGCTAGAGTAGAGTTGAGTAGATTAAAGCTATGTTAGGCTAAGCTAGGTGAGTGGAGTAGAATAGAGTAGAGTAGAGTAGAGTAGAGCATAATAAAGCAAAGTAAAGAAGAGTAGGATAGAGTAGAGCAAAGCTAGGTTAGGCTAGGTTAGGATAGATTAGGGTAAAGTAAAGTAGAGTTAGGTTAGGCAAGGCTATGTTAGGTTAGAGTGGAGTAGAGTAAAGTAGATTAGAGTAGAGTACAATAGAGAAGAGTAAAATAGAGTGGAGTAGAGTATAGTAAAGTAAAGGCTAGGTTAAAGTATTATTATTTTGAGTAGTGTAGGGAACAATAGAGTAGAGTAGAGTATCGTGGAGTAGAGTAAAGTACTATTAGGCTAGGGTAGCTAGAGAAAAGTAAAGCAAAGTAGATAACATTAGAGTTTAGTAGAGTATAGTATTATTTAGTAGAGCTGAGTAGGTTGAGTAGAGCTAGGTTAATCTAGGCTAGGCTAGTCTATGCCAAGTAAGGCTAGGTTAGGCTAGGCTAGAGTAAAGTAGACTAGAGTAGCACTATGTTAGGTTAAGCTAAGCTAGGCTAAGCTAGGCTAGACTACGATAGAATAGAGCAGAGTAAATTAAAGCAGAGTAGAGCAGAGCAAAGGAGAGTTAGGCTAGCTGGGTTAGGCTAAAGTGGGGTAGAGTAGAGAAGAGCTAGGTTAAGCTAAGATAAGCTAGGCTAGGTTAGGGTAGAGTAGAGTGTATTAGAGTATAGTAAAGTATATTAGAGTATAGTAAAGAATAGTAGATTAGGGATTGGTTAGGCTAGGGTAAGTTAGGCTAGGTTAGGTTAGGATAAGCAAGAGTGGAGTAAAGTAGAGCTAGGTTAGCTAATACTAGGCTAGGCAAAGTCTGGCTAAAGTAGAGCAGAGCAAAGAAAAGCAAAATGGAGCAAAGCAAATAAGGGTAGAGCAAAGCAGAATAGAATGGGGGAGAGCAGAGTAGAGAATAGAAAAGTAGAGTAGAGCAAAGTAGAGAAGAGTATAGTAGAGTAGGGTAGAGCAGAACTAGGATAGGCTAGGCTAGACTAATCTAGGCTAGGTTAGGCCAGGCTAGAGTTGAGTAGAGTAAAGTATAGTCGAGTTATGTTAGGTTGGTCTAGGCTAGGCTTAGCTAGGCTAGACCAGAGTAATGTAGAGTGGAGTAGAGTAAAGTAGAACAGAGTAGAGCTGAGCTGAGCAGAGTGGAGCAGAGAAGAGCAAAGTAGAGCAGAGAAGTGTAAAGTAGAGTAGAGAAGAATAGAGTAAAGAAGACTAGAGAAGAGATAGGTTAGACTAGGCTATGTTAGAGCATAATAATATAGAGCAGAGTAGAAGAGAGTAAAGTAGAGAAGAGCCTGGTTAGGCTAGGCTAAACTAGGTTAGAGTATAATAGAGTAGAGTAGAGTAGAGTAGAACATAGTGTAGCAAAGTAGTGCAGATTAGAGCAGAGTAGAGTAGAACAGAGCTAGGTTAGGCTAGGCTAGGTTAGGCAAAGCTAAGCTAGAGTAGAGTTGAATAGAGCTAAGTTAGGCTAGGCTAGGCTAAGCAAGGTTAGAGTAGAGTAGAGTAGAGCTAAACTAAGTTAGGTTAGGTTAGGTTAGGCTAGGCTAAGCTATGCTAAGCAATGTTAGGATAGAGTACTAGAGTAGAGTAGAGTAAAATAGTGTAGAACTTGTTTATGCTAGGCTTGGCTTTGCTAGGTTAGGCTATAGTTGAGTAGAGTAGAGTGGAGTAGAGTAGAAAAGAGTAGAGCAGAACAAAATAGAGTAGAGCATAGCATAATAGAGTATAGCAGAATAGAGTAGAGTAGAGTAGAGTAGAGCAGAGTAGAGCATAGCAGAATAGAGCATTATAGAGTAGAGTAGAGTGGAACAAAGTAGAGCAGAGTAGAGTAGAGTAGAGTAGAGCTATATTAGGCTAGTTTAGTTTAGGTTAGGCTAGAGTTGAGTAGAGTAGAGTAGAGTAGAGTAAAGCTATGTTTTTTTAGGTAAGGCTAGGCTAGGTTATAGTAGAGTAAAGTGTAGTAGAGTAGAGCAGAGCAGAGAAGAGCACAGCAAAGCAGAGCTAGGTTAGGCTAGGCTATGTTAAGCTAGACTTGGCTTGGCAAGGCTAGCCTAGAGTAGAGTAGAGTAGAGTAGAGTAGAACATAGTAGAGTATAATAGAGTATAGTATAGTATAATAGAGTAGAGTAGAGCTAGCTTAGCTTAAGCTAAGCTAGGCTAGGCGAGGTTAGGCTAGGCTAGAGTAGAGTATCATAGAGTAGAGTGGAGTATGGTGGAGTAGAGTGGAGTAGACCTATTTTAGGATAAGATTGGCAAGGCTAGGCTAGAGCAAAGTAAAGTAGAGTGGAATGGAGCAGAGTAGAGCTTTATATAGCAAAGTAGAGAAGAGAACAATAGATTAGAGCAAAGTAGAGTAAAGATAGGTTAAGCTAAGTAAGACTAGGATAGGCTAGGCTAGGCTAGGTTAGAGTAGAGTATAATAGAGTAGACTAGAGTAAAGTAGGTAGAGTATAGTAGAGAAGAGTAGTGTAGAGCTAATTTTGGCTAGGGAAGGTTAGGCTAGGCAATAGTAGAGTAGAGCTAGGTTAGGTTAAGCTAGGCTAGGTTAGGTTTGGCTAGAGTAGAGTGGAGTAGGGTAGAGCAGAGTAGAGTAGAGTAGAGAATAGTAGAGTAGAGAAGACCAAAGCAGAGTATAGCAGAGTAAAGCAGAATAAAGTAGAGCAGAGTGGAGAATAGCAGAGTATAGTAGAGTATAGCAGATCAGAGGTAGGATAGGCTAGGCTAGAATAGAGTAGAGAACAGTAGAGTAAACTTGAGTAAAGTAAAGCTAGGTGACGCTCTGCTATGTTAGAGTAGAGCAGAGTAGAGTATAATAGATTAGAGTAGAGTAGAATAGAGTAAAGTATAGTAGAGCTAGTTGGGGTAGACTAGGCTTGGTTAGTCTACCCTTGGCTAAGCAAGGCTAGGCTAGAGTAGAATAAAGTAGAGTAAAGTAGAGCTAGGTTTGGCTAGGCGAGGCTACACACTACTAAACTAGGATAGAGTAGAGCAAAGTAGAACAGAGTAGAGCAGAGCAGAGTAGAGTAAAAGAGAGCATAGTAAAGCAGAGCATGGTAGGGCAGAGTAGAGCAGAGTAGAGTGAAGAAGAATAGAGTAGAGCAGAGCAGAACATAGTAGAGTAAAGAAAAATAGAGTAGAGCTAGGTTATGCTAAGCTAGGCTAGGCTAAGTTAGAGAAGAGTAGCGTAGAGTAGAGTAGAGTAAAGCAAAGTAGAGTATAGTAAAGTAGAGTTAGGTAAGGCTAAGCTTGGCTAGGCTAGGCTAAACAAGGCTAGGCTAGAGAAAAGTAGAGTAGACTTGAGTATAGTAGAGCAAGGTTACGCTAGGCTAGGCTAGAGTACAATAGATTAGAAAAAAGTAGGGTAGAGTAGAGTAGACTAGAGTAGTGTAAAAAAGAGTTGAGTAAATAGAGTAGAGAAGAGTAGAGCACAGCAAAGTAGAATATAATAGAATAAAAAAGAGCAAAGTAGAATAGAGCAAATAGAGCAGAGTTGAGTTGAGCTGAGCAAAGAAGAGAAGTTCAGAGTAGAGTAGAGTAGACATTGGATAGGCTAGGCTGGGCTATGCTACGTTAGAGCATAGTAGAGTAGAGAAGAGTAGAGTAGAGCATAGCAAAATAGTGTAGAGCATAGCAGAGTAGACTAGAGTTAAGTTAAGCTAGGCAAAACTAAGCTAGAGTAGAAGAGAGCCAGGTTAGGCTAAGCTTGGCTAGGCTAGGTTAGAGTATAGTAGAGTAGAGTATAATAGAGTATATTAGAGTGGAGTAGCATATAGTATAGTAAAGTAGAGTAGAGTAGAGCTTGGTTAAGCTAAGCTAGGCTATGTTAGAGTAGAGTAGAGTAGATTAGGGCAGAGTAAAGTATAGTAGAGTAGAGCTTTGTTAGGTTAGGCTATGCTAAAGTAGATTAGAGTAGAGTAGAGTAGAGTAGAATAAAGAAGAGCAGGGTAGAGAAGAGTAGAGCAGAGCAAAGCAAACAAAAGCAAACATAAGCAAAGTAGAGTAGCGTAGAGTGGAATAGAGTAGAGTAAAGCAGAGTAGAGTAGAGCTAAGTTGGGCTATGGTAAGCTAGGCTAGGCAAGGTTAGAGTAGTGTAAAGTAGAGTAGAGTCGAATGGAGTAGAGCAAAGAAGAGCATATTATAGTATAGTATAGTATAGTATAGTATAGTATAATATAGTATAGTATAGTATAGTATAGTAGAGTAGCATTCAGTAGAGCTAGGTTAGGTTAGGCTGAGCGAAGCTAGGTTTTGCTAGGCTAGAGTAGAGTAGAGTAAAGTAGAGTAGATTAGAATAGAGTAAGGTATAATAGAGTATAGTAGAGTAAAGTATAGTAGTTTTAGGTTAGGCTAGGCTAGGTTAGAGTATAGTAGAGCAGAGTAGAGCAGAGCATAGTGGAGTAGAGTAGAGTAGAGTAAAGTGCAGATAGGTTAGGCAAGACAATTCTAGGTTTGGCTTAGCTAGGCTAGGCAAGGCTAGAGTAGAATAAAGTATAGTTAGGTTTGACTAAGCTAGGCGAGACTAAGTTGGAGTAGAGTAGAGTAAAGTAGATTAAAGTAGAGTAGAGTAAAGCTAGATTAAGCTAGGCTAAGCTAGAGTATAATAGAGTAGAGGAGAGTAGAGTAGAGCAGAGCAGACCAAAGCAAAGAAGAGGGGAGCAGAGAAACAAAGAATAGAGAATAGTAGAGTAGGGTAGAGAAGAGCAAAGATGAGAAAAGCAATGTAGAGTAGAGCTAAGTTAGGCAAGGCTAGAGTAGAGTAGAGCTAAGTTGGGCAAGGCTAGGCTAAGGTAGGCTAAGCTAGGCTAGGCTAGAGTAGAGGAGTGTATAATAGAGTAGAGCTCAGTAGGCTTGTTAGGGAAGGCTAGGCTAGAGTAGAGTACTATTAACTAGAGTAAAGCAGAGCAGCACAAAGGAGAGCAGAGTAGAGAAGAGTAAAGTAGAGTAGAGTAAAGCAGAGCAGAGTAGAGTTAGGTTAGGCTAAGCTAGACTCAACTAAGTTAGGCTAGTTTAGAGTAGAGTAGAGTAGAATAGAATTGAGTGTAGCAAAGCATAGTAGAGCGAGGTTAGGCAAGGCTTGAGTGGAGTGGAGTAGATTAGAGTGGTGTAGAGCTAGGTTTGGTTAGACTGGGTAAGGCTAAAGTAGAGTAGAATAAGGTAGAGCATAGTAGAGTATAGTAGAGTAGAGCAGAGTAGAGTAGAGCTAGGTTGGGCTAAGGTAAGCTAGGCTAGGCTAGGTTAGAGTAGTATAAAGTATAGTAGAGTAGTGTAGAGTTGAATAGAGTAGAGCAAAGAAGAGCATAGTATAGTATAGTATAGTAGAGTAGCATAGAGTAGAGCTAGGTTAGGTTAGGGTAGGCTAAGCTAGGTTAGGCTAGGCTAGAGTAAAATAGAGAAGAGTAGAGTAGATTAGAATAGAGTAGAGTAGAGTATAATAAAGTATAGTAGAGTAGAGTATAGTAGTGCTAGGTTAGGCTAGGCTAGGCTAAAGTACAGTAGAGCAGAGTAGAGTAAAGTCGAGCAGAGTAGAGCAGAGCATAGTGGTGTAGAGTAGAGTAGATTATAGTGGAGCTAGGTTAGGCAAGACATATCTAAGTTTGGCTCAACTAGGCTAGGTAAGGCTAGAGTGGAATAAAGTAGAGTTAGGTTTGACTAGGCTAGGCTAGGCTAAGTTGGAGTAGAGTAAAGTAGATTATAGTAGATTAGAGAAGAATAGAGTAGAGTAAAGCTAAATTAGGCTAGGCTAAGCTAGAGTATAATAGAGTAGAGGAGAGTAGAGTATAGCAGAGTAGAGAAAAGCAAAGAAGAGTGGAGCAAAGAAATAAATAGTAGAGAATAGTAGAGTATAGTAGAGCAGAGCAAAGAAGAGAAAAGCAATGTAGAGCAGAGCTAAGTTAGGTAAGGCTAGAGTAGAGTAGAGCTAAGCCAGGCTAAGGTAGGCTAGGCTAGGCTAGGCAAGAGTAGAGTAGTGTATAGTAGAGTAGAGCTCAGTTAGGCTAGTTAGGGAAGGCTAGGCTAGAGTAGAGTAGGGCAGTGAAGCACAAAGGAGAGCAGAGCGAAGTAGAGTAAATCAACACAGAGTAGAGCATAGCTGAGTAGAGAACATAAGAGCAAAGTAGAGTAGAGCTGAGAAGAGTAGAGTAGAGTAGAGAAGAGTAGAGTAGAGTAGAGTAAAGCAGAGTAGAGTAGAGTTAAGTTAGGCTAAGCTAGACTTGACTAGGCTAGGCTAGTTTAGAGTAGAGTAGAGTAGAGTAGAATTGAGTGTAGTAGAGCAAAGTGGAGCGAGGTTAGGCAAGGCTTGAGTGTAGTGAAGTAGAGTAGAGCTAGGTTTGGTTTGGTTGGATAAGGCTAAAGTAGAGCAGAATAAAGTAGAGCAGAGTATAGCAGAGTAGAGTAGAACAGAGTAGAGTAAAGCTAGGTTGGGCTAAGGTAAGCTAGGCTAGGCTAGGTTAGAGTAGTGTAAATTAGAGTAGAGTAGAGTCGAATAGAGTAGAGCAAAGAAGAGCATAGTATAATATAGTATAGTATAGTAGAGTAGAGTAGCAAAGAGTAGAGCTAGGTTAAGTTAGGCTAGGCTAAGCTAGGTTAGGCTAGGCTAGAGTAGAGTAAAGAAGAGTACAGTTGATTAGAATAGAGTAGATTAGAGTATAATAGAGTAGCAGAGCAGAGAAGAGTTGAGCTAAGTTAGGCTAGGCAAGGTAAGGCTAGGCTAGGTTTGAGTAGAGTAGAGAAGAGCCAAGTAGAGTAGAGCAGAGTAGAATAGGTTAGAGTAGAGTCGAGCTAGGTTAGGATTGGTAAGCTTGGCTAGGCTATGGTAGGCTAGGCTGGGCTGGGCTAGAGTAGAGTAGATCAGAGTAGAGTAGAGCTATGTTAGGTTAGGCTAGGCTAAAGTAGAATAGAGTAAAGAAGAGCAAGGTCAGGTTGGGCTAGGCTAGGCTAAAGTAGAGCATAGTAGAGTAGAGAAGAACATAGCAGAGTAGAGTAGAGTAGAATAGAGCAGAGTAGAGCAGAGCAGAGCAGAGTAGAGCAGAGTAGAATAGAATAGAGTATAGTGGTGTGGAGCAAAGCAAAGTGGGGCAAAGTAGAGCAGAGCAGCATAGAGTAGAGTAGAGTAGAGCAAAGCTAAGTAAGGCATGGCTAGGCTAGGATAGGCTTGTCTAGGCCAAGCTAGGCTAGAGTAGAGTAAAGTAGAGTAGAGTACAGCTAGGTTAGTCTAGAGTACAATAGAGCAAAGTAGAGTAGAGTAAGGTAGAGCATAGCAAAGTAGAGTAGAGTAGAGTAGAGTAGAGAAGTAGAGCTAGCTTAGGCTAGGCTAGGCTCGAGTATAGTAGAGTGGAGTCGAGTAGAGCTATGTTAGGTTATGCTAGGCTAGGCTAAGTTAAGAGTATAGTAGAGTAGATTATAGTAGATTAGATTAGAGTAGAGTAGAGTAAAGTAGAGTAGAGATAGGTTATGCTCAACATATTTAAGCTAGGCTTCACTATAGTAGAGTAGAATAGAGTAGATTATAGTAAAGAAAGGTTAGGCTAGGCTTTGCTTAGCTAGGCTAATCAAGGCTAGAGTAGATTATTGTTGGGTAGAGTAAAGTGGAGAATAGTAGAGTAGAATTGAGTGAAGTAGAGCATAGTAGAGAAGAGCAAAGTAGAGCAGGGTATAATAGAGTATAGTAGAGTAGAGAAGAGTTGAGTAGTGTAGAGTAAAGTATAGTAGAGATGAGTTCAGTAGTGTAGAGTAGAGTAGAGTATAATAGAGTATAATATAATATAATATAATAGAGTTCAGTAGAGCTAGGTTAGGCTAGGTTAGGCTAGGCTAGCTTAGGATTGGCTAGAGTGGAGTAGAGTAGAGAAAAGTAGAGTAGAGCTAGGTTAGGTTAGTCTAGGCATAGTTAGGCTAGGCTAAAGAAGAGTAGAGTAGAGTAGAGTAAAGTAAAGCTGAGAAGAAAAGAGTAAAACATAGAATAACAGAGGAGGGCATAGCTAAATGGAGTAGAGCAGAGCATAGTAGGCTAGGCTATGCTATAGTATAGTAGAGTAGAGTAGAGTAAAGTAGAGTATAGTAGTGTAAAATAGAGTAGAGCTGGGTTAGGCTGGCTAAGCTAGGCTAGGTTAAGCTATGCAAGCTAGAGTATAATAGAGTAGAGTAGAGTGAAGAAGAGTAGAGTATTGTAGAATATAGTAGAGTGGAGTAGAGTAAGGTAGAGTTAAGCAAAGCTAGGCTAGAGTATAGTAGAGTAGAGTAGAGAAAAGTAGAGTAGAGTAGTGCTGCATTAGGCAAGGCTAGGCTAGAGTTGAGTAAAGTAGAGTAGAACAAAGTAGAGCAGAGTAGAGCAGAGCAGAGCAGAGTAGAGCAAAGTAGAGAAGAGCACACCGAAGTAAGGTAGAGTAGAGCAGCATAAAATAGAGCAGAGGAGAGTAGAGCTAGGTTAGACTGACCTGGGCTTAGCAAGGCTTGAATAGGCTAAGTAATAGAGTAGAGAAGAGCAGAGCAGAGCAGAGTAGAGTAGCATAGCAAAATAGAGTTAAGAAAAGCAGGAGTAGAGCATAACAAAGCAAAGCAGAGTAGAGCAAAGCAGAATAGAGCACAACAATTTAGAGTAGAGTAGAGCAAAGTTAGGTTAGGCTAGGCTAGAGTTTGGTAGAGTAGAGTAGGATAGAATAGAGTAGAGCTAGTTTAGGCAATGTTATGTTAGAATATAGTAGGGTTGAGTAGAGTAGAGTAGTGTTAGGTTAGGCTAAGCTAGGCTAGGCTCGACTAGGGTAGGTTAGATTATGCAAGGCTAGGCTAGAGTAGAGTATTGTAGAATAGAGTAAAGCAGAGTAGATTAGAGTAGAGTATAGTAGAGTAGAGTTAAGCTAGGTTAGGCTAGCCTAGGCTAGAGTAGAGTAGAATAGATTATAGTAGAGCATAATGCAGCATAGCAGAGTAATTAAGAGTAATGCAAAGCAAAGTGGAGTAGAGTTTAGTAGAGCAGAGTAAAGTAAAACTAAGTTAGGTTAAGTTGGGTTAGGCTAGGTTAAGCTAGGCTAGGCTAAGGTTAAGCTAGGCTAGATATAAGTAGAGTGAAGTAAAGTAGAGCATAACAGAGCATAGTAGAGTAGAACAAAGCAGAGTAGAGAATAACATAGTAGAGTAGAGTTAATTATAATTGAGTAAGGTGGAGCAGATCATAGTAGAACATAACAAAAAAGAGTAGTATAGAGCTGAGCTCAGTAGAGTAATGTATAATAGACTATAATAGAGCAGTGCATAGGAAAATAGAGTAGAAAAGAGTAGAGTAGTGTTGAGTAGAGTAGAGTAGAGCAGAGAAATACAAGGTGGAGCAAAGTAGAGTTGAGTGGAACAAAGCAGAGTTGGTTAGGCTAGGCTTTGTAAGGTTAGGCTTGAGTACAGTATAGTAGAGTATAACAGAGCTAGGTTAGGCTAGGCTAAGCTCGACTAGGTTAGAGTAGTGCAGAGTAAGGTAGAGTAGAGTAGAGTATAGGAGAGGAGAGGAGAGTAGAGTAGAATAGAGTAGAGGATAGTATAGTAGAGTGGAGCAAAGAAGAGTAGAGGAGGGTAGAGTAGAGTAGAGTAGAGCAAAGTTAGACTAGGTAAAGAAAGGCTAGGCTAGGTTAGGCTAAGCTAGGCTAGAGTAGAGTAGAATAGAATAAAATAGACTAGAGTAAAGTAGAGGAGAGTCAAGCTTGGTTATGCTAAGCTATGTTATGTTAGAGTGGAGTAAAGTAGAGAAGAGAAGAGTAGAACAGTGTATAGCAGAGTATAGTAGAGCTAGGGTAGGTTAGGGTTGTCTAGGCCTAGATAGGCAAAGCTAGAGTAGAGTAAAGTAGAGAAGAGTAGAGTAAAAAAAAATAGGGAAGAGCATGGTAGAGTAGAGAAGTGTAGAGCAGAGCTAGTTAGGTTAGGATTGGTTATGCTAGGTTAGTATACTGTAGAGAAGGGTATAGTAGAATAGAGTAGAGTATAGTAGAGTGGAGTAGTGTTAGGTTAGGATAAGCTAAGTTAGGCTAAGCTAGGTTAGGCTAGGCTATAATAGAGTAGAGTAGAGTAGAGTTGAGCAAGGTTAAGCTCGGATAGAGTTAAATAAGTTAGAGTAGAGTAGAGTAAAGTAGAGTAGAGTTGAGTAGAGAAAAGTAAAGTAGAGCAAAGTAGAGCAGAGCTGAGCTGAGCAGAGCTAGGTTAGGGTACACTAGGCTAGGATAGGCTAGGCTAAAGAAGAGTAGAGTTGAGTTGAGCTTGGTTAGGCTAGGCTAGGCTATGCTAGGTTAATGTAGAGTAGAGTAGAGTAGAGTAGAGCAGAGTAGAGCAGAGTGGAGTAGAGTATAGTAGAGTAGAGCTTGGTTAGGATTAGTTAAGCAAAGCTAAGCTTTGTTGGGGTAGGCTAGGCTAGAGTAGAATAGAGTAGAGTAGAGTAAAGCTCAATTAAGCTAGGATAAGCTAGGTTATGCTAGAGTAGAGTTGTGAATAATAAAGCAAGTATAGTAGAGCAGAGCTGAGAAGAGCATATTAAAGATGAACAGAGTAGAGCAGAGCAGTGTAAACTAGAGTAGGATAGAGCTAGGTTAAGCTAAGCAAGGTTAAGTAATGCTAGGCGAGGCTACGTTAGAGTAGAGTAGAGTAGAGAAGAGTAGATTAAAGTGGAATAAAGTAGAGTAAAATATAGTAGGGTAAAGTTAGGTTTGGCTAGGCTAGGCTAGGTCAGGCTATGCTAGAGTTGAGTAGAGTAGATTAGAATAAAGTGAAGCATGTTTAGGATCAGCTAGGCTAAGCTAGGCTAGGTTAGAGTAGAGTAGAGCGGAGTAGAGTAGAGTAGAGCAGAGTAGGGCAAAGCAAAATAGAACAGAGCTGAGCATAGAAGTGCGGAGCAGAGCAGAGAAGAGTAGAGTCGAGTAGTGAAGAGCAAAGTAGAGCAGAGCTAGGTTAAGCTAGGCTAGGCTTGTAACAGCCCTAGTTTTATCTTATATTTTTTATAGAAAGAGCTCTGTGAGACGAATCCAACGATGTTTAATTTGTAATTTTCGGAGCTCTAATGAATAAATTATGAATTTTTGAAGATTTGGGATAAATTTGTAACGTAGAGGATAGATCTGTAATTTTTAAATGTCGGCTTAGTTCAAATCCGATTGGCGGAGGATATATTTGCAAATATAAAATTTAGAAGGGGTTTTCTGCAAAAACGTGGTTCACAAACCAAGGCTTATCAGTTTCGACCGCGTTTATAAAAGGCCGACCGAGGTGCGTTTGGAAAAGCGCTTCTGCGAAAAACGGCGGCGAAGAGTTACCGGAGTGCGACGGCGAGATTTTGGAGAAATATCTTAAAGAAGTTTCTGCACGCTACATTAACATCCAACGAGGATTCCGGGAGCATTGGACGCGACAGTAACGGCCGGCGAGGATTTCCGGCGAGCGACAGTGAAGGCCGGCGAAGGCTTCCGTAAGGTAAAAAAATATTTTTTTTATTCGTCGTTAGGGTTATTTAATTTTCCGGTGGGCGGGGGAGACCGAGAGGAGGAAGCCGAGCCGGATTCGGTCGATTCAGCATATGAAACAGCCGATCCAGCGCCGGCGAAAGATTTCGGCTTCGCCGGACGCGAGAGAGAGGGGGGACTGCGTGAACCGGTCCAGGCTTTGGACCGGGTTACGCCGTTGAACTGGATGCGGAGGCGCGCGGTCCAGCACTTCGAGCGCGCGGTCCAGCGCCCAGCGCGTGCGGTCCAGCACGCCGAGCGCCCGGTCCAGCGCCCAGCGCGTGCGGTCCAGCGCGCCGAGCGCCCGGTCCAGTGTCGCGGGCGGTCCAGCGCCTGGGTAAGCCAGATTTATTTTTTTGAAAATCCGTTTGGAAAAGCTTTTAGAAAGCTTTTTCTGCGCGGGCGGTCCAGCGCCGAACGTGCGCGCGGTCCAGCGGGCGGTTCAGTGCCGCGTAAGCCCATTTTTTGGGATTAGTTTGGGGTGTGTTTGGGAAAGCTTTTAGAAAGCAGAATTTTTAACTATTTGGGAATAATTTTTAGAAAAAGCAACTTTTGGCAAATAAACATATTTTAACTTGATTATGTTTGCACTATGGCCTTGTAGAACATCAAGAAAACCAATTAGAAGTTGACAAGAAAAATTTGGTACAACAAATCCAGGTAGAATAATTTTCCAACCCTGTGATGTAGCACGATATTATGTGTTTTTACATGCTTTTCTTACTGTTATAGAATTTTGATTGTTGCATATGTTTATGGTATAAAAAGAAAGGAATATTATGGTGTGGATTATTTATGCATTTGCATGAAAAACTGAAAAGAAAGAAATAACATAGAAAGAAAGAATATGATACAATATGCTAAAGAAAGAGATGAAACAATATGGCATGAAAGGACTTTTGATATGACATGGATTGATGTTTGGAAAATGACAAATAAAACAATGGGATTCCCAGAGAACATTATCCTCACCACTAGGCTCAGCGTGTGGGATCGCAGGGTATCGATCTTCAGATCAGATATCTGCCTAGTGTTATGTGCTATGACTCCATGATGATTACACCAGGCTCAGCGTGTTGGATCGCAGGGTATGGTACCATACCTGCCTGGTGGCACTAGGCTCAGCGTGTTGGATCGCAGGGTATCGATCTTCGGATCAGATATCTGCCTAGTGTTATGTGCTTGGTTGGATGCCGGCTAGAGGACAGTCATTGATGATTGGATCCAGAGGATCATGCGTCAAAGGGAATTGGGCCCGGTAATAAGCACAATATAAGGAACTTGCATTTCTTTATGACTTTCATTTGACATTATCTTATATGTATGTATGACATTCATCTTTACTGTTAATGGTATTTGTTATGCCTTTTATTTTCTTGGTTAAATATGTGGATTTATCTACTGAGATTTATAAAATCTCATTTAGTGCTTACATCACAGGACATGAAACCACTACACCGAGAACTGGGAATGATGCTGTTACAGGAGAGCCCTTTCCAAGAGATGTGTGAGAGGGAAAATTTTAGTGTGATTAAATGTTTAAAAACATGTCTTTATATATATACTTTGGATTTTGAATTAGTGTTTGTCTTACCGTCGGGTCCCCACCTTTGGTTTGTTTATTTGTCCTCACTTAAATGCTGTATTTGGCGACTCTGATGATAACTTTGTGACATAATGGTATTAGATGTCGGTGGGGGCTTGACAAGGTGGTATCAGAGATAGGTTTAGAAATAGGTGGGAAATGAGTGTGAGGACACCAACACAGCATATGCATTTGCATCTTTAGTGTTATTTCTCATAGAGATATTAGTTGTTAAATAACTTATATGGTTTTGTAGGATTGCAATATCCTTTACATCATGGAAAGATCTGAATCTGGAAATATGGAAAAGGAAAAAGAAAGAGAGCAACAAGGAGATACCCAGCAGGAATTAGCGCAAACTCTAGTCTCTTTGTTACGATCCATTGGAAGCACTAGTAGTCACAGAGAAGAGGCATCTATTGATTTAGTGGTTGACCAATTTCAGCGGATGCACCCTCCTTCTTTTGCTGGGGATGAGGATCCTATGGTTGCTGAAAACTGGCTAGAACAAATAAATATTATCTTTGAAGGAATATCTTGTCCAGATAATAGAAAAGTGGCTTTGGCAATTTTGGTACTCAAAGATGCTGCTAGATTGTGGTGGAGTTCTCGACATCGACTTCGATTTTCTAGCCGACCAATGAAAGATATTTCCTGGGAAGATTTTACAAAAGAATTTGAGCAATGGTATATGCCTCTGTCAATCAAAGCCAAAATGAGGGAAGAATTGAATAATCTCAGGCAAGAAAAACTATCAGTTACTGCATATGAAATCAAATTCTCCCACTTAGCTAAATATGTACCCCAGTTAGTAACACCTGAAGAACAACGATGCTACATGTTTCGACGAGGTTTACGGGATGAAATTCGGGCAGCTTTAGTAGCCGTTCGAACAACAAACTATGTGGAGTTACTGGAGCATGCCCGCACGGTTGAGCTCGAACTCAGTTTGTTGGCAACTAGCAAAGAGGAAGAGAAGAAAAGAATTGATCCTCTAAAGTCTAAATTCAGATTCACAGGAAAAAGAGGTAGTTCGAGTTTTTCAAGAGAAGAAACGTCCACTCATTCAAGATTTAGTAGGTTCAGACCATATGGACCGAGTACTAGCAGAACTAGTTGGCGTTCAGATGGGACGAGTAGATGCGTGAAATGTGGAAAATGGCATATGGGAGAATGCAGATCAGAGTTTATCCGACCAGTCAGATGTTACATATGCGAAGAACTAGGGCATTTTGCTCGAGATTGCCCAAAGTTATTTGAATTGAAAAATGTCAGTGCTTCAACCAGTGGAGGTAGAGAGGATGCAAGTCGAGGTAGAGGCCGCGGATCTACGACAACTTCAGGTGCTGTGGTTAGAGGTGGAGCAACAGGAAGGGGAGGTCAGGCACGTATTTATTCGATCACTCAGCAAGATGCTCCACACTCTACTGATGTTATTATAGGTATGCTCGTGTTATACAAATTTTTTTTTCATATACTCTTTGATTTTGGAGCCTCTTATTCTATTATATTCATTAATGCACTCTATTAATATCATTATATAGGTATGTTAGTGTTTCATAATTTACCTGTTTCTGTACTTTTTGATTGTGGAGCATCACATTCCTTTATATCCATCACTGCATCAAGACGAATAAATGTCATATTACACTCCATGAAAGATCTATTAATAGTGAAAATGCCAGATGGAAATAGTATCAGTGTAGAAAATTTTATTGAAGATGAGATAGACATCAGAGGAAAACAATTCTCAGTATTGCTACACATCTTACCTCTGACAGAATTTGACATAATCCTTGGCATGGATTGGCTGTTCGAGCATAAAGTAAAAATAGATTGTTATGAAAAGAGAATTGAAATCCCAATCCCTGGAGAAGATAAATTAATTTACTTCGGCCAAGGAAGGAAAATTCCTTTAATATCTATGCTCAAGGCACAAAAGCTACTTGGCAAAGGATGCGAAGGATGCTTGGTATCTATTATGGATTTGGACATGAAATTTTGTAAACCCACAGAGGTACCAGTTGTTCAGGAATATCTAGACATTTTTCCAGAAGAGTTGCCTGGATTACCTCCTGATAGAGAAATAGAATTTGAAATTCAGTTGATTCCAGGCGCTGAGCCAATTTCCAAAGCTCCTTATCGTATGGCACCAGCCGAGCTTCAAGAATTAAAGGTGCAAATTCAGGAATTATTAGACAAGGGATTTATCAGACCCAGTGTATCCCCATGGGGTGCACCTATTTTGTTTGTGAAGAAGAAAGATGGTAGTCTTCGCATGTGTATTGACTACCGGGAAATCAACAAAATTACTATCAAAAATAAATATCCTTTGCCGCGGATTGATGATCTATTTGATCAGTTGCAAGGAGCAGCAATATTTTCAAAAATTGACCTGAGATCTGGATATCATCAACTGAAAATTAAGACAGAAGATGTTTCCAAAACAGCTTTCAGGACCAGGTATGGGCACTATGAATTTTTAGTGCTACCTTTTGGACTGACAAATGCACCAGCAGCTTTTATGGATTTGATGAATCGCGTGTTCAAGAAATATTTAGATCAGTTTATCATTATCTTCATTGATGATATATTGATATATTCTAAATCCCTAGAAGAACACGCTGCACATCTACATTTAACATTACAAACTTTGAAAGAAAATCAGCTATTTGCTAAATTCTCTAAATGCGAATTTTGGCTGTCCAAGGTCTTGTTTTTGGGGCATATAGTGAGTGCAGAAGGAATCTCAGTTGATCCTCAGAAGATTTCTGCCATTGTAGATTGGCCAAGGCCTACAACAGTAACAGAAGTTAGAAGTTTCTTGGGTTTGGCTGGGTATTACAGGAAGTTTGTGAAAGGCTTTTCCCAAATAGCCTCACCCTTAACAAATTTGACGCGAAAAGCAATAAAGTTTGAATGGGATGCAGCTTGTGAAGATAGCTTCCAAATATTGAAGAATAAATTGGTTTCAGCCCCAATTCTAACATTACCAGAAGGCACAGAAGGTTATCATATATACAGTGATGCATCTTTGCAAGGTCTTGGCTGTGTATTGATGCAAAATAAGAAAGTAATTGCTTATGCATCTAGACAGCTTAAGATACATGAAAAGAATTATCCTGTGCACGATTTGGAGTTAGCAGCTGTAGTTTTTGCCTTAAAAATCTGGAGGCATTATTTGTATGGAGTTAAGTGTGTGGTTTTCACTGATCATCAGAGTTTAAAGTATATTTTTACTCAGAAGGAACTAAATCTCAGGCAACGAAGGTGGCTGGAGTTTATTAAAGATTATGATGTGGAAATCACTTACCATCCTGGGAAAGCGAATGTGGTCGCTGATGCTCTTAGCAGGAAAGCTAGTATTAGTAGCATTTTGATTATCACAGAAGAAAAACAATTAATTTTTGAGATGGATAAATTACAACTAGAAGTAGATATTCGAATAAATACGGCTTTGCTGGCACACTTATCAGTAAGACCAGATTGGTTGGCCTCTATTAAAGATGATCAGGGAGAAGATCTTGAATTGCAAAAGATAATACAGAGGGTTCAGGAAGGACAGGAATCTACTTTTCAATTAGACCAGGCTGGTTTACTTAGATTTCAAGGCAGGTTATGCATACCAGCACATCAACAACTTAGGGATTTGTTATTAAAGGAAGCTCATAACTCTCGATATTCAATACATCCAGGAGAGAATAAAATGTATCAAGAATTGAGACAACAATACTGGTGGCCAGGATTGAAGAAGGATGTTTCTAACTGGGTTCAAAAATGCTTAATTTGTCAGCAGGTGAAAGGAGAGCAACAAAAACCTGGGGGGTTGTTGCAGTCATTACCTATTCCAGAATGGAAATGGGAGGAAGTGGCAATGGATTTTGTGATCGGTTTGCCTAGGTCACCTGCAGGTCATGACTCAATCTGGATAATTGTTGATAGGCTAACAAAATCTGCTCACTTTTTAGCTGTTAAAACTACTTATTCTACAGAGAAGTTAGCTCAGGTATATGTGAGTCAGATTATCAGATTGCATGGGATTCCAAAAGTCATTATATCTGACAGAGACCCTAAATTTACTTCTCACTTCTGGAAGAATGTGCATCAAGCTTTTGGTACGAGATTGCGTTTCAGCACAGCCTTTCATCCTCAAACAGATGGTCAGACAGAGAGAACTATCAAAACCTTGGAAGATTTGCTACGACTTTGCATCTTGGATTTTGGTGGAGATTGGGAAAGCCACTTACCTTTGGTGGAATTTGCTTATAATAATAGCCATCAGTCCAGCATTGAGATGGCACCCTATGAAGTGCTGTATGGGAGAAAATGTCAATCACCTTTGTGCTGGAATGAAGGGAAGGAAAGAAATTTGCTCGGTCCTAGATTTGTTGAAGAAGCAACAGAAAAGATCAGAATTATTCAAGACAGAATAAAAACAGCTCAGGACAGACAAAAGAAGTATTATGACGCAAAACATCGAATGGTTGAGTTCCACGAGGGGGAACATGTTTTTATCAAGGTGAGTCCAACAAAAGGTGTCATAAGATTTGGAAGAGCAGGAAAATTGAAGCCTAAATTCATTGGTCCTTTCCAAATCCTAAAAAGGGTTGGACAAGTGGCATACCAAATTGCTTTGCCTCCTCAATTGTCAGGTGTGCATAATGTGTTCCATGTCTCATCTTTGCGAAGATATGTTTCAGATCCCTCCCATGTTGTTAGTTATATGGACCCAGATATAGAAATTCAAATGGATTTGACATATCCCGAACTGCCTGTGAGAATACTTGATAGGCAGGAGAAAAAGCTCAGAAATAAAATCATTCCTATGGTTAAAGTCCTATGGAATGGTCAAACAGAAAGAGAAGCTACATGGGAAGTAGAGACAGATATGATCGGTCAGTATCCAGAACTGTTCTAAATTTCGGGACGAAATTTTTGTAAGAAGGGAAGATTGTAACAGCCCTAGTTTTATCTTATATTTTTTATAGAAAGAGCTCTGTGAGACGAATCCAACGATGTTTAATTTGTAATTTTCGGAGCTCTAATGAATAAATTATGAATTTTTGAAGATTTGGGATAAATTTGTAACGTAGAGGATAGATCTGTAATTTTTAAATGTCGGCTTAGTTCAAATCCGATTGGCGGAGGATATATTTGCAAATATAAAATTTAGAAGGGGTTTTCTGCAAAAACGTGGTTCACGAACCAAGGCTTATCAGTTTCGACCGCGTTTATAAAAGGCCGACCGAGGTGCGTTTGGAAAAGCGCTTCTGCGAAAAACGGCGGCGAAGAGTTACCGGAGTGCGACGGCGAGATTTCGGAGAAATATCTTAAAGAAGTTTCTGCACGCTACATTAACATCCAACGAGGATTCCGGGAGCATTGGACGCGACAGTAACGGCCGGCGAGGATTTCCGGCGAGCGACAGTGAAGGCCGGCGAAGGCTTCCGTAAGGTAAAAAAATATTTTTTTTATTCGTCGTTAGGGTTATTTAATTTTCCGGTGGGCGGGGGAGACCGAGAGGAGGAAGCCGAGCCGGATTCGGTCGATTCAGCATATGAAACAGCCGATCCAGCGCCGGCGAAAGATTTCGGCTTCGCCGGACGCGAGAGAGAGGGGGGACTGCGTGAACCGGTCCAGGCTTTGGACCGGGTTACGCCGTTGAACCGGATGCGGAGGCGCGCGGTCCAGCACTTCGAGCGCGCGGTCCAGCGCCCAGCGCGTGCGGTCCAGCACGCCGAGCGCCCGGTCCAGCGCCCAGCGCGTGCGGTCCAGCACGCCGAGCGCCCAGTCCAGCGCCCAGCGCGCGCGGTCCAGCGCGCCGAGCGCCCGGTCCAGTGTCGCGGGCGGTCCAGCGCCTGCGTAAGCCAGATTTATTTTTTTGAAAATCCGTTTGGAAAAGCTTTTAGAAAGCTTTTTCTGCGCGGGCGGTCGAGCGCCGAACGTGCGCGCGGTCCAGCGGGCGGTTCAGTGCCGCGTAAGCCCATTTTTTGGGATTAGTTTGGGGTGTGTTTGGGAAAGCTTTTAGAAAGCAGAATTTTTAACTATTTGGGAATAATTTTTAGAAAAAGCAACTTTTGGCAAATAAACATATTTTAACTTGATTATGTTTGCACTATGGCCTTGTAGGACATCAAGAAAACCAATTAGAAGTTGACAAGAAAAATTTGGTACAACAAATCCAGGTAGAATAATTTTCCAACCCTGTGATGTAGCACGATATTATGTGTTTTTACATGCTTTTCTTACTGTTATAGAATTTTGATTGTTGCATATGTTTATGGTATAAAAAGAAAGGAATATTATGGTGTGGATTATTTATGCATTTGCATGAAAAACTAAAAAGAAAGAAATAACATAGAAAGAAAGAATATGATACAATATGCTAAAGAAAGAGATGAAACAATATGGCATGAAAGGACTTTTGATATGACATGGATTGATGTTTGGAAAATGACAAATAAAACAATGGGATTCCCAGAGAACATTATCCTCACCACTAGGCTCAGCGTGTGGGATCGCAGGGTATCGATCTTCAGATCAGATATCTGCCTAGTGTTATGTGCTATGACTCCATGATGATTACACCAGGCTCAGCGTGTTGGATCGCAGGGTATGGTACCATACCTGCCTGGTGGCACTAGGCTCAGCGTGTTGGATCGCAGGGTATCGATCTTCGGATCAGATATCTGCCTAGTGTTATGTGCTTGGTTGGATGCCGGCTAGAGGACAGTCATTGATGATTGGATCCAGAGGATAATGCGTCAAAGGGAATTGGGCCCGGTAATAAGCACAATATAAGGAACTTGCATTTCTTTATGACTTTCATTTGACATTATCTTATATGTATGTATGACATTCATCTTTACTGTTAATGGTATTTGTTATGCCTTTTATTTTCTTGGTTAAATATGTGGATTTATCTACTGAGATTTATAAAATCTCATTTAGTGCTTACATCACAGGACATGAAACCACTACACCGAGAACTGGGAATGATGCTGTTACAGGAGAGCCCTTTCCAAGAGATGTGTGAGAGGGAAAATTTTAGTGTGATTAAATGTTTAAAAACATGTCTTTATATATATACTTTGGATTTTGAATTAGTGTTTGTCTTACCGTCGGGTCCCCACCTTTGGTTTGTTTATTTGTCCTCACTTAAATGCTGTATTTGGCGACTCTGATGATAACTTTGTGACATAATGGTATTAGATGTCGGTGGGGGCTTGACAAGGCTGGTGAAGAGTAGGGTGGAATAGAGTAGAGTAGAGCTAGGTTAAGCTAAGCTTGGTTGGAGTATAGTAGAGTAGAGTAAAGTAGAGTAGTATATAGTAAAATATAATAAAATAGAGTACAATATAGCCTTAATAGGCTAGCTATGCTAGGGTAGTCTATGTTAGGCAAGGCTTGACAAGATTAGAGTATAGTAGAATGGTGTATTATAGAGTAGAGTGGAGTAGAGCAAGGCTAGGCTAGTGCTGAGTAGAGCAGAGTAGAGCATAATAGAGCAAAGTATAATAGAGTAGAACATAGTAGAGCAGAGCAAAGTTAGGTTAGGCTTGCTAGGCTAGGTTAGGTTTGGTTAGGCTAGGTTAAGCTAGGGTTAGGCTAAGCTAGATTTGAGTAGAGTACAGCTGAGAAGGGTAGAGTAGTGCAAGGTAAAGCAGAGTAGATTAGAGCAAAGTATAGTCGAGCAAAGCAGAGCAGAGTAGAGTAGAGTAGAGGAGAGCAATGAAGAGTAGAGAAAAGCAGAGTAGAGCAGAGCAGAGTAGAGCTAGGATAGGTTATGCTTGGCTTTGTTATGCTAAGCTTGGCTAGAGTAGAGTAAAGCAAGGTTAGGTTAGGCTAGGATAGGTTAGAGTTGAGTGGAATAGAGCAGATTAGAGAATAGTATAATTGAGTAGAGTAGATTAGAGTAGAGCTAAGCTAGACAAGGCTAAGCTAGGCTAGAGTTGGCAAGGCTAGGTTAGGTTAGGCTAGAGTATGTATAGTTGAGTAGAGTAGAGTTGATCTAGGTTAGGCTAGGCTCAGCTAGAGCACAGTAGAGTATAGTAAAGCAGAGATGAGCAGAGTAGAGAAAAGTAAACCAGAGTAGAGCAGAGTAAAGTAGGAATGAATAGAGCAGAGTGGAATAATGTAGAGTAGAATAGAGTAGAGCAAAGTATAGCTAGGTTAAGTTATGCTAGGATAAGCTATGTTAGGCTAGAGTGGTGTAGAGTAGAGCTAGGATAGGCTAAGCTAAGCTAGGTGAGGTTAGAGTAGGTTAGAGTGGAATATAGTATATTATTGTAAAGTAGAGTTGAGTAGGGCTAGGTTAAGCTAAATAAAGCTAGGCTAGGGTGGAGTAGTGTAGAGTAGAGTAGAGTTGAGTAGAGTAGAGAAGAGTAGAGTATAGCTAGGTTAACCTAGGCTAGGCTAAGCTAGGCTAGGGTATTATAGAGTAGAGTAGAGTAGAGTAGAGCATAGTAGAGCACAATAGAGTAAAGTAGAGTAGAATAGAGTATGATAGAGCAAAGCAGAGTGGAGTAGGGTAGAGAAAAGTAGAGCAGAGTAGAGAAGAGTAAAGTAGAGAAGGGTAAAGCAGAGTAGAGAAGACCAGAATAGGGCTAAATTAGGCTAGGCTAGTGTAGAGTAGAGTAGAGCTAGGTTAGGCTAGGCTAGGCTAAGTTAGAGTAGAGTGTAACAGAGAAGAATAGAGTATAATAGAGTAGAGTAGAGAGAGGTTAGGCTAGGATAGGTTAGTCTAGGTTAAGCTTAGGTAGGCTAGGCTAGGCTAAGCGAGAGTAGAGTAGAGTAAAGTAGAGTATAGCTTAGTAATGCTATGCTAGTCCAAGATAGGCTAGAGTTGTGTAGAGTTTAATAGAGTAGAGTAGATATGAGTAGAGCCAAGAAGAGTAGAGCATAACCGAATTAGAGCAAAGCATAGCATAAACGAGTAGAGTAGAGCAGAGTAGAGTAGGGTAGAGTAGAGCAGAGTATAGTAGAGTAGAGCAGAGCAAAGAAGGGAAGAAAAGAGCAAAGCATAGTAAAGTAGAGTAGGGTAGAGCAGAGCAGAGAATGGTAGAGCATAGTAAAGTAGAGTAGAATAGAGCTAGGTTAGACTAGTCTAAGTTATGCTAAGCTAGAGTATAGTAGAGTTGACCAGAACAAAGTAGAGTAGAGTAGAGTAGAGCAAATGAGAGAAAAGGAGAGCAAAGTAGAGTAGTGTAGAGCAAGCTTATGTTAGGCTAGGGTCGGCTAGGTTGAATTAAAGTGGAGCAGAGTAAAGTAGAGTATAGTAGAGAAGAGTATAGTAGAGCCAGGTTAGCATAGGCTAGGTGAGTGTAGAGTAAACTAGAGTAGAGTAGAGTATAGTTGAGTAGAGTAGAGTAGAATAGAGTAGAGAATAATAGAGCTAGGCTAGGCTAGTGTAGGCTAGGCGAAGCTAGCATAGGCTAGGCTAGGGAAGAGTTGCCTAGGCTAGGTTAGGTTAGGCTAGGTTATGCTAGATAGGTTATGCTAGGATAGGCTTTGTTAGGCTAGAGTATAGTAATGTAGAGTAGAGTAGAGTAGAGTAGAGTAGAGTAGAGCAAGGTTAAGTTAGGCTAAGGTAGGCCAAGCTAGAGTATAATATTGTAGAGTAGAGTAGAGAAGAGCAGAGTAACACAGAGCAAAGCAAAACAGAGTAGAGCAAAGTAGTTCAAAATAGAGCAGAGCTAAGTTTGTGTAGGCTAGGCTAGGATTGGCTAGGTTAGGCTTGAGTAGAGTAGATTTGAGTAGGGCTAAGCTAAGCTAGGTTAAGCTATGTTAGAGTAAAGTAGAGTAGAGTAGTTTATAACAGAGTTGAGTAGAGTATAGAACAGTTAAGTTTAGCTAAGCTAGGGTAGGCAAGGCTTAGGAAGGTTAAGCTAACTTGGCTAAAGTAGAGTAGATTATAGTAGAGAAGAGAAGAGTATAGTAGATTAGAGCTTGATTAGGCTATGATGGAGTAGAGTAGAGTGGAGCATAGTAGAGCAGAGTAGACTAGAGAAAAGCATAGTAAAGTAGAGAAGAGTAAAGTAGAGTAGAGTAGAGCATAACAGAGTAGAGTAGAGTAGAACAGAACAAAGCAAAGAAGAACATAATAGAATAGAGCAGAGCAGAGTAGACCTAGGTTAGGCTAAGCTAGGCTAGGCTAGAGTAGAGTAAAGTAGAGCTAGGTAAGGCTAGGCTAGGTATGGCTATGTTAGAGTAGAGTATAGTATAACAGAGTAGAGTAGAGTAGAGCATAACAGAGTAAAGAAGAGTAGAGCAAAGAAGAGTAGAGTAGAGCAAAGAAAAGTTGAGTAAAGCAGAGCAAAGTAGAATAGAGTAGAGTAAAGCTTGGTTAGGCTAGGCTGGCTAAGCTTGGTTAGGTTAGAGTAATGTAGAATAGAGTAGAGTAAAGTAGAGCAGAGCTAAGTTAGGCTAGGTTAGGCAAGGCTAGAGTAGAGTAAAGTAGAGTAGATTATATTAGTGTAGAGTAGAGTGGGGTAGAGTAGAGTATAAGAGAGTAGAGTAGAGTAGAGTAAAGGAGAGTAGAGTAGAGTAATGTAGAGAAGAGAAAAGTAGAGGAGAACAGAGGAGAGAAGAGCAGAGTAAAATAGAGTAGAGCAGAGCAAAGTCGAGTAGAGCATAGTAGAGAAGCATAAGGTAGAGCAGAGCAAAGCTAGGTTGTGCTAGGCTAGGCTAAGCTAGAGTAGAGTAGAGCTAAGAAAAGAAGAGTAAAGCTAGGATAGACTAGGTTAGGTCAGTGTAGAATAGAGTAGGGTAGAGTAGAGTAGAGTGGAGTAAAGCTAGTATAGGCTAGGTTAGGTTAGGCTAGGATATGCTATGCTAGGCTAGGCTAGACTAGGGTAGAGTAGGGTAGAGTAGAGTATAGTAGAGTAAAGTAGTTTAGAGCTAGGTTAGCATAGGCTTGGCTAAATTAAAGTTGAGTAGGGTAGAGTAAAGTGGAGCAAAGTAGACCTAAGCAGAGTGGAGTAGAGTATAATAGAGTAGAGTAGAGCAGAAGAGTATAGTAGAGCAGAGTTGAGCAAAGTAGAGTAGAGTTAGGTTAAGTTAGGCTAGAGTATAGTAGAGTACAGTAGAGTGGAGTAGAGTAGAGTAGAGTAGAGTAAAGTCGAGTAGGCAGGAGTAGAGTAGAGTATAGTTAGGTTATGCTAGGCTAGGCCAGGCTAGGATAGGCTACATTTGAGTAGAGTGTAGTAGAGTATTGCAAAGTAGAGTAGAGTAGATCTTAACTAGGTTAGCCTAGGCCAGGCAAGCCTAGGCTAGAGTAGAGTAAAGTAGAGTAGAGCAGAGTAGAGTAGAGGAGACCATAGTGGAGAGGAGCATAATATAGTAGAGTAGAGGAGAGCAAAGTATAATTGAAAGCAAAGTAGAGTAGAGAAGAGCAAAACAGAGTAGAAGAGAGCAGAAAAGAGCAGAGTATAGTATAGTTAGCTTAGTTTAGCTAGGCTAGGCTAAGCTAAGCTAGAGTAAAGTAGAGTATAGTAGAATAGAGTAGAGTAGAATAGACCTAGAGGCTTGTCTAGGCTAGGTTTGAGCAAAGTAGAGTAGAGTAGAGCAGGGTTAGGCTATGCTAAGCTAGGGTAGAGTTGACTATAATAGAGTAGAGTAGAGCAGACAACTGTAGAGCTAGTGTAGGCTAGGCTGGACTGGGTTAGGCTAGCATAGTGTAAAGTAGAATAGAGCAGACCAGACCAAAGCATAATCGAGTAGAGCAGAGCAGACTAGAGTAGAGTATAGCAGAGCTAGGTCGAGCAAGGTTAATTGAGGCTAGGCTTGGCAAGGTTAGGTTAGGCTAGGCTAGAGTAGAGTGGAGAAGAGAATAGTAGAGCAGAACTATGTATGGCTCAGCTAGGTTAGGCTAGGCTAGAATAGAGTAGAGTAGAGTAGAATGAAGTAGAGTATAGTAGAGTAGAGTAGAGTACAATAGAGTAGAGAAGAGTAGGGTAGAGTAGAGTAGAATAGGGTATGGTAGCATAGGATAGGATAGGATAGGGTAGAGTAGAGTAGAGCAGTGTAGTGTAAAGTAGTATAGAGTAGAATGGAGTAGAGCTAGGTTAGGCTAGGCTATGCAAGACAAGAGTAGATTAAAGGAGAGTAGAGAATAATAAAGTAGAGTTAGGATAGGCTAGGCTAAGCTAGGCTAGTGTTGTGTAGAATAGAGTATAAAAGAGTATAGCAGAGTAGAGCATAGCAAAGTCAAGTAGAGTAGAGCAAAGTAGAGTGGAGTAGAGCAAAGCAGAGCAAAGTAGGGCTTAGTTAGGCTAGGTTAGGTTAGGCTCAGCTAGGCGAGATTAGAGTAGAGTAGAGTAAAGCTAGGTTAGGCTAGGCAGGGCTAGGCTAGGTTAGAATGGAGTAGAGTCGAGTAGAGTAGCATAGAGTAGAGTAGAGTAGAGCTAGTTTAGGCTATGCTAAGCTAGGCTAGGCTTTGGTAGGCTAGGCTAGGGTAGATGAGGCAAGATCATGTAGAGCAGAGCAGAGCAAAGCAAAGAAAACTAGATCTAGGTTAGGGTAAGCTAGGGTAAAATAAAGTAGAGTAAAGTAGAGCTGAGCTAGCTTAGGTTAGCTTGGAAAGGCTAGGCTAGGCTAGGCAAGAGTAAAGTAGTAGAGTGGAGTAGAGTAGAGCTAGGTTAGGCTTTGTTAGATTAGGCTATGCTAAGAGTAGAGTTGAGTAGAGTTGAGTATAGTAGAGTAGAGTAGGGAAGAGTAGAGTCGAGTAGAGTAGAGAAGAGTAGAGCAGTGTAGAGCTAGGTTAGGCTATGTGAGGCTACGCTAGGCTTGTCTAGGTTAGAGTAGGTTAGAGTAGAGTAGAGTAGTGTAGAGTAAGGTATAGTAGAGCTAGATTAGGTTAGGCAAGGCTAGCCTATACTAAACAAGGCTAGAGTAGAGTACAATAGAGTAGAGTATAGTAGAGTAAAGTAGAGTAAAGCTGAGTTAGGTTAGGTTAGGCTAGGCAACGTAAGGTTAGGCTTGGATAGGTTTGTGTAGAGTAGAGTAGAGTAGAGCAGAGTACAATAGAGCAGAGTAGAGTAGAGTAGAGTAGAGCAGAGTAGAGATGAGAAGAGCAAGCATAATAGAGTAGAGTAGAGTAAAGCAGAATAGAGTAGAGACAAGTAGTGTAGAGCATAGCATAGTAGAGCAAATTAGAGAAGGGCAAAGTAGAGAAGAGAAAAGCAGAGTAGAGTATAGTAGAGCTAGGTTGAGATGGCTAGGCTAGGGTAGGCTAGACTAGAGTAGAGTAGACTAGAGTAGTGTAGGGTAAAGTAAAGTAGAGAAGAGCTAAGTTAAACTAGGCTAGGATAAACAAGGTTAGAGTAGAGTGGTGTAGAGTAGAGTAGAGTAGAGTGGAGTAGTGTAGAATAAATTAGAGTAGAGTAAAGTAGGATAGAGTAGAGCAGAGCTAGGTTTAGCTGGCTCAGCTAAGCAAGGCTAGACAAGAGTAGAGTAGATTGGAGTATAGCTTGGTTAGGCTAGGCTAAGATAGCTTAAAGTAGAGTAGAGTAGTGTAGAGCAGAGTAGAAACGAGCAGAGTAGAGCACAGCACAATAGAGCAAAGTAGAGTAGAGTAGAGTATAGTAGAGTAGAGTAGAGCAAAATAGAGCTAGGTTAGGCTAGGTTAGGCTTGGCTAGGCTAGGTTAGGCTTGGCTAGGCTAGGCTAGGCATGGTTAGGATAGGCTAGGCTAGGCAAGTTAGAGTAGAGTAGAGTACAATAGAGTTGAGTTGAGTAGAGCTATGTTACGCTAGGCTAGAGGAGAGTATAGCAGAGTAGAGTAGGGTAAAATAGAGTAGAGTAAAGCATATTAGAGTATATTAGAGGAGAGGGGAGGAGAATAGAGAAGAGTAGAGTAGAGTAGAGTAGAGCAACTAAAGTAGAGTAAAGCAATTCAGAGTAGGGAAATGTAGAGAAGAGTGGAGTAGAGAAAAGTAGTGTAGAGTAGTAGAGTAGAGCAGTGTAGAGTAGAGCAGAGTAGAGCAAGGTTAGGCCATGCTAGGCTAATTTTTGCTAGGCTAGGCTTGGGTAGAGTAGAGAAGAGTAGAGTAAAGTAAAATAAAGTGGAGTAGAGATAGGTTAGGCTAGGCTAGGTTAGGGTAGGCTAGGCAAAGCTAGAGTAGAGTAGGGTTGAGTACAGTAGAGTAGAGTAGAGTAGAGTAGAGTAGGGTAGGTAGAGTAGAGTAGAGTAGAGTAGATTAAAGTAGAGTAAAGATAGCTAAGGCTTGGCTAGGATATACTAGGCTAGGTAAGCTAGGCTAGATTAGAGTAGAGTATAGTAGAGTAGAGCTAATTTATGCTAGGGTAGGATAGAGTACAGTAGAGCATAATAATATAGAGTAGAGAAGAGTAAAGTAGGTAGAATAGAGAAGAGCAAAGTAGTATAGCATGGAGTAGAGCAGAGTATAATGGAGTAGAGTGGAGTAAAGCTAGGTTAACCTAGGCTAGGTTAGGTTATGCTAGGTTAGAGTAGTGTAGTTTAGAGTTAGGTGTGACTTTCTATACTAGGCTTGGTTAGAGTAGAGTGGAGTAGTGTAAAGTAGAGCAGAGAAAAGTAGAATAGAGTAGAGTATAGTAGAGTAGAGTATAGTAGAGTACAATAGAGGTCAGTTAGGCTAGAACAAGCTAAGCTTGACTAGGCTAGGTTAGGTGAGGTTAGGCTAGGCTAGGCTCTTTTAGAGTAGAATAAAGTAGAGTAGAGTAGAGCTAGGTTTGGCTAGGCTAGGCTAGAGTACAATAGTGTAGAGTAGAGTAGAGTAAAGTAGAGCAAAGTAGAGTAATGCAAAATAGAGCAGAGCTAAGTTAGGCTAAGCTAAGTGAGGCTAGGCTAGAGTAGAGTAGAGTAAAGTATGGCAAAGTTAGGCTAGGCTAGGTATGAGTAGTGTAGAGTATAGTAGAGTAAGGTAGAGTTTAGTAGAGTAGAGTAAAGAACAATAAAGTATGGTAGAGTTTAGTTAAGCTAGGCTAGGCTTGGCTTAGCTCTGGTAAGCTAGGCTAGGTGAGCCTAGAGTAGATTAGAGTAGAGTATAGTAGAGCTTGATTAGGCTAAATCTAAAGTAGAGTAGAGTTGAGTTGAGTTGAGTAAAGCTAGGTAAGGCTAAGCTAGGCTAGGGTAAGCTAAGTTAGGTAGAGTAGAATAGAGTAGAGTAGAGTAGAGTAAAGTATGGTATAGTAGAGTAGAGTATTGCTAGGATAAGCTAGGCTAGGCTAGGTTAGGCGAGAGTAGAGTAGAGTACATTAGAGTAAAGTAGAGTAGAGTAGGGCTAGATTAGTTTAGGATAGGATAGAGTATCATAGAGTAGAGTAATGTAGGGTGTAATAGAGTAGAGAAGAGCATAGCAAAATAAAAAAAAAGTATTATAGAGTAGAGTAGAGTAGCTTAGAGAAGAACAGAGAAAAGTAAATTAGAGCTTATGAGAGTATAGCTAGGTTAAGTTTAGCTAGGCTAGATTAGGCTATGCTAGAGTAGTGTAGATTAGAGTTTTGTTATGCTTGGCTAGTCTAGGCTTGGTTAGAGTAGAGTAGTTTAGAGTAGAGAAGAGTAGAACTAAGTTGAGTAGAGTAGAGTAAAGGAGTAAAGCTAGGTTAGGCTAGGACAACCTAGGCTTGGTTAGGCTAGGATAGGCTAGGTTAAGCTAAGCTAGGCTAGGCGAGAGTAGAGTAGAGTAGAGTAAAGTAGAGCTATGTTAGGTTAGGTTAGGCTAGTATACAATAGACTAGAGTAGTGTAGAGTAGAGAAGAGCAAAGAAGAGTTGTGCAAAGTAGAGCTGAGCAGAGTAGATCAAAATTAGGAAGAGCATAAAAGATCATAACAGAGCTAAGCTAGGTTAGGCTAGGTCAAAGAAGAGTAAAGTAGAGTAGAGTAGAGTTTTGTTAGGTTAGGCTAGGCTAGAGTAGAGTAGAATTGAGTAAACCAAAGTAGAGCGAAGTAGAGAAGAGCAGAGTAGAGAATAGTTGAGCAAAGCAAAGCAGAGCAGTAGAGTAGAGCAAGGTTAGTTGAGCTTATGGTAGGCTAGTCTAGCCTAGAGTAGATTAGAGTAGAGTAGAGTAAAGTAGAGAAGAGTGTTGTATAGTAGAGTATAGTAGAGTTGAGTTGAGCTAGGTTAAGCTAGGCTAGGTTAGGCTTAGCTAGGCTTTAGTAGAGTAGAGTAAAGTAGGGAAGAGTAAAGTAGAGTTGAGTAGAGCTAGGTTAGGCTAGGCAAGGCTAGGCTAGGCTATACTATAGTAGTGTAGAGTAGAGTAGAGCTATGTTAGGCAATGCTAGGCTAGGCTAGGCTTAGCTATGATAGTGTAGAGAAGAGCTAGGTCAAGCATGGTTGGAGAAGGGTAGAGTATAATAGAGTGGAGTGGAGTAGGGTAGAGTAGAGTAGAGCAAAGTAGAGTAGAGTAGAGTAGAGCTAAGTTTGGCTAGGCAAAGCTAGGCTATGGTTGGCTAGGCTAGGTTAGGCTATAGTAGAGTAGAGTAGAGTTGGGTTAGGCTTGGCTAGGTTAGAGTAACGAGTAGAGAATAGTAGAGCATAGTAGAGTTTAGTAGAGTAGAGTAGAGTAGAGTAGAGAAGAGTAGAATAGAGCATAGCATAATAGAGCATTGTAGTGTAGAGTAGAGCTAGGTTAGGATAGGCTAGGCTTGGTAAGGCTAGGCTAGGCTAGAGTCGAGTAGAGCTTGGTTAGGCTAGGCAAGGTTATATTAGAGTAGAGAAGAGTCGAGTAAAGTAGAGTAGAGTAGAGTTGAGTTTAGTAGAGTAGAGAATAGCAGAGCCAGGATAGGCTAGGCTAGGTAAGGCTAAGGTAGGGTAGGCTAGGCTAGACTAGAGTTGAGTAAAGCAGAGTAGAGTAGTGCAAAGTAGACTATAGTAGGGTAGAGTACAATAGAGTAGAGAAGAGTAGAGTAGATTAGTTTAGAGGAAAGTAGAGTAAGGTATAATATAGTGGAGTAGAGTAGAGGAGAGGAGAGGAGAGGAGGGGAGAGCAAATTATAATAGAGCATAGAAGAAGAGTAGAGTAGAGCAATGTAGAGTATAGCTAAGTAGAGTTAGGTTAGGCTATGCAAGGTTAGGCTAGGTAAGGCTAGGCTAAGATAGGCTATGTTAGGCTTGAGTAGAGTAAGTAGAGTAAAGGTAGGTTAGGCTAGGCTAGGTTAGAGTAGAGTAGAGCAGAGTAGAGTAGAGTAGAGTAGAGCAAGGTTAGGCTAGGCTATGCTAGCCTAGAGTAGAGCCGAGTAGAGCTTGGTTAGGCAAGGCTAGAGTAGAGTAGAGTAGAGTAGGATAGAGTAGAGTAGAGTAGAGTAGAGTATGGTAGAGTAGAGCAGAGCAAAGTAGAGTAGAGTAGAGAAGAGCAAAGCAGAGAAGAATAGAGTATAGAAGAGTATAGTAGAGCAGATCAGAGTAGAGGCTAGGCTAGCTTGAGTAGAGTGCAGTAGAGTATAGTAGAGCAAGATTAGGTTAGGCTAGGTGAGGCTAAGCTTTGCTAAAGGTGAGCAGAGTAGAGAAGAGTAGAGTAGAGAAGAGTAGAGCAAAGTAGAGAAGAGTAGTGTAGAGTATAGCAGAGTAGAGCAAAGTATAGTAGAGCTAGGTTAGGCTTGGCTTTGCTAGCTAGGCTAGGTTAGGCTAGGCTAGAGTCGAGTAGAGTATAGTAGAGTAGAGTAGAGTAGAGCAAAGTTAGGTTAGGTAGGCAAGGCTTGAGTAGAGTAGAGTAGAGTAGAGTAGAGAAGAGGAGAGGAAGGTAGAGTAGAAGAGAGCAGGGTTGAGTAGAGTAAAGTAAAGCAGAGTGGAGCTTAGCAGAGCAGAGTAGAGTAGAGCAATACAGAGAAGAATAGTTCAGAGTAGAGCAAAGTAAAGCTAGATTTTGCTAGGCTATGCTAGAGTAGAGAAGAGTAGAGTAGAGTATTGTAGAGTAAAATAGAGTAGAGTAGAGTAGAGCTTGGTTATGATTGTCTAGGAGTAGCTAGGCAAGAGTAAAGTAGAGTAGAGTAGATCAGAGTAGAGTAGATTAGATTTAAGTAGATTAGAGTGGAGTACAGTAGAGTAGAGTAGAAGATAATAGAGTAGAGTAGAGGTGTGCAGAGGAGAGCAGAGTAGAGCATAGTAGAACAGAGCAAAGAAGAGTAGAAGAGAAGAGTAGATAAGAGCAGAGTAGAATAGAGCAAAATAGAGTAGAGTAGTATAGAGTAAAGTAGAGAAGAGTAGAGTAGAGTAGAGTAGAGTAGAGTGAGCTAAATTAAGATAGCTTATGGTAGGCTAGGATATTGTAGAGCAGGGTAGAGTAGAGCTAAGTTTGTTTAGGCTAGGATATGCTAGGCTAGGTTAGGATAAGCTAGAGTAGAGTAGGGTAGTGTTTAGTAGAGTAGAGTAGAGTATGACTAGATTAGGCTAACCTACGCTAAGCTAGGCTAGGCTAGAGTAGAGTAGAGCAGAGTAGAGTAGAGTAGCGCAGAGTAGCGTAGAGTTGAGTAGACTTGAGTAGATTAGAGTAGAGTAGAGTAGAGTGGGGTAGAGTAGATTAGAGTAGAGTAAAGGAGATGAGAGGAGAGTAAAGGAGTAGAGTGAAGTAGAGTTGAGTAGAATGGAGAAGAGTAGAGCAGAATAGAGTAGAGTATGGCAAAGAAGAGCAAAGTAGAGTAGAGTAGAATAGAGCAGAATAGAGTAGAGAATAGTAGATCAGAGTAAAGAAAAGTATAACATAGTAGTGAAGAGAAAAGCAGAGTAGAGCAGAGCTAGGTTTGGCTCGACTAGGCTAGGTTAAGCTAGGTTAGACTAGAGTAGGGAAGAGTAGAGTAGAGTCTAGCATAGCTTGGTTAAGTTAGCTTAAGCTAGGCTAGGTTAATGTAGAGTTTAGTAGAGTAGATTATAGTAGCATAGAGTAGAGTAGAGTAGAGAAGAGCAGAGTTGAGTAGAGTAGAATAGAGTCGAGTGGACTAGAGTAGAGCCTGGTTAGGTTGGTTAAGCAAGGCTATGCTAGGCTAGGCTAAGGTAGGTAATGTTAGGAGATAGTAGAGTAGAGTAGAGTAGAGTATAATATAATATAGTAGATTAGAGTAGAATAGAGTTGAGTAGAGCTAGGTTTGGCTAGGCTAGACAAGAGTTGAGTATAATAAAGTAGAGTAGAGAAGAGCTTAGTAGAATAGAGCACAATAGGGCAAAGTAAAGCAGAGCTAGGTTAGGCTAAGCTAGGCAAGAATAGAGTAGAGCTAAGTTAGGCAAGGCTATGTTAGGTTATAGTGGAGTATTGTGAAGTGGATTACAGTAGAGTAGAGGTTAGCAGAATATAGTAAAGTAGAGTAGAGTAATGTTTAGGCTAAAGTATTATTATGTTAAGTAGTGTTGTGAAGAATAGAGTATAGTAGAGTATAATGGAGTAGAGCAGAGAAGTACTTGGCCAGTTTATGCTAGAGAAAAGTAAAGTAGTTCAGGGTAGATTAGGGTAGAGTAGAGTAGAGTCAAGTAGAGTAGAGTAGAGCTAAGTTGAGTATAGTAGAGTAGAGTATAATATAGTAGAGTAGAGTAGAGTATAGTAGAGTTAAGTTAGGCAAGGTTAGGTTAGGCTAGGTTAGGCAAGGCTAGGTTAGGCTAGGCTAGGTAAGGCTTGGTCAGGCTAGGCTAAAGTAGAGTAGAGTAGAGTAGATTAGAGCTAGGTCAAGTTAGGCTAGGCTAGGCTAAGCTATCCTAGAGTATAGTAAAATAGAGTAGAGTAGAGTATAGTAGAGCAAAGTAGTGTATAGTAGTGTTAGGTTAGGCTAGGTTAGGCTAGGATAGGCTAGAGAGGAGTATAGTAGAGTAGAGCTTGGATAGGGTTGACTAAGCTTGGCTAAGTTAGATTAGAGGAGAGTAGAGTAGAGTAGAGTAGAATAGAGTTAAGTATAATATAGTAGAGTATAGTAGAGTTGAGTAGAGTAGAGCTTGGTTAGATTAGGCTATGCCAGGTTAGGTTAGGGTAGGTTAGGCCAGGCTTAGCTAGAGTAGAGTAGAGTAGAGTATAGTAGAGAAGAGTATAATAGAGTAGAGTGGAGTTGAGTAGAGCTAGAATAGGTTTGGCTAGACATGGCTAAGCAAGAGTAGAGTAGTGTACAATAGAGTAAAGTAAAGCAGAGTAAAGTAGAGTAGAGTAGAGCATAGTAGAGTAGTGAAGAGCAAAGCACAGTTTCGCTAGGCTTGGATAGGCAAGGTTGGGCTAGGCTAAGGCGAGGTTAAGCTAGAGTAGAGTAGAGTAGAGTAGAGCTAGGTTAGGCTAGGCTAAGTTAGAGTAGAGTTTAACTTAATATAGTATATTAGAGTATCATAGAGTAGAGTGGAGTTGAGTAGAGCTAAGTCTAGCTAGGTTAGAGTAGGGTAGAGTAGAGTACAGCAAAGTAGAGTAGAGTAGAGTAGAGTAGAGTGGAGTAGAGTAGAGTGGAGTAGAGTAGAGCTTGGTTGGCCTAGGCTAGGTTAGGTTTGGCTAGCATAAGCTAGGTAAGGCAAGAGTAGAATAGAGTGGAGTAGAGCTGAGTTTGACTAAGCTAAGCTAAGCTAGAGTAGAGTAGAGTATAGTAGAACAAACAAGAGTAGAGTTAGGTTTGGCTAAGCTAGGCTTGGTTAAGCAAGGATAGAGTAAACTAGAGTAGAGTGGAGTAGAGTAGAGTAGAGTTGAGTATAGTGGAGTAGAGTATAATAGAATAGAGTAGAGTAGAGTAGAGTAGAACTAGGTTAGGCTAAGCGAGGCTAGGCTTGGCTATGTTAGGCTAAGTAAGGGTAGAGTAGAGTAGAGTAGAGTATAGTAGTGCTAAGTTAGGTTAGGTTAAGCTAAGCTAAGCTTTGCTAATGTGGAGTTTATTAGAGTAGAGTAGAGCAGAGCAGAGTAGAGTAGAGAAAAGCAAATCAGAGTAGAGTAGATCATAGTAGAGTAGAGGAGAGCATAGTAGAGAATAGAAAAGCATAGCAGAGTAGAGTAGCAATAGTAAAGTTGAGTTGAGTAAAAGAGTGCTAAGTTAGGCTTGGCTAGGCTAGGCTAGAGTAGACTGGGCTAGGCTAGGCTAAAGTCAAGTAGAGTAGAGTAGAGTAGAGTAAAGGAGAGCTAGGTTAGGGTTGGCTAGGCTAGGTGATGCAAGAGTAAAGTGGAGTAAAGTAGAGTAGAGTAGAGCGGAGTAAAGTAGTGTAGTACAGGGTAGATTAGAGTAAAGTAGAGTAGAGTAGAGCAAAATATAGTAAAGTAGAGTAGAGAAGAGTATAGTAGAAGTGAGTAGAGAAAAGCTAGGTTAGGCATGGTTAGTTTAGAGCAAAGTAGAGTAGAGTAGAGCTTGGCTAGGTTAGGCTAGGCTAAACGAGGCTAGAGTAGAGTAGAGTAGAGTAGAGAAAAGTAGAGCAGAGCAAAGTAGAGCAGAGCAAAGTAGAGTAGAGCAAAGTAGACTAGAGCAGAGCAGAGTAGAGTAAAGCTAGGTTAAGCTAGGCTAGGCAAAGTAAGACAAGGCTAGAGTACAGTAGAGTACAACTATGTTAGGCTAGACTAGGCAAGGCAAGGTTAGAGTAGAGTAGAGTAGAGTCGATTAGAGAAGCATAGAGCTGTGCTAGGTTAGGTTAGGCTAGGCTAGGTTAACTTAGAGGAGAGTTCAAGGGCAGAGTAGAGTAGAGTAGTGTAGAGTAGAGCTAGGTTAGGTTAGGTTAAGCTAAGCTTTGTTAGAGTAGTGGAGTAGAGTAGAGTAGAGTTGAGCTGAGCTGAGTAGAGTAGTGCAGAGTAGAGTATAGTAGAACAAAATAGAGCAGAGCCAAGTTAGGCTAGACTCTAGTAGAGAAAATTAATGGAGTAGAGTAGAGTAGAGTAGAGCAGAGTAGAGCTAGGTTAGAGTAGACAAAGAAGAGTAAAGTTGAGTAGAGTAGAGTAGACTAGAGTAAAGTAGAGTAGAGTTGAGTAAAGTAGAGTAGAGTTGAGTAAAGTAGAGTCGAGTTTAGTAGAGTGAGGTAGAGGAGAGTAGACTAGAGTAGAGTAAAGCTAGGTTAAGCTAGGTTAGGTTAGGTTAGAGTACAGTATAGTAGAGCAGAGAAAAGTAGAGTAGAGTTGAGTTGAGTATATTAGAGCTAGGGTAGGCTAGGCTAAGCTAGGCTTGGATAGGCTAGGCAAGTGTAGGCTAGGCTAGGCTATGCTTGTCTAGAGTAGAGTAAAGTAAAGCTAAGTTAAGCTAGGCTAGAGTAAAGAGTAGAGTAGAGTAGATTAGAGGATAATCAAATTAAGTAGAGCAGAGCAAAGTTAGCTTAGGCTGGGTTAGGTAAGGCAAGGCTAGGCTAGATTAGAGTAAAGTAGAGTAAAGTAGAGTAGATTAGAGTAGAGCATAGTAAGGCTTGGTTAGGCTAGGCTAGTCTAGGTTAGAGTAGAGTAGAGTAGAGTAAAACTAGGTTAGGCTAGGCTAAGCTAGGTTAGGATAGGCTAGGCTAGGTTAGAGTAGAGTAGGATAGAGTATAGTTGAGTAGAGTAGAGCATTGTTAGGTTAGGCTAAGCAAGGCTAGGCTAGAGTGGAGTAGAATAGAGTAGTGTAGAGTGGAGTAGAGAACAGTAGAGTAGAGTAACGAAAAGTAGAGTAGAGTGGAGTAGTGTAAAGTATAAAAGAGTAGAGTAGAAGAGAGCAGAGGAGAGTAGAGCAAAGTAGAGTAGAAGAGCAAAGTGAAGTAGAGTAAAAAAAGAGTAGAGCATGGTAGAGTAGTGTAGAGCAAAGTAGAGTAGAGTAGAGTAGAGTAGTATAGAGCAAAGTTAGGTTAGGATAAGCTAGGTAAGGCTAGGTTAAGATAGAGTAGAATTGAATAGTGTAGGGTAGAGTAGAGTTGAGCTAAGTTATGCTAGGCTAGGTTAGAGTAGAGTAGAGTATAATAAAGTAAAGTAGAGTAGAGTAGAGCAAGATTAGGCTACATTGGGCAATGTTAGGCTAGACTAGATTAGAGTAGGGTAGAGCAGAGTAGAGTAGAATAGAGTAGAGTGGAGAAGAGTAGATTAGAGTAGGGTGGAATAGAGTGGAGTAGAGTAGAGTAGAGTAAATTAGAGGAGAGGAGAGGAGAGTAGAGCAGAGTAGAGTAGAGTAGGGTAGAGAAGAGTAGAGTAGAATAGAGTAGAGTATAATAGAGCAATGCAGAGCAAAGTAGCATAAAGCAGAGTAGAGTATAGGAGAGTAGAGTAAAGTAGAGTAGAGAAGAGCAGAGCCAGGTTAGACCAGAGCAGAGAAGAGTAGAGTAGAGTGGCATAGGGTAGAGTATAGTAGAATAGAGTAGAGTAGAGTAGAGCTAATGGAGAGGATAATAGAGGAGAGCAGAGTAGAGTCGTGTAGAGAAGAAGAGTAAAGTAGAAAAATGTATAGTAGGGTAGAGCAAAGCAGAGTAGAGTAGTCTAGAGCAGAGTATAGCAGAGTAGACTAGAGTAGAGCAAAGCTAAGATAGACTAGGATAAGCTATGCTAGAATAGAGTAGAGTGGAGTAGAGTAGAGTAGAGCTAAGTTAAGTTAGGCAAGAATAGGGTAGGGTAGGCTAAGCTAGAGTAGAGTACAGTAAAGCTAGATTAGGATAGGCTAGCGTAGGATAGAGTAAAGAAGGGTAGTGTAGAGTATAATATAGTAGAGTTGAGTAGAGTAGTGTATAATAAAGAAGAGTAGAGTAGAGTGGAGTAGAGTTGAGTAGAGTAGAATAGAGGAGAGGAGAGGAGAGGACAAGAGAGGAGTGTAGAGTAGAGGAGAGAAGAAGAAGAGAGCAGAGAAGAGTAGAGCCAAGTAAAGCATAGTAGAGTAGAACATACTATTGCAAAGTAGAGATGAGCATAGCAGAGTAGAGGAGAGTAGAGTAGAGTAAAGAAAAGAAGAGCTCTGTAGAGTAGAGCAGAGCAGAGTAGAGCAGAGAAGAGTTGAGCTAAGTTAGGCTAGGCTAGGTAAGTGTTACACCCCATTTTTCCTAGGCTGATTTTTGGCATACATTTTTTTTTTTACATATAGACAGCTCAGATCGTCCCATACCAACCTGAGTAGCCTACGAAAACATAGGATATAACACTTCATTACACGCCTACTTTCCTTTAACAATGTGGATCCCATCTCCCGGGTACACCGTCAAATCAGGTTCATGACTCCTGAATTAACAGATGGACTCGCGCAATGTTACTCCTACTAAACCCAATACTCCTAACCCATACGGTAGGAGAACCGATCTAATAGAAGTCTGAACCCCCACGGTTAAGTTCCATAGTCATGTAATGACCTCACCATCAAACAAAAAGATATATAACATCCTCAGATAAAATATGGCACTCCACACACCATACTCCAAGACAATAAGGTAAGACAGTAAATGGAAACTACATTACAAGAATAAGATCCAAGTCCAACAAGTGCAATATTGTCCAACCAGATACATAAGTCAGAATCACCCTCACATAATACCTGACATATAAGAATAACAATCTCATTAAATACATCCAACAGCAACAATCAACTAACCAGAATATCTCAGGCAATCACAAATCAAATATCCTCCACAAGCCTGCTGACCACGATCCCACCTAATCTGGTAGCGTCAAGTCTGCCGAGCCACTGAAAATATATAATACAGGAATGAGCTATGCCCAGTAGGAAAGACAGCTAGTAAAACTCACATGCAAGAGAAGGATAATAGCAAAAATATAGGAATACAGCATAACAATATAAGGTGGATAGGCACTCTCAGTCCCAGACTCCGACCAACCACAATCACCCCCAGTCACACCAGAGTAGCTCTCCTCTGGGCTTCTAGGTAGCGTGCCAGTGGGAACGCCCATCTCGAAACACGCATGGCGCCTAAGCACCCGACACCGCAGCGTCTCTCGTCAATCAATCTCCTGGAGACTATAGACAGATCCAGTCACAAAATCTCTAGCCAACGTGAGACACCCCTGCCACCCTAAAGCGCGCAGGCCTACACACTTGGCTAGCCACTGCGAGACACCCCTGCCACCCTCAGGCGCGCAGGCCTACACACATGGACCAGGAGAGATCGACTCAGCCACCGTCCCAAGGAGTCCTCTACCAACAACTTCCATAGAAGCTCACGCCCCTACAGTCATTGTCAATCTCTAACTCCAAGATTCGGCAACATGTGTCCAGGTATGACAAGGCGCATACCAGTCCACATGTATACTGTGGAAGCTAAGTCTGAACCGCACAGTTACCTACCACAACTACCCTAAAACATCATATAGGGTCTATAGTAGTCCGGTCCAGTATGCCAATCCATAAAATATGCCAACACTGAGTAAACTGACTCAATCCATGCCGTTGCCATCAAGCAACACACTGTCAATTACTGACTGTTCTGGTAGGATCCATGTACCATACCTCTGTCTGACTGTTTCCAGCTGTACTGTCATCACTGATAACATTTTTCCCCACTTCAGGCAATTTTTTTTTCTTTACCCACGGATCTCCAGAATTTTTCGAAATTTCTCATTTCCAAATTTTTTGATTTTTCTTGAATTTTCCAAAATATAAATAATCCCTAAAACTCAATTATCGAATTTTCCTAAATTCGAAATATCAAATTTTGCATTTTATCCATTTTCCGAAATTCGGAATAATTTCCGAATTTAAAATTCCGCTATTCCATTATACCGCGCCGCACTTCCGTGAACCCGGTTCTCGCTGCCGGTTCGGCCTTCGCGCTGAGCCGAGAACCGCTTCTCACTGAACCGCGCCGAATCCCCTGAACCGGATCTCGCCACCAGTTCGGGCCTTCGCGCTGAACCAAACCCCGCCGGTCGAAGTTATTAATCCGAAATTCGGCCGACGCTCAATATATAATATTAATAATTAACAAATTATTCTCTTAATAAATCAACAAATCCCTAATTAACCCTTAATTCGTCTCCTTCCTTCGCCCGTCGTCCGCGAAACCCTAGCCGCCGCAATCGCCGACCAATACGATCCTTCCGTCGGTTTCCTGCAACTGCGAACAAGGAGAACATGTTCGTACTATCCTAACATTCCAATAATGCCGCTAATTTCCTAAGGTTTAAATCAAAATCTCCGCCCAAGGAATTCGCCCGTCCGCCGTTGTCGTATTGTGAAATTTGAGATTAATCCAACAAATAAATTAACTAATTCAATGGCAATGCTGATAATACAAATCCCTGACATGCTCCTAAGCATTAACAAATTTTTCGGCGAAATGGGGAATTTTCCAGAAAATCCGAAGTTTGCAAAAGACACCAATTAGCATTCAATTAAATCTGATTTTTCATCCACATGCTTGTTTTCATTAAGCAAAATATTCCATGCTTTTAATTTTCTACCAAATAACTAATTTAAACTGAATTTCCTACCTCAAAGACGCCGGTGATGGTGAACCTCGTCCGCAGCTCGCCGCAGCTCCTCATCGAACGAACCCGGTATCAATCGACTCTCCTCGGTCCCGTGAATCTCCAGGCACAAAAAGCCCCTTGCCAGGCCGCCGGAATCACGCGCCGTACGCCGGAAAACTTCCTCTCTATCGGTCGGTCGAACGAAACCCTAATCGTTCGCGAGGGTTTTATATTCCTGGCCGACACGGTGAAAACCCGTTACGCACCGTTGACACGCTTTCGACACGGTAAGCACCCGATACGCGCTGTCGACACGTTATCGACACGGTAAGCACCCGATCAGCCGGTTCAATCCCAACCGTCGATCATGACCGTCCGATCCGCTTATCAGAACGCACGCGCAAACTCACTCGGCGAACCGCCTCCGCCTCCGCTGAACCGTTCCGGTCCGGTTCACGCGCGGTAAAAACCAATTTCCGGTTTTAAAATAACCGATCATAATTGATTTTCGAATTTCCAAAAATCCAATAAATCCAAATAAATAGGGAAAATTACTTAAAAATTACCTCGGTGTTCCGAAAAATCCCTAGAAATTTCAGAAATTCCAATAGCCTCTAATTGAGCTCCTAGCTCATCCTACTGTCGATCTGAAATCATCCAAGCCAAAAATTAATTTATTAAAGATTAACATAAAAATTTTTACTGGGTATAACAGTAAGAGTAGAGTCGAGTATGGTAGGGTAGAGTAGAGTGGAGTGGAGTAGAGCAAAGCTAGGTTAGGCTAGGTTAGAGTATAGTAGCATAGAGTTGAGCAGAGTAAAGTAGAGAAGAGTAGTGTTGAGTATAATATAGTAGACTAGAGTAGAGTAAAGTAGAGTAGAGTAGAGCTTGGTATAGTAGAGCAGACTAGAGTAGAGCTAGGTTAGGCTTGGCTAGGATAGGCTATAGTAGAGTAGAAAAGAGTAGAGTTGAGCTAGGTTTTGTTAGGCTAGGTGAGGTTAAGGTAGACAAGAGTTTGTTAGAGTATAGTAGAGTAGAGTAGAGAAAAGTAGAGTATAGTAGAGCAAGGTAAAGAAAAAATGTGTAGATTAGAGCTAGGTTAGGCTAAGCAAAGCTAGAGTAGAGTAGTGTAGAGTTGAGTAGAGCTAGGTTAGGCTAGGCTATGCTAGGTTATGTTAGAGTAGAGTAGAGTAAAGTAGAGTAGAGCATAACAGAGTAGAGTAGAGTAAAGTAGAGTAGAGTAAAGTAGAGTAGAGTAGAGTAGAGCAGAATACTATAGAAAAAAATAGAGTAGAGTAGAGCAGAGTAGAGCAAAGTAGAGTAGAGTAGAGCAGAAGAGAGCAAGCTTAGGCTAGGTTAGGCAATGTGAGGCGAGGTCAGGCTAGGCAAGGCTAAAGTAGAGTAGAGTAGAGTAGAGCTAGGTTAGGCTTGATTAAGTTAAACTAGGCTAGAGTATAGAGTAGAGTAGAGTAGAGTAGAAAAGAATAGGATAGAATAGAGTAGAGTAGAGTAGTTTAGAGTAGAGAAAAGTAGAGAAGAAAAGAACAGAGCATAGCATAACAAAGTAGTGTAGAGCTAGGTTAGGCAAGGAAAGGTTAGGGTAGAATAGAGCAGAGTAGAGTAGAGTAGAGCTTGTTAGGCTAGGTTAGAGTAGAGTAGAGTACAGTCGAGTACAGTCGAGTATAGTAGAGTAGAAATAGGTTAGTCTAAGCTAGGCTAGGCTTGGGTAAGTTAGGATAGACTTGAGTAGAGTAGAGTAGAGTAGAGTAAAGCTAGTTTGGGCTAGGTTAACCAAGACTAGGTTAAGCAAGACTAGGCTAGGTTAGAGTAGAGTAGAATAGAATAAAGTAGAGTATGTAGAGGATAGTATAGTAGAGTTAGAGCAAAGTGGAGGAGAGTAAAGTAGAGGAGTGTAGAGAAGAGTAGAATATAGGAGAGCAGAGCAAAGCAGAGTAGAGTAGAGTAGAAGACCAGAGTAGGGCAATGTAAAGCAAAGTAGAGCAGTGCAGAGAAGAGTAGATCTAGATTGGCTAGGTTAGAGATGAGTAGAGTGGAGTAGAGTGGAGCAGAGCTTTGTTAGGTCAGGCTAGGATAGGGTAGGCTAAGCAAGGCTAACCTAGATTAGAGTAGTGTAGGGTAGAGTAGAGTAGAGTAGAATGGAGCTAGATTAGGCTAGGCTACTCAAGGCTAGAGTATAATAGAGTAGATTAGAGTAGAAAATAATAGAGCAGAGTAGAGTAGAGATGATTAGAGGAGTGGAGGAGAGTAGAGCAGAGTAGAATAGGGTAAAATAACATAGAGGAGAGGAGCATACAGGAGGGGAGAGTAGAGGAGAGGAGTGGAGAGCAGAGCAGAGCAGAGCAGTGCAGAGCCAAGCAGAGCAAAGCAAAAAGAGCAAAGAAGAGCAGCGTAAAGCAGAGCTAGGTTAGGCTAGGCTAAGTTGGGTTAGGATAGGCTAGACTTGGTTAACCTAGGCTAGAGTCAAGTATAATATAGTAGAGTAGTTGTAGGTTAGGTTAGCCTAGGCTAGGGTAGGCTAGGCAAGGGTAGAGTAGAGTATAGTAGAGTAGAGAAGAATAGTATAGAGTAGAGTAAAGTAGAGTAGAGTAGAGTAGAGCAAAGCATAGCAGAGTAGAACATAGCAGAGTGGAGCAGTACAGAATAGAGTAGGCCAGACCAGAGCTAGGTTAGGCTAGGCAAAGTTAGAGTAGAATAGATTAGAGTAGAGTAGAGTAGAGCTTGGTTAGGCTAGGCTAGATAAGGCTAAACTAGGCTAGAGTTGAGTAGAGTAGAGTAGATTAGAGTAGCACGGAGCAGAGCATGGCAAACCAGAGATGAGAAGAATAAAGTAGAGGAGAGCAGAGTAGAGTATAGTAGAGTAGAGCAGAGTAGAGTAGAGTAGAGCTAGTTTAGGCTAGGCTAGGTTAGGCTAGGCTAAGTTGAGATAGAGTAGAGTAGAGCTATGTTTGGCTAAGCTAGGCTTGAGTAGAGTAGAGAAGTGTAGATTAGAGTAAAGTAGGGTGGAGTAGAGGAGAGAAGAGTAGAGTAAAGCTAGGTTAGGTTAGGTTAGGCTCGGCTAGGCTAGGTTAGGTTAGGCTAGGCTAGGCTAGAGTAGAGTGAAGTTGAGTTGAGTAGAGTGGAGTAGAGCTAGATCAAACTAGGCTAGGTTAGCATATAATATAGTAGAGTAGAGTAGAGTAGAGTAGAGTAGAATAAAGTAGAGTAGTATAGAATAGAGTAGAATAAAGTAGAGTAAAGCATAACAGAGCTAGGTTAGGCTAGGCTAAGTAAGGCTAAGCTAAGGAAGGCTAGAGTTTGAGTAGAGAAGAGTAGAGCAATGATAAGCTAGGCTAGGTTAGAGTTGAGTAGCGTAGAGTATAGTAGAGTGGAGTATAATTTAGTAGAGTAGAGAAGAGAAGAGCATAGTAGAGTTAGGTTAGGCTAGGCTAGGCCAAGGTAGGCAAGGTTAAGCTAGCTACAGTAGAATAGAGGAGAGTATAGTAGCATCGAAAAGAGTAGAGTAGTGTAGAGCTTGATTAGGCTAAGTTAGTCTAAGAAAGGTTAGGCTAGAGTAGAATAGAGTGGAATATAGTAGAGCAAAGCAGAGTAGAGTAGAGTAGAGAAGAGCAGAGTAGAGTAGAGTATAATAGAGAAGAGCAGAGCAGAGTAGAACAGAGTATAGCAGAGCGGAGCAAAATAGATTAGAGCATAGCAGAGCAAAGCGTAGTCGAGCAAGGTTAAGCTCAGCTATACTAGGCTTGGCTAGGCCAGGCTTGGTGAGAGTATAATAGAGTGGAGTAGACTAGAGAAGAGTAGCATAAAGTAGAGCATAGTAGAGTATAGTTGAGTAGAGTATAGTATAATAGAGCAAAGTATGGCTAGGAGAGGTTAGGCTAGGCTATGCTAGTCTAGAGTAGAGCAGAGCTATGTTAGGTTAGGCTAGGCTAGGCTAAGCTATACTAGGCTAGAGTAAAGTAGAGCAGAGCAGACCAACACAAATCAGAGCAATGTAGAGGAGAGTAGAGCAGAGTAGAGTAGAGCTAGGTTATGCTAAGCTAAGCTAAATTAGAGTAGAGTAGAGCTAGGTTTGGCTAGGCTAGGTTAGTTTAGGTTAGAGTGGAGTAGAGTGGAGTAAAGTAGAGTGGAGTGGAGTAGAGTAGAAGAGAGTAGAGTAGAGCAGAGTTGAGTAGAGTTTGGATGAGTAGAGCACTGTAAAGTAGAGAAAAGCATAATAGAGTAGAGAAAAGCATAGTAGAGTATAGTAGAGTAGAGTACGACAGAATGGAGTAATGTAGAGAAGAGTAGAGAGGGGTTAGGCTAGGCTAGGCTAGGCAAGAGTTGTGTAGAGTAGAGTAGAGTATAGTAGAGTAGATTGGGGTAGAGTAGAGTATAGTAAAGCTAGGTTAGGCTTAACTAAGCTAGGCTAAGCTAGAGTATAGAGTAGAGTAGAGTAGAGTAGAGTAGGGCAGAGTAGAGAAGAGTAGATAGGAGTAGAGTAGAGTATAGCCTAACTGAGCAGAGTAGGGCTTGATTAGGATAATGAAGCTTAGGTTAGCGTAGAGAAGAGTTGAGTAGAACATGCATAGGCGAGGCTAGGCTAGTGCTAGACTAGAGTACAGTATAGTAGAGTTGAGTAGAGTAGAGCTAGATTCGATAAGGCTAGGGATTGTTAGGCTATAGTAGAGTAGAGTTGTGTAGAGTAGAATAGAGGAGGGTAGAGTAGAGTAGTGTGGAGTAGAGTAGAGTAGAGTAGAGTAGGGTAAAGTAGACAAGGAGGAGAAGAGAGGATAGGAGAGGAGAGGAGAGGAGAGATGAGGAGAGTAGAGCAGACATAAGCAGAGCATATCATAGTAGAGTAGAGCAGAGCAGAGTAGAGTTGAGCAAAGTAGAGAAGAGTAGAGAAGAGTAGAGTAGAGTAGAGTAGAGTAGAGTAGAGTAGAGAAAAGCAAAGCAGAGTAGAGTAGAGTAGAGAAGGGTGTAATAGAGTAGAGAAGAGCAGAGCAGAGTAGAGAAAAGTAAAAGAAAGTAGAGTAGAGTAGAGTAAAATAGAGTAATAGAGAAATATTCTTTAACTATTAGTACTTCTGTGGATTGACAAAATTGTCTATCCAAGTCCACAATGGATACCAGACATCCGTCACATCCTTCCTTTAGTAGCTTCTATGCTTTGAGCATGTTATGATAGAAAATTTTTTCCTTTGGCCAAAATAGATTAATTTATCCTCTCTAAGGATTGGAATTTCAATCATCTTTTCATAGCAATCTATTTTTTTACTTTATGCTTAAACAACTAATCCATGCCAATAATTACATCAAATTCTATCAGAGGTAGGATGTGTAGCAATACTAAGAATTTCTTTCCTCTGATGTCTATCTCATCTTCAGTAAATTTTTCTACACTAATACTATTTCCATCGAGCATTTTTACTACTAATAGATCTTTCATGGAGTGTAATAAGGCATTTATTTGCCTTGATACAGTAGTGGATATAAAAGAATGTGAGGCTCCATAATCAAATAGTATAGAAACAGGTAAGTTGTGTAACACTAGCATACCTATATAATGACGTCAGTAGAGTGCACTAGTGGATATAAAAAAGTGTGAGGTTCCATAATCAAAGAGTATAGAAAAAAGAAAATTTGTGTAACACGAGTATACCTATAATGACGTCAGTGGAGTGTGGAGCATTTTGTCGAGTGATCGAATAAATACGCACATGACCTCCCCTTCTTGTCGCTCCATTTCTAATCACAGTGCCTGAAATCATCGTAGATCCATGGCCTCTACCTCGACTTACATCATCTCTAACTCCACTAGTTGAAGCACTCACAATTTTCGATTCTAATAATTTGGGCAATCTCAAGCAATATGCCCTAGTTCTTTGCATAAGTAGCATCTGATTGGTCGGATAAATTCTGATCAGCATTCTCCTCTATGCCATCTTTCACATTTCCCACATCTACTCATTCCAACTGAACTTAAACTAACTCTACTAGTGCTCGATCCATATGGTCAAACCTACTAGATCTTGAATGAGTGGAAATTTCTTCTTTTGAAAAACTAGGACTAGCTCTTTTTCCTATGAATCTAAATTTAGATTTTAGAGGATCAAATCTTTTCTTCTCTTCTTCTTTGCTTGTTGCTAACAAACTGAGTTCCAGCTCAATCTGCAAGCATACTCCAATAATTCTACATAGTTTGTTGCCTAGACTGCTACTAAAGCTCCCCTAATTTCATCCTGCATGCCTTGTTGAAACATGTAACACCATTGTTCTTTGGGCATTACTAAATGAGGCACAAATTTAGCTAGGTGGGACAATTTGATATCATACGTGTTAACGAACATATTACATTACCTGAGATTATTCAACTCGTCCCTTATTTTGGCTTTGATTGAAATGGGCATATACCATTGCTCAACTTCTTCTATGAATTCTTTCCAGGAGATGACTTTCATTAGTTGGCTTGAATTGTAAGCAGATGTTGAGAACTCCATCATAGTCTTGTAGCATCTTTTAATACTAAAACTACTAAGGCCACCTTTCTGTCATCTAGATAAGACATCCCTTCAAAGATAAAATTCGTTTGCTCGAACCAATTTTCTGTAATCATAGGATCCTCTTTCCCAGCAAAAGAAGGAGGATGCATCCACTGAAAATGGTCAACCACCAAGTCGATGGATGCCTTGCCCCTATAGTTACCAGTGTTTCCAATTATTCGTAACAAAGAGACTAAGGTTTCTGCTAATTCTTATTGTGTATCTCCTTGTTGCTCTTTTTCTTTACCCTTATCTATACTTTTAAATTCAGATCTTTCCATTATTTGAAGTATATTGAAATCCTACAAAACCACATAAGTTATTTGACAACTAATGTCTAAGCGAGAAGTAACACAAAAGATGCAATTGTGTGCTGGTGTCCTCACACCCACTTCCCACCTATTCCTAAACCAAAGCTCTGATACCAACTTGTCAAGCCCCCACTTAAACTAGCACCACTAAACAAAAAAATTATTATCAGAGTGAGAACAATAAACAAAACCCATGGTTGGGACCCAATGAAAAGACAAACCTCAACTCTAAAATAAAAAATATATAAATAAAGACATTTTTTCTTAAAAGTTTAATCAACACGAAGCCCACCCCTTTCTCACACATCTTGTTAAAAGGGCTCTCCTGTAGCAGCATCATTCCCAGTTCTCGATGTAGTGGTTGCATGACCTATGATGTAAGCACTAAATGAGATTTGATAGATCTCAGTAGATAAATCCACATAGTTAACCAAGTATAACTAAAATACATACCATGAATAGTAAGGATGAATCATAAGCATAAAGATAAAACCATAGCATATGTCATATATAATGCCGGATGAAAACCACAAAAGAGATGCCAGTTCCTTATTATTTTTTAATATAAGTGTGTTATTACTGGGCCCAATTCCCTTTAATGCATTATCCTCTGGGTCCAATCAAGAAAATAACACTAGGTAGATATCTGATCCGAATATCGATACCCTGTGATGATCCAACACGGTGGGCCTAGTGCCACCAGGTAGATATGACACCATATCCTACGATCTAACATGCTGGGCCTGGTGTAAATCATCATGGAGTCATAGCACATAACCCTAAACAGATATCTGATTCGAAGATTGATACCTTGCAATCCCACACACTGGGCCTTGTGATGAGGATAATGTTCTCTGGGAGTCCCATTTTTTATTACAATTTTGTAACCATAAATCTAAATAATTATACCATATCGAAAGACCTTTCATTCCATATTACTTCTACCTTTTTTATTTTTGCATATTATACCACATTGTTTCTTCTTTACCATATTTTTTCTTCCTTTCTAGTTTTTATGAAATTAACATGTGATAGTAAGAAATTATGTAAAAATAAATAATATTGTGCTACATCACAAGATTAGGAATTTATCTACCTAGATTTGGTGAACCAATCGTCTTACCCACTGCTGATTTGTTTGTTGATGTTCTACAAAGCCATAGTCAAAAAACTAAAATGTTCTTATTAACCAAAAGTGCTTTCTAAAAAGTTATCCCCAAACAAATCCCAAAAATTTCTTTTTATTTTCACTTAATTCGGTTTCTGTCAATGCTTGGCCGGCCTCACCCAACGTGCCCTACTCAGTAATGCGGCCCGGTCCAACACGCCCGATTCAGCAATGCAACCGATCCAAGACTTGAACAGGTTCTCTCTTCACGTCGAACAAAACCAAAATAGTTTGCCAGCACTAGACAAACTGGTTCATGCACTGAACCGATCAAATCTGGCTCAACTTCCACCCACTCGGTCTGCTCTGCTCATCGATAAACCTTACACAACCCTGACAAAGAAAAAATGGCGTTTTCTTACCTTATCTTATGGAATCTCTCTGACTGTCACTATTGCATGCCAGAACTATACACAACGGCAACTACTGAAACTCTAGCACACTCCCAGGAGACCTTACAGAATTCTTGCCAGCCATCACTTACAAAACTCCTCACACTCCACGTGCTCTACCAAACCTTTCACGCAGTTATTTTTTTTCCAAAAGTGCTATTCAAACACACATTCGTTTTGGCTTTTATAACTACAGTCAAAATTTTTTGAACCCTTGCAAATAATCTGCCAGAAGCCTAAAGAATCGACTTTTTTTGTGTATAAACACCCCCTCTAAATTGGTTATCTACAAATATATCATCCACAGGAGAGATAGACCTGCACCAAAAATCTTAAAAATACACATATACCTAGCACAGCCAACATCTTTTAAAATTGGAAATATGCCTTCCACCAAAAAAGTTTGAACTATGTCGACACTTACAAAATTACAAAACTACCCTCAATATTACAAATTTATCCCAGATATTTAAAAATTCATAATTTCAACCTCAATGCTCTGAATAATATAACAAAACACCATTGGACTCGTTCAAAAGAGCACTTCCTCAGAAAAATAAAATAAAGGAAAGCTAAGGTTATTACAAGAGTAGGGTAAAGAAAAGCAAAGCAGAGTAGAGCATAGGTGAGTAGAGTAGTGCAAAGCATAGTAGAGCTAGGTTAAACTAAGCTATACTAAGTTAGGTTAGGCTAGACTAGGTTAGAGTAGAGTAGAGTAGAGAAGAGTAGAGTAGAGTAGAGTAGAGTAGAGTAGAGTTGAGTAAGACTAAGCAAGGCTAGGCTAGGCTAGAATAAAATAGAGTAGAGTAGAGCTAAGTTAGGCTAGGTTTGGCTAAGCTAGGCTAGGATAGAGTTGAGTAAAGTAGAGTTGTGTAGAGCTAGGTTAGGCTAGGATAGGAAAGGCTAGGCTAGAGTAGAGTATAATAGAGTAGAGTAGAGTAGAGTAGAGCTCGATTAGGCTAAGCAAGGTTAAGCTACGAAAGGCTTGAGTAGAGTAGAGTACAGTAGAGTAGAGCAAAGAAGAGTAAGGAAGAGCATAATAGAGCAGAGATAGTGTAAAGCAGAGTAGAGCAGAGTAGAGTAGAGTTATGCAGAGCAGAGCAGAGCACAGTAGACCTAGGTTAGGTTAAACGAGACTAGGTTAGAGTAGAGTATAGTAGAGTAAAGTAAAGAAAAGTAGAGTGGAGTAGAGTAGAATAGAGTAGAGTAGAGTAGAGCAAGGTTAGGATGTGGTAGGTAAGGTTAGGGTGGAGTAGAGTTGAGTTAGGTTAGGTTAGGCTAGGTTAAGCTAAGATAGGCAAGGTTGGGCTAGGCTTTACTAAAGTAGAGTAGACTAAAGCAGAGTAGAGCAGAGTAGAGTAGAGCAAAGTAGAGCAGAGTAGTGTAGAGCAGAGCAGAGTATAGAAGAGCACAGCAGAACTAGTTAGGCTAGGCTAGGATAGACTATGTCAGGCTAGGCTAGAGTCGAGAAGAGTACAGTAGAGATAGGTTAGAATAGGTTAGTCTAGGCTATAATAGAGTAGTGTAGAGTAAAGTAGAGCAGAATAGAGCAGAGCAGAGTTGAGTAGAGTGGATTATAGTAGAGCAAAACAAAGTTGAGTAGAGTAGAGCAGAGTAAATCAGAGCAAAGTAGAGCAGAGCTAGTTTGGCTAGGTGAGGCTAAAGTAAAGTAGAGTGTAGTAGAGTAGAGCTTGGTTTGTCTAGTCTAAGCAAGGCTAGGCTAAACAAGGCTAGAGTAGAGTAAAGTAGAATAGAGTAGAGGTGAGCAGGATAGAATAGAGCAGAGTATAGTAGAGCAGAGTAGAATAGAGTAGAGCGAAGAAAACCAAAGGCAAACATAGTAGAGTATAGTAGAGAAAAGTAAAGCATAATAGAGCAAAGTAGAGTAGAGCAGTGCAAGGCATAATAAAGCTAGGTTAAGCTAAGCTATACTAGGTTAGGCAAGGTTAGAGTAGGGTAGAATAGAGCATAGTAAAGTAACATAGTGTAGAGTAGAATAAAGTAGAGCAAAGTAGAGTAGAGTAGAGGAGAGTAGACTAGAATAGAGTAGAGTGGAGTAGAGTAGAGTAGAGTAGAGCTAGGTTAGTTAGGCTAAGCTAGGCAAGGCTTGGCTAGGTTAAGCTAGGCAAGAGTAGAGTCGATTAGAGTAGAGTAGAGCTAGGTTAGGCTAGGCTTGGCTAAAGTATAATAGAGTAGAGTAGAGTGGAGTAGAGTAGAGTAAAGCTATGTAAGGCTAGGTTAGGCAAGGATAAGCTAAGGTTGGCAAGACAAGAGTAGAGTATTATAGAGTATAATAGAGTAGAGTAGAGTAGAGCTCACTTGAGCTAGGTTAGGCTAGAGTGTAGTGGAGTAGAGTAGACTAGTAAAGAAGAGCAGAGCAGAGTAGAATAAAGAAAAGCAGGGCAAAGCTAGGTTAAGATAGGCTAGGTTAGGCTACACAAGGCTAGGATATAGTAAAGTAAAATAGAGAAGTGTAGGGTAGAGTAGAGTAGAGTAGAGCTAAGTTAGGCAAGGCTAGGCTATGCTAAGTTTGAGTATAATATATTAGAGTAGATTAGGGTAGAGTAAAGTATTATAGTGCTAGGTTAGGCAAAGCTAGGGTAGGTTAGGCAAGGCAAGGCTAGGCTAGAGTATAGTAATGAAGTGTATAGTATTGTAGAGTAGAGTAGACCTTGGTTAGGCTAAGCTAGGCATGGTTAGGGAAAACTAGGCTCAAATAGAGTAGAGTAGAGAAGAGCAGAGCAGAGAAAAGTAGAGTAGAGCAATGTAGAGTAGAGTAATGTAGAGCAGAGTAGAACATAGTATAGCAGAGTAAAGTAGAATAGAGCAGAGTAGAGACATGTTAGGCTAGGCTACAGTAGAGTGGAGTACAGCAAGGTTAGGCTAGGCCTACCAATGCTAGGCTTGGTTAGAGCAGCTACGCTAGGCTAGAGTAAAGTGAAGTAGAGTAGAGAAGAGTCGAGTAGAGTAGAGCATAACATAGTAGAGAAGAGTGGAGAAGAGAAGAGGAGAGTAGAGTAGAAAAGAGTAGAGTAGAGTATAGTAGAGCAGAGAAGAGTAGAGATTAGATTGGATAAGTTAGGCTATGCTGGGCTAAGCTAGGCTAGGTTAGAATAGAGTAGAGTAGAGTATAGTAGAGTAGAGAAGAGAAGAGTAAAGTAGAGTAGAGTAGAGTATAATAGAGTAGAGGAAAGCAAAACAAAGTGGAATAAAGAAAAGTAGAGCAGAGTAGAATAGAGTAGAGTAGAGCTAAGTAGAGTAGAGAAGAGCAAATCAGAGTAGTATAGAGTAGAGTAGAGCTAGGTTAGGCTAAGCTAGGCTAGCTTAGGTAAAGTTAGGGTAGAGTATGGTAGAGTAGAGTAGAGTAGTGTGGAGTAGAATATAGTAGAATAAAGTAGAGTATAATAGAGTATAGTAAAGTAGAGTAGAGTAGAGTAGAATAGAATAGAGTTGAGTAGAGTAGAATAGAGTATAGTAGAGTAGAGTAGAGTAAAGTTTAGTAGAGTAGAGAAGAGTTGAGTAGAGTAGAGTAGAGTAGAGTAGAGAAGAGTAGAGTAGAGTTGAATAGAGTAGAGTATAGTAAAATAGAGTAGAGTAGAGTAGAGTAGTGTTAGGTTAGGCTAGGCTAGAGTAGAGTAGTGTTGAGCTAGGTTATGCTAGGCTAGATTAGGCTAGGTTAAGCTAGAGTAGAGTAGACTAGACTAAAGCAGAGTTGTGTAGAGCTAGGTTAGGTTTAGCAAGGCAAGGCTAGGTTCGAGTAAAGTAGAATAGAGTAGAGTAGAGTAGAGCAAGGTTAGGCTAGGCTAGGCTTGGGTAGGTTGAACAAGGCTAAAGTAGAGCAGACTAAAGTATAGTAGAGAGGAGCTAGTTTAGGTTTGGCTTGGTTAGAGTATAGTAGAGCAGAGTAGAGTAAAGAAGAGCATAGCAAAGCAGAGCAGAGGCAAGCTAGGTTAGGCTAAGTGAGGCTAGGCTAAACAAGGCTAAGCTTGAGAAGAGTAGAGAAGAGTAGAGTAGGGTAGAGTAGAGTAGACTAGAGCTAGGTTAGGCTAGGCTAGGCTAGGATAAGTTAGAGTAAAATAGAGTACAGTAGAGTAAAGTAGAGTAAAGTAGAGTAAAGTAGATTAGAGTAGAGTAGAGTAAAATAAAGTAGAGTTTAGTTAGGCTAAGCTTGGTTAGGCTAGGATAGGGTAAGCTAGGGTAGGTAGGCTAGAGTATATCAAAGTAGAGTGGAGTAGATAGAATAGAGTTAAGCAAGGTTAGGGTCAGCTAAACTAGGCGAGAGGAGAGTAGAGTAGAGAAGAGTATAATAGAGTAGAGATGAGATAAGCATAGTAGAGCAAAGCAGAGCAGAATAGAGTAGAGCAAAGCAGAGCAAAGTAGCTGAGTTAGATAAGGCTAGGCTAAGCTAGGGTAGAGTAGAGTAGAGTAGAGTACAACTCGGTTAGGCTAGGCTATGCTAGAGTAGATTAGAGTAAAGTAAAGCAAAATAGGGCATAGTTAAGCTATCCAAAATAGAGTAGAGTAGAGCAAAGTAGAAGGTTAAAGTAGAGTAATGTAGAGTAAAGTAGAGAAAAGTAGTGTAGAGTAGAGCTGAGTAGACCAGAGTAGAGTAAAGCGAAACAGAGCTAGGTTATTCTAAGCTAGGCTAGGCTAGAGTAGAGTAGAATAGAGTAGAGTAGAGTAGAGCTTAGTTAGGCTAGGCTAGAGTAGAGTAGAGTATGGTAGAGTGGCATAGAGTTGAGCTAATTTAGGTAAGGCTAGGCTTGGTTTTGCTAGATTAGAGTAGAGTATATTAGAGTAGAGTAGAAGAGAGTAAAGTAGAGTAGAGCTGAGTAAAAAAGAGTATAAAAGAGCATAGCAGAGCAGAGCAGAGCGTAGTAGAGAAGAGCATAGCTAGGTTAAGCCAGGCTCGACTAGGCTAGAGTAGAGTAGAATAGAGTATAATAGAACAAAGTAGAGTAGAGCTAGGTTAGGTTAAGTTAAGCTATGCTAAGTTAAAGTAGAGTAGAGTAGAGTTGAGTATATTAGAGTAGAGTAAAGTAGAGTGAAGAGGAGTAGAGCTAGGTTAGGCTAAGATTGCGAAGGTTAGGCTAGGATAAGATAGGCTAGACTATAGTAGAGTAGAGTAAAGTAAAGTAAAGCAGAGAAGAGCAAGGTTAAGCTATGTTAAGCTAAACTAGGCTACAATAGACTAGAGTAGACTATAGTGGAGTAGAGTAGAGCAAAGTAGAGCACAATAGAATAGAGTATAGGAAGGTAGAGTAGAGTAATGTAGAGTAGAGTAGAGGATAGTATAAAAGAGCAGAGAAAATTAGAGTAGAATAAAGCAAAGTAGAGCAGAGTTAGATTAGGCCAAGCTAAGCTTGGCTATGCTCGACTAGGCTAGAGTAGAGTAGAATAGAGTGGAGTAGAGTAGAGTAGTGCAGAGTAAAGTAGAGTAGAGTAGAGAAGAGTAGAGCAAGCAGGGTAGAGCAACAAAAAGCAGAATAGAGCAAAGCATAGAAGAGTAGAGCAGAGTAGAGTGCAATAGAGTAAAGAAAATTAGAGTATAGCAAAGCAGTGTAGAGCAAAGTAAAGTAGAGCTAGGTTAGGCTAGTCTAGGCTTGGTTAGGCTTGGCTAGGTTAGGTTAGAGCAGAATAGAGTAGAGCAGAGTAGACTATAGTATAGAAGAGTAGAGTAGAGCAGAGCTAGTTTAGGCTAGGTTAAGCTGGGTTTGAGTAGAGTAGTGTAGAGTAGAGTAGAGTCAAGTAGAGTAGAGTAGAGTAAAGCTAGGTTAAGTTAGGTTAGGCTCAATAAGATAGGCTAGAGTAGAGTAGAGTTAAGTTAGGCTTCGCTAGGCTAAAATGCAACAGAATAGAGTAGAGTAGAGTAGAGTATAATAGAGTAGAGTGGAGTAGTGTAAAGCAGAGGAGAATAGAGTCGAGCAGAGTAGAGATAGTTTAGGCTAGGCGAGGCTAGGTCAGGCTAGGGTAGGCAAAAGTTGAGTAGAGTAGCATTGAGAAGAGTTGAGTAGAGCAGAGCTCAATTTGGCAAGGCTAGTATAGGCTTGGCTAGGCTAGAGTAGAGTAAAGTAGAGTAGAACTAAGCAAAGTAGAGCAGAGAGGAGTAGAGAAAAGTAGAGTAGAGTAGAGTAGAGAAGAGTTGAGAAAATTAGAGTAGAGCAGAGTAGAGTAGAGCAAAATAGAGCAAAGCATAGTGGAGCTTGGTTAGGTTAGGCTATACAAGGCTATGGTAGGCGAGGCTAGGTTAGAGTAGAGTAGAGTAGAGAAAGTAGAGTATAATAGAAAAAATTAGAGTAGAGTAGTGTCGAGAAGAGTAGAGTATAGTATAGTAGAGTAGGGTAGAGTAGAGAAAAGTAAGGTTAGGCTAGGCTAGGTTAAGCTAGGCGAGGCTAAGCTAGAGTAGAGTAGAGTAGAGCAGAGCTAGGTTAGGTTAGGCTAGGCTAAGCTACACTAGAGGTTAATAGAGTATAATAGAGTGGAGTAGAGTAGAGCAAAGCAGAGTAGAGTAGAACAAAGTAGAGTACAACAGAGCAGAGTGGAGTAAAGAAGAGTGGTGTAGAGAAGAGCTAGGTTGGGCTAGGCTAAGCTAAGAAGAGTAGAGTAGAGTAGAGTAAGGTTAAGCTTTGCTAGGCTAGGTTAGGTTAGACTAGATTAGAGTTTGGTAGAGTAGAGGAGAGATGAGGAGAGCATAATAGTGTAGTGCATGATAGAGCAGAGTAGAGTAGAGTAGAATAAAGTAGAGCAAAGCTGAGTAGAGTAGAGTAGAGTAGAGTAGAGAAGAGTAGAGCAGAGTAGAGCATAACAGAGCAAGGTTAGGCTAGGCTTGGTAATTCTAAGTTAGGTTATGTTAGGCTAGGCTAGAGTAGAGTAGAGTAGAGTAGAGCTAGGTTATGCTAGGTAAAGCTAGGCTTGGTTAGGCAAAGCTAGGCTATGGTAGGCTAGGCTATAGTAGAGTAGATTAGAGATGAGTATAGTAAAGTAAAGCTTGGTTAGCCAAGGCTAAGCAAGGCTAGGCTAGAGTACAGAGAAGAGTAAAGCAGAGTTAGTTAAGTAGAGTAGAGAAGAGCATAGCTGAGTAGAGTAGAGCAAAGCATAGTAGAACTGAATAGAGCAGGGCTAGGTTAGGCCAATCTAGGCTAGGCTAGAGTATAGAAGAGTAATGCTTGGTAGGTAAGGCTAAGCTAGGCTAGAGTATAGTAGAGTGGAGAAGAGTATTGTAGAGTAAAGTAGAGTAGAGTAGAACTGAGTTAGGTTAAGCTAGGCCAGGCTAGGCTAGGTTGAGGTAGGCCAGTGTAAGCAAGGGTAGGCAAGAGTAGAGTAAAGTAGAGTAGAGCTAGGTTTGGCTAGGTTAGAGTAAAGTAGAGTAAGGTAGTTAGAGTTAATGTTAGTAGAGTAGAGTAGAGTATAGTAGAGTAGAGTAGAGTAGAGTAGTTGAGAGGAGAGTAGAGTAGAGCAGAGTAGAGCAATGCAAAGTAAAGAAGAGTATAATATAGTAGAAGAGTAGAGTAGAGCAATATAGAGCTAAGCATAGTAGAGTAGAACAGTGTAGAATAATGTAGGGTAGAGGAAAGTGGAGTAGAGCAAAGTAGAGCTAAGTTATTCTATGCTAAGCTAAGCTAAGCTAGAGTAGAGTAGAGTGGAGTAGAGTTGAGTAGAGTATAGCAGACCTCGATTAGGTTAGGTTAGGAAAGCTAGAGTAGAGTAGAGTAGAGTATAGTAGAGTAGAGTAGAGCTTGATTCGAAAAGGCTGGGCTTCGATATGCTCGAGTAGTGTAGTGTAGAGTAGAGATGAGTAAAATAGAGTAGAGTATAGTATAGTAGAGTATAGTAGAGTAGAGTAGAGTAGAGCAGTGTAGAGTGGAGTAAAGTAGAGTAGAGTAGAGTACAAAAGAGGAGAGGAGAGGAGAGGGGAGGAGAAGGGAGGAGAGGAGAATTAAGGAAAGGAGGGGAGAGCAGAGCAAGGCCAAGTAGAGTATAGTAGAGCAGGGTTGGATAGAACAAAGAATAGCAAAACTAAGAAGAGTAAAGTAGAGCAAAGCAGAGTAGAGTAGAGAAGAGCAAAACTGAGCAAAGTAGAGCAGAGCAAAGAAGAGTAGACCAGAGTAGAGAAGAGTATAATAGATAAGAGGAGAGTAGAGAGAAGTAGAGAAAACTAGATCAAAGTTGAGTAGAGTATAGAAGAGTAGAGTAGAGTAGAGAAAAGCTTGATTGGGCTATGCTAGGATAAGCTAGGTAGGAGTAGAGTAGAGTAGAGTAGATTAGAGTGGAGTAGAGTAGAGGAGAATTGAGCTAGGATAAGCTAGACTAGGCTAGAGTATAGTAGAGCAGAGCAGAGCAGAGTAGTGCAGAGCAAAGCAAAGTAGAGCAAGGCAAAGCAAAGCAGAGTAGAGCATAACATAGCAAGGTTAAGCTAGGCTAGACTAGGCTATACTAGAGTAGAGTAGAATAAAGTATAGTAGAGTAAAGAAGAGTATAGCTAGGTTAGGTTAGTTGAGGCTAGGATAAGTAAGAGTAGAGTAGAATAGATTATAGTAGAGTAGATTAGAGTATATTAGAGTAGAGAAGAATGAAGTAGAGCCAAGTAGAGTATAGTTAGGTCAGGTTATGGTAAGCTAGGCTTAGGAAGGCTAGGATAGAGTAGAGTAGAGTAGAGTAAAGTAAAGTAGAGTAGTGCTAGGTTACTCTAGGTTACCCTGGGCTAAACTAGTCTAGAGTAGACTAGAGTAGAGAAGAATAGAGTTGACTAAAGGTAGGTTAGGCTAGGCAAAGAAAGGCGAGGCTAGGCTAGGGTAGGCTAGGCTATATGAAGCTAAGCTAGAGTAGAGTAGAGTAGAGCTAAGTTAGGCAAGGCTATATTAGGCTGGGTTAGAGTACAGAGCAGAGCTGTTTAGAGTAGAGCAAAGAAGAGTAGAGCAAAACAGAGTAGAGCAGGGCATGGCAGAGCAGAGCAGAGCAGAGCAGAGTAGAGATAGCTTTGGCTAGGCTAGGAAAGGCAAGGCTTGGCTAGAGTAAAGTATAGTAGAGTAGAGTATAGTATGATTGAGCTTGGTTAGGCAAGGTTAGAGTGGAGTAGAGTATAATAGAGTAGAGTAGAGTAGAGTAGAGTAGAGTTGAGTAGAATAGAGTATAGTAGTGAAGAGTATAGTAGAGTAGAGTAGAGTATAATAGAGTAGAGCTAGAGTAAAGTTGAGTAGAGTAAGGTAGAGTAGAGTATAGCTTGGTTAGGCTAGGATAGACTAATCTAGGCTAGGCTAGGCTAGAGTAGAGTAAAGTAGAGTATAGTAGAGTAGAATAGAATAGAGTAGAGTGGACTAGAGTAAAGAAGAGTAGAGTAAATTAAAATAGAGTGGAGTAGAGTAGAATAGAGTATAAGAGATTAGAGGAGAGGAGAGTAGAGTTGAGTAGAACAAAGTGGAAGAGTAGAGTAGAGTAGAGTAGAGTAGAGCAAAGAAGAGCAGAGTAGAGTAATACAGCGTAAAGCATGGTAGAGCAGAGTATAATAATGCTAAGCTTGTTTAGGCTCGGCTAGGCTAGTCTATGATAGGATAGAGTATAGTAGAGTTGAGTAGAGTAGAGTAGAGTTAGTCGAGTAGTATCGAGTAGAGTAGAGTATAGTAGAGCACAGTTAGGCTAGGCCAGGCTAGGTTAGGGTAGGCTATGGTAGGCTTGGCAAGGTGAGGCTATGCTAGATTAGAGTAGAGTAGAGTAGATAGGAGTAGAGTAGAGTAGAGTAGAGTAGAGCTTAATTGGCTATGCTAGGCTAGGCTAACTTAGGCTAAAGTACTGTAGTAGAGTAGAATAGAGTAGAGTTAAGTAGAGTAGAGTAGAGTAGAGTAGAATATTATGGAGTAAAGTAGAGTGGAGGGGAGGGGAGTATAAGAGAGGAGAGGAGAGGAGAGGAGAGGAGAGAAGAGAAGAGGAAAGGAGAGAAGATGAGAGTAGAATAAGCCGAGTAAAGTAAATTAGAGCAGTGTAGAGAAAAGTAGAGTAGAGCAAAGCAAAGCATAGTAGAGTAGAGTAGAATAGAGTAGAAGAGAGAAGATTAGAATAGATAAAAATAGACAAGAGTAGAGCAGCATAGAGTAGAGTAGAGCTAGGTTAGGCTAGGCTAGGTAGGCTAGAGTAGAGTAGAGTGGAGCAGAGTAGAGTAGAGTAGAGTAGAATAGAGTAGAGCAGGGCTAAGCTAGGTTAGGTTACAGTAAAGCAGAGTAGAGTCAAGTAGAGTATAGTAGATTAGGGTAAAGTAGAGTTCGTTTAGGATGGGATAAGCTATGTTATGCTAGCCTAGGTTAGGTTAGGCTAAGGTAGGCTAGGCTCGATTAGGCTTGGCTAGAGTAGAGTAGCGGGGAGTAGAGTAGAGAAGAGTAGAGGAGAGTAGGGTAGAATAGAGTATAGTAGAGTAGAGTAAAGTAGAGGAGAGGAGTGGAGAGGAGAGGAGAGCATAGCATAATAGAGCAAAGTAGAGCAAAGTAGAGTAGAATAGACTAGAGTAGAGAAGAGAAAAGCATTCTAGAGATTAGAGTAGAGAAGAGTAAAGTGGAGAAGAGTAGAGCAGAGTAGACATGCATGTAGTAGAGTAGAGTTGAATAGAGTAGAGCAGAGCTAAACAGTGTAAAGTAGACTAGAGAAAAGTAGAACAGAGTAGAGCAGAGAAGAGAAGAATAGAGTAGAGTAGAGTAGAGCAGAGCTAGGTTAAGCTGGCTAAGTTAGAGTAGAGTAGAGTAAAGTAAAGTAAAGCTAGGTTAAGCTAGGCTAGGTTGGGTTAGTTTAGAGCAAAGTAGAGTAGAGTAGAGTAAAGTAAAGTAGAGTGGAGTAGAGTGGAGTAGAGTAAATTATAGTATAGTAGAGTAGAGTAGGGTAGTGAATAGTAGAGTAGAGCAAAGTTTGGCTAGGCTAAGCAAGGCTAAGAAAGGCTTGGCTAGAGTAGAGTAGAATAGAGTAGAGTAGAGTAGAGTAAAGTAGACATAAGTTTTGCTAGGCTAGGCTAAGCTAGTGTAGAGTAGAGTAGAGTAGGACAGAGCAGAGTAGAATAGAGCTGAGTTGAATTGAGTGGAGCATAGTGAAGTAGAGTAGAGTAGAGTAGAGCAAAGCAGAGTAGAGTAGAGTAGAGCAGAGTAGAGCTAGGTTAGGCTAGGTTAGAGTATAGAGTTGAAAATAATAGAGAAGAATAGAGTAGAGCAAAGTAGAGTAGAGTAGAGAAGAATAGAGCAAAGCATAGCATAACAAAGCTGAGTAGAGTAAAGTAGAGCTAGGTTAGGCTAGGCTAGGTAAGCCTAAGATAGGTTAGGCATGAGTAAAACAGAGTAGAGTAGAGCAGAGTAGCGCTTGGTTAAGCATGGCTTGGCTATGTTATAGTATAATAATGTATAGTAATATAGAGTAGTATAGAGTGAGTAGAGTAGAGCATAGTAGACTAGAGCTAGGTTAGCCTAGGATAGGTAAGGCTAGGCAAGGCTATGAGAGGCTAGGCTATGCTAGATAAGAATAAAGTAGAGTAGAGTAGGATAAAGTATAGTAGTGCTTGGTTAGGCTAGCCTAGGATATGCTATATTAGAGTAGAGTAGAGTAGATGGAGCAGAGTAGAGTACAGTAGAGAAAAGTAAAGTAGAGTTGAGGAGAGGAGAGTAGAGTAGAGCATAGTAGAAAAGCAGAGCATAGTAATATAGAGCAGAGTAGAGTAGGTTATAGTAGAGTAGAGGTAGGTTAGGCTAGGGTAGGCGATATGAGGCTAGGCTATGCTAGAGTAGAGTAGAGTAAATGAGAGTAGAGAAGAGTAGAGCTAGGTTAAGCTAGGGTATGCTAAGGTAGGCTAGGCTAAGTTAGGCTAGAGTAAAGTAGAGTAGAGCTATATTAAGCAAGAGTGTAGTAGAGTAGAGTATAGTAGAGTAGAATAGAGTAGAGTAGAGTATTATAGAGTAGACAAGAGTAGAGTAGAGTAGAGTAGAGTGGAATAGAAGAGAGGTGCAAATAGAGAGAAGAGGAGAGGAGAGTAGAGCAGAGCAGAGCCGAGTAGAGCATAACCAAGTAGAGTAGAGCAGAGAAGAGCAAAGTAGAGTAGAGTCGAGCATAGTAGTGCAGAGCATAGTAGACCAAAGAAGAGTAGAGAAGAGCATAATAGAGCAAAAGAGAGTAAAGTAGAGCATAGAAAAATAGAGTAGAGCAGAGAAGAGATAAGTTGAGTAGAGTAGAGTAGAGCAGAGCAAGGTTAGGCAAGGCTAAGCTAGGCTACGCTAGTCTAGGCTAGATTTGAGGAGAGTAGAGTATAGTAGGATAGAGTAGAGGAAAGTAGAGCAGAGCAGAGCTAGGTTAGGCTTGGCTAGACTATAGTATAGCATAGTAGACTAGAGTAGAATAGAGCAGAGTAGAGTAGAGTAGAGTAGAGCAGAGAAAAGCATAACATAACTGAAAAGAGTAGAGCTGAGTAGAGTAGAGTAGACTAGAATATAGCAAAGTTATGCTAGGCTAGGCTAGAGTAGAGAGAATAGAGTGGAGTAGAGCAGAGTAGGGTATAGCTAGGTTAGGATAAATTAGGTTACGAAAAGTTAGAGTATAGTAGAGTAGAGTAAAGTAGAGTAGAGCTAGGTTAGGCGAAGCTGAGATAGGCAAGGGTAAGCTAGGTAGCCTTGTCTTGCCTAAGCTAGCTTAGATTTTCCTAAACTAACACTACTCTACTTTACTCTACTCTACTACTTTATCCTAGCTTAGACTTGCTTAGCCTAGCTAACCCTAACCTTGCCTAACCTAACCAAACTCAGCCTTACTCTACTCTACTCGACTCTACTCTACTCTACTCTATGCTACTCTACTCTACCCTACTATATTCTACCCTAGGCAAGCCTATCCTAGCCTAGCCTAGCCCTATCTAATCTAGCTTTACTTTACTCTGCTCAACTCAACTCTACTCTGTTCTGTTCTGCTTTGCTCTATTCTACTATGCTCTACAATACTGTGCTCAACTCAGTTGTGCTCTATTCTATTGTACTCTACTTTACTTTACTCTACTCTATGCTAGCTTAGCCAAGTAAAGCCCACCCTAACCTAGCCTAACATAGCTTTACTTTAGCCTAGCCTTACCTACCAAGCCTAGCCTAACCTAACCGAGCTCCACTCTTCTCTACCCTACTCTACTATACTCTACTCCACTCTAGCACAACCTAGCCTAACTTAACCTTGTTATAGAATGCTCTACTCTGCTCTTCTCAACTCTACTATGCTCTACTCTACTTTGCTCTTCTCTACTCTATTAAGCTCTACTCTGTTCTATTCTACTTTAGTATGCCTTTCTCTCCTCTCTTACTCTCTCCTCTCTACCCTATCCTCTCTTCTCTACTCTACTCTACTCTATACTACTCTACTCTACTCTACTCTACTCTACACTACTCTGCTCTACTCTACTCTACTCTACTTTACTCCAACATAGCCAAGCCTAGCCTAGCCTAACAAAGCTCTACTATGCTTTACTCTACTCTACTCTACTCTACTCAAGCCTAGCCTAGTGTAGCTAAGCCTATCTAGCCTTATTTTGCTTGGCTCTACTCTACTTTGCTCTGTTATGCTCTGCTATGCTCTCCTCTTCTCTGCTCTACTCTACTCTTCTCCTCTCTACTCTACTATGCTCTATACTCTAGCCTAGCCTAGCCTAACCTAGCTCTACTCTACACTACTCTACTCTAGCCAAGCCTAACCTATCCTAGCCTATCCTCGCTTAGCCAATCCTAACCTAACTTAGCCTATCCTATCCTAGCTCTACTCTACTCAACTCTACTCTACTCTGCTCTTCTATACTCTACTCTGTCCAATCAACTCTAACCTAGCCTAGCCTAGCATAGCCTAAGTTAGCTTAGCCCAACGTAGCTTAGCCTTACTTAGCTCTTCTCTGCTCTACTCATCTCTACTTTTCTCTACTTTGCTCTACTCTACTCTACTCTACTCTATTCTACTCTAGCCATACTTAGCCTAGCTTAGCCTATCCTAAACTACCTCTACTCTACTCTTGTCTACTCTATTCTACTCTAGCGTAACCTAGCCTACCCTAGCCTAGCCTAGCCTAACATAGCCCAACCTAACCTAGCTCTACTCTACTAAACTAAACTCTACTTTACTCCACTTTACTCTACTCTACTCTACTCTACTCCATTCTACTCTATTATACTCTAACCTTGTCAAGCCTAGCCTTGCCAGACCTACCTCTACTCTATTATACCGTATTGTATAGTACTCTACTCTGTTCTAGCCTACCTTAACCTAGCATAGCCTAGCTTTTCCAAACCTAGCTCTACTCCACACTACTCTACTCTACTCTTCTCTACTCTACTCTACTCTACTTATTTATTCTCTACTATGCTCTCCTTGACTCTGCTCTACTATGCACTGCTCTACAATGCTCTGCTCTTCTCTGCTCTGCTTTGCTATTCTTTGCTCTACTATGCTTTGTTTTACTCTTCTATACTCCACTCTACTCTTCTCTACTCTACTCTGCTCTACTCTACTATACTCTACTCTACTTTACTCTACTCGACTTTACTCTAGCCTAGCCTAGCTTAACCTAACCTAGCCTTACCTTGCTCTACTCCATTCTACTTAACTCTACTCTACTCTACTACTCTACTCTAGCCTTTCGTAGCCTTGACTAAGCTAGCCTAACCTAACCTAACTCAGCTCTACTCTTCTTAACTCTACTTTACTCTACTCTACTCTAACCTTGCCAAGTCTAGCCTAGCCTAACTTACCTCTACTCTACTCAAATTTAGCATAGCCTAGCCAAACCTAGCTCTGCTCTACTCTACACAACTCATTTTTGCTTTGCTCTACTATGTTCTATTCTACTTTATTCCACTCTGCTCTACTCTACTCTACTCTATTGTAGCCTAGTTTAGCTTAGCCTTGCCTAACATAGCCTAACCAAGCACTACTTTACTTTATCTTACTCTACTCTACTCTAGCCTAGCTAAACCTAGCTCTACTTTATGATACTCTTCTCTATGTTACTCTACTTTGCTGTCCTTTGCTCTACTCTACTCTACTCTGCTCTATATTACTCTGCTCTGCTATGCTCTACTCTACTCTACTCAAGCCTAGCCTAGCTTAGCATTACCTTGCCTAGCATAATTTTCCTCTACTCTACTCTATCATCCTACTCTAGCCTAACATAGCCTAGTCTAGCCTAATCTAACCTAGCTCAACTCTACTCTACTCTACTCTACTCTACTCTACCCAACGCTACTCTATTCTACCCTACTCTACTCTACTCTATTGTACTCTAGCCTAGACTAGCCTTGCTTAACTTAGCTCTACTCTACTCTACTCTACTCTACTCTACCCTCCTTTGCTCTGCTCTTCCTTACTCTACTCTGCTCTACTCTACTGTGCTCTACTCTATTATGCCCTACTCTACTATACTCTACTCAACTCTACTCTACTCTAATATAATCTAGCCTAGCCTAGCCAAGCCTAACCTAACCTAGCCTACTCTACCTTCACTCTACTCTACTCTACTCTTACCCTACTTTAGCCAAGCCTAGCCTAGCTTAATCTATCCTACCTCTGCTCTGCTCTTCTCTACTATACTATACTCTACTCTAGCCTAGCCTAACTTAACCTAACCTCACTCTGCTTTGCTTTACTATGCTTTGCTCTTCTCTGCTCTACTCTACTTTATTCTACTCTACTCTACCCTAATGTAGCTTCTCCTAGCCTAGCCTAACCTAGCCTAGCATAGCCTAAATTAACTTTGTACTACTTTACCCAACTCTACTACACTAGTCTAGGCTAGCCTAGCTTGGCCAAGCCTACCCTAGCCTAGCCTAACCTAACCTAGCACAGCTCTACTTAACTCTACTCTACTCAACTCTACTCTATTATATGCCATTCTACTCTAATCCACTCTACTCTACTTTACCCTACTCTACTCTACTCTACCCTACTCTACTCTACTCTATTATACTCTAGCCTAGACTAGCCTTGCTTAACCAAGCTCTGCTCTACTCTACTCTACTCTACTCTACCCTCCTTTGCTTTGCTCTTCCTTACTCTGCTCTGCTCTACTCTACTATGCTCTGCTTTGCTATGCTCTACTCTACTATACTCTACTCAACTCTACTCTACTCTGATATAATCTAGCCTAGCTTAGCCAAGCCAAACCTAACCTAGCATACTCTACCTTCACTCTACTATACTCTACTTTTACCCCACTTTAGCCAAGCCTAGCCTAGCTTAATCTATCCTACCCCTACTCTACTCTGCTCTACTCTACTATACTCTACTCTAGCCTAGCCTAACTTAACCTAACCTCACTCTGCTTTGCTCTACTATGCTCTACTCTTCTCTGCTCTACTCAGCTTTATTCTACTCTACTCTACCCTAATGTAGCTTCTCCTAGCCTAGCCTAACCTAGCTTAGCATAACCTAAACTAACTTTGTACTACTTTACCCTACTCTACTATACTAGTCTAGGCTAACCTAGCTTGGCCAAGCTTATCCTACCCTAGCCTAACCTAACCTAACACAGCTCTACTTAACTCTACTCTACTCAACTCTACTCTATTATACTCCACTCTACTCTAATCTACTCTACTCTACTCTACTTAAGTCTACTATGCTTTTCTTTGCTCTACTCTACTCTGCTCAGCTCTATTATGCTCCGCTCTCCTCTTCTCTACATTAGTAGGGCCTAGCCTAGTCTAGCCTAGCCTAACCTTGATCTACTCTACATAACTCTACTCTACTCTACTTTACTCTATTGGACTCCACTCTACTAAACTCCACTCCACTCTACTCTACTCTACTCTAACCTAGTCTAACTTGGCCTAGCTTCGTGTAACCTAGTTCTAATGTACACTGCTCTTCTTTATTTGGCTCTACTCTACTATGCTCTACTCTACTCTACTCTGATCTACTTTACTATTCTCTGCTTTACTCCACTATGCTCTACTTTATTCTACTCAACTCTAATCTACTCTAGCCTAGCCTAGCCTTGCTAAACTAAGTTGTACTCTATTCTACACTACTCTACACTAGCCTAGCCTAGCGAAGCCTAACCTAGCTCTACTCTACTCCACTCTGCTCGATTCTACTCAACTCTACTCAACTCTACTCAACTCTACTCTACTCTACTCTACTCTAGCCTAGCCTAACCTATCTCTACTCTATTCTACTCCACTCTACCTTAATCTACTCTACTCTATTCTACCCTTCTCTAATCTAACTTGGCCAAGCCAAGCCTAGCCTAGCCTTACCTAGCCCAGCCTAGCCTAACCTAGCTCTGCTTTACTCCATTCTTCTCTACTCAACACTACTCTACTCTACTCTACCATGCTCTACTCTACTTTACTATACTATACTCTAATCTACTCTAGCCTAGCATGGTTTAGCCTAATTGAACCTAGCTCTACTCTACTCTACTCTATCTTAGCCTAGCTTAACCTAGCCTAACCTAGCCTATCATTGGCTTACTTAACCAAGCTCTGCTGTACTCTACTATACTCCACTATACTCTATTGTACTCTACTCTACTCTAACCTAGCCTAGCATAACCTAGCTCTACTCTACTCTACTATACTTTGCTATACTCTCCTCCTCTCTAGCCAAACCTTACCTAACCTAGCTCTATGCTGCTTTGCTATGCTCTACTCTACTCAACTCTACTATTCTTTGTTTTACTCTATTCTAACTTACTCTGGCTAAGCATAACCTAACTTGACCTAGCTCTACTCTACTCTACTTTAGACAAGCTTAACCTAAACTTGCCATGCCTAGCCTAACCTAGCCTAACCTAAGCAAGCTCTACACTACTCTACCTTACTCTACTATCTTATACTCTACTCTACTCTACTCTACTCTACTCTATTCTTTTCTACACTACTCTACTTAATAATACTTTAGCATAGCCTTTACTCGACTCTAGTCTACTCTATTCTACACTACTCTATTGTACTCTACTCTAATCTAATCTACTTTGGTCTACTCTACTCTAATCTACTCTAAACAAGCATATGCTTGCCAAACCTAGCTCTACTCAACTCGACCCTACTCCACTCTACTCTACTTTAGCCTAGCAAAACCTAGCCTAGCCTAACTAACTTTACTCTACTCTACTTTACTATACTATACTATACTCTACTCTACTCTACTCTACTATACTCTACTCTACTATACTCTACTCTACTCTATACTACTCTACTCTACTATACTCTACTTAAACCTAGCCTAGCTAGCTTAGCCTAGCCTAGCATGCCTAACCAAGCTCTACTATACTCTATTCTTCTCTGCTCTACTCTTCTCTTCTCTATTCAACTCTACTCTACTCTTCTCAACCCTAATCTTCTCTACTCTGCTCTGTCCTACTTTGCTATACTATTCTTTACTTTACTCTACTCTAGCCTAGCCAAGCCTAGACAAGCCTAGTCTAACTGAGCTCTACTCCATACTAGTCTACTATACTCTTATCAAACATAGCATAACGTAGCTTATCCAAGCTCTAGTTAACATTTCTCTACTCTAGCCTAGCTTAGCCTAACAAAACCTAGCCTAACCTAACCAACTCTACTATACTCAACTCTACTCTACTATACTCTATTATACTCTACTCTACTCTACTCAAACATAGCTTAGCCTAACCAAACCTAGCTCTACAATGCTCTACTCTACTCTACTCTACTCTACTCTATTATACTCTGCTCTGCTCTATCCTACTCTGCTCCACTCTTTTCTGCTCTGCTCTACTCTGCTCTGCTCCACTCTATTCTACTCTACTCACTTCTACTTTACTCAACAAAATTTTACTCTACTCTACTCTACACTACTCTACCATACTCTAACCAAGCCTAGCTTAACCTAGCTTTACACTTGTCTACTCTACTCTACTCTATTCTACTCTACTCTAGTCTACTCTTGCCTAGCCTAGCCTACCATAGCCTAACCTAGCTCAGCTCTTCTTTTCTCTACTATGCACTACTCTACTTTGCTCTGCTCTGCTCTACTCTTCTCTACTCAACTCTACTATACTCCACTCTAGCCTAACTTAGCCTAAAATAGCATACCCTAGCCTAACATAGCTAAACCTAACCCTATTATACTCTATCTTAGTACACTCTACTATACTTTACTCTACTCCACTCTACTCTACTCTTCTATAACCTAGCCTAGCCTTGCCTAACCTAACCTAGCTCTACACTCCTCTACTCTACTCAACTATAGACTACTCTACACTTCTTTACTCTTCTCTACTCTAGTCCACTCTACTCTACTCTACACTACTCTAACCTAGCCTAGCCTAGCTTAGCCTAACCTCGCTCTATGCTGCTTTGCTTTGCTCTACTATACTCTACTCTACTTTACTCCACTATGCTCTACTCTACACTGCTCTTCTCTTCTCTACTCAACTCAACTCGACTCGATCCTAGCTTGACCTAGCTCTACTCTACTCCACTCTACTCTAGAATAGCCTAGCCAAGCATAGCATAGCCTAACCCAACTTTACTTTACTTAACTCAATTATACTCTACTATACTCTACTCTTGTCTACTCTACTCTACTCTACTCTACTCTACTCTATCCTAGCCTAACCTAGCTCTATTCTTCTTTACTCTACTCTACTCTACTTTATTCAACTCTACCCTACCCTAGCTAACCTAGCCTAACTTAGACTAACTTAGCTCTGCTCTACTCTAGTTTGCTCTGCTATACTCTACACTGCTATGCTTTGCTCTGCTTTACTTTCCTAGGCTCTACTCTTCTCTACTCTTTTTTGCTCTACTCTACTCTGCTCTACTCTACTCAACTCTAGCCTGGCCTAGCCAGGCCCAGCCTAACCAAACCATTCTTTACTCTACTCTAGTCTACTCTACTCTATTCTACTATACTCTACTCTACTCAAGCCTTACCTAACCTAGCCTAACTTAGCCTAAACTAGCTCTACATTACTTTACTCTATTCTATTATACTCTATTCAATTTTTCTCTATTATACTCTACTCTATTTGAACCTAGCTTAACCTAGCCTAGCTTAGCTTAACCAAGATTTACTCTACTCTTCTCTACTCTATTCTACTATACTTTAATCTACTCTACTCTACTCTGTTCTGATCTACTCTACTCTTCTTTGTTTGCTCTACTCTACTCTACTATACTATACTCTATTCTACTATATTCTACACTACTCTACTCGAGCCTAGCCCAACCTAGCCAATCCTAGCCTAACCTAGCTCTACTCTACTTTACTCTACTCTACTGTACTCTACTTCACTCTACTCAACACTAGCCTAGCCTAACCTAGCTCTACTTTGCTCTACTCTGCTCTGCTCTACTCTACTTTGTTATGCTTTTCTCTTCTATGGTCTATTAAATTTGCTCTATTCTACTATGCTCTATTCTGCTCTGCTCACCACTCCTCTACTCTCCTTTACTCTACTCTTCTCAACTCTACTCTACTCTACTATGCTCTACTTTGCTTTACTCTTCTTTATTCTGCTCCACTCTTCTCTTCTCTACTCTACTCTATTATATTCTACCTTACTCAACTCTACTCTAACCTAGATTAGCTAAGCCTACCCTACCCTATCCTAGCCTAACCTTGCTCTACTCTACTCTAATCTATTCTACTCTACTCTACTCTAACCTAGCCTATCCAAGCATAGCCTCGCTCTACTTTACTCAACTATACTCTACTCTACTCTAATCTAGCCTAGCCTAAACTGGCTCTGCTCAGCTCTACTCTACACTACACTACTCTACTTTACTTTATTCTACTCATCTCTACTCATCTCTGCTCTACTCTATTCTACACTACTTTAGCCTTGCCTAGCCTAGCCTATCCTAGCCTAACCTAGCTCTACTCTACTCTCCTGTACTCTACTCTACCCTACTGTACTATACTCTACTCTACTATACTCGACTCTACTATAGCTAGCCTACCCAAGCAAATCCTTGGATAGCCTTGCTTAGCCCAACCAAACCTAGCTCTCCTCTACTCCACTCTACTCTACTCTATTGTACTTTACACTACTCTAACCTAGTCTAGCCTAATGCAACTTAGCCTAGCTTTTCTCTACTCTACTCCACTCTACTTTGCTCTACTATACTCTTACCAAGCCTAGCCTAGCCTAACCTTACTCTGCTCTGCTCTACTCTTTCTTAATTTTCTGTACTCAACTCTCCTCTTTTCTACTCTTTTATACTCTACTCTACTCAACTCTAGCCTTGGTTAGCCTAGCTTATCTAGCTCTACTCTATTCTACACTACTCAACTCTTCTCTACTCTACCCTACTCTAGCCTACCCTAGCATAACCTAACGAAGCCTAGCCTAGTCGAACCTAGCTCTACTCTACACTACTCTACCCTACTCTAATTTACACTACTCTACTCTACTCGACTCTACTCTACTCTATCCTATCCTAGCCTAGCCTAACTTAGCCAAGCTCTACTCTACTTTACTCTGCTTTGCTTTGATCGACACTGCTTTACTCTTCCTTATCATACTCTACTCAACTCTACTCTTCTACTCTGCTCTGCTGTGCTCTTCTCTCCTCTCAACTCCTCCCCTTTCGTCTAATCTACTCTAGTATGCTCTACTCTACTCTACTCTAATCTAATCTACTCTACTCTGCTTTACTTTGCTGTACTGTGCTCTACTCTACTCTACTCTACTGTACACTACTCTACTCTATCTTAGCCTAGCCTAACCGTGCTCTACATTACTCTACTCGACGTTATTATACTCAACTCAACTTTACTCTACTCTATACTACTCTACTCTACTCTAGCCTCGTCCTAGCCTAGGGTTGTCGAGCTTAACCTAGCTCTACTTTATTATAGTCTACTCTGCTCTACACTACTCTATTATAATCTCCTCCAATATAACCTAGCCTAGCCTAACAAAAATCTACTATACTCTACTATACTCTATCTTAGCCAAGCCTTGCCTAAGCTATCTCTACTTTACTCTACTCTTCTCTACTATGCTCAATATTACTTTACACTTCTCTGCTCTTCTCTTCTCTACTCTACTCTGCACTGCTCTACTCTATACTCTTGCCTAGCTTACCCTAACTTAGCTCAACTCTACTCTACTCCACTCTGGCTTAGCTTAGCCTAGCCTTGCATACACTAGCCCAGCCTAGCCATACATAGCCTTGCCTAGCCTAACCTATCGTTACTCTGCTCCACTCTACACCACTCTACTCTACTCTTCTCTGCTTTACTCTACTCTACTCTACTCTACTCTAACCAAGCCTAGACTAGCCTAACCTATCCAAGCCTATGCTAGCCTAGCCAAGCCTAACTTAGCTATGCTTTGCTTTACTTTGCTCTACTATACTCAAATCTACTTATCTCTACTCTGCTCTACTCTACTCTACTTTAGCCTTGCCTAGCCTTGCTTAACCTAGCTCTACTCTACTCTACTCTTCTCTAATATACTTTACTCTACTCAGGCCTAGCCAAGCCTACCCTAGCCTAGCCTAACTTAGCGTAGCCTAACTTAGCCCAACCTAACTTAGCTCTACTTTACTCAACTTTACTCTACTCACCTCTACTCTACTCTACTCTACTATACTTTACTCTACTCTACTCTACTCTACTCTACTATACTCTATTCTAATTTACTCTATCCTACTTTAACCTAGCCTAACCTAGTTCTACTCTACTCTACTCTACTTTATTGCACTCTACTATACTCTACTCTAGCCAAGCCTAGCCCAACATAACCTAGCCTAACCTACCTCTACTCTACTCTAATCTTCTCTAGTCTATGCTGCTATACTTTTTTATTCTCTAATCTGTTCTCCTCTACTCTACTCTTCTCTACTATACATTGCTCTACTCTATACAGTTCTGCTCTACTCTACTGTACTCTACTCTACTCTACTCTTCTTTACTTTGCTCTGCTCTACTCTACTCTAACCTGTTTTGCTCTACTCTCCTCTACTCCACTCTACTCTACTTTACATTCACCTAACCTAGCCTAGCCTTACCTAACATAGTTAAACCTAGCTCTACTCTACTATGCTCCACTCTACCCAACTCTACTATTATACTCTAAGCTTGCCTAACCACACCAAACTTAGCTTAGCTCTACTACACTCTACTCTTCTCTACTCTAGCCTAACTTAGCTCTACTCTGCTCTCTCTACTCCACTATGCTCTACCCTACTTTGCTCTGCTCTACTATGCTCTGCTCTACTCTGCTCTGCTCTCCTCTCCTCTACTCTACTCTACTACACTCTACTTTACTTTACTCTACTCAATCTTACTCTAACCTTGTCCAGCCTAGCCTAGCATAATCTAGCTCTAATCTACTCTACCCTAGCTTAACCAAGCCTTGCTTAGCTTTGCCTAGCATAACCTTACTTAACCTAGCTCTTCTTTGCTCTTCTTAGCTCTACTCTACTTAATTCTACTCTATTATACTCTACTCTAGCCAAGCCTAGCTTTGCCTAACTTAACTTAGCTCTACTCAACACTACTCAACTTGACTCTACCCTATCCTAACCTAGCCTAGCCTTGCCTAACCAACCTTAACCAAGCCTAGCCTAGCCCACCTTAGCCTATCCTAACCTAGCTCTACTTTACTTTACTCTAATCTACTATACTCTATTCTACTCTACTCTACTCTAACTTAGCTAGCCTAGCCTAACCTAACTAGCTCTATTCTACTCTACTCTGCTCTACTCTAGCCCAGCCCATCCTAGCATAGCTTAGCCTAGCCTAACCTAGCTTAGCCTAACCTTACACTACTCTACTCTGTTATGCTCTACCCTGATCTGCTTTGCTCTTTTATGCTCTGCTTTGCTTCACCTCTCTCTGCTCTATTCTACTATACTCTTCTCTACTATACTTTGCTCTGCTCTTCCCTACTCTTCTCCACTCTGCTCTTCTCTACTCCATTCTATTCTACTCTACATTATCCTAGCCTAGCCTAACCTAACTTAGATCTACTCTACTTTACTCTACTCTACTCTTCTGTACTCTGGCCAAGCTTAACCAAGCCATATCTAGCACCTACTCTAGCTTAACTTAGCTCTACTCTACTCTAAAGTAGCCTACCCTAGCCTAGTCTAGCTTAGCCTAACTCAGCTCTACTCTGCTCTACTGTGCTCTGCTCTATTCAACTCTACTCTACTTTGCTAATCTATGCTTTGCATAGCTTGGGTCTACTCTACTCTACTCAACTAACCTCTACTCTAGCCTATCCTTACCTAGCCAAGCCTAACTGAGCTCTATCCTACTTTACTCTATTCTAGCCTAACCTAACCTAACCTACCTTAGCCTAGCCCAATGTAGCTTAGCATAGCCCAACCAAGCTGTACTATACTATACTCTACTCTAGCCTACCCTAGCCTAGCCAAGACTAACGAAGCTCTACTCTACTCTACTCCACTCTAACTTAGCCTAACCTAACTTAGTACTCCTCTATTATTCATTACTCTATGTTGCTATGTTACTCTTTGCACTACTTTCTTCTTCTAGCATAACCTAACCTAGCATAACCTAGCTCTACCCTACTCTGCTCTACTCTACTCTACTTTGCTCTGCTATGCTCTGCTTTGCTCAGCTCTGCTTTTCTCTATTCTACTCTACTCTATTCTACTCTGCTTTGTTGTGCTCTGCTCTACTCTATTCTACTCTACTCAACTTTAGCCTAGCCTGTTCTAGCATAACCTAACCAAAACTAGCTCTACTCTACTTTTGCTTGCCTAACCTAGCCTAGCCTCGCTTAGCCTAGCTTAACCTAACTCTATTCTACTCTACTCTACTCTACTTTACTCTATTCTACTCTATGTAATTCTACTTTACTCTACTCTACTCTATGTAATTCTACTATACTCTACTAAACTCAACTCTACTCTACTCTTCTCTACTCTACTCTACTTTACTCTACTCTGCTGCACTCTTTAACACTCTACTCTACCCTATTCAACTCTACTCTACAAAATTCTACTCTACTCTACTCTACTCTACATTACTCTACTCTACTCTACTCTATAATACTCTAGTCCACTCCACTTTATTTTACTCTACTCTACTCTACTCTACTCTACTCTACTCTATTCTCCTCTACTCTACTCTATTATACTCCACTCTACTATACTATACTCTTCTCTTACTCTAACTTAGCCTAGGCTAGCCTAGCTTAATCTAACCTAGCTCTACTCTACTCTGTACAGCTCTACCTTGCTTTGCTCTACTCAACTCTGCTTTGCTCTACTCTACTCTGCTCTGCTTTACTCTACTCTACTATTCCCTGCTTTACTCTATTTTACTCTTCTTTACACTACTCTTCTCTATTTTACTCTACTCTAATCTACTTTATTATGCTCTTCTCTACTCTACTCTACTTTAACCTAGCTTAACCTCACTTAGCCTAGCCTACCTTAGCCTAGCTTAGCCTAACCTAGCTCTACTCTACTCTGCTTGCTCTGTTCTACTCTACTCTACTCTTTTCTACTCTACTATGCTCTGCTCTTCTCTACTATCTTTGCTGTTCTCTGCTCTACTCTACTCTACCTTGCTTTACTCTACTCTGCTTTGCTCTACTCTACTATACTCTACTCTAGCCTAGCCTTTTCGAGACTAGCCTAGCCTATCCACTCTAAGCTAACCTAACCTAGCCTGGCCTAGCCTAACCTTGTCATACTCTACTCAACTTAACACTACTATTGCCTATCCTCGACTAGCCTAACCTTGCTCAACTCTACTCTACTATTCTCTACTCTGCTCCACTGCTTTGCTCTGGTCTATTTCTCTCTGCTTTGCTTTGCTCTGCTCTTCTCTTCCCTACTCTATTTTACTCTAGCCTAGTTTACCCTATCTTAGACTAGCCTAGCCTAACATGCTCCACTCAAATCTACTCTACTCTACTCTACTCTATTCTAGATTACTATACTCTAACCTCCCCTAACTTAGCCTAACCTTGCTCTACTCAACTCTTCTCAAATCTACTCTACTATACTCTACTCCATTATACTTTACTATAATTTAGCATAGCCCAACCTAGCCTAGCCAAACCTAGCTCTACTCTTATCTACTCTGCCTTACTCTACTCTAATCAACTCTATTCTAGCATAGCAATGTTTAGCCTACCTATCCTAGCCTAACCTAGCTCAGCTCTGCTCCACTCTAGTCTACACTACTCTTCTCAACTCTACTCTACTCTACTATGCTCTATTACACTCTTGCCTAGCCTAAACTAACCTAGTTCTACTCTGCTCTAGTCTGAAATACTCTACTCTAGCTTAACCTAGCCTATCCAAGAATAACCAAGCCTAACATAGCTCTACTATACTCTACTCGACTCTAGCCTAGCCTAGCCAAAACTAACTGAGCCTAGCCTCACCTAGACTAGCCTAACCTAACCATTGTCTACTCTACTCTACTCTACTCTATTCTACTCTACTCTTCTCTACTCCACCCTACACCACTTTACTTTAACTAACCCTAGCCTAGCCTGGCCTAATCTAGCTCTACCCTACTTTACTCTACTCAACACTACTTAACTCTACCTTAACCTTGCTTAGCCTAACCTAGCTCTACTCTCGTCTACTCTTCTCTGCTCTGCTCTACTCAAACCTAGCCTTGTCATACCTATCCTAACTTAGCTCTACTCTACACAACTCTACTCTACTTTAATCTCCTCTACTATACTCTACTCAACTCTAACTTAGCCTAGCCTAACCTAACCTAACTTAGCTCTACTCAACTCTATTCTAGCCTACACTAACCTAGCTCTGCTCTACTCTTCTATGCTCTGCCCTGCTCTGCTCTACTTTCCTCTACTTTGCTCTGCTCTACACTACTCCGCTTAGCTCTCTACTTCTCTACTCTACTCTACTCTTCTCTAATCTAACCTAATTTAGCCTAGCTTATCCTCGTCTATCCTAACCTTGCTCTACTCTACTTTACTCGACTCTAGCCTGTTCTAACCTAGCCTAGTTGAGCCTTGCCTAACATAGCCTAACCTAGCTCTGCTCTATTCAACTAAGGTTTACAGTACTAGCCTAGCCTAACCTAACTTAGCTTTACTCCACTACACACTATTCTATTCTACTCTAGCCTACCCTAACCTAGCCTAGCCTAGCCTAAATTAGCTCTACTCTACTCTACTCTACTTTACTCTAAACTAGCATAGTTAGCTTAGCCTAGCTCAACTCAACTCAACTATGCTCTGCTCTACTCTACTTTTCTCTGCACTACTATAATACTCTCTACTCTACTCCACTCTGCTCTTCTCTACTCTATGCTACTTTGCTCTGCTCTACTCTACTCTACTTTATTATACCCTTCTTAGCCTAGCCTAATGCAGCATAACCAAGCTCTACTCTATTATACTCTACTCTGCTCTATTATACTCTACTCTAGTCTAGCTTAGCCTAACTTAACTCTACACAACTCCACTATACTCTACTTTACACAACTCTACTCTACTCTACTCTACTCCACTCTACTCTATTACATTCTACTATACTCTAACCTAGCTTAGCTTAGCCTAGCCTAACTCAGCTCAGCTCAGCTCTCCATTATTTTGCTCTATTCTTCTCTACTCTGTTCAACTCTGCTCTACTTTACTCTACTCTACTCTGCTTTACTCTAACCTAGCCTAGCCTAGTATAGCTTAGCCTAACCTAGCTCTTCTTTTCTCTACTTTACTCCACTCTACTCCGCTCAACTCTTCTCTTCTCTACTCCACTCTACTTTGCTCTGCTCTGCACTACTCAACTATTCTCTACTCTAAACTAACCTAGCCTAGAGTAGCTCAGCCTAACCGAGTTCCTCTACTCTACTCTTCTCTATATTACTCTACTCTACTCTACTCTACTCTAGCCTTGCTTAGCTTAGCCACCCCTAGCCTAACCTAACTCTACTCTATTCTACTCTACTATACTCTATTATATTATACTCTAATCTACTCCACTCTATTGTACTCTAGCCTAGCCTAGCCTAACCTAACTCAACTTGGCTCTAATTTAGTCTACTCTTCCCTACTCTGCTTTACTCTGCTTTTTTATGCTCTACACTACTGTACTCTACTCTACTTTGCTCTTTTATACTCTAGCATAGCCTAGCCTAACCTAGCACTACTCTGCTCTACACTACTTCACTCTAGCATAGCCTTGCCCAACCAAGCCTACTCTAGCATAGCCTACCCTAACCTAGCTCCACTCTACTCTACTATACTCTACTAGACTCCACTCTACTTTACTTTACTCAACTCTAGTCTACTCTAACCTAGCTTATTCTAGCCTAGGCTAGCCTAACCTAGCTCTGCTCTGCTCTACTCTACTCTACTATACTCTACTCATGCCTATCCTAGCCTAACATAGCTTAGCCTAGCCTAAGTTAGCTCTCCTCCTCTCTACTCTGCTCTGCTCTTCCTTACTTTACTCTACTTTACAATGCTCCACTTTACTCTGTTAGGCTCTACTCTACTTTTCTCTACTCTGCTATGCTCTACTCTACTCTACTTTAGCCTAGCCTAGCCTAACCTAACCAAGCCTTACTCTACTCTACTCTAATTAAGCCTGGCCAAGCCTAGCCCCACCTAGCCTAGATTAACCTTACCTAGATTAACCTAGCTCCACTCTACACTACTTTACTATACTATATTATACTATACTCTACTCTACTCTAAATAGCAAAGCCTAGCCTAACATAGCTCTACTCTACAATGCTGTGCTCTACTCTTCATTACCCTTCTATTTTTCTACTCTATTTTACTATGCTATGCTTTACCTTGCTCTTCTCTATTCTACTCTACTCTGATCTGTTTTACTCTTCTCTACTCTACTCTAATCTAGCCTAGGCAGCCTAACTTAGCTCTACTCTGCTTTACTCTACTCGACTCTACTCTACTCAACTCGAGCCTAGCCTAGGCTAGCCTACTCTAGCCTAACCTAGCCTAGCTCTACTCTACTCTACTCTACTCCACTCTACTCTACTCTACACCACTCTACTCTACTCTACTCTACTCTAAACTAGCCTAGCCTCACCTAGCCTACCTAGCTCTACTCTACTCTAGTCTAGCCTAGCTTAGCCTACCTTAGCACAGCCTAACCCAACTTTACTCTTCTCTACTTTGCTTCACTCTACTCTGCTCTGCTCCACTCTACACTACTCTACTCTATTCTTCTCTATTCTACTCTATTCTAACCCAGCCTAGTGTAGCCTAGCCTAACCAAGCTCTTCTCTACTCTACTCTACTCTACTCTGCTCTACTCTACTCTACTCTGCTCTACTATTCTTTTCTCTACTCTGCTTTACTATTTCCTACTCTACTCTATTCTACTATGCTCTACTCTATTCTACTGTACTCTAGCCTAGCCCAGCCTAGCATAGCCTAATTGAGCTCTACTCTACTCTACTTTACTCGACTCTACTCTTTCCTAGCTAGCCTACCCTAGCTTAGCCCAGCTCTACTGTACACTACTATACTCTACTCTAATCTAATCTACTCTAACCTAGCCTAGCCAAATCTAGCTCTTCTCTACTCTACCCTACTCTAGCCTAACCTAGACTAGCTTAGCCTAACCAAGCTCTTCTCTACTATACTCTACTCTACTCTGCTCTTCTCTGATCTACTCTACTCTGCTCTACTCTACACTACTCTGTTCTACTCTACAATACCCTACTCGAACCTAGCCTAGCCTAGCCTTATTTAGCCTAACCTAATCTAACCTCACCTATCCTAGCTGAGTCTTACTCTACTCTACTCTACTCTATGCTATTATATTCTGCTCTAACCTAGTTAAGCCTAACTTAGCCCTATGCTACACTACTCTACTCTACTCGACTCTACTCTAGCCTTGTCTTATCTTAACTATCCTAGCCTAGCCTAGCTTATCCTAACCTAATCTTAACAAGCCTAGCCTAGCCTTACTCTACTCTACTCTACCCAACTCTACTCTACTCTACTATACTCTATTTTATTCTAGTCTAGCTTATCTATGACTAACTTAGCTCTATGTTACTCTACTTTACTCTAGCCTAACATTTTCTATCCTAACCAAGCCTAACAAAGCCTCACTATACTCTACTCTACCCTAATCTACTCTACTCTAGCCTTGCCTATCCTAGCCTAGCTTAACCTTGCCTAGTCTAGCCTAGCCTTGCACTTCTCTGCTCTACTTTGCTATAATCTACTCTATTTTATTCTACTCTAGCCTAGCTTATCCTAACTTAGTTCTATGCTACTCTACTCTACTTTATTCTACTCTAGCCTAACCAACCCTGGCATTGCCTCACCTAGCCTAACCAAGCATAGCTTAGCCAAGCCTCGCCATATTCTACTCCATCTTATTCTAGTCTACTCTACTCTAGCATAGAGTAGCCTAGCCTAGCCTAAGCTAGCCTTGCTCAACTCCACTCTACTTTACATTATTTTATTTTACTCTAGCCTAGTTAGCCTAACATAGCTTTATCCTACTTTATTCTACTCTACACTGCTCTACTCTACTCCACTTTACACTTTTCTACTCTACTATACTATACTATACTCTACTCTACCCAACCCTACTCTACTCTACTATACTCTATCATGCCCTACTCTAACTAGCTTAGCCTAGCCTAGCCTAACCCATCCTAGCCTAACCTAACCTTACCTAGCTTAGCTATGCTTAACCTAACTTTATACTACTCTACTCTACCCTATTCTGTTTTAGCCTAACCTAACATAACCTGGCCTAAGATTACCCAACCATTACTATACTCTACTCTATTCTACTCTACTATACTCTACTTTACTTTAATTTACTCTACTCTAGCTTTGTTTAGCCTAGCCTAGCGTAGCCTACCCTCATCTAGCCTAGCTGAGCCTTACCTAGCCTAACTTCTCCTAACCAAACATCACCTAGCTTAGCCTAGCCCTACTCTACTCTACTCTACTCTAACCTAGCCTTACTTAAACTAGCTTAGCCTAGCCTAACTTTGACTGCTCTGCTCTACTTTTCTCTACTCTATTATGCTTTCCTTTGCTCTACTTCATTCTACTCTACTCTGCTCTACTCTATTCTACTCTACTCTCCTCTCCTCTACTCTACTCAACTCTACTCTACTCTACTATACTTTACCCTACTCTAGTCTAGCCTAACCTTACTCTGCTCTTCTCTACTCTACTCTACTCTAATCTACTCTACTCTATTTTTCTCTACTCTATTATACTCTACTCTACTATGATATGCTCCACTCTACTCTACTCTTCTCTGCTCTTCTCTACTCTGCTCTACTCTGTTTTGCTCTACTCTTCTCTGCTCTACTCCGTTAGGCTCTACCATACTATACTCTATTATACTCTACTAAACTCTAGCCTAGCCTAACCTAGCATAGCAAAGCCTAACCTATCCTAGTTATACTTTATTCTACTCTACTCTACTCTAACCTAGCTTAACTTAGCCAAGCCTAACCTAGCCTTACTCTACTCTACTTTACTCTCCTCGACTCTACTCTACTCTAGCCTGCCTAACCTAACTGAACTCTACTCTGCTTTGCTCTACTCAGCTCTACTCTTCGCTGCTTTTCTCTGCCCTACTCTACTATACTCTCCTCTACTCTGCTCTACTCTACTCTATTTTTCTCTATTATACTCTAGCCTTGCCTAGCCTAACCTAGCTCTACTCTACTCTACTCTACTCTGCTCTACTCTACTCTACTCTCGCCTAGCCTAGCCTATTCTAACCTAGCCTAGCCTAACCTAGCTCTATCTTACTCTACTCTACTATGCTCTACTTTTCTTTACTCTATTATATGCTACTCAACTCTAACCTAGCTTAGCTTAGCCTAGCCATGTCTGACCTAGGTCTACTCTAGTATATTATACTCTACTATACTTGACTCTTACCTCGACTTCCCTAGCATAGCATAGGTTAGCCTAGCCTAGTCTAACTTAGCTCTGCTCTTCTCTGCTCTGCTCTGCTCTACTCTACTCTGCTCTGCTCTACTATGTCATGCTTTATTTTGCTCTAGTTTGCTCTGCTTTGCTCTACTATTCACTACTCTTCTCTACTCTACTCTGCTCTGCTTTACACTACTCTACTCTACTCTACTTTAGCCTAGCCTAGCCTAGCCTAATGTAGCCCTACTCTACTCTAATCTAATCTAGTCTAGCATAGCCTAACCTTGACTGACAAAGCCTAGCCTCACCTAGCCTAGATCAACCTAGCTCTACTCTACTCTGCTCTAATATACTATACTCTACTCTACTCTACTCTACAATACTCTACTATACTCAACTCTACTCTACTCTTCTCCACTCTAACTTAGCTTAGCCTAGCCTAGCATAGCCTAACTTAGCCTAACCTAGCTCTACTCTACTCTGCTCTGCTCAACTCTACTATACTATGCATTACTCTTCTATGTTCTACTCTATTCTACTCAACTCTACTCTTCTTTGATCTTCTCTGCTCTGCTCTGCTCTACTCTGCTCTACTTTACTCTTCTCTACTCTACTCAACTCTACTTTACCCTACTCTAACCTAGCCTAGCCTAACCTAATTGAGCCCTACTTTACTTTACTCTACTATACTCTACTCAACTCTAGCCTAGCCTAACCTAACCTAACTTTACTCTACTCTCCTATACTCTACTCTACAGTACTTTACTTTACCCTACTCTACTCTACTTTAGCATAGCCTAACCTAGCTGTGCTCTATTATTCTATGCTTTACTTTACTTTTTACAATAATGCTCTATTTTGCCCCACTCTGCTCTGCTCTACTCTACTCTTCTTTGCTCTATTCTACTTTACTCTACTCTTCTCTACTCTACTCAATTGTACTCTAACCTTGCCTAACATAACTTAACCTCGCTCTACTCTACTCTACTCTACTATGCTCTACTCTAGCCCTATACTCTACTTTACTCTACCTTACTCTAACCTAGCCTAACCTAGCCCAGCCTACCTTGCTTTACTCTACTCTAGTCTAACCTTGCTTAGCCTAGCCTAGCCTACCCTAACCTTGCTCTACTCTACTTTACTCTGCTCTACTATGCTCTACTCTACTCTACTCAACTCAACTATACTCTACTCTACTTTATTTTACTCTACTCTACTATAATCTTGTTTAGCCTAGTTTAGCCTAACATTGCTTTACTCTGCTCTGCTCTTGCCGAACTTAGCCTAACCTTGCTCTACTCTACTCTACTCTATTATACTCTATTTTGCTCTACTTTACTCCATTCTACTCCACTTTGCTCTCCTTCCCTCTACTCTACACTACTCTATTTTACTCTCCTCTACTTTACACTATTCTACTCAACTCTAACCTAATCTTTACAAGCCTAGCCTAACCTTGCTCTACTCTACTCTACTCTGTTGTATTGCACTATACTCTACTCTGAATAACTCTATTGCATTGTACTCTTGCTCGACTTGATACTACTCTGCTTTGCTCTACTCTACTCTATTTTTCTCTGCTCTACTTAACTCTGCTCTACTCTACACTACTCTACTCTTCTTTATACTAACCTCTCTAGTCTACCCTAGCCTAATCAAGCCTACCCAAGCCTAGCTTAGCCTAGCTTATCTTACCTAATGTAGCTCTATTCTACTCTACTATGCTCTGCTTTGCTTTTCACTACTCTGCTCCACTCTCCTCTATTTTGCTTTGCTCTACTTTGCTCTATTTTGCTCTTCTCCACTCTACTCTATGCTATTATACTATAGCCTATCCTAAACTAGCTCTTTTACTTCACCCTACTCTACTCCACTATAGGTTAGCTTACGCTAGCCTAGCCTAACCTAGCCTAACCTAGTTCTACTCTACTCTAACATACTCTACTTTGCTCTACTCTACACTACTCTACTCTAAAAAAGCCTAACCTCGCCTAGCTTACCAAGTGCTCCTCTACTCTAGTCTAGCCTAGCCTAGCCTAACAAACCTTGCCTAACCTAGCTCTACTCAGCTCAACTCTCCTCTGCTTTACTCTACACTACTTTACTCTACTCTACTCTTCTTAACTCTACTCTAACCTAGCCTAGCCTAGCCTTACCAAGTTCTACTCTACTCTTCTCTTCTCTGCTCTACTCTTCTCTACTCTACTCTGCTCTTCTATACTCTACTCTGTTCTACTATACTCTACTCTACTCTACTCTACTATACTCTACCATAATCTAGCCTAACCTATCCTAGCCTAGCCTAATCGAGCTCTACTCTACTCAACTTTACTCTTGCCTAGCCAAGCCTAGCTCTACTCTACTCTACTATATTCTACTCTACTCCACTCTACTATACTCCACTCTACTCTACTCTACTCTAACATAGCCTAGCCTAGCTTAGCTTAACCTAGCTCTTCTCCTCTCTACTCTAGCCTAAACTTCCCTAACCTAGCCTAACCTACTATGCTCTTCTCTACTTTTCTTTACTCTACTTTACTCTACTCAACTCTACTCTATTCCACTCTGCTCTCCTATGCTCCACTATACTCTGCTCTACTCTACTCTACTCTTACATACCCTACTCAAACCTAGCCTAACATAAACAAGTTTCAAACCTACTCTAACCTCACATAGCTTAGCTGAGTCTTACTCTACTCTACTCTACTCTATTTTATTCTACTCTAGCCTAGATAAGCCTAACCTAGCCCTATCCTACTCTACTCTACTCTACTCTACTCTGCTCTAGCCTAGTCTAACCACGCCTAGCCTTGCCCAGCCTAATGTATCCAAACCAAACCTTGCCTAACCTAACCTAGCCTTTCTCTGCTCTACTCTACTCTAGTATACTATACTCTATTTTATTATACTTTAGCTTAGCTAATACTGACTTAGCTCTATGCCACTTTACTCTACTCTAGCCTAACATAGCCTATTCTAACCTAGTCTAGCCTAACCTAGCCTAGCCTAGCCCAGCCTTACTATACTCTACTCTACCCTACTTTACTCTAGCCTAGCCTACCCTTACTTTGCCTAGTCTAGCCTAGCCATGCTCTACTCTACTATACTCTTCTCTATTTTATTCTACTCTGGTAAAGGTAATCCTAACTTAGCTCTATGCTATCTTCTCTACTCTATTCTACCCTATCCTAACTAAGCTTAGCCTAACCTAGCCTAGCCTAGCCAAGACATACTATACTCTACTCTAGCCTAGCCTAGCCTATCCTAAACTAGCCTTAAGCTACTCTACTTTACTTTACTCTATTTGTTATACTTTAGCCTAGCTAAGCCTAACATTGCTCAATCCTACTTTATTTTGCTCTACTCTACTCTACTGTACTCTATTCTACTTTACTCTTCTCTACTCTATTATACTTTACTCCACTCTACTCTACAATACCCTGCTATACTTTTCTCTACTCTACTCTACTATACTGTGCTCCACTCTAGCCTAACCAAGCCTAGCCTAACCTAACCTATCTTAGCCTAACTTAACCTCACCTAGCCTAGCCTAGCCTTACTCTAATCTACTCTACGCTATATTTTATTCTACTCTAGACTAGCCAAGGCTAACCTAGCTTTATACTACTCTACTCTACCATACTTTACTCAAGCTTAACCAAGCCTAGCCTAGCCTTGTCTTTCCTAACATAGCCTAACCTTACCCAACCATATTCTACTCTACTCTACTATACTCTATGCTACTTCACTCAATATTGTCCTACTATACTCTAGCTTTCCCCAGCCTAGCCTAGCCAAGCCTAGTCTCTTCTAGCTTAGCCAAGCCTACCCTAACTTATCCTAGCCAAACCTCACCTAGCCTTACTCTAATCTACTCTACTCTTCTCTTGCTTACCCTATTTTACTTTACTCTAGCCTAACTTAGCTCTATGTTACTCTACTCCACTCTACTCTAGCCAAACCTTGCTAGCCTAGCCTAACCTAGCCATACTATAATCTAATTTACCCAACTCTAATCAACTCTACTTTAGCCTAGCCTAGCCTTACCTCACCTCGGTTTTAATCTACTCTACTCTACTCTATTTTATTCTACTCTAGCCTAGCTAAGCAAAACTTAGCTCTATGCTACTCTACTCTATTCTACTCTAACCTAAACTAGTCGAGCCTAACTTAGCTAGCCTAACCTAGCCTAGCATATCCTTACTATACTCAACTCTACCTTATCTGCTATATTCTACTCTAGCCTAGCATAGCTCGCCTTGCCTATCCTAGCCTAGCCTAACCTCACCTAGGCTCTACTCAAAATTGCTCTACTCAGTTCTATTCTACTCTGCTCCTCTCTGATCTACTCTACTCTGCTTCTCTCTACTTCTACTCTACTCTGCTCTACTATGCTCTACTCTATTCTACTCTACTTTGCTCTACTATGTTTTACTCTTCTCTACTCTACTCTACTCTGCTCTGGCTACTCTACTCTACTCTATTCTACTACATTATACACTACTCTACTCTACCCTACCCTAACCTACTGTAACCTAGCCTAACCTAACCCCACCTAGCCTAGCCTAACGTAGCCTTACTCTACTATACTCTAGTCTATTTTGTTCTACCCTAGTCTAGCTAAGCCAAACTTAACTATATAATATTGTACTCTATTTTAGGCTAACTTAGAATAGTATAGCTTTACCAAGCCTTACTACATTCTACTCTACTCTATTCTGCTCTACTATACTTCACTCTACTTTACTCTACTCTACTCTTGGTTAACTAGCCTAGCATAGCCTAACCTTGCCCAACCTAGCCAAACATAGCCAAGCTTGGTCTAGCCTAACATAATCTTTCCTTACCTAACCTCGCTTGGCTTAGCATCGCCTTATGCTACTCCACTCTACTTTACTCTATTGGACTCTACTCTATTTTATTCTACTCCAACCTTGCTAAGCCTAACTTAGCTATATGCTCCACTGCTCCACTCTAGCTTAACCTAGCCTAGCCTAGCCAAAACTTATTATACTCTACTCTATCCAACCCTACTATACTCTAGCCTAGCCTTGCCTGACCTAACTTGGCCCAGCCTAGCCTAACCTTACTCTATTCTGTTCTACTCTACAATACTTTGTTTTATTCAGCTCTAGCCTAGCTAAGCCTAACTTAACTCTATTCCACTCTACACTACTCTACTCTATCCTAACCTAACTTAGCCTTGCCTAATCTATCTTAGTCTAACCTAACCAAACTTAGCATAGCCATATTATACTCTACTCTACCCTACTCTATACTACTTTATAATAGGCTAGCCTAGCATAGCCTTGCCTAACCTGACCTAGCTTTGCCTAGCCTTACTCTACTCTATTTTACTCTACTCTAGCCTAGCTAAGCCTATCACAGCTTTCTACTACACAACTTTACCCGACTCTAGCAAATCCTAGCCAAGCCTAGCTTCGCCAACCCTAAGCTAGCCTAGCCTTCGCCAACTTTACTATACTCTACTTTACTTAACTCTACATTACTCTACTCTACTCGACTAGACTCTATCTTAGCCTAGCCTAGCCTAGTCTAGCCTAGCCTAGTCTAGCCTAGCCTAGCCTATCTTAGCCTAGCCTAACCCAACCTAGCCTAACCTATCCTAACCTAACCTCACCAAACCTAGCCTAGCATTACTCTACTCTACTCTACTTTACTCTAAACCACTCTACTCTATTTTATTCTACTCTAGCCTAGCTAAACCTAACTTAGCTCTGTGCTACTCTACAGCAGCCTAACCTAGCCTAGCTTAACCTAACCTTACCTAACCTAACCTGGCCTTGCTATACTCTACCTTAACCAACTCTACTCTACTATACTCTTACCTAGCCTAGCCTAGCCTCACCTAGGCTCTGCTCTACTCTGCTCTACTCTCCTTTGCTCTTCTCTACTCTGTTGAGCTCTTCTCTGCTATACACTACACTTTTCTTCTCTACTCTGCTCTACTTTGCATTGCTCTACTTTGTCCTGCTCTACTTTACTCAATTCTACTCCACCATACTCTAGCCTAGCCTAACCTAACTGAGCTCTACTCCACTCTATTCTTCTCTACATTACCCAACTCTATGTTACTTTACTCTAGCCTACCCTAGCCTAGCTAAGCATACCTTAGCCTAGCCTAACCAAGTTCTAATCTACTCTACTCTACTCTAGCCTAACCAAGCCTAACCTAGCTCTACTTTATTTTACTTTAGCCTAGCCTAACTTAGCTCTGCTTTTCTTTGCTCTACTTTCCTCTATTCTACTTTGTTATTCTCTACTCTTCCCTGCTCTGCTCTATTTTGCACTGCTCTACTCTATTCTATTATACTCTAGCCTAACCTAGCTTAGCCAAGCCTAATCTAGCTCTATTCTACTCTAATCTTCTCTACTCTACTCAGCTCTACTCTACTCTACTCTAGCCTAGCCTATCCAAGCCTAGCCTATCCTAGCCTAACTTATCCTAGACTAGCATAGCCTAACCTAGCTTTTCTCCACTCTAATCTACACTACTCCACTCTACTCTACTCTACTCTACTCTAACCTAGCCTAGCTTAACAAAACTTAACCTAGCTGTACTCTACAATAGTCAAGCCTTGCTTAGCCCAACCTAGCCTAATCTAGCTTTGCTCTACTCTACTCTACACTACTATACTTTACTCTACTCTACTCTACTCTACTCTACTCTTCTCTACTTTACTTTACTCTAATCATCGCTACTTTACTCTCACCTAGCCTAGCCTTGCTTGATCTAGCCCTACTCTACTCTACTCTAGCATAGCCTAGCCTAACCAAGTTCTGCTCTACTCTACACTACTCAACTCTAATCTTCTCTACCCTACTCTACTCTGCTTTGCTCTCCACTACTCTACTTAGCTCTGCTCTACTTTGCTCTGCTCTACTCTGCTCTACTCTACACTGCTCTCCTCTACTCTACTCTAGCTTTGCCTAGGCTCACCATGCCTAACCTAGCTCTACATTACTGTATTCTACTCTACTCTAGTCTTCTCTACTCTACTTTACTTTAACGTAGCCTAAACTTACCTTGCCAACCTTAGCCTAGCCTAACATAGCTCTACTCTCACCTCAACTCTACTCTACTCTACTCAAACCTAACCTAGCCTAGCCAAGCTAAACCTACCTCCACTCTACTCTAGCCTAGCCTCGCCTAACCTTCCTCTACTCTGCTCTGCTTTGCTCAGCCTTACTCTGCTCTGCTCTTCTCTACTCTACTCTACTTTGCTCTGCTTTGTTATGCTATGCTCTGCCCTACTTTGCTCTACTCTCCATTACTTTACTCTTCTCTACTCTGCTCTACTCTACTCTTCACTACTCTACTCGTCTTTACTCTAGTCTTGTTTAGCATAGCCAAGCCTAGCCTAACATAGCTTTACTCTGCACCACTTTATAATATGCTACTCTACTCTACTATACTCAACCCTAGCCAAGCCAAGCCTAGCCTACCCTAGCTTAGCTTTGCCTAGCCTAGCCTAGCCTAACCTAGCTCTACACTACTTTACTCTACTCGATTCTACTCTACTCTACTCTACTCTAACATAGCCTAGCCTAACCCAGCCAAACATAGCTCAACTCTATGATTGTCTAACCTAGCTCTACTCTGCTCTACTCTTCTCTAATCGAACCTAGCCTAGTCGAGCCTAGCATAGCCTAATCAAGCACTACTATACTCTACTCCACTCTACTATACTATACTCTACTCTATTCTGTACTACTCAAATCTATTCTACTTTACTCTACTCTACTCTAACCTAGGGTAGTCTAGCTAAGCCATGCCTAGCTAAACCTAACCCAGCTCTACTCTACTCCACTCTAATCTACTCTGCTCTATTCTACCCTACTCAACTCTGCTCTACTCAACTCTGCTCTGCTCTTCTCCACTCTACTCTACTCTAATCTACTCTACCCTAGTTTTCTTTGCTCTAAACTACTATACTCAACTGTAGCCTAGGTTAGCCTAACCGAGCTCTACTCTACTCTACTTTATTTTGCTCTACTATACTCTACTCTATGCAAGCCTAGCCTAGCTAAGCAAAACCTAGCTCTTCTCTACTATACTCAACTCTACTATAATGTACTCTACTTTGCTCTACTCTATGCTACTATACTCTACTCTGTAATACTCTGCTCTACTCCACTCTACTCTACTCTACTCTACTCAAACCTAGCCTCGCCTAACCTAACCTAGCTCTACTCTACTCTACTCTAGCCTAGCCTAGCCTAGCCAAGCCAAGCCTAGCCTAGGCTAACCTAATTCTACTATGCTCTTTTTTGCTCTACTTTACTCTACTATGTTCTGCTCATCTCTGCTCTGCTCTACTTTGCTATGCTCTACTGTATTCTGCTCTACTGTACTCTGCTATACTCTGCTTTGCTCTTCTCTACTCTGACCTAGCTTAGCTAGCTAATCCTAACCTAGCTCTACTCTACTCAACTTTGCTCTACTCTACATAGCTCTACTCCACTGTGCTCTGCTCTTCTTTGCTCATTTTAGCTCTGCTCTACACTACTCTACTCTGCTCTGCTCTATTATGCTCTAACATAGCCTAACCGATCCTAGCCTAATTTAGTTGTACTCTACATTACTCTATTCTACTCTACTTTACTATGCTTTGCTCTACTCTGCCCTATCCTACTCTTCTCCACTCTATACTACTCTACTCTAATCTAACATAATTGAGCTTTGGCTTTCCTAACGTAGCTCTACTTTACTTTATTCTACTTTACTCTAATCTTCTCTACTCTACTCTACTCTACTTTACTTTAGCCTAGTCTAGCTTTACCTACTTTACCTTAGCCTAACCTAACCTAGCTCTACTATACTCTCCTCGACTCTACTCTGCTCCACACAAAGCTAGCATAGCCTCACCCAACCTAACTCAACTCTACTTTACTCTATTCTACTCTAGCCTAGCCTATCCTAACCTAGCCTTACCTGGCTTTGCTATAATACACTCTACCCAGCTTTGCTCTGCTTTCATCTGCTCTACTCTGCTCAACACTACTCTACTATGCTCTACACTACTCTGCTTTGCTCTACTCTTCTCTACTCTTCTCTGTTCTAGTCCACTCTACTATACTCTACTCTAGCCTAGCCTAGCCTAGCCTAACTTAGCTATACTTTATTGTTCTCTATTCTACTCTATTCTACTTTACTCCACTATACACTACTCTACTCTACTCTACTCCATTCCACTCTACTCTAATCTAGCCTAGCCTAGCTTACCTTAGCTTGGCCTAGCCTAGCCTAACCCAACCTAACCTAGCTATATTCTACTCTACTCTACTCTACTCTACTCTACCCTACTATACTTTACAACACTCCAGCCTAGCCTAACCTAACTTAGCTCTACTTTATGCTACTCTACTCTACTCTACTCTACTCTATTCTACTCTACTCTATTCTACTCTACCGTAACCTTGCTTAGCATAACCTTACCTAACTTAGCTCTACTGAACTCTCCTTTAGCCTAGCCTAGCCTAAGTTAGCTATACTCTACTATATTCTTCTCTACTCTTCTCTTCTCTACTCTTCTATGCTCTACTCTGCTCAGCTCTACTCAATCTACTTTTCTCTGCTCTACTCTGCTCTGCTCTACTCTACTTTACTTTGCTCTACTCTTCTCTACTCTACTATACTCTATTCTACTTTACTATACTCTAGCCTAACCTAACTCTTCTCCACTCTACTCTACTCTACTCTACTCGTCTCTCTCCTAGCCTAGCATAGCGTAGCCTAACCTAGCCTTGCCAAACCTAGCTTTGCTCTGCTCTACTTTGCTTCGCTCTACTCTACTCTACTGTACTCTACTATAATATACTTTACTCTATTCAACTCTACTTTACTCTAACTTAGCATAGCATTGCCTAACCTAGCTCTACTCTACTTTACTCCACTCTACTCTAGCCAAGCTTAGCTTAGCCTAGCCAAACCTAGGTCTACTTTGCTCTACTCTACTCTGCTCTACTCCACTCTACTCTGCTCTACTCTAATCTTCTCTGCTCTATTCTTACTCTACCCTACTCTATTTTACTCTACTCTAGCCTAGCCTATCCTTACTCTATTCTATTATACATTATTCTACACTACTCTACTCTACTCAACTCTACTACACTCCACTCTACTCTACTCTATTCTAGCTTAGCTTAGCGTACCCAAGCCTAGCCTAGCTTAGCCAACCTAACCTAGCGCTATTCCACTCTACTCTACTCGACTATACTCTACATTACTCTACTCAAATCTGACTTAGCCTAGCTTAATCTAGCCTAACTATCTCTTTTATACTCTACTCTACTCAACTCTACTATACACTACTCTACTCTACTCTAGCCTAGCCTAACTAGATGTACTCTATTCTGCTTTGTGTTGCGCTACTCCCCTCTACTCTGCTCTACTCTCCTCTACCATACTCTACTCTGCTCTGCACCACTTTAGACTGCTCTATTCAATTCTACACTTCTTTACTCTATTCTGCTCTGCTCTACTTTGCTTTGCTCTACTCTCTTCTTCACTCCTCTCCTCTCCTCCCCTCTACTCTCCTCTGCTCTCCTCTCCTCTCCTCTACTTTACACTATTCTTCCCTACTCCACTCTTCTTTACTCTACTATAATCTACTCTACTCTACTCTATCTACGTTACTCTAGCCTAGCTTAGCCTTGCTTAATCTAGCTTTACTCTGCTCTACTTTACTCTACTCTACTCTAGCTTAGCTTAACCTCGCCAACCCTAACTTAGCTCTACTCCATTCTACTCTATCCTAGCCTATCTTAAGCTAGCTTTATGTTACTCTATTCTACTCTGCTCTTCTCTTCACTACTCCACTCTTCTCTACTCTGCTCCGCTCTACTCTACTTTACTCTACTCTGTTCTTCTCTACTCTGTTATACTCTACTCTACTTTGCTCAGCTCTTCTCTACTCAACTGTACTCTACTCTACTCTACTCTAGCCTAGCCTAGCCTAACTCTACTCCACTCTACTCTACTCTATTATACTCTACTCTATGCATCTCTCACCTAAACTAGCCTAGCCTAACCTAACCTAACCTAGCTAAACTTAGCTCTACTCTACTATACTTTGCTTTGCTCTACTCTACTCTAACATACTTTACTCTATTCAACTCTACTTTAATCTAACTGAGCATAGTCTTTCAAAACTTAGCTCTACTCTACTCTACTCGACTGTAGCCAAGCCTAGCCTAGCCTAGCTCTACTCTACTCTTCTCTACTTTGCTCTTCTCTACCCTACTCTACTCTACTATGCTCTTCTCTACTCTGCTCTCCTCTATTCTACTCTATTCTATTCTACTCTAGCCTAACCAAGCCTTGCTTATACTAACTCTACTTTACTATACACTATTCTACACTACTCTACTCTGCTCCACACTACTCGACTCTACACTACTCCACCCCACTCTACTCTACTCTGGCATAGCCTTACCTAGCCTCACTTAGCTTAGCCCAACCTAACCTAGCTCTATTCCACTCTATACTCTGCTCTACTATACTCTACTCTACTCTACTCTAACTTAGCCAAGCTTAACCTAGCCAAACCTAGCTCTATTATACTTTACTCTACTCTATTCTACTCTATTCTGCCATACTCTACTCTACTCTAGCCTAGCCTAGCCTAACTAGACATACTCTACTCTGCTTTGCTTTTCTCTACTCTGCTCTGCTTTTCTCTACTCTGTCTTGCTTTTCTGTACTCTGCACTACTCCCCTCTACTATGCTCTACTCTACTCTACCTTACTCTACTCTGCTCTGCACTACTTTGTTATACTCTGTTCTATTCTGCTATGCTCTACTCTATTCTGCTCTACTTTGTTCTCTTCTTGTCTTCTATCCTCTCATCTCCTCCCCTCTCCTCTTCTCTCCTCTCCTCTCCTCTACACTATTCTACCCTACTCCACTCTTCTCTACTCTACTCTAATCAACTCTATTCTACTTTATTCTATTCTACTCTACTCTAGCCTAACCTAATCTAGCTTTACTCTACTCTAATCAACTCTACTATACTCTAGCCTCGCTTAGCCTAGTTTAGCCTAGCCTACCCTAGCCTACACTAACCTAACCTAGCTTTACACTTCTATACTCTATAGTACTCTACTCTACTATACTCTACACTACTCTATTCTATCATAGCCTATCTTTACCTAACCTAGCTTTTCTCTACATTGCATGACTCCACTCTACTCTACTCTATTTTCTTCTACTCTGCTCTATTCTACTTTGCCCCTCTCCTCTACTCTGCTATGCTCTACTCTACTCTACTCTACTCTCCTCTCCTCTCCTCTATTCTACTTTAGTCTGCTCTACTCTACTCCACTCTATTCTACTCTACTCTACTCTAATGTACTCTACTCTACTCTACTCTACCCAACTCTGCTCTACTCTAACCTAGCCTAGCCTTTCCTACCCTAGCCTAACGTAGCTCTAACCTACTCTACACTACTATAAAATAATATTCTATACTCTAAACTCCTCTATACTACTCTATTATACTATTCTCTACTCTACTCTACTCTACTCAACTCTTCTCTACTCTATCCTAGCATAGCTTTGCTTAAGCTAGCTCTACTCTGCTCTATTTTACTCTGCTATGCTTTACTCTGCCCTACTATGCTCTCCTCTAAGAAACTTTGCTCTTCTCTTCTTTGCACTGCCCTGCTTTGCTTCGTTTTACTCTACTCTAGCCTAGCTTAACCTAGCTCTACTCTACTCTACTCTTTCCTAGCCTAACGTAACCTAGCCTTCCCAAGCTTAGCCTAGCTTTATATAGCTCTACTCTACTCTACTCTACTATACTCTATTATAGTCTACTCTATTATACTCTACTCTATTATACTCTAACCTAGCCTAGCCTAGCCTTATCTCTGCATGCTTAAACTAACCTAGCTCTACTTTCTTCTGCTCTACTCTGCTCTATTTTGCTCTTCTCTACTTTGCTTTGCTTTGCTCTACTTTGCTCTACTCTACTCTATTCTACTCTACTCTACTCCATGCTATTCTACTCTACTAACCTCTACTCTACTCTACTCTAGCCTAGCCTAACCTAACTTAGCTCTGCTCTTCTCTTTTTTGCTTTGCCCTTCTTTGCTCTACTCTACTTTGCTCTACTATGCTCTACTTTTCTTTACTCTGCTCTGCTCAACTCTACTCTGCTTTACTCTACTCTGCTTAACTCTATTGTACTTTACTCTGGCCTAACCTTGCCTAGCCTAGCATAACCTAGCTCTACTCCACTCTACTTCACTCTCCTATTCTCTACTCTACACTACTATACACTACTCTACTTTACTCTAACCTAGCCTAACCTAACCTACCCTAACCTTTCTCAACCCTTCCCTACTCTAGCCTAGCCTAACCCAGCCTACCCTAGCTAATCCTAGCTCAGCTTAGCTCTACTCTACTTTACTCTATCTAGCTCTGCTTTGCTATACTCCACTTTGCTATGCTCTTCTCTACTTTGCTCTACTCTACCCTACTCTGCTTTGCTCTGCTCTACTCAACTCTACTATACTCTATTATATTATAACCTAGCTTAGCCTAGCCTAGCCTAACCTAACCTAACCTAGCTCTTCTCTACTCTATTATACTCCACTTTCCATTACTATACTATACTATACTTTACTCTACTCTATTCTACTCTACTCTACTCTACTCTTCTCTATTCTACTCTACTCTACTCTACTCTACTATGCTCTACTCTAACCTAGCATAGCCTAGCCTCGCTTAGCTTAGCATAGCCTAACCTAACTCTACTATAATCTACCTTGCTCTCCCCAACTCTACCCTACTCTTTTCAACTATGCTCTGCTCTATGCTACCATCCTCTGCTCTGTATTGCTCTGCTTTGCTCTACTTTGCTCTGCTCTGCTCTACTCTACTCTAATCTACTAGGTTGTACTCTACTATACTCTACTCTAGCTTGGCTTAGCCAAGCCTAGCCTAGCCTAACCATGATATACTCTACTCTACTTTACTCTAACATAGCTTATCTTAGCTTACCCTAGCCTAGCCTTGTATAACATAGCTCTACTCTAATCTACTTTACTCTAATCTACTAAACTTTACTTTACTCTACTCTACTAAACTCTACTTTACTCTACTCTACTCTAACATAGCCTATACTAGCCTCGCCAAGCCTTAGTTCGCCTAACCTAGTCTTGCTTAGCCTAACCTTGCTCTACTCTGCTTGGCTCTGCTCTACAATGCTCTGCTCTGCTCTTCTCTACTCTGTTCTACTCTGCTCTACTCTGTTCAACTCTGGTCCACTCTTTTTTGCTCTGCTCTACTCTATAATGCTCTACTCTACTCTACCCTATTCCATTCTATTGTACTCTATCCTAGCCTTGCCTTGCATTAGTTTACTCTACTCTTTTATACTCTACTCTACTATGCTCCAGCATAACCTAGTATACCCTAACTTAGCTTGCCTAGCCTAGCCAAACCTAGCTCTACTCTACTCTACTCTATAATACTCTACTCTAACCTAACTTAACCTAGCTCTACTCTACTCTCTACTAGCCTAGCCTAACTTAGCCTAGCTTAGCCTAGCTTAGCCTAGCTTAGCCTAGCTTAGCCTAACTTAGCTCTGCTCTACTCTACTCTATCTTAGTCTACCCTACTCTACTTTACTCTGCTCTACTCTACTCTGCTCTACTCTACTATTATCTTCTCTGCTCTGCTCTACTTTGCTTTTCTCTACTCTCTTCTGCTCTTTTTTGCTCTGCTCTACTTTACTTTACTCTACTATACTCTAGCCTATTTTAACGTATCCTAACCTCGCCTAACCTTGCTTTACTTTACTTAATTCTACTCTACTCTACTCTATTCTAGCCTAGCTTAGCCTAGCCTATGATAGCCAAGCCTTTATTAGCCTACCTTAACCTAGCTATGCTCTACTCTATTCTACTATACTCAACTCTACTCTAGTCTACTCTACTCCACTCTACTCTACCTTACACTACTCTACTCCACTTTACTCAAGTCTCTTCTACTCTAACGAGCTTCGCCTAACCAAGCTGTACTCTACTCTACTCTATCCAATCCTAACATAGCCTAACCTAGTTGTGCTCTTCTCAAATCCACTCTGCTCTACCCTGCTCTACTTTGCTCTACTCCACTTTACTCTGCTCTATTCTACTATGCTCTACTTTTCCCTTCTCTATTATGCACTACACTACTCAACTGTACTCTAATCTACTTTGCCCTCCTCTACTCTACTCTACCCTACTCCACCCTACTCTACTTTACTCTACTCTACTCTACTCTACCATACTATACTCTACTATAGCCTAGCCTAACCTAGCTTAGCTTAGCAAAAACCTAGCTTTACTCTACTATACTCATCTCTACTCTATTATACTATACTATACTCTACTCTACTCTACTCTATTCTATGCTACTTTAACCTTGCCTAGCATAGCTTAGCCTAACTTAGCTCTACTCTACTCCACTAAGCTCCTCTCTACTATACTCTACTCTGCTCTACTCTGCCCTACCCTTCCCTACTCCACCTACTCTTCTCTGATGTATTCTACTCTGCTCTACTCTGCTTTGTTTACTCTTCTCTACTTTACTCTATGCTGTTGTACTCTATTATACTCTAGCCTAGCCTAGCCTAGCCTAATTGAGCTCTATTCTACTATACTCCACTATACTCTACTCTACTCTACTCCATACTACTCCACTTTACTCTACTAGATGCTATCCTAGCTTAGCCTTGCCTACCTCCCTAGCTCTACCCTACTTTACTCCACTCTACTCTACTTTACTCTACTCTACTCTCGTAATATAGCCCTACTCTACCATAATCTACTCTAGCTTAGCTTAAGTTAGGATAGCCTAACCTAGCTCTACTCTGCTCGATTCTACCATACTTTTCTTTGCTCTACTCTACTCATCTCTAGTCCACTTTGCTTTGCTCTACTCTGCTCAACTCTACTTTACTCAGCTCTTCTTTACTCTACTCTAATATGCTCTACTCTATTGCACCCTTGCCTTGCATAGCCTATCCTAACCAAGCTCTACTATTCTCTACTCTACTCTACTCTAGCTAGACTAGCCTAACCTTGCCTCGACTAGCCTACCCAAACCTAGCTCTACTCTACCCTACTCTACTTTACTCTAACCTAGCCTAGCCTAGCTTATCCTAACTAGCTCTACTCTACTCTACTTTGGACTAGCCTTGCTTAACCTAGCCTAACCTAGCTCTACTCTGGTATGCGTTGCTCGTCTTTACTCTGCTCTGCTCTACTTTGCTCTAGTTCCCTCTACTTTGCACTACTCTGCTCTGCTCTACTCATCTTTGCTCCACTCTGCTTTACTTTGCCCTACTCTACTCTACTATATTCTACTCTGCTCTATTGTATTGTAGCCTGGCTTAGCCTAATCTAGCTCTTCTCTACTCTACTCTACTCTGCTCTACTCCACTCTACTTTAGCCTAGCCTACACATGCCTAGCCTGGCCTAGCATTGCTCTACTTTACTCAACTTTACTCTACTCTACTCAAATCTACTCTATTCTACTATACTCGACTCTACTCTACTCTGCTTTACTACGACCTAGCCTAGCCAAGCCTATCCTTGCTCTACTCAACTCTACTTTACTCTAACCTAGCGTAGCCTAGCCTAATCGATCTCTGCTTTGCTCTACTCTGCTCTACTCTACTTTACTCTATTCTACTATGCTCTACTCTGCTTTGCTTTACTCAACTCATCTCTACTTTACTCTACCCTACTCTACTCTACTCTACTCTACTCTTACAAAGCTTAGCCTAGCATTGCCCAACCTCGCCTAAATTAGCTCTACTCCACTCTACTCTAAACTAGCCTAAGCTAACCTAGCCAAGCTTTCCCTCACCTAGCCTAGCCTAGCCTAATCTAGCTTTACTCTACTTTACTAGACTCAATTGCACTCTACTCTACTATACTCTACTCTAGCCTAGCCTAACCTAGCTCTGCTCTACTATTCTCCATTATGCTTTTCTCTACTCTACTTTGCCATACTTTTCTCTTCTTTACTATGTTCTCCTCTACTGTGCTTTGCTCTACTCTACTCTACTCTGCTCTATATTACTTTACTCTGCTCTACTCTGCTCTACTCTACTCTATACTGCTTTGTTTTGCTCTACTATGCTATACTCTACTCTACTCTACTCTACTCTAATCTACTCTACTCTACTCTACCCTACTTTACTTTACTCTACTCTATTTAAACTAACCTAGCTCTACTTTGCTTTACTCTACTCTAAAAATCTTGCCTAGCCCAACCTAGCTTAGCCTTGCCTAGTTTAACGTAACTTAGCTCAGCTTTGCTTTACTCTACCCTACACTACTCTACTTTACTCTACACTACTATATAATAACTAGCCTTGCTTAGCCTAGCCTAACCTAGCTCACCTTAACTTTGCTCTACTCTACTCTACTCTACTCTGCTCCACTCAACTCAACTTTGTCATGCTCTACTCTACAATGTTTTGCTCTACTTGACTCTACTCTACCCTACTCTACTCTACTCTACTCTAGCATAATTTAGCCTAGCCTATGCTAACCCTACTCTACTCTACTCTAACCTAGCATAGACTAACCTTGCCTAGCCAAGCCTATTCTACCTCTGCTCAGCTCTACTCTACTCTTCTTTGCTCTATTCTACTATGCTCTACTCTACTCTATTCTTCTCTACTCATTTTTACTATACTTAACTCTCCTTTACTCAATCATACTCTTGCCTAGCATAGCCTAACCTAGCTCTACTCTACTCTCTGGGCTATGCTAACCTTGCCTAGCTTAGCCTAACCTAGCTCTACTCTACTCTACTCACTCTACTCTGGTCCACTCTGCTCTACTCTACTCTCCTCTACTCTGCTCTACTCAGCTCTCCTCTCCTCTCCCCTACTCTGCTTTGCTCTAGTTTACTCTACTCCACTCTATTCTGCTCTCCTCCACTCTTCTCTATTCTACTCTACTCTACTCTAGTCGAGCCTAGCCTAACCCAGCTCTACTCCACTTTACTTTACTCTACACTTTCGTAATAACTTTACTCAACTCAACGCTAATCTACTCTAACCTAGGATAGCCTCACCTAACCTAGCTTTATACTACTTTAGCCTAGCCTTGCATAACCTAGCTCTACTCTACTATTCTCTGCTTTGCTCTGCACTTCCCTACTTTACTATGCTTTGCTCTATTCTACTGTACTTTGGTTTATAATACTATAGAGTAGCCTTGCCTAGCCTAACCTAACCTAGCTTTACTCTAATCTACTCTACTGTACTCTAGCCTAGCATAACCAAGCCTAGCCTATCTTAGCTCTTCTCTACTCTGCTTTGCTCAACTCTGCTATTCTCTACTCTACTCTACTCTACTAAGCTTTACTATGCTCTGCTCTACTCATCACTGCTCTATTATACTTAACAAAGCTCTGCTCTGCTCTACACAAGTCTGCTCTGCTATGCTCTACTTTACTCCATTCTAGCATACTCTACTCTACTCTAACCTTGCCTAACATAACCTAGCCTAGCATAGGTTAGCCTTGCTTAACCTAACTTAAATCTACTTTACTTTATTTCTCTCTGCTCTACTATACTTATCTCTTTTTTGCTCTCTTCTGCTCTACCCAACTCTAATTTACTCATCTCTACTGCTCTAATCTACTCTGCACTATTCTACTCTACTCCACTCTACTCCAACCTAGCCTAACCTAGCCACTCTAGCCAAGCTTAGCATAGCCTAACCTTACTCTTCTCTACTCTACTCTACTCTACCTTGCACTGCTCTACTCTACTCTGCTCTGCTTTGCTCTACTCTACTCTTCTCTAGTCTACTCTAGCTTCGTTTAGCCTAACCTAGCTATACTCTACTCTGCTCAAGTCTACTCTACTCTATTCTATTTTATTATACTCTAGCCTAGCCTAGAATTACTTAACCTATATAAGCTTAGCTAATCTTAGCCTAACTTAGCTCTACTTTACTCTAATCTACTCTCCTCTAATCTACTCTACTAAGCTCTACACTACTCTACTCTAACTTAGCCTAACCTAACCTAGCCTAATATAGCTCTACTCTACCCTACTATACTCTACCCTAGCTTAGCTTAGCTTAGCTTAGCTTATCTTAGCTTAGCCTAGCTTAACCTAACTCTGCTCTGCTTAGCTCTACTCTACTCTGCTCTACTCTACTCCACTCTACTTTAGCATAGTCTAGCCTAGCCAATCTAACTTAGCCTAGCCTAACCTTACGTAGCGCTATTCTACTCTGCTTTACTCTAAACTACTCTACTCTAGCCTAACCTAGCCAAGCATATCCTAGCCTAGCCAAACCATGCTCTGCTTTACTCTACTCTGCTATATTCTTCTCTACTTTGCTTTGCTCTGCTCTTCTCTGTTCTATTTTTCTATGCTCTATTCTACTCTACTTTACTCTACTCTACTCTATTCTGCTCTGCTCTACTTTATTTTACTATTCTTTAGCCTAGCCTAGCCTAACCAAACCAGCTATACTCTACTTTTCTCCACTCTACTCAACTCTACTCTACTCTAACCTAGCCTAATCTAGCCTAGCCTAGCTTAGCCTCACCTAGCCTAACCAAACCTAGCTCAGCTCTACTCTATTCCACTCTACTCTACTCTAATCTACTTTACTCTACTCAACTCTACTTTAGCCTAGCCTACCCTAGCTTGGCATAGCCTAACAAAGCTCTACTCTACTCTACTCTGCTTTTTTATACTCAGCTATCCATTGCTGTGCTCTACTACCCTTTATTATACTTTTTGCCAGCAAAGCCTAACCTTGCTCAACTCTACTCTACTCTACTCAGCACTACTCTACTCTACTTTACTCTTGCCTATCCAGGCCTACCCTAGCCTAGCCTAGCATTACTTAGCTCTACTCTACTCTACTCTACTATACTCCACTCTATTTTAGAATAGCCGAGCCTAGCCAGTCTAACCTAGCCTAGCCTAGTCAAGCTTAACCTAACTTAGCTCTACTCTACTCTACTTTACTCTACTCTACTCTACTCTAACTTAGCTTAGCCTTTCCTAGCATAACCTACCTCTCATCTACTCTATTCTACTTTAATTTGCTCTACTCTCCTCTGCTCTGCTTTGCTCCACTCCACTCTACTCTACTCAACTCAGCTCTACTCTACTCTTCTCTACTCTATTCTACTCTGCTCCACTCTGCTCTACTCTACTCCACTCTACTCTGCTCTACTCTACTTTGCTCTGCTCTACTCTACTCTACTTTATTTTACTCTACTATGTTATGCTCTACTCTACTCTACTCTACTCTACTAAGCTCAGCTCTACTCTACTCAGCTCAGCTTAGCTCTACTATGTACTACTCTACTTTGCTACGGTCTACATTACTCTACTCAACTTTACTCTTCTCTACTCTACTCTACACTACTATACTCTACTCTAGCCAAGCTTAGTTTAGCATAGCCTAACTTAGCTTTACTCTGCTTTGCTCTACTCTGCTCTACTCAGCTCTACAATGCTCTACTGTACTCTACCTTACCCTGTTCTGCTTTATTTTACTATACTCTATTATACTCTAGCCTAGCCTTGCCTAACCTAGCTCTTTAATCGACTCTACTTTACTCTACTTGACTCTAGCCAAGCGTAGCCTATCCTAGCCTACCTAAGGCTAACCATGCTTAACCTAGCTCTACTATACTATACTCTATTTTACTCTACTCTACTCTACTCTACCTTGTTATGCAATGCTCTACACTACTCTACTCTACTCTACCCTCATCTGCTCTACTCTACTCTACTCTACTCTTTTATACTCTAGCCTAGCCTCGCCTAACCTTGCTCTACTCTACTCTACTTGACTCTATTCTACTCTACTATATCCAAGCCTAGCCTTGCCTAACTTAGCCTAACCTAGCCAAGCCTCGTCAAGCCCAGCCTTATGTAACCCAGCTCTACTCTACTCTACTCTACTCTCCTAATGTCTACTCAACTCTACTCTACTATACTCTAAACAAGCCTAGCCTAGCTTAACTTAGCTGTATTCTACTCTACTCTAGTCGAGCTTAGCCTAGGCAAACCTATCTCTACTCTACTCTATTATGCTCTACTATGCTCTGCTCTGCTCTGCTCTACTCTACTCTACTCTGCTCCTCTCTACTCTGCTCTGCTCTACTTTACTCTACTCTACTCTACTTTACTCTACTCATGCCTTGTTTAGCCTAACCTAACCAAATTCTACTCTATAACACTCAACTCTACTCTAATATGCTCTAGGCTTGCCTAGCCTAACCTAGCTCTACTTAGCTTTGCTCTACTATGCTCTTCTCTATTGTAGTTTACTTTACTTTGCTTAGCTTAGCACTCCTCTTTTCTACTCTTCTCGACTCTGCTCCACTCTACTTTGCTCTGTGCTCCTCTACTCTACTCTACTCTACATTGCTATACTCTTGCCTAGCCTAACCTAACCTAGCTCTGCTCTACACTAGTCTTCTCTACTATACTTTACTCAAGCCTAGCCTGACCTTGCCTAGCATAGCCTAGCCTAGCCTAACCTTGCTCTACACTGCTCTACTCTACTTTGCTTTGCTCTACTCTATTATGCTCAACACTGCTCTACTTTTCTCTACTTAGTTCTACTCTTCTCTACTTTGCTCTACTCTACTCTACTCTACTCTACACTCCTCTGCTCTGCTATACTCTCCTCTACTCTACTCAACAACACTCTTTGCTACTCTACTCTACTCTAACCTAGCCTAGCCTAACCTACCTCTGCACTTTTTTGCTCTGCATTACTCTATTATGTCTTGCTCTGCTCTACTCTGCTTTCCTATGCTCTACCATGCTTAGCTTACTCTACTCAATTATACTTTACCTTACTCAACTCTAACCTAGCCTAGCCTAGATTATCGTTGCCTAGCCAAACCTCACCAAACCTAGCTCAACTTTACTCTACCCTGTTCTACTTTACTCTACTCTAGCTTAGAATAGCCTAACTAGCCTAGCCTTACCTAACTTTACTCTACTCTACTCTAATATACTATACTCTACTCTACTTTACTTTACTCTACTCTACTCTGCTCTACTCTACTCTACTTTACTCTAACCTTGCCTTGCCTAGCCTAGCTTAGTATAGCTTTGCCTAACCTAGCACTACTATGCTTTGCTCGACTCTACTTTGCTCTGCTCTTTTTTTTTCTACTCTTTTCTACTCTATTCTAGCCTAACCTAGCTCTGCTCTACTTTACTCAACTTTACACTACTCTACTTTAACCTAACCTAACCTAGCTCTTCTCTACTCTACTCTACTCTAACATAGCCTAGCCAAGCCTACCCTAACCTTGCTATATTCTACTCTACTCTACTCTACTCAAGACTAGCCTAGCTTGACCTAGCCTGGCAAAGCCTCGCCTATCCTAACCAAGTTATGCTCTACTCTACTCTACTTTGCTCTACTCTACTCTACTCTGCACTACTTCGTCATGCATTTTTTGACTCTTCTATGCATCTCTACTCTGCTATGCATTTCTCTACTCTACTATGCATTTCTCTACATTGCTCTACTCTACTCTACTATATTCAACTCTACTCTGCTCTACTCTACTCTCCTCTACTCTTGTGAATTCTACTCCACTCTACTCTAGCCTAGCCTAGCCTAGCTCTACTCTGCTCTACTCTACACTACTCCGCTCTGCTCTGCTCTACTCTTCTTTGCTACTCTAGACAAGCCTAGTCTAATTGAGCTCTACTATACTCTACTCTTCTCAATGTTACTTTACTCTAGCATAACTTAACCTAGCCTAGCCTTACCTAACTCTATTATACTCTACCCTACTCTATTATAATCTACTCTACTCTTCCCTACTTTACTCTGCTATAGTATACACTACTATAGTCTATTCTACTCTACTCTAATCTAGCTTAGCTTATCCTTGCACTGTGCTTCTCTACTGTACTCTAGCCTACCCTCACCTTGCTTAGCCTAACCAAGCTCTTCTTTGCACTGCTTTGGTCTACTCTACTCCGCTTTGCTCTGCTCTACTCTACTATACTCTACATTGCTCAACTCCGCTCAACTATACTCTACTTTACTCTCCTTTCTAACACTCTAGCTTAGCCCTATTTAGTCTAACCTAACATAGCTCTTCTTTACTCTACACTACTCTACTCTAGCCTAGGTTAGCCTAGCCTATCCTTTCCTATCCTAGCCTAGCCTAGCTTAGCCTAGCTTAGCCCTATCAAACCTAGCTCTACTCTACTCTACTTTACTCTACTCTACTCTACTCTAACCTAGCCTAACCTAGGTCTACTCTACTCTAATCTACTTTATTTTACTCTACCCTTCTTTATTTTAGCCTAAGCAAGCCTAGATTAGCCTAACTTAAGCTCTGCTCTGCTCTACTCTACTTTGCTCCACTCTACTATGTTCTGCTCTACCCTGATTTTCTCTGTTTTACTATGCTCTACTCTATTTTTTTCTCTACTTTGCTCTACTCTACTTTGCTCTGCTATGCTCTACTCTGCTCTTCTCTACTCTTCTTTACTCTACTCTACTCTACTCTACTACACTCTATTCTACTCAACCCTTGACTACTCTAGCCTACTTTTGCCTAGCTTATCTTAACCTAGCCTAAGCTAGCTCAACTTTGCTTACTCTACTTTACCCTGCTCTACTTTACTCTACTCAAGCTTAGCCCTTGCCGAGCTTTCCCTAGCCTAGCCTAGCATAGCCTAGTGTATCCTAACCTAGCTCTACTCTACTTTACTCTCCTCAACTCTATTATACTCTACTCTACTATTCTCTACTCTAACTTTACCTAGCCTAACCTAACCTTACTCTACTCTACTCTATTCTACTATAATCTACTCTAGTCTAGCCTAGCATAACCAAGCCTAGCTTAACTTCACTCTGCTCTATTTTGCTCTTCTTTGCTCTGCTTTGCTCTATTGTGCTCTACTTTGCTCTACTCTACTCTACTCTACTCTATTATACTCTAGCCTAGCCTAGCCTAACCTAGCCCTACACTACTCTACTATATTCTACTCTAGTCTACTCTTCTTTACTGTACTTTGGCTAGCCTTGCTTAACCTAGCTCTACTCAACTCTACTCTACTCTACTCTATTATACTCAACTCTAGCCTAGCTTAGCATAGCCTAGCCTAGCCTAACCAAGCTTTATTTTGATCTACTATACTCTGCTTTGCTCTACTCTTCTTTGCTCTTCTTTTCTCTACTCTACTCTACTCTCCTCTGCTACGTTATGCTCTTATCTCCTCTATTATGGTCTACTTTGCTTTGCTATGCTCTACTCTGCTCTGCTCTCCTCCTCTCTACTCTACTATTCTTTGGGCTGCTTTTCTTTGCTCTATTCTGCTCTTCACTACTCTGCTCTACTCTACTATGCTCTACTCGACTCTGCTCTACTCTGTTCTTCTCTCCTCACCTCTCCTCACCACTCCTCTCCTCTCTTCTCCTCTCCTCTCCTCTACTCTCCTTTCCTCTCCTTTGCTCTACTCTACTCTACTCTACTCCACTCTACTCTACTCGACTTTACTTGTTTTTACTCTACTCTATTCTACTCTAATCTAGTCTACTCTATTAAACTCTACTCTGCTTTAGCCTAACCAAGCCTAGCCTTATCTAACATAGCACTACTCTACTATACTCTACTCTATTCTAGCCTAGCCTAGCCAACCCTTACCGAGGCCAGCATAACCTTGCTCAACTCTACTTTACTTTGCCATACTCTGCTCTATTCCACTCTACTCTAGAATATCCTAGCCTAGCCTAACCTAGCTTAGAATAACCTTACTCTATTCTACCCTACTCTTCTTTGCTCTGCTCTACATTACTCTGCTATGCTCTTCTACTTTACCTAGCTTTGCTTTGCTCTGCTCTGCTCTGCTCTCATCTACTCTACTATACTCTTCTCTACTCTACTTTACTCTACTCTACTCTAATCAACTCTACTATATTCTACTCTAACCTAACCTACCAAAACCCTGCTCAATTCTACTCTACTCTACTCTACTCTACTCTAGCCTACCCTAGCTTACCCTAGCCTACCTTAGCCTAGCTTAGCCAAGCCTAGCATAGCCTAGCTCTACTCTATAATACTATACTCTACTATACTCTAACCTAGCTTAGCTTAGCCTAACCAAGAATTATTCTACTCTGCTCTACTTAACTTATGCCTTCCTTAGCCTAGCTTAACCTTGCCTAACCTAGCTCTACTCTGCTCTGCCACTCTCTGCTCTGCTACGCTATGCTTTGCCCTGCTCTAGACTTCTCCGCTCTACTCTACTCTGCTCTGTTCGACTCTTCTCTACTCTACTCTACTCATTACTCTAGCCTATCCTTGCTTAGCTTAGCCTTACCTCACCTTACTCTACTCTAGTCTACTATACTTTACTTTACTCTAGCTTAGCCTAGCCTAGCCTAGCCTTGCCTAGCTCACCATAACCTTGCCTAGCCTAGCCTAGCCTTGCCTTGCTTGGCCAAGACTAATGTAGCTCTACTCTACTCTAGTAAACTCTACTTTACTCTACTCTCTTTGGCTCTACTCTACTCTAACCAGCTCTTCACTGCTCTATTATGCTAAGCTTTACTCTGCTCTACTCTTCTCTGCTCAGCTCTACTCTACTATATTATACTATACTCTACTCTACTATACTCTAGCCTAGCCTAGCCTAACCTAGTTATACCCTACTGTAATCTACTCTACTCTACTAAACTTTACTTAACTCTAACCTAGCCTAGCCTAACTTACCTCTGCTTTGCTTTGCTCTGCTATGCTATTCTCTTCCCTGTTCTCCTCTACTCTCCTCTACTCAACTCTACTCTACTTTACTCCACTCTACTCTACTCTACTCTAGTCTAGCCTAGTCGAGCCTAACTTACCCTATCCAAGCCTATCCAAGCCTAACCAAGCCCAACTATACTTTACTCAACTCTTATATAAACTACTCTATTCTACTCTACTCTAACCTATTCTAGCCTAGCCCAACCTAGTTCTACTCTACTCTACTCTAGCCTAGCCAAGCCTAGCCTAGCCTAACTCTATCTTGCTTTGCTCTACTCTACTCTACTCTGCTCTGCTCTACTCTACTACACTTTTCTTTGCTCTTCTCTACACAGCTCTACTCTTTTCTATTCTACTATACTTTAACCTTGCTTAGACTAACCAAACTCTACTCTACTCTACTCTACTTTGTTCTACTCTACTCTACTTTAACCTAGTCAAGCCTACCCTCACCCAACCTAACCTATCCTAGCTTAGCCCAACCTAACCTAGCTCTAGTCAACTCTACTCTAGTCTACTCTATTCAAATCTACTCTACTCTATTCTAACCTAGCCTAGCCTAACCAATCTTAACATAGCTCTACTCTACTTAACTCTATGCTACTTTACTCTACTCGAGCATAGAAAAACCCAGCAAAACCTAGCTCTACTTTACTCTACCCTGCTCTGCTTAATTTTACTCTGCTCTCCTTTTCTCTACTCTGCTCTGCTCTACTCTACTCTGCTCTACTCTGCTCTACTCTACTCTACTCTACTTTCTTCTACTCTTCTCTACTCTACTATACTCTATTGTACTATACTATACTATATTCTACTCTACTCTGCTCTCCTCTCATCTCCGCTCCTCCCCTCTACTCTACTCAACTTTACTATACTCCACTCTACATTACTCTACTCTAATTTACTCATCTCTACTCTACTCTACTCTACTCTACTCTAACCTAGCCTAGTCTAGCTCTACTCTACTCTACTATATTATACTCTACTCTAAGCTAGCCTAGCCTAGCCTACCGTAGCCTAACCTAGCCAACCATAGCCTGGCCTAACCTAGCTCTACTCTACTCTACTCTACACAACTATACTCTACTCTACTCTACTCTATCTTAACCTAGCCTAACCTATCCTAGCTTTGCTCTACTCTACTATGTTATACTCTATTTTGCTCTACACTACTCTACTAAACTCTGCTCTTCTATTCTACTCTATTCTACTCTACTCTACTCTCCTCTACTCTCCTCTACTCTATTCTGCTCAACTATACTCCACCCTACTCTAATCTACTCTACTTTACTGTACTCTACTCATCTTTATTCTACTTACTCTGCTCTACTCTACTCTACTTTACTCTACTCAAGCCTACCCTAGCCTAGCCTAGCCTAACCAAGCTATACTCTACTCTACTCTACTCTACTCTATTCTTCTCTAATCTACCCAAGCCAATCCTAGCCTAGCTTAGCATACCCTAGCCTAACCTAACCTCGCTCTTCTCTACTCTAGCCTAGCCTTGGCTAGCCTACCCTAACATTTCCTAGCCAAACCTAGCCCATCTCTACTATACTCTACTCTACTTTAGCTTCACCTTGCCTAGCCAAGCCTAGACTAACCTAGCATAGCCTTGCTTAGCCTAAACTAGCTCTACTATACTCTTCTCTTCTCCACTATGCTCTGTTCTACTCTACTCTTCTTTGTTTACTCCACTCTACCCTGCTCTACTCTACTCTACTCTGTTTTACTCTGTACTCTAGCCTAGCTTAGCTTAGTATAGCATAACTGAGATTTACTCTACTCTATCGTACTCTACTTTACCCTACTCTAGCCTAGCTTTGCCTAGCCCTCCATAGCATAGCCTAGCCTACCCCAACGTAGCTGTACTTTACCCAAATCTAATCCACACTACTCTACTTTACTAGGCTCTGCTCTACTCTACTCTAACCTAGCCTAGCCTAGCCAAGCTTAACCTTGCTTACCCTAACCTAGCCTTGCCTAAGTGAGCTTTCCTCTTCTCTACCCTACTCTACTCTTCTTTACTCTACTCTACTCTACTCTGCTCTACTTTGCTCTACCTTGCTCTAGTCTACTCTACTCTATTCTACTCCACTCAAGCCTAACCCAACTTAGCCTAACCTAGCCTAGCCTAACCTAATGCTACTCAAGTCTACTCTTCTATACTCTACTCTAGCAAAGCCTAGCCTAGCTTAGCCTTGCCAAGCATAGCCCAACAAAACATGGCTTTACTCTACTCTACTCTACTCTACTACACTCTACTCTAGCCTAGCTTAGCCTAGCCTATGCTAGCCTACTTAGCCAAGCCTAGCTTAGCCTAACCTAGCTCTACTCGACTTATCTCTAGTATATTGTACTCTAACTTAGCCTAGCCTAGCCTATCCTAACCTCGCTCTACTCTGCCCAACTCTACTCCATTCTAGTTTACTCTACTCTAGCCGAGCCTAACCTAGCTCTACTTTGGTCAACTCTACTCTACTCTACACTTCTCTATTATGTTATGCTTTACTCTACTCTTCTCTACTCTGCTCTACAAGACTATGGTATGCTCTACCATACTCTAGTCTGATCTATTATACTCTAGCCTAGATTAGCCTAACCTAGCTCTACTTTACTCTATTATACTCAGCTCTACTCTACTCTACTTTCATCTAGCCTAGCTGGGCCTAGCCTAACCTAGCTTTGCTCAACCTGTTCTACTTTGCTCTGCTCTACTCTGTTCTACTCTTCTTTTCACTACTCTGCTTTATTCTCCTCTACTCTATTATGCTCTTCTCTGCTCTACTCTATTCTACTCTTCTCTTCTCTGATTTGCTCTACTCTACTCTACTCTGCTCTGCTCTGTTCTTCTCTGCTATGCACTACTTGGCTATACTCTACTCTGCTCTTGTATCCTCTCCTCACCTCTCCTCCCCTCTTGTCTTCTCTACTTTACTTTACTCAACTCTACTCCACTCTACTCTTCTCTACTCTACTCTACACTACTCTACTCTATTCTACTCTACTCTACTCTACTATACACTAGCCTAGCTTAATCCTACTCTAATCCACTCTACTCTACTCTACTCTACTCGAGCCTAGCCTGGCTTAGCCTTCTTGAGCCTAGATTAGCATAACCTAGCTTTACTCTATTCTACCCTACTCTTCTCTACTCTACTCATCTCTAGCCTAACCTAGCTTAGCCTAGCTTACCCTAGCCTTTCCTAGCTCTACTCTATTATACTCTACTCTACTCTGCTCTACTCTGCATTACTTTACTCTACTCCACATTCCTTTGCTCCACTCTTCTACTCTGCTCTGCTTTGGTCTACTCTACCCTGCTCTCCTCTCCTCTCCTCTCCCCTCCTCTCCACTACTCTACTCTACTCTGCTCTGCTCTACTATTCTCTATTCTACTATACTCTGCTCTGTTCTACTATACTCTACTCTACTCTACACAACTCTCCTCTACTCTACTCTATTCATCTCTACTATAGTTTACTCTAGCCTATCCTAGCCTAACCTAGCACTACTCTACTCTACTCCACTCTACTTTACTAAACTCTAGCATTGCCTAGCATAGCCTAACCTACCCTAGCCTGGCCGAGCCTAGCCTCGACTAACCTAACTCTACTATACTCTACTCTACTCTACATTACCTCTACTATACCCAACTCTACTCCACTCTAACATAGCCTAGCCTAGCCTAACAAAGCTCTACTCTACCCTAACCTAGGCTCGCCTTGCTTAGCTGAGCCTAACCTATCTCTGCTCTACTCTTCTCTGCTATGTACTTTAGCCTAGCCTAGCAATGCTTAGCCTAACATAGCTCTAGTCTACTCTAAAATTCTACTCTACTCTATTCTAGCTTTTCCTAGCCTAGCCAACAATAGCGTAGCCTAGCCTAGCTTAGCCTAACCTAGCCAAACTTAGCTCTACTCTACTAAACTCTACTCTACTCTACTCCACTCTTCTCTACTCTACTCCACTCTCCTCTAGCCTAGCCTAACTTAGCCGTTCTCTACTCAACACTAGCCTAACCAAACCTTGCCTAACATAGCTCTACTAAACTCTACACTGCTCTACTCTACTCTACTCAACTTTGCTCTATTATGGTCCACTCTACTCTGCTCTGGTTTGCTTTGCTCTATTCTACTCGACTCTACTCTACTCAAGCCAAGCTGAGCCTAGCCTTGCTAACCTAGCTCTACTCTACTCCACTCTATTCTACTCTACTCTACTCTTCTCTACTCTACTCTACTATACTGTACTCTACCCTAGCCTAGATAAGCCTAACCTAGCCTGGCATAGCCTAGCCTAGCATAGCCTAACCTAGCTTATTCTACTTAAGTCAACTCTACTCTACTCTAATATAGCCTAGCATAGCTTAACCTAACTTACCTTTATTCTTCTATACTCTACTCTAGCCTAGCCTAGTCTAGCTTAACCAAGACTAACCTAGCTTTGTCCTGGTTTGCTTTGCTCTGGTTTTCTCTGCTCTGCTTTGCTCTACTCTACTTTGCTTTGCTCTACTCTGCTCTGCTCTACTAAGTTCCCCTCTACTCTACTCAACTCTACTCTACTCTAGCCCAGCCTAGTCTATACTAATCTTACTCTACTCTATTCTACTCTACTTTACTCAACTCTACTCTACTCTAACCTAGCCAAACCTAACCTAAGCGAGCCTAACCTAGCTCTACTCTACTCTACTCTATGCTACTACACTCTACTTTACTCTACTCTACTCTACTCTACTCTAGCCCAGCTTCACCTTGACAAGCTCAACCTAACCAAGCTCTACTCTACTCTACTTTATTTTGCTATACTCTTCTCTGCTCTACTCTACTCTAGTATGTTCTAACCTACTTTTCTCTACTCTGCTTTGCTCGTCTCTACTTTGCACTACTTTGCTCTGCTCTACTCTGCCCTACTCTACCCTACTCTGCTATAGTCCAGGGTATCCTAATCGAGCTCTACTCTACACTACTCTACTATACTCTACTCTAGTCGATCCTAGCCTGCGCTAGTTTAGCTTAGCATAACCTAGGTCTAATCTTCTTTATTTTACTCTACTATACTCTATTAGGCTTTACTCTTCTCTTATCTACTCTACTACACTCTACTCTATCCTAACCTAGCCTAGCCTAGCCCAACCTAACTCTACTCTACTCTAGCCTAGCCTAGCCTAGCAATGCCTAGCCTAACCTAGCTCTACTATGCTCTAGGCTACTCTACCAAACTCAACCCAATTTTGCCCTACTCTACTCTATTGTACTCTAGCCTAGCATAACTTAACCTAACTCTACTCTACTATGCTAAACTCTACTCTAGCCTAGCCTAGCCTGGCCTTGCCTTGTTTGTCCTAGCTTAACCTAGCCTAGCCAAGCATATCCTAACCTAGCTCAATTATATTGTACTCTACTCTGCTCTACTCTACTCTACTCTACTCTACTATGTTCTACTCTTCTCTACAATACTTTACACTGCTCCACTCTACTCTAACTGAGCCTAGCCTAGCGAAACCCAACCTAGCTCTAACCTACACCACTCTAGGCTAGCCTAACCTAGCCTAGCCTTGCCTAACCTGGCTCTGCTCTATAATGCTCTACTCTGCTCTGCTCTTCTCTTCTCTGCTCTACTCTGCTCTGCTCTGCTCTGCTCTACTTTACTCAACTCTTCTCTACTCTTCTCTATTCTACTCTATCACAGCCTAGCAAAACCTAACTCTACTCTACTCTAGCATTGCATTGCCTAGCTTCTCCTATCCTAACCTAGCCAAGCCTAGCCTAACATAGCTCTACTTTACTCTACTCTACTCTACTTTACTCTACTCTACTCTACTTACTCAACTCTTCTCTACTCAAGTCTAGCCTAACCTAGCTCTACACTGCTTTACCTTACTCTAATCTACTCTAGCCTAGCCAAGCCTAGATTAGCGTAGAATAGCCCAACCTGGCTCTACTCTGCTCTACTTTATATTGCTCTACTCTGCTCTACACTGCACTACTCTACTCTGCTCTGCTATACTCTACATTACACTACTCCACTCTTCTACTCTACGCTGCTATACTTTGCTTTTCTTTAGTCTGCTCTATTTTACTCTACTCTCCTCTTCTCTACTCTACTTTACTCAACTCTACTCTACTCTACTCTACTCTTCCCTGCTCTACTCTACTCTACTCTTGCCACTCCTAGCATAGCCTAATCTAGCTCTATTCTACTCTATTCTACTCTATTCTACACTACTCTACTATACTCTGCTCTACTCTACTCTACTCTACTCTACTCTAACCTAACCTTGCTCAGCCTAACCAAGCTTTACTCTAGTCTACTCTACTCTATTCTAGCCTAGCCATGTGTAGTTTAGCCTAGCCTAGCTTAGCCTTGATTAGCTTAGCTTAACCTAGCTCTAGTTTACTTTGCAATACTCTGCTCTGCTCTACTCTTCTCTACTCTGCTCCACTCTACCCATCTCTACTCTACTCCGTTATGCTCTACTCTACTTTAATCTTTATTATAGCCTAGCATAGCTTAGCCTAGCCTAACTTAGCTCTACTTTACTCTATTCTACTTTACTCTACTCTTGCTTAGCCCAGCCTAGCCTACCATAGCCTAGCCTAACATAATCCAGCCTAACTTAACCTTACTTAATCTAGCTATACTCTACCCTAATATACTCAACTCTGCTATACTACACTTGGCATTACTCTACTCTACTCTAACCTAGCCTTGCATAACTTAGCCTAGCCTAAACTAACCTAGCCTAACTTAGCTCTACTCTGCTCTACTTTGCTCTACTCTTCTCTACTCTGCTCTACTATTATATACTCTTCTCTACTCTACTCTGCTCTGCTCTACTCTTCTCTTCTCTACTCTACTCTACTCTATTCCACTCTAGCCTGACCTAGCTTGACATAACCTAACCTAATCTAACCTAGCTTTACTCTACTCTATGCTACTCTACTCTACTCCACTCCAGCCTAGCCTAGCCAAGCTTAGCCCAACCAAACCTAGCTCTATTGTACTCTTTCCTACCCTACACTACTCTACTCTACTCTACTTTACTCTAGCCATGCCTAGCCTAGCCCAGCCTACCCTATCCTACCCAAGCCAAGCCTAACCTAGCTCTACACTACTTTACTCTACTCTACTCTAACTAAGCCTAGCCTAGCCTATCCTAACATAACTCTACTCTACTCTACTCTACTCCACTCTTTTCTACTTTATCCTATTCTAGCCTAGCCTAGCCTAGCATAACCTAACTCTTCTTTAGTCTTCTCTAGTCTACTCTACTCTTCTCTTTTCTACTCTACTTTACTCTAGTCTTGTTTAACCTAGCCTCGCCTAACCAAGCTCTACTCAGCTCTACTTTACTCTACTTTAGCCTTGCCTAGCCTAACCTAGCTCTGTTCTGCTCTACTTTCCCTACTTCACTCTTCTCCACTTTGCACTGCTCTTTTCTACTTTACTCTGCTCTACTCTACTCTACTCTACTCTATTCTACACTATTCTACTCTAGCATAGCCTTGCTTATCCTAACCTAGCTTTCTTCTACTCTACTCAACTATTGGCTAGCCTAGCCTCACCTAACGTAGCCTAACTTAGCTTTGCTCTACTCTGTTATATGTTTCAGCACTCTATTCCATTATTCTTTGCTCCACTCTGCTATGCTGTTCTACTCTCCTCTACTCTACTCCACTCTTATGTACTCTGCTCTACTATACTTTACTCTACACTACTCTGCACTACTCTAACCTAGCCTAGCCTAGCCTCTCCTAGCTTAGCCTAACCTAGCTCTAACCTACTCTACTCTATTATACAATACAATATTATACTCCAAACTCCTCTACTCTACACTATACTTTTCTCTACTCTACTCTACTCAACTATACTTTACTCTAACCAAGCCAAGCTTTGCTTAACTTAGCTCTACTCTACTCAGTGCTACTCTGCTCTACTATGCTCTCCTCTACCATACTTTTCTCTTCTCTGCTTTGCACTGCTCTGCTTTGCTCCATTCTACTCTACTATTGCCTAGCATAACCTAGCTCTACTCTACTTTACTCTACTCTAATCTACTATATTCTACTCTACTCTACTCTAACTTAGCATAGCCTAACCTAGCTCTACTTTACTCTACTCTACTCTACTCCACTCTACTCTAACCTTTTCCAACCTTTGGTAGCCTAACCTAACCTAGCTCTACTCTACTCTACTCTACTCTACTCTTGCCTAGCCTAACCTAGCTTTACTCTACTCTACTTTACTATACTCTACTATACTCTACTCTACTATACTCTTCTCTACTCTTCTCAACTCTACTCTACTCTGGTCTAACCTTGCCTTGCCTTCCTTAGCTTAGCCTAGTCGAGCCTAACTTAACTCTACTCTACTCAGCTCTTCTATGCTTTGCTTTACTTGTCTCTTTTTGCTCTATAATGCTATTCTTTGCTTTACTCTACTCTACTCTACACTACTCTACTCTTGCCTAGCCATACCAAACCAAGCCTAATCGAGCTCTACTAAACTCTTTCCTTCTCTACTCTACTATAGTCTACTCTAGCATTGCCTAGCCTTGCTTAGCTTAACCTAGCTTAGCCTAGCCTAGCTTTGGCTAAGCTAGCTCTACATTACTCTACTCTATTATACTCTATTAAACTTTGTTATATTCTACTCTAAGCTACACTGCTCTGCTCTATGCTAATCTAGCCTAACTTATCCTTACCAAACCTAGCTCTACTATACTCTACTCTACTCTAGCCTAGCCTATCTTAGCCTTACCAAGCGCTATACTGCTTTACTCAACTCTACCACACTCTACTGTACTTTACTCTACCTGACCCTCACCTAACTTAGCCTAACCTAACCTAGTTTTACTCTACTCTACCCTACTCTACTCTAGCTTGTCCTAACCTAGCCTAGCTTAATGTAGCTCTACTCTACTCTGCTCGACTCTACTCTCTATTGCTCTACTTTGCTCTACTCTACTCTGCTCTATTCTACTTCACTCTACTCTTTGCTACTCAGCTCAGTTCTACTCTACTCTACTCAACTCAGTTCTACTCAACTCATCTCAGCTCAGTTCTACTCTATAATGGTCTACACTAATCTACTCTACTTTACTCTACTCTATATTAGTTTACTCTACTCTACTCTAACCTTGCTAAACCTAATCTAGCCTAGCTTAGCCTATCCTAGCTCTACTCTACTTTGCTCTACTTTGCTCTACTCTACACTACTCTTTTCTACTCTCCTCTACTCTGCTCTGCTCTGCTTTACTCTGCTCTGCATTGCACTACGATACTCTACTATGTTGTACTCTTCTCCACTCTACTCTAGCCTAGCATAGCCACTCTAACCTCACCTAGCTTAGCCTATCCTAACCTAACCTTGCTCTACTATACTCTACTTTACTCTAGCATACCCTAACCTAGCCTAGCCTAACCTTACTCTTCTCGACTCTACTCAACTTTACTATGCCCTGATTTGCTCTACTTTCCTCTTCTCTGCTCTACTCTGCTTTGCTCTTCTCTACTCTACTCTACATTAGCCTTGTTTAGCTTATCCATGCCTAGCCTAGCCTAGCCTAATCTAGCTCTACTCTAATCTACTCTACTCTACACTACTCCACTTTACTTTACTATACTCGAGCCTAGCCTAGCCTAGCTTACGTTAGCTTAGCAAAGCCTAGCCTAAGTTTGGTCTACTCTTCCTTACTCTACTCTGCTCTACCCTATTCAAACTTAGCCTAACCTAGCCTAGCATAGCCATGCTCTACACTACTCTAGTCTACCCTACTCTACTCTACTCTACTCTACTTTACTCTACTCTAGCTTACCTTAGTTTAGTATAGCCTAGCCTAACCTAACCTTGCTCCACTCTACTCTTCTCTGCTCAACTCCGCTCTTCTCTATTGTACTCTGCTCTGTTATATTGTACTCTAGCTTAGCCTTGCCAATCCTAGCTCTACTTTACTCGACTCTACTCTAATCTACTCAACTCTACTCTACTCTAACATAGCCTAACCTAGCTCTACTCTACTCTACTTTACTCTATCTACTCTACTTGAGCCTAGCCTAGCCGAGGATAACCTAGCTCTACACTACACTACTCTTCTCTACTCAACTCTACTTTGATCTACTCTGCTCTGCTTCACATCACTTTGCTCTACTCTACTCAACTCCTCTTTTCTTTACTCTATTTTGTTCTACTCTTCTCTACCCTACTCTGCATTACTCAATTCTACTCTACTCTTTTCTAGCCTAGTCTAGTCTAGCCTAGCCTAACCTAACCTAGCTCTACTCTACTCTACTCTACTCTGGCAAGCCTAGCTTAGCCTAGCCTCACCTAGCCTATCTTAACCCAACTCTTCTCTATTATACTCAATTCTACTCTACTCTACTAAACTTTACTCCACTCTACTCTACTCTACTTTACTCTACTCTACTCTTCACTACAATACACTAGTCTACTTTACTTTACTCTACTCTACTATACTTTACTCTACTGTACTCTATTCAACTATACTCTACTCTACTCCACTCTGCTCTACTCTACACCACTCTACTCTACTCTACTTTAGTATACTCTACTCTAACTTATCATTGGCTAGCTTAGCTTAGCTAACCTAGCTCTACTAAGCCCTACACTGCTCTACTTTGCTCTGCTCTGTTCTGCTCTGCTCTGCTCTGCTATACTCTACTCTACTCCTCTTTTCTCTAACCTACTTTACTCTGTTTTACTCTACTTTGCTCTACTCTTCTCTACTCTACTCTACTCTACTTTACTCAACTCTTCTCTACTCTAACCTTGCCTAACTTAGCATAGCCTAGAATAATGTAATCTAGCTTAGCCTAACTTTGCTCTACTCTACTTATATCATCTCTGCTCTACTTTACTTTTCTCTTTTCTACTCTACTATGCTCTACTCTTTTTTGCTCTTCTCTAGTCTGCTCTACTCTACTCTGCTCTACTCTACTTTGCTTTATTCTACTCTACTCTACTCTACCCTACTCTACTCTTCTTTAGCCAAGCCTAGCCTTGCCTAGCCTATCCTAACCTAGCTCTACACAACACTAATCTACTCTACTCGAGCCTACCCTAACCTAGCCTTGCCTAACCTAGCTTAACCTAGCTCTACTCTACTCTACTCTATTACATTCTACTCTACTCTACTCTACTCTATCCTCGCCTAACTTAGCCTAACTTAGCATAACCTAGCCCTATTCTGCTCTTTTATGCTCTTCTCAACTCTACTCTTCTCTGTTCTAGTCTTCTCTATTCTGGTTTGCTCTATTGTTTTCTTCTCTGCTCTACTCTACACTACTCTGCTCTACTCTAGCTTAGCCTAGATTAGATTAACAAAGCTCTACTCTACTCTACTCTATTCTACTCCACTCTTGCATAGCCTTACCTAGCCTACCCTAGCTTAGCCTTACAAAGCCTAAACTGGCTTACCTTAGCTCTACTTTAATCTATTCTAGTCTACTCTAACCTAGCCTAGACTTGCCTAAGCAAGCTCCACTCTACTCTACTCTACTCAAGCCTAGCTTAGCTTAGCCTAGTCTTGCCTAACCCAACCTAGCCTAGCTTAACCTATCCCAACTCTGCTCAGCTCTACTCCATACTACTCTGCTCAACTCTAATATGCTCTACTCTACTCATCTCTGTAAAGCTCTACTCTACTCTTTTCTAGTGTACTCTATTATCTTCTAGCCTAGCCTAGCCAAACCTAACCTAGCTCTACTCTACTCTAGCCTAGACTACCCTTGTCTAACCTAACCTAATCTTGCTCTGTTCTACTCTACTATACTCTACTCTACTCTAATCTACTCTACTCTAGCCTAGCCTAGCCTAACCTAGCTCTACTCTGCTCTTCTCTACTCTACTCTGCTCCACTCTACTCTTCTCTACTCTACTCTGCTCTGCTCTACTCTTGCTTTCTTTGCTCTCCTCTTCTCTATTCTACTCTACTCCACTATACTTTACTCTATCCTACTCTTCTCTAATCTAACTTTGCCTAACCTAGGCTAACCTAATCTAGCTTTGCTTTACAATACTCTACTCTATTCCACTCTACACTCTAGCCTAGCTTAGCCTAGCCTAGCCAAACCTAACCAAGCTCTTGTCTGCTCTGCTCTACTCTACTCTCCTCTATTATGCTATGCTCTCCTCTACTCTCTTTTGCTTTACTCTGCTATACTCTACTCTGCACTGTTGTATTCAACTCTAACCTAGCTTAGCCTAACCTAGCTCTGCTCTACTTTACTCAACTTTGCTCTGCTCTATTCTACTCTAGCATAGCCTAGTCTAACTTTGCTCTACTATACTCTACTCTTCTCTGCTCTGCTCTACTCTGTAATGCTTTATTTTTCTCTGCTCCGCTCTGCTCTCCTCTACTCTGTTATGCTCTTCTCTTCTTTGTGCTATGGTCCACTCGGCTCTGCTCTGCTCTGCTCGACACTACTCTGCTATGCACTTCTTGGCTTTGCTCCACTCTGCTCTCCTATCCTCTACCCTCCTCTCCTCTCCTCTCCTCTCCTCTACACTCTTCTCCTCTCCTCTCCTCTCCTCTCCACTCCTCTACTCTACCCTACTCTACTCTGCTTTACTCTACTCTACTCTTTTCAACTGTACTCTAGGCTCTCCTAGCAAAGCCTTGCTCTACTTTACTCTATTTTCCTCTACTCTACCCTACTATAACATTGCCTAACCTACCTTATACTAGCCTAGCATGGCCTAGCCTAACCTAGCTCTACTCTGCTTTACTCTATTCTTCTCTATTCTACTTCACTTTACTCCATACTGGACAACTCTACTCAACCTTACCCTAATCAAGCCTAGCGTAACCTAGCTTCACTCAACACTGCTCTGTTTTACTCTGCTCTTCTCTACTCTACTCCACTCTGGCTTACTCTGTTCTATTCTACTATGCTCTGCTCTGCTCTGCTCTACTCTGCTTTGCTCTTCTATCATCTACTTTATTCTCCTCTACTCTACTCAACTCTAGCCTAGCCTAACCAAGCTTAGCATAGCCTAGCCTTCCCTAACCTATCCTAACCTTGCTCTACTCTACTCTACTCTACTCTACTATACTGTACTCTACTCTACTATACTCTACTTTACTTTACTCCACTCACTCTACTTTAACCTAGCCTAGCCTAGCTTAACTTTTCTTAAACTAGCTCTACTTTACTCTGCTCTGCTCTACTCTACTCTGCTCTACTCTACTTACTCTACTCTACTCTACTCTATTCTACTCTCCTCTGCTCTACTCTTCTTTACTCTATTCTACTCTACTCTACCCTATGCTAACCTAGCCTAGCCTAATCAAGCTCTACTCTACTCTACTCTATTCTACTCTAGCCTAGCCTAGCCCAACCTACCCTAGCGTAGCTCAGCCTTGCCTAACTTAACCTAATCTAGCTCTACTCTACTCTACTCTACTCTATAATAACCTAACCTTATCTAGGCTAGCTTAACATTACTATACCTGACTCTACTCAACTCTAGCCTAGCTTAGCCTATTGTAGCATAACCTGGCTTATCTTTTCTTTGCTTTGTTCTACCATAGTTTGCTCTGTTCGACTTTTCTCTCATCTTCTTTACTCTTCTCTGCTCTGCTCTACTCTACCCCACTCTACTTAGCTCTCTTTTACTCTCTTCTTCTCTACTCTACTCTACTCTACTCTATTTTACTCTAACCTAGCCTAGCCTTACCTAGCTCTTCTCTACTTTACTTAACTCTACTCTACTTTAGCCTAAACAAACCTAGCTTAGCCTAGCCTAGCATAAACTAGATCTACTCTACTCTACTTTAATATAACCTTGCCTAGCCTATAACCTAACCTAGCTCTACTCTACTCTTCTCTAGCATAGCCTCACATAGCTTAGCCTTGCCAAATCTAACACCACTCTGCTCTGCTCTACTTTGCTCTACTCTACTCTATGCTACTTTATAAAAATCAAGCCAAATCTAGCTCTACTCTACTCTAGCTTAGCCTATCCTAGCATTGCCTAGCCTAGCCTAGCCTAGCCTTGCCTAACCTAGCTCTACCCTACTCTAATCAACTTTACTCTACTCTACTCTACTCTCCTCTGGTATGCTCTGCTCTACTCTGCTCCACTCTATCCTAGCCTGGCCTAGCCTAACCGAGCTCTACTCTACTCTACTCTACTCTTCTCTATCTTAGCCTACCCTCGCTTATCCTAACCTAGCTAAACTCTAATCTACTCCACTCTATTCTACTCTACTTTAACCTAGCCTAGTCTACCCTACCCTAACCTTGCTCTATCCTACTCGACTCTACTCTAGCTTAGCTTAGCCTAGTGAAGCCCAGCCTATCCTCACGTAATCTAGCTTTTCTCTACTTTGCTTTTCTCTGCTCTAGTCTGCTTTGCTCTACTTTTCTCTATTGTACTCTACTCTACTTTGCTCTAATCTGTTCTGTTCTATCCTGTTTTACTCTGTTCAAATCTCTTAGCTCTCCTCTACTCTTTGCTACTCTAATCTACTCTAGTCTACTCTATTTTACTATAATATAGCCTAACCTTGCCTAGACTTACCTAGCTCTACTCAACTCTAGCCTAGCCTATCTAACCTAGTCGAGCCTAACAAAAACTAGCTCTACTCGAACCTAACCCAGCCTAGCCTAGCCAAACATAACCTAGCTCACTCTACTTTACTCTAGCCTAGCTTAGAATTCCTTAATCTAGCTCTACTCTGCTCTGCTTTGCTCTATTCTGCTCTACTCTACTCTCCTCTACTCGACTCTACTCATCTATGTTATGCTCTGCTCTACTCAACTTAGCTGTACTCTACCCTACTTTGCTCTTCTAGACTCAAGCCTGGCCTAGAGTAACTTAGATCTATTTTACTCTAGCTTAGCCTAACCTAGCCTAACATAGCTCTACTCTAGTCTACTCTACTCCAACCTAGCCTAGCTTAACCTAAGCCAGCTCTACCCTACTCTACTCTACTCTACTCTATTCTACTCTAGCCTAGCATACCCTAGCCTAACCACGCTCTACTTTAGTCAACTCTATTATGCTCTGCTCTACTCTACTCAACTCTACTCTAGCCTACCCTCGTCCAGCCTAGCCTACCCTATCCAAGCCTAGCATAGCCTAACCTAGATCTACTATACTTTACTCTACTCTACTCTACTCTAATCTATTCTACCCTGCTCTGTATTATTTTACTCTACTCTAACTTGGCCTATCTTTGCCCAACCAAGCTCTACTCTACCTTGCTCTACTCTACTCTACACTACTATACTCTACTCTATCCTAGCCTAGTCTAACCAAGCCTAACCTAACCTAACTCACATCTACTTTGCTCCACAATGCTCTACTCTACCCTTTTCTATTCTACCCTATTATACTCTACTCTACTCTACTCTAGTCTACTCAACTACACTCTACTCTACTCTAGCCTAGCCTAACCAAGCCTAGCCAAGCCTTGCCTAACCAAATTCTACTCTACTCTGCTCCACAATGCTCTAGTCTACTCTACTCTAATCTGCTCTACTCTACTCTGCTCTACCTCCCTCTTCTTTGCTCTACTCTACTCTGTTCTATTCTACTCATCTCTAGCCTAGTTGAACCTAGCCTAGCCTAGCCTAACTTAGCTCCACTCTGCTCTACTCTACTCTACTCCACTTTACTCTGCTCCACTCTACTCTACTCTACTCTAACCCAGCCTACCCTACCCTAGCCTAGCCTGGCATAACCCAACCTAACCTAGCTCTACTATACTCTGCTCTGGTCTACTCTACTCTACAATACTCTACTCTATTGTAACCTAGCTTAGCCTAACTTATCCTAACCTAGATATACTCTACTTAACTCTGACTTGCTCTACTCTACCCTAGCTTAGCCTAGCCTAGCATAACCTAGCTTTGCTCTACCCTACTCTACTCTGCTCTGCTTTTCTCAACTCCACTCTATTGTTCATTACTCTGCTTTGCTCTGCTCTTCTCTTCTTTGCTCTACTATGCTTTACTCTTCTCTACTCTACTCTACATAATTGTACACAAGCTTAGACTAACCTAGCTCTACTATACTCTACTCTACCATAGCCTAGCTTAGTCTAGCCTAACCTAGACTAATCTTGCCTAGGCTAGCCATACCTAACCTAGCTCTACTCTATTATACTCTACTTTACTATACTCTACTCTACTCTACTCTGCTCAAGCCTAACCAAGCCTAACCTAGCATAACTGAGCTCTACTATACTTTACTCTACTCTACTTTATACTAACCTAGCCTAGCCTAGCCTAACTTTGCTTTACTATACTCTGCTCTACTCTATTATATTATAACATGCTCTATTATATTCTACTCTACTATACTCTACTCTTCTCTGCTCTACTCTAGCCTAGCCTAGCCCAGCCTAGCCTAGCATAACATAGCTTTGCTCTGCTCTACTCTACTATACCTTACTCTACTTAAGCATAGCCTTCCCTAGCCTAACGTAACCTAGCTTTCCTTTGCTGTACTCTACTCTACTCTACATTAGCCTATCCTGACCTAGCCTAACATAGCTTTACTCTACTCTACTTTGCTTTAACCTACTCTACCCTGCTCTTCTCTGTCCTACTCTACTCTACTCTTCTTTGCTCAACTCTAGTCTACTCTACCCTACTCTTCTCTCCTCTACTCTATTCTAATATGCTCTGCTCAGCTCAGGTAAGCTCTATTCTGCTCTACTCTACTTTGCTCTGCTCTACTCTACTATTCTTTACTCTACTCTACTATACTCTACTTTACTCTAATCTACTCTATTCTACACAAACCTAGCTAAACCTAGCATAGCATAGCATAACTTAGCTTAGCTTAGCCTAACCAAGCTTTACTCTTCTTTGTTGTTCTCTTCTCTACTCTACTCTGCTCTTTTCTTCTCTCCTCTGCTCGACTTTGTTATACTCTACTCTGCCCTGGTCTGCTCTGCTCTACTCTACTCTGCTCTACTCTACTCTACTCTACTCTACTACACTCTACGCTAGCCTAAGCTAGCCTAGCTTAGCTTAGCCACTCTAACCTTGCATAGCCTAGCCTACTATAGCCTAAACTGGCTTTACTTTACACTACTCTAACCTAGCCTAACCTAGCTCTACTCCACTCTACTCTACTATACTCTACTCTACTCTACTCTGCTCTACTCTACTTTGCTCTTCTATGCTCTATTCTACTCTACTCTTCTCGACTCTATTCTACTCTAGCCTTGTTTAGCCTAATTTAGCCTAGCCAAGCCTTTCCTAGCTCTACTCTATTCTACTCTATTGTACTTTATTTTATTATACTCTAACCTAGCCTAACCAAGCTCTACTCTAGTTTACTCTACTCTACTCTACCCTAATCTACCCTACTTTACTCTACTCTACTCTACTCCATTCTAACTTTTCCTAACCTAGTCCAGCTTAACCTAGCTTACTCTTCTCCACTCTACCCAACTTTACTCTACTCTCTTCTATGCAAGCTTAACGAAGTTTTGTTTAGCCTAACCTAGCTTAACTTAGCTTTGCTCTACTATGCTCTGCTCCTATCTGCTCTTCTCGATTCTACTCTACTATACTCTGCTCTATTATATTGTACTCTTATCTAGCCTAGCCTAACCTTGCTCTTCTCTACTCTACTCTAGCCTAGCCTAACCTACACAAACCTCACCTACCCAAATGTAGCTACACTCTACACTATTATACTCTACCCTACTCTAACCTAGCCTAGCCTAACCTAACCTAGCTCTCCTCTACTCTACTCTACAAAAGTTTATCTTAGCCTAACCTAGCCTAGCATAACTTAGCTCAACTCTACTCCGCTCAACTTTTTTTTCTCTGCTTTACTCTACTCTACTTTGCTCTACTCTACTCTGCTTTGCTCTGCTAAAATAAACTAAGCTCAACTCTTCTCTACTGTACTCTACTCTGCTCTACTCTACTATACATTAGCTTAGCCTAGCCCAACCTAGCTTAACCTAACCTAGCTCTACTTTACTCTACTTTACTCTACTCTACTCTATTCTAGCCTAACCTAACATAACTCTACTCTACTCTACTCTACTCCACTCAACTCTACTCTACTCTTCTCTACTCAACTCTACATTACTCTACTAGATTATACTCTACCCTACTCTACTCTACTCTAATTTACTCTACTTTATTCTACTTTACTCTACTCTACTTAACTCAATTCTACTCTACTCCACTCTACTCTACTCTACTCTTCTCTACTTCACTCTACTCTATTCTACTCTACTCTATTCTTCTCTAACTTGGCATTGGCTAGCCTTGTATAGCCTAACCTAGCTCTTCTTTGCTTTGCAATACTTTGATTTGCTCTGCTCCACTCTACTCTGATCTGCTCAACTATGCTCTACTTTACTCTGTTCTACTCTGCTCCACTCTGCTCTACTATGCTCTACTATGCTTTACTCTATTCTACTCAATTTTACTCTACTCTGCTCTACTATACTCTACTCTACTCTTCTCTACTATACTTTGCTATGGTCTCATCGAGCCTAACTTAGCCTAGAGTAGCCTAGCTTAGCCATGCATAGCCTAACCTAGCTCTGCTCAGCTCAACTCTGCTATACTCTATTCTACTCTTTTCTACTCTACTCTACTCTTCTCTGCTCTGCTCGACTCTACTCAAGTTTACTCTAGCTTAGCCACTCTAACCTAGCCTAGCTTGGCCTAACCTAACCTTGCTATACCCTACTTTACTCCACTCTAGCCTAGCATATCCTAGCTTTGCCTAATTGGCTCTTCTTTGCTCTACTTTGTTGTGCACTACTCCACTCTACTCTACTCAACTCTACTCTACACTACTCTGCTCTTTTCTACTCTACTCTTCTCAAGCTTAATTTAGCCTAGCTTAGTCTAACATACCTCTACTCAACTCTACTCTACTATGCTCTACTCTACATTACGATACTTTAGCCTAGCCTAGCCTAGCCTAACCTAGCTATACTCTGCTTTATTGTACACAACTCTAATCTATAATACTCTACTCCAACTTTACCTAGCTGATCCTAACCTGGCTCTACTTTACTCTACTCAACCCTACTCTACTCTGCTATACTCCACTCTACTCTAGCCTTACTTAGTTTAGCTTAGTCTCACCTAACCTAACCTGGCATAGCTAAACTCTACTCTACTCTACTCTGCTATGCTCCTCTCTACTCTATTCTACTCTACTATGCTCAATTATGATCTAGCCTAACCTTGCCTAACCTTGCTCTCCTCTACTCTACTCTACTCTACTCAACATTACTTTACTCTAACCTAGCCTAGCCTACCCTAGCCTAGCCTAGCCTAACATAGCTATACACTACTATACTCTACTCTAGTCTACTCTGCTCTACTCTGGTCTACTCTACTCTACTCTACTTTACTCTACTCTACTCTACTATGCTCTTGTCTACTCTACTCTACACTACTATACTTTATTATACTCTGGCCTAGCTTAGCTTAACCTAGCTCTACTTTACTCTACTAGACTCTACTTTAGCCTAGCCTAGGCTAGACTAGCCTAACCTAGCAATGCCTTACCTAGCCTAGCCTAACCTTGCTCTACTCTACTCCCCTCTACTCTACTCTACTCTACTCTACTCTCCTCTACTCCACTTACTCTACACTACTCTATTCTACTATGCTCTAACCTAGCCTAGCCTAACATAGCTCTACTCAACTCAACTCTAGCCTTGCCTTGCCTAACCTAAGCTAGCTCTACTCTATTCTACAATGCTCTGCTATTCTTTGCTCTACTCTACTCTTCTTTGCTTTGCTCTGCTAAGTTCTACTCTGCTATACTCCTTCAGAAAAGCCTAACCCAGCAAATCCTAGCTTAACCTAACCTAGCCTAGCCAAGCCTAAACTAGCCTAACCTAACCTAGCTCTAGTCTACTCTACTATACTCTACTCTACTCTATTCTACTCTAGCCTAACCTCGCCTACCCTAGCGTAGCCTAAGCTAACCTTATTCTACTCTACTCTACTCTACTCTACTCCACTTTACTCTACTCTACTCTACTCTACTATAACCCAGCTTAGCTTAGCCTAAACTATCTCTACTTAGCTTTGCTCTACATTGCTCCACTCTGCTCTATTTTGTTCTACTCTGCTCTACTCTACTCTGCTCTACTATACTCTAGCCTAGCCTTACCTAACTTAACTCTACTCCACTCTACTTTACTATACTCGATACTAGCTTAGCATAGCCTCCCTGAGCCTCCCCTAGCCAAGCCTAGCCAAACCTAGCTCTACTCTACTCTACTATACTCAACTCTACTCTAACTTAGCCTAACCTAGTTATACTCTACTCTACTATACTCTAATTTAGCCTAGCTTAACCTGACATAGCCCAACATAGCCTAGTCTAACCTAACCTTGCTCTACTCTACTCTACTCTGTACTGCTCTAATCTGCTCTTCTTTTTTCTACTCTATTTTACTCTCTGGTCGACTCTACTCTGCTCTACTTTGCTCTACTATGCTTTATTCTATTTTGCTCTGCTCTGCTCTCCTCTACTCTACACTACTCTACTCTAATCTACTCTACTCTACTCTACTCTATAGTACTTTAGCCTAGCCTAACCTAACCTAGCTCTACTCTACTATACTTATTATACTATACTATACTATGCTGTACTATATTATACTATACTCTACTCTACTCTACTCAACTCTACTCTACTATAGTCTACTCTACTTTACTCTAACTTAGCCAACCCTAGCATAGCTTAAAAAAACCCAACTCCATAATGCAATGCTCTGCTCTACTCTGGTTTGCCCTGGTTTACTCTGCTCTACTCTTCTCTACTCTGCTCTACTCTGCTCTATACTACTCTACTCTATGCTACTCTACTCTAGCCTAGCCAAGCTGAGACTAGCCAAACTTAACCAAGCTTTTCTTTACTATACTCTTCTTCCCTATGCAACTCTACTCTACTATACTTTAGCCTAGCCTAATCTAGCTCTACTCTACTCTATTTTATTCTACTCTTTTTTAGCCTAGCCTAACTTAGCTATACTATACTCTACTCTTGCCTAACCAACCCTAGCTTATCTTAGCTCTACTATACTCTACTTTTCTCTACTCTGCATGGCTCTTACTTTGCTTTGCTATGCTCTACTGTATAATTTTTTGTGCTACCCTCTGCTCTGCTCTACTCTACTCTACTCTCCACTCCTCTCCTCTCCTTTACTCTACTCTACTCTACTCTGCTATGCTCTACTCTACTCTATTCTACTATAGCATAGCCTAACTTAACCTAATCTAACTCTACTCTAATCTGCTCTTGTCTAGCCTAGCTTGCCCTAGCTTAGGCTAGCATAGCTCTACTCTAATATACTTTACTTTACTCTACTCTACTCTTCTCTAATCTAGCCTAGCCTAGCCTAACTAAGGTTTACTTTACTCTGGCCTATCCTTTCCTTTTCTAAGCATGATTTACTTTGCTTTACTATGTTATGCCATACTCTACTATTCTGTACTCTACTCAGCTATACTCTACTCTTCTCTATTATGCTATGCTCTACTCTACTCTACTTCACTCTACTATACTCTACTTTTGCATAGCCTAGTCTAGCCAACCATAGCTAGCCTAGCCTATCCTAGCTCACCTCTCCTCTACTCCACTCAGCTATACTCTATTCTACTCTAATCTACTTTACTCTAACCTAGTCTATCCTTTCCTTACCTAGCCTAACTTAGCTCTGGTCTACTCTACTCTACTATGCTCTGCTTTGCTTTTCTCTGCTCTACTAAACTCTTCCCAGCTTCTCTCTAATCTAGTAAACTCTAACAAGCCTATCCTAACTTAGCTCTACTTTACTCTATTATACTCTAGTCTACTCTACTCTACTCTACTCTAGCCTAACCTAGCCTAGCCTAGCCATGCTTAGCTCATCCAAACCTAGCTCTACACTGCTCTACTCTACTATACTCTACCCTACTCTATTATACCTTCTAGTCTACTCTACTCTACTCTACTCTAACGTTATCTAGCCTAGCCTAACTTAGCTCTACTCTACTCTACCCTACTTTGCTTTACTCTACTCTACACTATTCTTGCTTAGACTAGCCAAGCCTTACCTAACCTTGCTCTATTATGTTGTGTTGTGCTGTGCTCTTCTCTGTTCTACTATGCACTACTCTACTGTACTTTACACTACTCTACCTACTCTACTCTGCTCTATTCTACTCTAATCTAGTGCAGCCTAGCCAATCATAACCTAGCTAGGCCTAACTTAGCTCTACTCTACTATACTCTACTCAATTACTCTAGTTTAGCCTTGCCTAGCCTAGGCTAACCTAACCTAGCTCAGCTCTACTCCACTCTACTCTACTTAACTCTACTCAAGCAGAGCCTAGCCTAAGCTAACCTAACCTAGCTATGCTCTACTATACTCTACTATGCTCTTCTTTGCTCTAATCTACTCTCCTCTCCTCTCTACTCCTCTCCTCTTCTCTCCTCTACTCTACTCTACTCTACTCCACACTACCCTACTATACTCTACTCTACACAACTATACTCTACTCTATTCTACTCTGCTTTACTCTAACATAACCTAGCCTAACCTAGCTCTACTCTACACTAGGCTAGCCTAACCTAACTCTACTCTGCTTTGCTCTGCTCTAATCTACTCTACCCTTCTTTGCTCAACTTTGCTCTGTTCTACTCTACTAAACTCTACTCTACCCTAGTTTAGCCTAGCCTAAACTAGCTCTACTCTACTCCACTCTGCTCTAGTCTAGCATAGCCTAGCCTACCCTAGCCTAACTAGCTCTCATATACTTTACTCTACACTACTCTACTCTACTCTACTCTAACCTAGCCTAACCTAACTCTACTCTAATCTACTATACTTTACTCTACTCTACTCCACTCTACCCAAGCATAACCTAGCCTAACCAAGCCTAACATAGCTCTGCTCTCCTTTGCTCTACATCACTCTGCTCTCCTTTGCTCTACATCACTCTGCTCTACTCTACTTATCTCTTCTATGCTCTACTCTCTTCTTCTCTACTCTACTCTTCTCTACTCTACTCTGCACTACTATGCTCTACTCTGATCTACTCTAATCAATTGTACTATGCTCTACTCCACTTTGTTATATTTTACTCTACTCTACTCTACACTACTCTAGTCTACACTACTCTACTCTATTCTACTTTACTCTAAGCTAGCCTCGTCAAGCCAAACCTATCTAAGCCTGACTTAGCTCTACTTTTCCATACTCTAGTTTAACTTAGCCTAGCCTAGCCTAAAAAAACATAGCTTAGCTTTACTCCACTCTACTCTACTCTATTCTACTCAACTCCACATAGCTCTGCTGAGCTCTAATCTAATCTGATTTTCTTAACTCTGTTATACTCTACTCTACTCTTCGTTGCTCTACTTTGCTGTATGATGCTTTACTATTCTCTACTCTACTCTACTCTGCTATACTCTCCTCTGCTCTACTCTACTCTACTCTACTCTACTCTAATATACTCTACTATACTCTACTCTACTCCACTCTATTATACTCTACTCTACTCTAGCCTAGTCTAGCTTAGCCAAGCCTAGCCTAGCCTAACCTAGCTATACTCTACTCTGCTCTACTCTGCTCCAATATATTTTGATTTTTTGTGCTCTACTATACTCTACTTTACTCTGCTTTTCTCTGTGCTACTCTGCTCTACTCCACCTTGCTCTACTTTGCCCAGTTATACTTTGCTCTACTCTACTCCACTCTGCTCTACTCTAGTCTACTCTACTCTAGCCTTGTTTAGCCTAGCCTAGCCTAGCTTAACCTTACTCTACACTACTTTACTCTACTCTTGCATAATCTACTCTACCCTAACCTAGCCGAGCCGAGCCTTCCCTAACTTAGCCTAGCCTAACCTAGCCTAGCCTAACCTTGCTCTACTTTACTTTACTCTATTTTGCTCTACTCCACTCTGATATGCTCCACTCTACTCTACTCTACTCTAACTTAGCCTAGCCTAACTTAACCTAAATTAGCTCTACTCTACATTACTTTGTTGTACTCTATTCTACACTTCTCTAACCTAGCCTAGGATAGCCTAGCTTAGCTTAACCTAGCAGTGCTCTACTCTTCTCTACTTAGCTCTGCTTTGCTCTGCTCTGCTTTAATCTACTCTGCTCTACTGTACTCTAGCCTAGCCCAACCTAACTTAGCTCTCATCTACTCTACTCCACTCTAGCCTTGCATATCGTAGCCTTGCCTAGCCTAACCTAGCTTCCTCTACTCTACTCTACTTTGCTCTATTTTCTATACTCTACTCTCTTATACTCTGTTATGCTTTTCTCTGCTCTTCTCTAGTCTATTCTACTTTACTGAGCTCTACTATGGTCTACTTCGCTCTTCTTTACTCTACTTTGCTTTACTCTGCTCTACTATACTGTACTTTGCTCTTCTATGCTCTACTCTACTTGGATCTACTATGCTCTACTCACTCTACTCTGCTCTGCTCTACTGTACTCACCTCCCCTCTCCTTACATCTCCTCTCTTTTCTTCTACTTTACTCTATTATACTCTAATCTACTTTACTCTAATCCACCCTACTTTGCTTTACTCTACTCTACTCTACTCTATTCTACTCTCCACTAGTCTACTATACTCTACTCTACTCTCACCTAACCAAGCCTAGCATTACTGAATCTAGCTCTACTCTACTCTACTCTAGCCTAGCCTACCCAAGCCTGGTAGAGCTTAACCAAGCTCTACTCTACACAACTCTACTCCACTCTACTTTACTCTAGCCTAGCCTACCATTGAACAACCAAGCATTGCTTTGCTCTACTTAGCTCTACTCTATCTAATGTGCTTTGCACTACACTGCTCTACTCTGCTTTGCTCTACATTGCTCTGCTCTACCCTTCTACTTTGCTATGCTTTTCTTTGCTTTGCTCTGCTCTTCTATGCTCTGCTCCACTTTGCTTTGCCCTACTCTATTCTACTCTACTCTACTATACACTACTCTGCTCTGCTTTGCTCTACTCTACACTACCCTACTCTACTCTACTCTACTCAAGCTTAGCCTAGCCAAACCTTGCTCTACTCAAGCCTACCCTAGCATACACAAGCCTACCCCAACCTAGCCTTACCTAAGCTAACTTAGCTCTACTCTAGTCTACTCTACTCTACTATAACCTAGCTTAGAATAGCCTAACCAGGCTCTCCTCTACTCTCGTCCACTCTTTTATGCTCTACTCTAGTATGCTTTGCTTTACTCTTCTCTGCTTCACCCTATTCTACTTTGCTCTACTTTGCTATATACTACTCTGATATGTTCTCTAGCCTAGCCCTACTTAGCCTTCCCTAACCTAGCCCGACTCTACTTTATTCTACTCTACTCTACTCTAGCCTACCCTACCATAGCCTAGCATAGCCTAGTTTGGCCTAGCCCAACCTAACTTTACTCTACTCCACACAACTCTACATTGCTATACTCTATTCGACTATACTTTACTCTACTATACCAAGCTTAGCCTAGCCTAGCCAAACCTAACTTATCCTAACTTAACTCTGCTCTACTCTGCTCTACCCTACTCTACTCTGCTCAGCTTTGCTCAGCTCAACTTTGCTCAACTCTGCTCTCGTTTACTCTACTCTACTCTACTCTAGCTTTGCCTAACCTTCAAGCCTAGCCTAACCTAGCCTAGCCTTGCTTGGGCTAACATAGCCTAGCCTAACATTGCTCTACTATACTCTAATCTACTCTACTCTACTTTACTTTAACTTAGCCTAGCCTAGCATAGATTAAACAAACCCAGCTCTATAATGCGTTGCTCTACTCTACTCTACTATACTCTTCTCTACTCTGCTCTGCACCACTCTACTCTAGTCTACTGTACTCTACTATACTCAAGCCTAGCCACGCCTAGCTTAACCATGGTCTACCTTACTCTACTCTACTCTAGCCTAGCTTAGCTTAGCCTACCCTAGCCTACATTAGCCTAATGAAACTCTACTCTACTCTACTCTACTATAATATACTCCACTCTACTTTACTCTACTCTACTCTACTCTTGCCTAGCCTAGCCTAACCTAATCTAGCTCTACTCTACTCTACTTTACTTTACTCCATTCTAGCCAAGCTTAGCCTAGCCTACCCTATCCTAGCCTAGCCTAACTTAGCTCTACTCTACTCTACACCATTCTACTCTACTCAAGCCTAGCCAACCCTAGCAAATCTTAGCTCTACTTTTCTCTACACTGCTTTATTCTGCACCGCTCTACTCTACTCTGCTCATCTCTACTCTATAATTTTTTGCTCTACTCTACTTTACTCTCCTCTCCTCTCCTCCACTCTACTCTACTCTGCTCTGCTCCACTCAACTCTACTCTACTCTAGCCTAGCCTAGCCTAGCCTAACCTACCCTAACAAAACTCTTCTCTACTCTACTTTACTTTACTCTACTCTACACAAGTCTAGCATAGCTTACCCTAGCAAAGCCTAACACAGCTCTACTATACTCTACTCCACTCTACTCTACTCTAACCTCTCTTAGCCTAGCCAAACCAAGCTCTACTCTACTCTACCCTATCCTTTCCTTGCTTAACCTAGCTCTAATATGCTCTACTATGCTAAGATATACTCTACTATTCTCTACTTTGCTTGTCTCTACTATACTCTACTCTACTCAATTTTATGCTATCCTAGTCTAGCCTTACCTAGCCTAGCCTAGCCTAACTTAGCTCTGCTCTGCTCTACTCTGCTCTACATTGCTTTGTTCTACTCTCCTCTACTCTGCTCTACTCTACTCTACATTACTTCTCTCTACTCTACTTTACTCTAACAAGCCTAGTCTAACTTAGTTGTATCTTACTCTATTACACTCTAGTCTATCCTACTCCACTCTACCCTAGCTTAACCTAGCCTAGCCTTGCCTAACTTATCAGATCCAAACCTAGCTTTACTCTACTCTACTATACCATACTCTACTCTACTCTATTATAATCTACTCTACTCTAGTCTACTCCACTCTACTCTAACCTAGCCTAGCCTTACCTAACCTAGCTTTACTCTACTCTACTATACTCTGCTTTACTATAGTCTACTCTACTCTAGCCTAGACAAGCCTAGCCTTGCCTAACCTTGCTCTATTGTGCTATGGTCTACTCTACTATGCTTTGCTTTATTCTACAACACTCTTCTTTGCTATACTCTGCTCTACTCTATTCTACTTTAGTCCACTTTACTGTACTTTACTCTACCCTACTCTACTCTAGTCAACTTTATTCTACTCTACTCTAGCCTAACCTAGCCATGCCTAACCTAACAAAGCCTAAATTAGGTCAACTCTACTATACTCAACTCAATTACTCTAGTTTAGCCTTAGCCTAGCCTAACCTAACAAAGCTCAACTTTACTCCACTCTACCATACTCTGCTCTACCCTACTCAAGCCAAGTCTAGCCTAGCCTAACCTAACCCAGGTCCACTCTTCTCTACTCTTCTTTAATCTACTCTTCTCTCCTGTCCTGTCCTTGTCTCTACTTTACTCTACTCTACTATACTCAACTCAACTCTACTCTACTCTACCAAAGTCCACTATACTCTACTCTACCCAAGTCCACTATACTCTATTATATTCTACTTTACTCTACTCTGCTCTGCTCTAATCTCGCCTAACCTAACCTAACTTTACTCGACTCTACTCTTTTCTAGCCTAGCCTAGCCTAACCTCGCTCAGCTCTGCTTTGCTTTGCATTGTTCTGCTCTACTCTACTCTGCTCTACTCTACTCTATTCTACTCTACTCTAATCTATTCTACTCCACTCTACTCTTCTCAACTTAGCTTAGTTTAGCCTAGCCTAGCCTAAACTAGCTATACTCTACTGTACTCTACTCTAACCTAGCTTGCACAAGCCTAATCTAGCCTAGCCTAACCTAACTCTACTCTACTCTACTCTATTATACTATACTGTATTATACTATACTATATTTTACTCTACTCTACTCTACTATACTCTCCTCTATCTTAGCCTAGCCTAACCTAGCTCTACTCTACACTACTCCATCCTAGTCTACTCTACTCTACTCTACTCTAACCTAGCCAAGTTTAGCCTAGCCTTGCCTAGCCTAACTTAGCTCTACTCTACTCTAGTCTACTCTACTCTTCTCTACTCTGCTCTACTCTATTCTACTCTACTCTACTTTACTCTCCACAACTATACTCTAGCCTAGCCGAGCCCAACGTAGCTCTACTCTACTCTACACTACTCTAAAATGCTTTGCTCTAGCCTTGCCTTGCCTACCCTATCATACCCTAGCCTAACCTAGCTAAACATAGCTCTACTCTACTCGTGTTTACTCTTGCCTATCCTAGCCTAACCTAGCCTACTCTTGCATAGCCTAGCCTAACCTAATCTAGCTCTACTCTACTTTACTCTACTCTACTCTGCTCTACTCTACACTCTTCTACTCTACTATACTCTACTCTAGTCTCCTCTACTATACTCTGACCTCACCTTGCCTTACCTATCCTAATGTAGCTCTGCTCTGCTTTACTCTAGCCTAGCCTTAGCAAACCTAGGTCTACTCTACTCTGCTCTTCTTTGCTCTGCTCTTCTATGCTCTACTCTACTCTACTCTACATTACTTTAGCCCTATTTAGCCTCTTCTAACCTACTCTAGCATAACCAAGCTCTATTCTACTCTACTTTACCTTACTCTACCCTAGCTTTGCCTAGCTTAACCAAGCTCTAGTCTACTCTACTCTACACAACTCTAGCCTTGTCTTGCCTACCCTAGCCTAGCCTTACAAAACCTAGCTCTGTTATATTCTACTATACTCTACTTTACTATACCCTACTCTATTCTACTCCACTCTGACTTAGCCTAACCTAGCTGTATTGTACTCTACTCTACTTTACTCTAGTGAACTCTACTATGCTATAGGCTAACCTTGCTCTGCTAAGCTCTACTTTGCTCTGCTCTACTCTACTCTTCTCTGCTCTATTATGATCAGTATTTCTCTACACTATGTTGCTGTACTCTACTTTGCTCTACTCTACTTTACTGTACTCTACCTTTCTCTACATTGCTCTACTCTGCTCTCCTCCACTCTACTCTATTGTTCTCTACTCTAACCTAACGAAGCTTAGCCTAGCCTAACCTAGCTCTACTCTACTATAGCCTAGCTTAGCTTAACCTAGATCTACTCTGCTTTACTCTGCTCTGCTCTACACTTTTCTACACTGTTCTGCTCTTTTTTGCTTAGGTCTTCTCTGCTCTGCTCTGCTCTACTCCAATATACTCTACTAAACCATAGCCTAGCCTTGTTTATCCTAACCTAACTCTACTATACTCTACTCTTGCCTAGCCTAGCCTAGCCTAACCTATCCTTGCCTAACCTAGCTCGACTCTACTCTACTCTACTCTACTATATTCTACTATACTATAATATACTTTACTCTACTCCACTCTACTCTACTCTACTCTACTATACTCTACTCCAAACAAAACAAGCCTACCCTACCCTACTCTAGTGTAGCTTAGCCTAACCGAGCTCTATTATGCTTTGCATTGCTCTGCTCTACTCTGCTTTACTCTACTGTACTTTTCTCTGCTCTGCTCTGTTTACTTTTCTCTACTCTTCTTTGCTCTGCTCTGCTTTGCTCTACTCTATTCTACTCTACTCTACTCCTCTCAAGCCTAGACTGGCTTAGCCAAACTGAGTTCTACTCTACTTTACTCCTCCCTACACTACTATATTGTACTCTACTCTATTCTAGCCAAGCACAGCATAACATACCCTAACCAAGCTGAGCCTAACCTAACTCTACTCTATTCTACTCTACTCTACTCTACTCTACTCTACTATACTATACTCTACTCTACTCTACTCTACTCTACTCTATTCTACTCTGACCAAACCCAGCCTAGCGTAGATTAGCCTATGTTGGGTCTACTCTTCTTTACTCTAATCTAGCATACCCTAGCCTGGCCTTGCCTAGCCTAGCCTAGCCTAGCCTAACTTAGCTCTACTCTACTCTGTTAAGCTCTACTCTATTCTGTTATTCTCTACTCTACCCTACTCTGCTATACTCCACTCTTCTCTACCCTACTCTACTCCATTGTACTCTAGCTTAGCCTAACCAAACTCTAGCCTACTCTACTCTAACATAATCTACTCCACTCTACTCTAGCATAGCCTAGCCTAACCTAGCCTAATCTAGCTTTGACTAACCTAACATGACGTTGCTATACTCTACTCACATCTACTCCACTCTACTTTACTCTATTATACTCTACTCTACTCCACTATAACCTAACCCAGCCTAGCCCTACCTAATTTAGCTCTACTCTACTTACTCTATCCTTGTCAATGCTAGCTTAGTCTAACCTAGCTCTGGTCTACACTGCTATACTCTACTCCGATCTGCTCCATACTACTCTGCTCTACTCTGCTTTGCTCTACTCTACTCTACTCTGCTCTACTCAGCTCTACTCAACTCTGTTCTACTCTGCTCTTCTCTGCTCTGCTCAGCCCTACTTTACTCTACTTTACTCTACTTTACTCTACTCTACTCCACTATAGCGTAGCGTAGTCTTGCCTAACTTAACCATGCCAAGCCTAGCCTAACCTAGCTTTGCTCTACTCCACTCTTCTCTTCTTTGCTTTGCTCTACTTTGCTCTGCTCTAATTATGCTCTGTTTTGCTCTACTCTACTCTACTCTGCTCTACACAACTTTACTCTACTCTGGTCTACTCTAGCCTAACTTATCCTCACCATGCTTAATCTAGCTCTACTTTACTCTACTCTACTCTACCCTAGCCTAGCCTAACCTAACCAAGCTCTACTCTACTCTCCACAACTCTACTCTACTTTACTCTACTCGACTAAAACCTAGCCTAGCCTAGCCTAGGCAAGCCCAACCTACCTCTACTCTACTCTACTCTACTCCACTCTAGCCTAGCCTAACCTAGCCTCCTCTAACCTAGCTCTACACTACTCTGGTCTGCTTTACTTTGCTTCACTTTCCTCTACTCTGCTCTTGTTTACTCTGCTCCATGTTGCTCTACTGTGCTCTTCTCTACCTTGCTCTACTGTGCTCTTCTCTACCTTGCTCTATTATTTTTTGCTCTACTCTTCTCTACTCTTCTCTTCCCTACTCTACTCCACTTTACTCTACACTATTGTAGCCTTATTTAGCATAGCCTAACCTAGCCTAACCTAATATAGCTATACTTTATTCTACTCTATAGTACTCTACTCTACTCTACCCTACTCAAGCCTAACCTTGCCTAGCCTAGCCTATCCTAGCCTAGCTTGGCCTAGCCTCGCCTAACCTAGCTCTACTTTTCTTTACTCTACTCTACCATACTCTACTCTACTCCTGTCTACTCTAACTTAGCCTAGGCTTGCCTAGCAAAACCCAGCTCTACTCTACTTTGCTCTACTATACTCTAGTCTAGCCTAGCATAGCTTAACCTAGCTCTACTCTGCTCTGCTATACTCTACTCTACTCTCCTTTGCTCTGCTCTACTATTCTCTACTCTACTCTACTCTACTCTATTATACTCTAGCCTAGCATAGCCTATTCTTGCTCTTCTTTACTCTACTCTATTATACTCTACTTTTCTATACTATACTCTAATCTTCTATACTCTTCTCTAGCCTAGCCTATCCTAGCCTAGCCCAGTCTTGCCTAGCCTAACATAGCTCTAAAATAGTCTACCCTACTCTACCCTACTATACTATACTACACATTACTTTACTCTATTCTACTCTACTCTACTCTACTTTACTCTACTCTACTCTACTCTCCTCTACTCTCCTCTACTCTACATTATTCTACTCTGCTCTTCTATACTCTACTCTGTTGTACTCTACTCTACTTTATTCTGCTCTGTTCTACTCAACTCTACTCTACTCTAGCCTAGCCTACCCTAATCGAGCTCTACTCTACTCCACTTAACTCTGCTCTACTCTACACTACTCTACTCTTGCCTAGACTTGCCAAGACTACCCTAGTTTTTTCATAGCCTAACTTAGCTCTACTCTACTAAACTCGCTACACTATACAATTCTCTACTCTACTCTACTCTTCTCTTCTCTACTCTATTACAATATTCTCAACTCCAATCTACTCTACCTTACTCTACTTTACTCTACTCTAACTTAGTCAAGCCTAGCTTAGCCTAACTTAGGTCTACTTTACTCTACTCTACTCTACTCTACCCTAGCTTAACCTAGCCAAGCCTATCTTAGCTTAACTTAACTCTACTCTGCTATTCTCTACTCTACACTACTCTACTCTAACCTAACCTAGCCTAACCTAGCTCTACTTTACTCTGCTCTACTCTACCCTAGTCTATTTAGCTAAGCTCTACTCTGCTATGCTTTATTCTATTTAGCTCTACTCTACTCTACTCAACTCTACTCTACCCTAGCTTAGCCTAACTTAGCTCTACTATACTCTTCTCTGCTCTACTCCACTCCACTCCACTTTGCTCTACTCTACTCTATTTTGCTCTGCTCTACTATACACTATAATACTCTATGCTTATCTGGCATAGTTGAGCCTTATCATGCTTAACCTTACTCTACTCTACTCTACTCTGCTCTACTCCACTCTTCTCTACTCTACTATGCTCGCTACTTTACTTTAGCCTAGCCTAGCCTTGCCTTGCCTACCATAGCCTAGCCTAGCCTAACCTAGCTCTACTCTACTCTTCTTTACTCTACTCTACTCACCTCAACTCTACTCTACTTAAACCTAGCTTAGGCTATCCTAGCCCAACTTACCTCTACTCTACTTTACTCTATTCTATTCTACTCTACTCTACTCTAGCCTAGCTTAACCTAGCCTAACATGGTTTAACTGTACTTTATTATACTCTACTTTGCTCTACTCTTATTTACTCTACTTTACTCTGCTTTGCTTTATTCTGCTCTACTCTACTCTACTCTTCTCTACTCTGCTCTACTCTATGCTACTCTACCATACTCTACTCTACTCTATATTAGGCAAGTTTAGCATAACATAGCCTAGCCTAGACTAACATAGCACTACTCTACTCTACTCTACTCTACTCTACTCCACTAAGCTTTGGCCTAACATAGCCTACCCAAGCCTAACCTAGCCTACCCTTGCCTAGCATAGCCCTACTTTACTTTACTCTACTTTACTCTACTCTACACTAATCTGCTTTACTCCTCTCTGCTCTGCACTACTACGCTTTATTCTGCTCTACTCTACTCTATTATGCTCTATTGTACTCTAGCCTAGCCAATCCTATCCTAGCCCTACTTTACTCTACTCCTACCTAACTTAGCCTACCCTACCCTTGCCTAGCTTAACCTGGCCAAGCCTAACCTAACTCTACTCTACTCTACTCTACTTCACCCTACTCCACTCCACTCTACTCTACTCTAATCTACTCTACTCTACTCTAACCTAGCCTAGCCTAGGATTGCCTAACCTCGTTCTACTCTACTCAGCTGTACTCTACTCTACTCAGCTCTACTCTACTCTGCTCTTCTCTGCTCTGTTTTGCTTTATTTAGCTCTATTCTGCTCTCTTCTACTTTGCTCTGCTATGCTCTACTCCACTCTACTCTACTCCACTCAACTCTATAAAACTCAAGCCTATTTTAGCTTAGCCTAACCTAGCCTAACATAACAGAGCTCTACTCTTCTCTACTCTTCTCTATTGTACTCTATATACACTACTCTAACCTAGCCAAGCTTAACCTAGCTCTACTCTACTTCACTCTACTTTACCCTACACTACTCTAATTTATTATATTCTACTCTTTTTTACTCTAACATTGCTTAGCCTTATTAAGCCTAACCTAACTCTACTTTACTCTGCTCTACTCTAGCCTAACCTAGCTTTGCTCTACTCTACTCTTCTCTACTCTACTCTGCACTACTCTACTTTGCTCTACCTACTCTACTCTTCTCTACTCTACTCTAACCCAGCCTAGCCTAACCTAGCTCAACTCTACTCTACTCTACTCTACTCTAACCTAGCCTATCCTAGCATAACCTTTCCAATCCTAGCCTTGCCCAACCTAGCTCTAAATTGCTCTACCTACTCTACTCTACTCTACTCTGCTCTACTCTGCTCTATGTTGCTCTAATTTCACTCCACTATGTTATGCTCTCCTCTGCTCTACTCTGCTTAACTCTACTCTACTTTAGCCTAGCCTAGCCAAACCTAACCTAGCTCTACTCTACTCTACTCCAACCTAACCTAGCCTAGCCTGGCCAAAGCTAACTCTACTTTACTCTACTCTACTCTACTCTACTTTACTCTACTCTACTCTACACTACTCTACTTTACTTTACTTTTCTCTGCTCTGCTCTACTTTACTATTCTCTACTCTACTCTACTCTAGCCTAGCCTAAAAAAACTAGCTTACCCTAGCCTAACCTAGCTCTACTTTACTCTATTCTAATATACTCGACTATATTCTACTCTACTCTAACTTAGCTTAGCCTTACATAGTTTAACCTAGCTCAACTCTAACCTATTCTACTCTATGTAGTCTACTCTAGCATAACCTAGCCTAACTTAACTCTGTTCGACTTTGCTCTACTTTGCTCTACTCTACTCTGCTCTGCTCTACTCTAATCTACTTTGCTTTACTCTACTCTACTCAACTCTGCTCTACCCCACTCTACTCTAGCCTAGCCTTGTCTACCCTAACCTAGCCTAGCTTAGCCTTACCTAGCCTAGCCTAACATAACTCTACACTACTCTACTCTACTCAACTCTTCTAAACTATACTCTGCTCTACTCTACTCTACTCTAACCTAGCCTAGCCTAACCTAACTCTACTCCACTCTATTCTACTCTAGCCTAACCTAGCCTAGCTTGGCCTTAACTAGCCTAAACTAGCTCTGCTCAACTAAGCTAACTCTACTATGCTCTACTCTGTTCTTCTCTACTCTACTATGCTCTACTCTATTCTACTCTGCTCTACTCTATTCTACTCTACTCTACTCTATTATACTCTACTTTATTGTACTCTAGCCTATCCTAACCTAACCTAAGTCATGTCTACTCAACTCAACCCTACTTTACTTTACACTTCTCTGCTTTGTACTCTACCTAGCCTAACCTAACTCCACTCTACTCTACCCTATTATAGCCTAGCTTTCCCTAGCCAACAATAGCCTAACTTAGCCTAGCTTGCCCAAACCTAACTTAGCTATGCTCTACTCTACTTTACTCAGCACTACTCTACTCTACTCTACTTTACTGTACTCCACTCTACTTTGCTTTATTCTAATCATCTCTAACATAACCTAACCTAGCCAAGCCTAACGTAGCTCTTCTCTACTCTACTATAGCGGACCCTTGCCTACCCTAGCATTGCCTAACCTAGCTTTACTCTACTTTAGTCTACTTTGCGATGCTCTACTCTTCTTTGCTCTACTTTTCTCTACTCTACTTTGCTCTACTCTGCTCTGCTCTAATATACTCTAGTCTAGTCAAGCCTTCCTTAGCATAGCCTAACGTAGCTCTACTCCACTCTTCTCTACTCTACTCCACTTTACTGTATTCTACTCTTGCCTAGCTTTTCTTAACCTAGCTAGCTTAACAAAGATCAACTTTACTTTACTCAACTATACTCTATAATACTCTACTCTACTGTACTCTACTATAGTCTACTCTAGCCTAACCTAGCCTAGCCTAGCCTAACCTAGCTCTATTCTTCTTTACTTTACTTTATTATGCTTTACTCTAGCCTAGCCTAGTACACTAACCTAGACTAACCTAGCCCTACAGTGCTATGTTTTGCTTTGCTCTAGTCTCCTGTATTCTGCTCTTCTTTGCTCTACATTTCTTTGCCCTACTCTACTCTACCATCCTCTATTCTACTCTACTCTACTATACTTTACTCTAGCCTAGCCTAGCTTAGCCTAACCTAACCTAGCTTTACTCTACTATACTCTACTCCACTCTACTCTAGTCTAGTCTACTTTACTCTACTCAACTCTACTTTACTCTATTGTTCTCTAACCTAACATAACCTAGCCTAGCCTAACTTAGCTCTTCTCTACTATACTATAGCCTAGCCTACCCTAGCCTTGCCTAACCTAGCTCTACTCTGCTCAACTATGCTCTACTATGCTCTACTCTAGTTTGATGTACTCTGCTCTCCTCTATTCTACTATGCTCTGTTCTGCCCCACTCAACTCTATTATATTAGAGCCCAACATAGGCCTAGCCTAACATAGCTCTACTCTACTCTACTCTACTCTACTCTTTTATGCTCCACTCAACTCTACTCTACTCTAACCTATCCTAACATAACTTAGCTTAACTATACTTAACTCTACTATACTTTAATATACTCTACTTTACTCAACTCTACTCTAACCTAGCCTAGCCTAATCGAGCTCAACTCCACTCTGCTTTGCTCTGCTCTACTTTGCATAGCTCAGCTCAGTTCTACTTTTCTCTATGATGCTCTGCTCCATTCTACTCTTCTCAACTCTACTCGCTTTGCTTTACTTTGCTCTACTCTACTCTACTTGACTCTACTCTATTGTACTGTACTCTACTCTAGCCTAGTTTAGCTTAACTTTGTTTTGCCTAGCACAACCTAGCTCTTCTCTACTCTACTTTACTCTACCCTATTCTATTTTACACTACTCTAGCCTAGCTTAGCCTAGCCAACCCTACCATAGCCAAGCCTAGCCTAACCTAGCTCTACTATACTTAACTCTACACCACTCCAATCTATTCTACCATACTCTACTCTTCTATTACTTAGCCTAGCCTAGCCTAGCATAACGTAGCTATACTCTGCTCTATTATATTCTATTCCACTCTACTTTAGTCTAGCTTAGCCTACTCTAGCCTAGCCTAACCTAGCCTAGCCTAACCTAGCTTAACCCTACCAAGCTTAACCTAGTTCTACTCTACTTTATTATTCTCTACTCTACTCTAATCTACTATATCCTACTCTACTCTACTCTAAATTGGCCTAGGCTATCCTAGCTCTTCTCTACTCTACTCTACCTTACTCAACTCTACTCTACTCTTCTCTAGCCTAGCCTAACCTAGCTCTACTCTACCTTACTCTACACCACTCCAATCTACTTTACTCTACCCTACTATAACTTAGCCTAGCCTAGTCTAACCTAGCACTACTATACTCTACTATGCTCCACTTTACTCTACTCTAGCCTAGACTAGCCTAGCCTATCTTAGCTTTACTCAACTTAGCTCAGCTCAGCTTTGCTCTACTCTGCTCTGCTCTACTTTGCTCTACCCTACTCTAATCTAGCATAGCGTACTTTAGCCTAGCCTAGCTTATCCTAGCTCTACTCAACTTTACTTTACTCTACTATACTATGCTCTACCCTACTTTACTCTGCACTCCTCTTCTCTACTCTACTTTACTCTGCTCTACTCTACTCCACTGTACTGTGTTGTGCTCTACTCTACTTTACTCTACTCTAGCCAAGCCTAGCCTAGTCTAAACTAGCTTTACTCTACTCTACTCTACTCTACCCAACTCTACTCTACTCTACTCTAGCCTAGTGTTTCTAAGCCTAGCTAACTCTAGCCTAGCTTACTGTACTCTACTTTACTCTACATTAATCTACTATATTCTATTCGACTCAAACTTAGCCTAGCCTAACTTAGGCTAAACTAGCTCTACTTTAATCCACTTTACACTACTCTACTCTACTTTAATCGAGCTTAACCTAGTCTAACCTAACTCTACTCTCTACTCTGCTTTGTTGTACCCTACATTGCTCTACTCTACACTGCTCTACTCTTCTCTACTCTACTCTACTCTACTCTACTCAACTCTACTCCATTCAACTCAAGCATAGCCTAGCCTAACCTAACTCTGTTATAATTTACTCTACTCTACTCTTGCCTAGCCTAGCCTACCCTAACCTTGCCTAGTATGACCTAGATCTACTCTAATCTACTCTACTCTAGTCTACCATACATACTCTACTCTACTCTATTATACATTACTCTACTCTGCCCTAAAATAGCCTAGCCTAGCTTTGCCTAACCTAGTTCTTTTTTACTTTGCTCTACTCTACTATACTATGTTCTACTCTGTTTTGCTCACTCTACTCTGCTCTACTCTACTCTGCTCTACTCTACTTTGCTCTGCTCTACTCTACTCTACTCTAATCTACTCTACACAACTCTACTCTACTCTAACCTAATTTAGCCTAGCCTAGCCAAGCCTAGCCTAACCTAGCTCTATTTAACTCTACTCTAATATATTATACTCTACTCTACACTACTCTAACCTAGCATATCCATGCCTAATCTAGCCTAGCCAAACCTAGCCTAACCATGCCTAACCTAACCTAGCTTTACTCTACTTCACTCTAACTTAGCCTAGGCTAACCTTGCTCTACTCGACACTACTCTACTATACTCTACTCTACTCTAGCATAGCCTAGCTTACCTAAATTAGCTCTGTTTTGCTCTACACTGCTATACTCTACACTACACTACTCTTCTCTACTCTACTCTACTTCACTCTACTCTACTCCACTCTACTATACTATAGCCTAGCCTGGCCTAACTTAGCTTATCCTAGCCTAACCTTGCTCTGCTCTGCTCTACTTTACTCTGCTCTTCTCTGGTCTACTCATTTTTCTCAAATCTGCTCTTCTCTACCCTGCTCTTCTCTACACTACTCCACTCTACTCTACTCTTTTTTTCTCTGCTCTACTCTACTTTACTCTTCTTTACACCACTCTATTCTAATCTAATAAAACCTAACCAAACTTAACTCTACTCTTCTTTACTCTACTCTGCTTAACACTACTTTTATCTACTCTACTCTAACCTTGCTTAGCCTTACCTAGCTTAACCTAACCTAGCTTTCCTCTGGTCTGCTCTTCTCTACTCTACTTTTCTCTACTTTACTCTGCTCTACTCTACTCCGTTATGCTCTACTCCTCTCTATTCTACTATACTCCACTCTACTCAAACCTAGCAGAGCATAATTTAACCTACCCTAGCATAGCCTACTATAACCTAGCTCTGCTCTGCTCTAATCTATTATACTCTACTATACTCTACTATACTTTACTATTCTTTACTCTTACCTAGCCTAGTTTTTCTTAGCCTTACCTAGCTATACTCTACTCCACTCTACTTTACTCTTGTCAACTCTAGCATAACCTTGCCTAGCTTAGCCTAACCTAGCTCTGCTCTTCTCTACTTTGCTTTACTTTTCTCTACTCTACTCTACTATGATCTGTTATACTCTACTCTACTTTACTCTAATCTACTCCACTCTAGCCTAGCCTAAATGCCTTACCTAACCTAGTTTTATCCTACTCTACTATTCTCTTCTTTACTCTACTCTATATAGCACACTACTCTAGCCTAGCTTAACCTAGCTTAGCCTAGCCTAACAAAGGTCTTCTCTACTCTATTTACCCTACTCTACTCTGCTTTACTCTAGTCTTCTTTACTCTACTCAGCTCAGCTCTTCTCTACTTTACTCTACCCTACTCTACTCCATTCTATTGTACTCTATCCTAGCCTAGCCTAACCTAGCTCTACTCTACTCTACTCTACTCTAACCTAGCCTAGCCTAAACATGCCGACCCTAGGCTAGCCTAGCCTTATCCCAGCCTAACCTAGCTATACTCTTCTTAAATCTACTCTACTCTACTGTACTTCACTCTACTTTACTCCACTATAGCCGATCCTAACCTACCACAATGTAGCCTAGCCTAACCTAGCTCTACTGTACTCTACTCTACTCTTTTGCACGATTCTGTATGGCTCTACTCTTCTGTGCTCTGCTCTACATTGCACTACTTTTCCCTTCTACTCTACTATGCTCTTCTCTGCTTTGCTCTGCTCTCCTCTCCTCTACTTTACTCAACCCTACTATGTTCTATTAAACTCTACTCTACTCTACTTTACTCTACTCGACTCTACTCTGCTTTACTCTACTATACTCTACTCTACTACACACTACTCTACTACATAATACTCTATTCCACCCTACTTAAATCTAGCCTATCCTAGGCTAGCCTAACCTTGCTCTACTCTACTATACTCTACTTTAGCCTAGCCTAGCCTAGTCTACCCTAGCCTAGCCTAACTTAGCTCTACTCTACTCTACTCTACTTTACTTTACTCTAATCTAACCTAACCTAACCTTCCCTAACCAAGCTTTACTTTACTCAACTCTACTCTACTTCATTACAGCCTAGCCTTGCCTAACCTTGCCTATCCTAGCTCCTCTCTACTAAACTCTACTCAAATCTATACTAATTTAGCCAAGCCTAGCCTAACAAATCTTAATCTAGCTCTACTCTACTCTACTCAACTCTATTATGCTCTACTACTCTGCTCTATACTGCTCTACTCTACTCTGCTCTTCTGCTTTTCTCTACTCTACTTTACTCTGCTCTACTCTGCTCTCCTCTACTCTACTCTACTCTACTCTATTCTATTAAACTCTACTCTACTCTACTTTACTCTACTTGACTCTACTCTTCTCTACTCTACTATACTCTACTCTACTACACACTACTCTACTACACACTACTCTATTCCACCCTACTTTAATCTAGCCTATCCTAGCCTAGCCTAACCTTGCTCTACTCTACTCTACTCTACTCTAGCTTAGCCTAGCCTAGTCTACCCTAGCCTAGCCTAACTTAGCTCTACTCTACTCTACTTTACTCTACTCTACTCTAATCTAACTTAACCTAACCTTGCCTAACAAAGCTTTACTTTACTCAACTCTAATCTACTTTATTATAGCTTAGCCTTGCCTAACCTTGCCTATCCTAGCTCCTCTCTACTCAACTCTACTCAAATCTAGACTAATTTAGCCAAGCCTAGCCTAAGAAAACTTAATCTAGCTCTACTCTACTTTACTCTACTCTATTATGCTCTACTGCTCTACTCTGTACTGCTCCACTCTACTCTGCTCTGTCTACCTTGCTCTACTCTTCTGCTTTTCTCTACTATGCTTTGTACTGCTCTGCTCTGCTCTCCTCTACTCTACTCTCCTGTACTCTACTATACTCTGCTCTACTCTACTCTTCTCTACTTTACTCTACTCTACTCTACTCTACTCTACTCTACTCTACTCTACTATGGTCTACTATGCTCTACTCTACTCTACTCTTCTCTTCTCTAATACACTCTACTCTACTCTACCCTAATCTTGCCCTAACCTAACCTAGCTTTGCTCTACTTTACTCTACCCTACTCTAACCTAGCCCAGCCTAGCCTAACCTAGCTTTACTCTATTATAGTTTACTCTAGTCTACTATACTCTACTCTAGTCTAACCTAGCACAACTTTTCCTTACCAAGCTCTGCTATACACTACTCTATTGTACTTTACTCTTGTCTACTCTTGCCTAGCCTAGCATAGCCTAGCCTAGCCTTGCTTAGCTTTGCCTAACCTTATTATAATCTACTCTGCTCTACTATATTATGCTCAGCTCTACTCTACTCTACACAACTCTGCTCCTCCCTGCTCCGCTCTAATCTACTCTACTCTACTCTACGCTACTCTGTAGTCTAACCTAGCCTCGCTTTGCTAAGCCTAACATAGCTCTACTATACTCAACTCTACTCTACTCAAGCCTAGCCAAGCCTAGCCTACCATAACCTAGCCTAGCCTAGCCTAACTTAGCCTAGCCTAACCAAACTTTACTAAACTCTATTCTACTCTATATTACTCCACTTTATTAACCTCCACTCTACTCTTACCTACCCTGGCCTAGCCTTGCCTAACTTAGCTATACTCTTGTCTACTCTACTTTACCCTTCTCTGATCTACTGTACTCTACCTTACTCTGCTCTTCTCCACTCTTCTCTGCTCTATTGTACTCAACTCTACTCTACTCTAGCTTAGCTTTGCTTAGCCTAACTTAGCTCTACTCTACTTTACTCAATTCTAATCTACTCCACTCTATTATACTCTAGCCTAGACCAACATAGCCTAGCCAAACCTAGCTCTACTTTACTCAACTATACCCTACTCAACTCTACTCTACTCTACTCTACTTTTGCTTGGCATAGCTTAGCCTATCCCATCTCTATTATACATAACTCAACTCTAACTTAACTTAGCCTAGCATATCCTAACTTAGCTCAACTCTACTCTACTCTATTCTACTCTAGTCTATTATAGCCTAATCTAGCCTAGCCTAGCTTTGCTGTGGTCTACACTACTATGCTCTGCTCTATTCTACTATGCTCTGCTCTACTCTACTCTTCTCTATTCTACTATGATCTTCTCTACTCTACTCTACTCTGCTCTATTGTGCTCTAGCCTAACCTAGCTCTACTATACTCTACTCTACTCTGCTCTACTAAACTCTACTCTACTCTACTTTTCTCTATTCTGCTTTGCTCTTCTCTACTCTAATACTCTGCTTAGCTCTACTCTGCTATACTCTCCTCTCCTCTCATAATAGCCTTAGTTTCCTTTATTTTATTTATTGTATTTTTTTAGAAAGAGCTCTTTGAGACGAGTCTAATGATGTTTAATTTGTAATTTTTGGAGCTCTAATGAATAAAGTATGAACTTTTAAAGATTTGGGATAAATTTGTCACGTGTAGGATAGATTCATAATTTTTAAATGTCGGCTTAGTTTAAATTCGATTTGGCAGAGGATATATTTGCAAACACCAAATTTAGAAGGGATTTTCTACAAACTGCGGTTCACGAAACATCGCTTAAGTCGTTCCGACCATGGCTATAAAAGCCGACCCATGTGCTTTTGAAACGTACTTCTGCTAACACGGCGGCAAAGCACGACGGTGAGGCACAGCGGCGAGGAATTTTCGTGATTTCCGGCACGCGATGGTGACGGTTGACAAAGGTGAGAATTTTAGTTTTCTTTATCGTCGGGTTGCATAAGTTTTTCTGTTGATTGGCTGTCAATTGATCGGCGAGAGATGCAAGAGATTTCGAGTTCGTCGACGAAATATTTCGGTTTCCCGGACATACAGGAGAGAGAGAGAGCGAAAAACCGGTACACGCCTTTGGACTGGGTTACGCAGCTGAACTGGGCTACTGAGCACCGGCGGTCCAACGTCCCGAGTGCAAGCGGTCTAGCACGCCGAGAGAGCGCTGTCCAGTGCACCAAGCGCACGAGGTCCAGTGTCGGGTGCGGGCTGTCTAGCGCCCGCGTAAATCGATTTCGGGATTTATTTTGGGGGTTTGTTTGGGAAAGCTTTTCAAAAAAGCACTTTTTGTTAATGAACTATTTTAATTTATAACCATGGCCTTGTAGGACATCAAGAAAACAAATTAGAAGTGGGCAAAAAAATTTGGTAGAGCAAAACCAGGAGATAAATTCCAATCCCTATGATGTAGCACAATATTATATGTTTTTACATGTTTTCTTACTTTTATAGTATTTTGATTGTTGTATATGTTGTTTATGGCTTAAAAAGAAAGAAACACTGTAGTATGGATTACTTATGCATTTGCATGAAAACTAAAATGGAAGAAATAAAATGGTATGATAATGAAATAAAAGAAAGAAACAATATGGAAAGAAAGGTCTTTTGATATGACATAATTGTTTGGAATTATGATTGGAAATGGTTCAGCATGTTGAATCGGTTCACGTTGCTGAACCGGTGCGGGCGGTCCAGCGTCCAGCCTAGAACGGGTCACGCTGAGCGCGGGCGGTCCAGCATCGACGAAAGACCTTAAGCAAGAAAAACAGTGAGCATTTTTGGGATTTTTGGAAAGCCCGTTTGGGACAGCTTTAAGAAAGCGGGATTTTTGGCTGTTTGGGCAAGCTTTTAGAAAGCAAAATTTGAACCATTTGAGAACAACTTTTAAAAACGTAATTTTTCCTAATAAGCATATTTAAATTAATTATTTTTGTATTTTACAGGCTTGTAGGACATCAAGAACAAATTAGAAGTGGGCAAAAAAAATTTGGTATAGCAAATCTAGGTAAATAAATTCTTAACCCTGTGAAGTAGCACAATATTATATGTTTTTACATGCTTTTTCTTACTGTTATAGAATTGTAATTGTTTCATATGTTTATGGCATAAAAAGAAAGAAATATTATGATATGGATTACTTATGCATTTGCATAAAAACTAAAAAGGAAGAAATAATATGGAAATAAAGGTCTTTTGATATGGCATAATTGTTTGAAATTATGATTGAAAATGGTAATAAAAATGGATTCCCAGAGAACATTATCCTCACCACAAGGCCCAGCATGTTGGATCGCAGGGTATCAATCATTGGATCAGATATCTGCCTAGTGTTATGTGCTATGACTCCACGATGATTACACCAAGCCCAACATGTTGGATCGCAAGGTATGGTACCATACCTGCCTGGTGACACCAGGCCTAGTGTGTTGGATTGCAGGGTATCGATCTTCAGGTCAGATATCTGCCTAGTGTTATATGCTTGGTTAGATGCCGGTTGGAGGTCATTTGCTTGATTGGATCCAGAGGATAATGCGTCAAAGAGAATTGGGCCCGATTAGAACACATCTATAAGGAACTGGTATTTCTTTTGATTTTTCTTTGGTTTTTCATCTGATATTATATATGACATTTGTATGGTTTGAGCTTTATACATATGATTCATCTACACTATTCATTGTTTGTATTTTCATTGGGTTAACTATGTGGATTTATCTATTGAGATTTGTAAATCTCATTAGTGCTTACATCACAGGTCATGAAACCACTGCACCGAGAGATGGCAATGGTGCTTCTACAGAAGAGCCATTTTCAAGAGATGTGTGAGAGAGGGAAAGTTTTGGTGTGATTAAATATTTAAAAACATGCCTTTATATATATACTTTTGATTTTGGAGTTGGTGTTTGTCTTACCATCGGGTCCCCACCTTGGAATTTGTTTATTGTCCTCACTTTGATGATAATTTTATTATATAGTAGTACCTAATGTAGGTGGGGGCTTGACAAGGTGGTATCAGAGCCAGGTTCAGGAATAGGTGGGAAATGAGTGTGAGGACACCAACACAGCATATGCATTTACATCTTTAGTGTTATTCATGCTTAGGCATTAGTTATCAAATAACTTATGTAATTTTGCAAGATTGCAATAGACTTTAGACATGGAAAGATCTACATCTGAAAGTATAGAGAAGGATAAACAAAGAGAGCAGCAAGGAGATACACAACAGGAATTAGCACAAACCTTAGTTTCTTTATTGCAATCTATTAGAAGTACTAGTAGTCATAGAGGAGAGGCATCTATTGACTTGGTGGTTGACCAACTTAAATGGATGCATCCTCCTCCTTTTGTTGGGGAAAAGGATCCTATGTTGTTGAAAACTAGCTATAGCACATGAATATTATCTTTGAAGGGATGTTGTGCCCAACTGACAAAAAGTTAGCTTTGGTAGTTTTGGTACTAAAAGATACTGCCAGACTGTGGAAGAGTTCTTGACATAAGCTTCAATTTTCAAGCTGACCAATGGAAGAAATCTCTTGAAAAGAATCCATAGAAGAGTTTGAGCCATGGTATATGCCCTTTTCATTTCGACGAGGCCTACAGGATGAAATTTAGACAGCTTTAGTAGTAGTTCGAATAACAAACTATGTGTAGTTACTGGAGCATGCCTGCATGGTTGAGTTGGAACTCAGTTTGCTGGTAACTAGTTAAAAAAAGAAGAGAAGAAAAGATTTGATTCTCTAAAATCTAAATTCATATTCATAAGAAAAAGAGGTAGTCTTAATTTTTCAAGAAAAGAAACATTCAAGATATAGTAGGTTCAGACCATATGAACTAAGCACTAGTAGAGCTAGTTTAAGTTCAAGTGGAACGAGTAGATATGAGAAATGTGGAAAATGGCATATGGGAGAATGTAGATCAGAGTCTGTCTGACCAATCCATGCAAAGATTGGTTGTTCATGCATAAAGTAAAAATAGATTGTTATGAAAAGAAGGTTGAAATCCCAATCTCTAGAGAAGATAAGTTACCCTACTTTGGCCAAGGGAGAAAAATTCCTATCATAACTATGCTCAAAGCCTAGAAGCTACTACAAAAAGGATGTGATGGATGTCTAGTATCCATTATGGACTTGGATAGACAATTTTGTCAACCCTCAGAAGTACCAATAGTTAAAGAATATTTGGATGTCTTTCCAGAAGAATTAGTAGGGTTACCCCCAGATAGAAAAATTGAATTTGAAATTCAATTGATTCCTGGTGCTAAGCAATTTCAAAATCTCCTTATTGTATAGCACCTGTTGAACTACAAGAAGTCAAAATACAACTACAAGAATTATTAGACAGGATTTATTAGGCTAAGTGTCTCCCCATGGGGAGCACCTATCTTATTTTTGAAAAGAAGGATCGTAGTCTTCGTATGTGTGTGGACTATCGAGAAATCAAAAAAATCGCCATCAAGAACAAATATCCTTTGCCTCGGATTGATGAGTTGTTTGATTAATTACTTGGAGCAGTTGTATTTTTAAAAATCGATTTGTGATCTGGATATCATCAGTTAAAAATCAAGCAAGAAGATGTTCCAAAGACAGCTTCCAGAACCAGGTATGGATACTATGAATTCTTAGTACTACCGTTTGGACTAACTAATGCACTAGCAACTTTTATGAATTTAATGAATCGAGTGTTCAAGAAATATTTGGACCACTTTATATTGTCTTTATTGATGATATCTTGATTTATTCAAAATCCTTAGAAGAACATGGTACACATTTGCATTTAACACTACAGACTTTGAGAGAAAACCAATTATATGCCAAATTCTCAAAATGTGAGTTTTGGTTATCCAAAGTCATTTTTTTAGGACATGTTGTCAGTGTAGAAGGAATTTCTGTAGATCCACAAAAGATTTCTGCTATCATCGATTGGCCAAGACCCACAATAGTGGCGGAGGTCAGAAGCTTCTTGGGATTAGCTGGATATTACAGGAAATTTGTCAAGGGTTTTTCTCAGATTGTCACACCATTAACCAATTTAACACAGAAGACAACAAAATTTGAATGGGATGCAGCTTGTGAAAATAGCTTTCAAATATTGAAAGAGAAATTAACTACAGCTCTAATTCTAGTAGTGCCAGAGGGAACAGAATGTTATCAAATATATAGTGATGCCTCGTTGCAAGGGCTAGGCTTTGTATTGTTGCAACATCACAAGGTAATTGCCTATGCATCTAGATAGCTTAAAACACATGAAAAGAATTATCCTGTGCATGATTTGGAGTTAGCAGCTATCATTTTTGCCCAAAAAATTTGGAGACATTACTTATACAGAGTTAAATGTATGATATTTACTGATCATCAGAGTTTAAAATATCTTTTCACTCAAAAGGAATTAAATTTTAGGCAAAGAAGATGGTTGGAATTTATTAAAGATTATGATATAGAAATCACATATCATCTAGGTAAAGCAAATGTGATGGTAGATGCTCTCAGTAGGAAAGCTAATACTATTAGCTTATTAACTACTATCCTAGAAGAAAAGCAAGTGATCTTTGAGATGGACAAGTTGCAATTGGAATATGAAATACAAAGAAATACGATGTTGCTATCTCACTTATCTGTAAGACCAGATTGGTTGATGTCAATTAACGAAGACCAAGCTGAAGACCCAGAACTACAAAAGATAAACCAAAGGGTTCATGAAGAACAAGTCTCTAAATTTAAATTAGATTAGGATGTTCTACTTCGATTTCAAGATAGATTACAAATTCTAATACATCAGTAACTCAAAGAATTACTACTAAAAGAAGCTACAACTCTCGATATTTCATACATCCAGGAGAGAATAAAATGTATCAAGAGCTGAGACAACAACACTGGTGGCTAGGGTTAAAGAAAGATGTGGCTAATTGGGTTCAAAGGTGTTTAATTTCCCAACAAGTCAAAGGAGAACAACAAAAGCCTGGAGGATTACTACAGTCATTATCTGTACCATAATGGAAATGAGAGGAAGTGGCAATGGATTTTGAAGTTCGATTGCTAAGATCACCGGCAGGTCATGAGGCAATTTGGGTAAGTGTGGATAGGCTGACAAAAACTGCTCATTTTTTTGCTGTAAAGACAACTTATTCTGCTGAAAAATTAGCTCAAGAATATGTAAAACAAATTGTCAAGTTGCATGGGATACCAAAAGTTATTATCTCTGATAGAGATCCTAAATTCACTTATCACTTTTGAAAGAGTATACATCAAGCTTTAGGTACAAGTTTAAGGTTCAGTACAGCCTTCTATCCTCAAACAGATGGTCAATCAGAAAGAACTATAAAAACTTTGGAGGATTTACTATGACTTTGTATTTTAGATTTTGGAGGAGATTGGGAAAGTCACTTGCTACTAGTAGAATTTGCTTATAATAATAGTTATCAGTCTAGCATTAGAATGGCTCCATATGAAGCACTTTATGGTAGAAAATATCAATCACCTTTATGCTGGAATGAGGGGAAGGAAAGAAGTTTGATGGGTCCTGCATTTGTGGAAGAAGTAACGGAAAAGATCAACACTATTCGAGGAAGAATGAAAGCAGCCCAGGACAGACAGAAGAAATACTATGATATCAAATACCGAATGATAAAATTTCAAGAAGGAGAGCATGTATTTATTAAAGTAAGTCCAACCAAAGGTATCATTAGGTTTGGAAGGGCAGGAAAATTAAAACCTAAATTCGTTGGTCCTCAAAAAATGGAAAGGGTTGGACAAGTGGGATATCGTTAGCATTACCACCTTAGTTTACAGGAGTACATAATGTTTTTCATGTCTTAGTTTTAAGGAGATACATTCTAGATTCCTCCCATGTAGTGAATTTCATAAATCCAGAAATCGAAATTCAAAAAGATCTGACTTATCCAGAAACACTAGTGAGGATCCTTGCTCGACAAGAGAAAAAGCAAAGAAATAAGGTTATTCCTATGGTTAGAGTCTTGTGGCACGGTCAAACAGAAAGAGAAGCTACATGGGAAGTAGAGACAGATATGATCACTCGGTATCTAGAGCTGTTCTAAATTTCGAAACGAAATTTTTGGAAGGAGGGAGGATTGTAACAACCTTAGTTTCCTTTATTTTATTTATTGTATTTTTTTAAGAAAGAGCTCTTTGAGACGAGTCTAATGATGTTTAATTTGTAATTTTTGGAGCTCTAATGAATAAAGTATGAATTTTGAAAGATTTGGGATAAATTTGAAACTTGTAGGATAGATTCGTAATTTTCAAATGTCGGCTTAGTTCAAATTCAATTTGGCAGAGGATATATTTACAAATACCAAATTTAGAAGGGGTTTTCTATAAAATGCGGTTCACGAACCATCGCTTTAGTCGATTCCGATCGCGGCTATAAAAGCCGACCCATGTGCATTTTAAACGTACTTCTGCGAACACGGCGGCAAGGCACAACGGTGAGGCACGACGGTGAGGAGTTTTCGTGATTTCCGTCATGCGACGGTTGACAAAGGTAATAATTTTTGTTTGCTTAGTCGTCGGGTTGTATAAGTTTTTTCAGTGAGTGGCGGTCAATTGGCTGGCGAGAGATGCGAGAGATTTCGAGTTTGCAGGAAAAATATTTCAGTTTCGCTGGACGTACAGGAGAGAGAGACAGAGAGAGAGAGAGAGAGAGAGAGAGAGAACTGGTTCAGCGTGCTGAATCGGTTCGGGTTGCTGAATTGGTGCGGGGGGTCCAGCGTCGGGCCTAGATCAGGTCACGCTTGGCGCTGGTAGTCCAGTGCCGACGGAAGACCTTAAGCAAGAAAAACAATGAGCATTTTTGCGATATTTGGAAAGCCGGTTTGGGACAGCTTTAAGAAAGCGTGATTTTTGGCTGTTTGGGCAAGCTTTTAGATAGCAGAATTTGAACTATTTGAGAACAACTTTTAAAAACGTAATATTTCCTAATAAGCATATTTAAATTAATTATATTTGTATTTTATGGGCTTGTAGGACATCGGGGCTTGTAGGACATCAAGAACAAATAAGAAGTGGGTAAGAAAAATTTGGTACAGCAAATCGAGGTAGATAAATTCCTAACCCTGTGATGTAGCATAATATTATATGTTTTTACATGCATTTTCTTACTGTTATAGAATTGTGATTATTGCATATGTTTATGGCATAAAAAGAAAGAAATATTATCGTATGGATTACTTATGTATTTGTATGAAAACTAAAAAGGAAGAAACAATATGGAAAGAAAGGTCTTTTGATATGGCATAATTGTTTGAAATTTTGATTGGAAATGGTAGTAAAAATAGATTTCGAGAGAACATTATCCTCACCACTATGCCCAGCGTGTTGGATCGCAGGGTATCGATCATTGGATCAGATTTCTTCCTAGTGTTATATGCTTGGTTGGACTCCGGTTGGAGGTCATTTGCTTGATTGGATACAGTGGATAATGCATCAAAAGGAATTGGGCCCGATTATAACACATCTATAAGGAACTGGCATTTCTTTTGATTTTTCTTTTGTTTTTCATCTAAAATTATATATGACATTAGTATGGTTTGAGCTTTATGCATATGATTCATCTACACTATTCATTGTATGTATTTTCATTAGATTAACTATGTGGATTTATCTACTGAGATTTGTAAATCTCATTAGTGCTTACATCACAAGTCATGAAACCACCGCAAAGATGGCAATGGTGCTGCTACAGAAGAGCCATTTTCAAGAGATGTGTGAGAGAGGGAAAGTTTTGGTGTGATTAAATGTTTAAAAACATGCCTTTATATATATACTTTAGATTTTGGAGTTGGTTTTTGTCTTACCATCGGGTCCCCACCTTGGAATTTATTTATTGTCCTCACTTTGATGATAATTTTATTATATAGTAATACGTGATGTGAGGTGGGGGCTTGACACCTCTCCTCTACTCTCCTTTCCTCTACTCTACTCTATTGTACTCCACTCCACTCTACTCTATTCTACTCTAATCAACTCTACTCTACTCTATTCTATTCTAGTCTACTCTACTATAGTCTAGCCTAGGTTAGCCTAGCCTATCATACTCTACTCTACTCTACTCTACTCGAGCATTATTCTACTCTACTCTACTTTAGCCTAGCACAGCCTGTGCTAGCCTACACTAACCTACTGTAGCCAAACCTAGCTCTACTGTACTCTACTCTACTATACACTACTCTACTCTACTTTACTCTATCCTATCTTATCCAAGCCTATCCTAACCTAGCTTAACTTTACTCCACTCTACTCTGCTCTCTTATGCTCTAGACTGCTCCACTCTACTCTTCTATACACTACTCTACTCTATTCTTCACTTTGCTTTGTTCTGCTCTTCTATACACTACTCTATTATACTCTTCTGCTTTGCTCTTCTCTGCTCTGCTCTACCCTCTTCTCCTCTCTTCTACTCTACTCTACTATACTCTACTCCACTCTACTTAATCTACTATACTCTACTTTTCTCTATTCTACTCTACTCTACTCTACTATATCCTACTCTACTTTACTCTACTCTACTCTAGCCTAACCTAACCTAACCAAGCTATACTCACCTTTACTTTATTCTACTCTACCATACTCTACTCTACTTTAACCTAACCTAACCTAGCCAACCCAAGCCTAGCCTTATCGAGCCTAACCTTGCTCTACTCTACTCTACTCTACTCAACTCTGCTCTGCTCTACTCTACTCTATTATACTCTACTTAACTACACTCTATTCAATTCTAACCTAACCAAGCTCTATCATACTCTACTCTACTCTACTATACTGCACTCTTCTCTAGCCTATCCTTACCTAGCCTAGCCTAAGCTATCTCTACTCTACGTTGCTCTGTCCTGCTCTGCTATACTTAACTCTTCTCTTCTTTGCTCTACTCAACTCTGCTTTGTTATTCTCTACTCTACTCTACTATGTACTTTAGCCTAGCTTAACTTAGCTCTACTCTACCTACTCTAGCCTAGCCTAGCCTTGCCTACCAAAGCCTATCCTAGCCTTGCCTATTTTTGCCTAGCCTAACTTACCTCTACTCTACTCTACTCTACTCTATTGTACAATACACTAGTCTACTCTACTCTACTCTCCTCTAACTTGGCCTAGCCCAGCCTAACCTACCCTAACTTAGCTCTGCTCTGCTCTACTCTGCTCTGCTTATCTCTGCTTTACTCTATTCTGCTCTGCTCTACTCCATTCTACTCTACTCTAGCCTTCCCTAGCCTAACCTAGCTTTACTCTATTCTATTATACTATACTATACTCTAATCTACCCTAGCCTAGCCGAGCCTACCTTAGCCTAACCTAGCTTAGCCCAACCTGACCAAGCTCTACTCTTCTCAACTCTACTCTATTCCACTCCACTCTACTTTACTCTACTCAACTCTACAATACTTTACTCTACCCTACTCTAATTTAGCTTTGCTAGGCTGAGAGAAACCTAGCTCTTCTCTGCTCTACTCTACTCTTCTTTACTTTTTTATTCTCTACTCTACTCTCCTCTACTCTGCTATTCTCTATTATACTCTACTCTATTCTACACTAATCTGCTTTACTCTACTCAGCTCTGTTCAACTTTTCGATGCACTAACCTAACCTAGCTTAACCTAGCTCTAATCTACTCTACTCTACTTCACTATTGTACTCTAGCTTAACCTGGCCTAACCTAACCTAATTTAGCTTAACTCCACTCTGCTCTACTGTACTGTACTCTACCCTACTCTACTTTGCTCAAGCCTAACCTAACGTAGCCTGGCTTAACCTAGCCCTACTCTGCTATACTTTGCTATACTCTGCTTTGCTTGCATTGCTCTACTCTACTCTTCTTGCTCTCTTCTCCTCTCCTCTCCTCGTCTCTCCCCAAATATTATCTCTTCTCCCTTACTCTACTATACTCAACTCCACTCTACTATACTATTCTCTACTCTACTCTACTCTACTCTATACTACTCTTCTCTGCTCTACTTTGCTCTGCCTTGGTCTACTCTACTTTACTCTACTCTACTCTACTCTACTCTACTATACTATAGCATAGCCTAACCTAACCTAGCTCTAGTCTACACTACTATACTTTGCTCTACTTTACTCTAGCCTAGCCTTGCCTACCTAACCTACCATAGTTTTATCATGCCTAGCCTAACGTAACTCTACACTACTTTACTCTTCTCTAATCTAACATAGCCTAACCAAGCTCTATTAAACTCTACTCTACTATGCTCTACTCTACTCTATTATGCTATATTCTGCTCTACTCTACCCTAGCCTCGTTTTGCATAGCTTTGCTCGACTCTACTCTAACCAAGCCTAGCCTAGCTCTACTCTACTCAACTCCACACTACTCTTCTCTACTCTGCTCTACTGTACTCTAATCTAACCAAGCCTAGCCTAGCCTTGCCTAACCTAACCAAGCATAGCCTTTTTTAGCCTAGCTGAGAATAGGCTAACTTAGCTTTGCTATCTATACTCTGCTCTGCTCTACTCATCTCTACTCTACTATGCTATGCTCTACTCTGCTCTACTCTACTCTACTCAAGCCTTGCCTAGCCTAGCCTAGCCAAGCTTAGCCTATCATAACCTAGCTCTGCTCTATTCTAGTCTACTGTTTTTTACTGTATTATACTCTACTCTACTCTAGCATAGCCAACCCTAACCTTGCCTAACCTAGCCTTGCCTGACTTAGCCCTGCTTAATCCAGCTCAACTCTACCATACTCTACTCTACTCTACTCTACTCTACTCTACTCTATTGTACTCCATTATACTCTAACTTAGCAAAGCCCAACCTAGCCAAACTAATCTCTACTCTATTCTACCCTACTCTACTATACCCTACTCTATTATACCCTACTCTACTCAACCATAGTTTATCTTAGCCTAGCCTAACTAAACCTATCACTACTCTACTCTACTCTACCCTACTCTTCTCTACTCTACTCTACTTTTTTGTTCTTTACTATGCTCTCTTCTACACTGCTTTGTACTGCTCTGCACTACTTTGCTCTGCTCTACTATGCTTTGCTTTGTACTGCTCTGCTCTACTCTGTTGTGCTCTGCTCTATTTTGCTCTGCTTTGCTCTACTATGCACTACTCTACTCTATCCTACTCTGCTCTACCCTCCTATGCTCTACTATACTCTACTCCACACTACTCTAACCTAGCCTAGCTTAGTATGACCTAATCTAGCCTAACATAGCTCTACTATACTCTACTCTACTCTTCTACTCTACTCTAACCTAGCCTAGCATAACCTAACCTAGATCAGCTCTACTCTACTCTACTCTACACTACTATACTCCTTGCCAAGCATAACATAGCCTAACTTAGCTCTACTCTACTCTACTATGGCCTAGCTTAGCCTTGCTTAACCTAGCTCTACTATACTCTGCTCTACTCTACTCTACTCCACCCTGCTTTGCTCTATTCTACTCTACTCTGCTCTACTCTACTCTACTCTACCCTACTTTGCTCTACTCTACTCTGCTCCACTCTACTCTATGCTACTATACTCTACTATAGCCTAGCCCTAACCTAGTTCTACTCTATTTTACTCTACTCTACTCCACTCAACTCTAGCCTAGCCTAACCTAGCTTAGCCTAGCCTAATCTGCTATAGCCTAGCCTAGCCTGACCTCACTCTACTCTACTCTTCTCTACTCTACTTTGCTCTATATTTCTATTCTATTCTCTACACTATTCTACTCTGATCTGGTTTGCTCTACTCTACTCTACTTTGCTCTGCTCTACTATACTCCATGTTTGTCAAGCTTAGCTTAGCCTTGCCTTGCTTTGCCTAGCCTAACCAAGCTCTACTCTACTTTACTCTACTCTTCTCTAGCTCAGCCTTTCCTAACCTAACTCTATAATGCTCTGCTCTACTCAACTATTCTCTACTCTGCTCCACTTTGCTCTGCTCTACTCTGCTGTGCTCTATCTGCTCTTCTCTATTGTACTCTACTCCACTCTACTCTACTCTACTTTACTCTACTCTACCCTACTCTACTCAACTCTAATATAGCCTAACCTCGCCTAGCCTAGCTAAGTCTACTCTAGCCTAGCATAGCCTAACCTAGCTCTGCTCTACTCTGGTCTACTCTACTATTCTTTACTCTTCTCTACCCTACATTTCTATTCTCTGCTCTACTCTTATATGCTTGTCTCTACTCTACTCTACTCTACTCCACTATACTTTACTTTACTCTACTCAAGCCTAGCCTATTCTAACCAAGCTCAACCTTACTTTACTCTACTCAAGTCTAGCTTAGCCTAACCTAGCCTAGCCAAGCCAAGTCTACTCTAACTAGCCTAACCTAACTCTACTCTACTCTGGTCTACTCAACTTTTCTATTCTTTTCTCTGTTCTACACTACTCTATTCTGCTTTTCTCTACTCTACTATGCTTTACTCTGCTCTTCTCTACTCTACTCTATATTAGCCAAGCTTAGCCTAGCCTAGCCTAACCTAACCTAGCTCTACTCTACTCTACTATAGTATACTCTACTCTACTCCACTTTTCTTTGCTCTATTTTACAGTACTTTAGCCAAGCTTAGCCTTGCCTAGCCTAACCTGACTTGACTCGACTCTACCCTAGCCTAGCCTAACCTAGCCTAACCTAGCCTTGCTTAAGCTGGCCTAGCCTAACAAAACTCTACTCTACTCTACTATATTATTTTCTACTCTACTCTACTCTGCACTAGTCTACTCTAATCTACCCAACTCTACTTTACTCTTCTTTTCTCTAACCTAGATTAACCAAGAACTACTCTACTCTACTTCACTATACTCTACTCTATTCTTCCCTACACTACTAAACTTAATAATACTTTAGCCAAGCCTTTACTCTACTCTACTCTACTTTGTTCTACTTATCTCTACTCTACTCTACTCTACTCTAGCCTATGCTACTCTAACCTAACATAACCTTGCTTAACCTAGCTCTACTCTACTATTACTTAGCCTAGCCTTGGCAAACCAAGCTCTACTCTACTCCACTCCACTCTACTCTACTCTACTCTAGCCTTGCCTAGCCTAGCCTATGTTAGCCAAGCCTAAAGTAGCCTAGCCTTACCTAACCCTACTCCACTCCACTCTACTCTATTGTACTCTACTCTACTCTAGTCTACTCTAACCTAGCCTAGCTTAGCCTAACTAGGCTCTACTCTACTCTACTCTATTATATTCTACTCTACTCTAACTTAGCCTAGCCTAACCTAGCACTTCTCTAATCTACTCTAGCCTAGCCTTAACCTAATTTAGCTAGCCAACCTTGCCTATGCTAGCCTAGTCTGACCAAGCTCTGCTCCACCCTACTCCTCACTACTCTTGTCTACTCTACTCTACTCTGCTTTGCTCGGCTTTACTCGACTTTGCTCTACTCATCTTTACTCTAGACTACTCTAATATAGCCTAGCCCTGTCTAGCCTAACCTAACCTAGCTCTACTCAACTCTACTCTACTCTACTTTAGCCTAGCCTACCTTAACCTAGCCTAACCTAGCCTAGCCTATCCTAACCAAGCTCTACTCTACTCTACTATACTCCATTATACTCTACTCTACTCTACTCTATTCTAACCTACCCTAGCCTAACCTAGCTCTACTCTACCCTACTCCACTCTAGCCTAGCCTAGCCAAGCCTTGCCTTACCTACCTCTACTATGCTCTGCTCTACTCTACTTTACTCTAGCCTAGCCTAACCTAGCATTGCCTAGCCTTGATTAATATAGCCTAGCCTAACCTAGCTCTACTCTACTCTACAATACTCTATTATATTATACTCCACTCTACTATACTCTAATCTACCCTACTATACTTTTCTCTATTATTTTGTAGCCTAGACTAGCCAAGTACTACTCTACTCTACTCTACTATATTCTTCTCTACACTACTCGAATTAATAATACCTTGCCTTAGCCTTTATTCTACTCTACTCAATTTTTTTGAACACTACTCTACCCTACTATAATCTACTTTACTCTACTCCAACCCAACATAGTCCTGCCTAACCTAGCTCTACTCAACTCTACTCTACTCTAGCCTAGCCTAGCCTAGCCTTGTTGAACCGAGCTCTACTCCTATCCACTCTACTCTACTCTACTTTACTCTTGCCTAGCTCAGCCTAGCCTATGTTAGCCAGGCTAGCATAACCTAGCCTAACCTAGATCTACTCTGCTACATTCTACTCTACTCCACTCTTCTCTAACCTAGCTTAGCTTAATGTAGCTCTGCTCAACTCTACTTTATTTTATTCCACTCTACTCTAACTAAGCCCAACTTAAACTAGCATAACCTAGCTCTACTCTACTCTACTTAAGCCTAGCCAAGCCAAACTTAGGCTAACCTAGTCTAGCCTAACCAAGCTCTACTCCACTCTACTCGACTACACTCTACTATACTCAACTATACTCTACTCTACTCTACTCTACACTATTCTAACCTAGCTTAGCTTAGCCTAGCCTAACCCTGCTCTACTCTACTCTACTGTACTCTAGCCTAGCCTAGCCATGCCTTGCCTAAATGAGCTCTACTCTGCTCTACTCTACTCTACTATACCCTGCTCTGCTCTGCTCTATTCTAATATACTTTAGCCTAGCACAGCTTCGCCTAGCCTAACCTGACCTAGCTCTACTCTACTCTACTCTAATCTATTCAAGGCTAGCTTAGCCAAGCCTAGCCTAATATAACTTAACCTAGCCCATCCTAACCAAACCTTACCTTGTTCTACTGTACTCTACTCTACTTTAGCCTAGCCTAACAAAGCTCCGCTCTACTCTACTCTACTGTACTCTACTTTACTCTAACCTAACATAGCCTAACCTTGCCGAACCTAGCTCTACTCTACTATAATCTACTCTTGCGTAGCCTAGGCAAGCCAAGCCAAACCTAGCTCTACTCTACTCTAGTCTTCTCTGCTCAGCTTCTCTTTGCTCAACTCTTCTTTGCTCTACTTTGCTCTACTCTGCTCTACTCTTCTCCACTCTACTCTACTCTATTGTACTCTAGTCGAGCCTAACCTTGCTTTACTCTACTTTACTCCAGCTAAACCTTGCATAGCCTAACCTTACCTATCCTAAACTAGCTTAATCAAACCTTACCTAACCTAGCTCTACTCTACTCTACTCTACTATACTATACTCTACTAAACTCTAACCTCGCCTAGCCTACCCTAGTCTAACCTATCTCAACTCTACTCTATCCTTTTCTAGCCTAGCGTTGCTTTACTTTACTCTACTCAAACTTAGCCTAGCATAACCTAACATTACTCTACTCTACTCTAGTCTACTATATACTACTCTAGCCTAGCTTAGGCTAGCCTAGCATAGCTTTCCTCTGCTCTATTTTTTGCATTGATCTACTATGCTCTACCCTTGTCTACTTTGCTCTGCTCTACTCTGCTCTGATTTGCTCTCCTCTATTCTACTCTTCTCTACTATGCTCTACTCTACTTTACTATACTTTACTTTAGTCTTGCATAGCCTTGCCTAACTTAACCCAGCTCTGCTCTACTCTGCTCTACTTTACTCTACTCTAGCCTTGTCTAACCTAGCCTTTCTTAGCCTAACCTAACTTAGCCTTGCTCTACTCTTCTTTGCTCTACACTCCTCTACTCTACTATACTCCACTTTAATCTACTCTACCCTACTTTAGCCTAGCCTTGCCTAGCCTCGGTTAACCTTGCTCTACTCTACTCTGCTCTACTCTACTCAACTATATTATACTCTACTCTAACTTAGCCTAGCCTACCTTAGCTTAGCCAACCCTAACAAGCTCTAGTCTACTCTACTCAACTTTACTCTACTCTACTCTTCTCTTCTTTAATCTACTATACTATACCCTACATTACCCTACTCTACTTTACTCTACTCACTCTACTTTTGTTTAGTCTACTCTACTCTACTACAACATAGCTTAGCCTATCCTATCCTAACCTAGTTTGGCCTAATTAGCTCTACTCTGCTCTGCTCTGCTTAGTTCTGCACTGCTCTACTCTACTCTTCTCTACTCCACTCTACTCTGCTCTTCTCTACTCTGCTATTTTTTGCTCTGCTTTACTCTACTCTACTCAACTCTACTCTATTCTTCTCAAGCCTAGCATAGCCTAGCCTAGCGTAACCGAGCTCTACTCAACTCTACACTACTCTACACTACCCTACTCTACTCTATTCTAACCTAGCCTATCCTAGCATAACCTAGCCTAGCTTTTCTTAAACTAGCTCTTGTCAACTTTACTATACTCTACTCTACTTTACTATTTTCTAATCTACTCTATTCTACTATACTCTAACAAAGCCTAGCCTATCCTAGCCTAACTTTGCCCTACTCTACTTTACTCTTCGCTAGTTGTAACATAACCTAGCCCTACTTTGCTCTACTCTACTGTGCTCTATTCTACTGTTCTATACTCTACTCTATTATGCTCTACTCTGCTCCACTCTGCTCTACTCTACTCAACCCTACAGTAATCCACTCGGCTCTGCTCTGCTCTACTCAACTGTACTCTATCTTACCCTAGCTTACCTTCGAGTAGCCTAGCCTATCCTAGATTTACTCTACCCTACTCTTCTCTACTCTATCCTACTACTCTCTACTCTACTCTACTCCAGCATAGCCTAGCCTAGCCTAGTTTAAACTACCCTAATCTAGGTAGCCAAGCCTAGACTAACCTTGCTCTACTCTACTCTTGTCTAAGCTACCCTACTCAAACCTATCTAAGCCTAGCTTAGCCTAACCAAACTCTACTCTACACTAGACTAGCCTAACCTAGCTTTACTTTGCTCTACCTTACTCTACTCTGATCTACACTGCTCTGCTCTGCTTTCCTCTACACTACTCTTCTCTAATATACTCTATTATGCTTTACTTTACTTTACTCTACTTTAACCTTTCTTAAGCTAGCCTAACCTAGCCTTGCTCTACTCTACTTTATTCTACTCTACTCTACTCTACTATAGCTTAGCCTAACCTAGATTAGCCTAGCCTAGCCTAGCTTAGGCAAGCCTAACCAAGCTCAACTCTTCTCTACTCTATTGTACTATATTATAGTATACTCTACTCTACTCTACTCTACTCTACTATAGTATACTCCACTCTACTCTACTCGAATCGAGCCTTCCCCAGCCTAGCCTAGCATAGCTTGGCCTAACCAAGCTCTACTTTGCTCTTCTCTTGTCTGCTATACTTTGTTCTGCTCTACTCTACTTTGCTCTACTCTACTCATCTCTACTCTACTCTACTTTACTCTGCTCTACTCCACTATGCTACACTCTACTCAACTATATTCTACTCTATTCCAGCCTAGCTTAACCTAACCTAGCCTAACTAAGCTCTTCTTTACTCTCTACAATATTCAACTCTATTCTACTCTACTCTACTTTGCTCTACTTTACTCTACTCTATTTTACTCTTCTTTACCCTACTCTACACAAGCCTAGCTTAGCCTAGCCTAACATAGCTTTGCTCTACTCTCTTTTGCATTGATCTACTCTGCTCTACCCTTCTCTACTTTGCTCTACTCTACTCTACTCTTATTTGCTCTCCTCTATTCTACTCTTCTCTACTGTGCTCTATTCTATTCTACTCTACTCTACTATACTTTACTTTAGTCTTGCATAGCCTTGCCTAACCTAACACAGCTCTGCTCTGCTCTACTCTACTTTACTCTACTCTACTCTAGTCTTGTCTAACCTAGCCTTTCCTATCCTAACCTAACTTAGCCCTACTCTACTCTTCTTTGCTCTATTATACTCCACTTTACTCTACTCTACCTTACTCTAGCCTAACCTAGGTTAAACTTGCTCTACTCTACTCTACTCTACTCCACTCAACTCTATTATACTCTACTCTAACATAGCCTAGCCTACCTTAGCTTAGCCTAGCCTAACAAGCTCTACTCTACTTTACTCACCTTTACTCTACTCTACTGTTCTCTACTTTAATCTACTATGCTATACCCTTCACTGCCCTACTCTATTTACTCTACTCACTCTACTCTTGTTTAGTCTATTCTACTCTACTCCAACTTAGCTTAGCCTAGCCTATCCTAACCTAGTTTGGCCTAATTAGCTCTACTTTGCTCTTCTCTACCCTAGTCTGTTCTACTCTACTCTACTTACTTCTGCTCTGCTCTACTCTTCTCTACTCCACTCTACTCTGCTCTTCTCTACTCTACCATTCTTTGCTCTACTTTACTCTACTCTACTCAACTCTACTCTATTCTTCTCAAGCCTAGCATAGCTTAACCTAGCGTAACCAAGCTCTACTCTACTCTACCCAACCCTAATCTATTCTAGCCTAGCCTATCCTGTCCCAACCTAGCTTAGCTGTGCCTAAACTAGCTCTTGTCAACTCTACTATACTCTACTCTACTTTACTATTTTCTAATCTACTTTATTCTACTATACTCTAACCAAGCCTAGCCTATCCTAGCCTAACTTTGCCCTACTCTACTTTACTCTTCTCTAACTGTAACATAACCTAGCTCTACTTTGCTCTACTCTACTATGCTCTGTTCTACTTTTCTATACTCTACTCTATTATGCTCTACTCTACTCCACTCTGCACTACTCTACTCTACTCTGCTCTACTCTGCACTAATCCACTCGACTTTGCTCTGCTCTACTATACTGTACTCCATCGTACCCTAGCCTACCTTCGAGTAGCCTAGCTTATCGTAGATTTACTCTACTCTACTCTTCTCTACTCTACCCTACTACTCTCTACTCTACTCTACTCCAGCATAGCTTAACCTAGCCTAGCTTAAAATACCTTAATCTAGGTAGCCAAGCCTAGACTAACCTTGCTCTACTCTACTCTTGTCTATGCTACCTTACTCAAACCTAACCAAGCCTATCTTAGCCTAACCAAACTCTACTCTACTCTATACTAGCCTAGCCTAACCTAGCTTTACTTTGCTCTACCTTACTCTACTCTGATCTACACTACTCTACTCTACTTTGCTCTGTACTACTCTTCTCTACTATACTCTACTATGCTTTACTCTACTTTACTCTACTTTAGCCTTTCTTAAGCTAGCCTAACCTAGCCTTGCTCTACTCTACTCTACTTTACACTACTTAATTCTACTCTACTCGACTCTACTTTACTCTACTTTATTCTACTCTACTCTACTCTATTATATCCTAGCCTAACCTAGATTAGCCTAGCCTAGCCTAGCTTAGCCATGCCTAACCAAGCTCAACTCTTCTCTACTCTATCGTACTGTATTATAGTATACTCTACTCTACTCTACTATAGTATACTCTACTCTACTCTACTCGAACAGAGCCTTCCCTAGCCTAGCCTAACATAGCTTGGCCTAACCAAGCTCTACTCTGCTCTTCTCTGGTCTGCTCTACTTTGTTTTGCTCTACTCTGCTCTACTCTACTCATCTCTACACTACTATACTTTACTCTGCTCAACTCCACTATGCTACACTCTACTCAACGATATTCTACTCTACTCCAGCCTAGCTTAGCCCAATCTAGCCTAACTAAGCTCTACTTTACTCTCTACAATATTCTACTCTGTTCTACTCTACTCTACTTTGCTCTGCTCTACTCTACTCTACTCTACTCTTCTCTACCCTACTTTATACAAGCCTAGCCTAGCATAGTCTAACATACCCTAGCTTAGCCTATCCTAACCTAACCTAACCTTGCTCTATTCTACTCTATTCTACTCTACTCTATTCTACTCGGCTCTACTCTACTCTATCCTTGCCCAGCCTAGCCTAGCTTAACCTAGTTCTACACTACTCTAGTCGAGCTTAGCCTAGCCTAGCGAAGCCTACCCTATCCTAGCCTAACCTAGCTCTACTTTGATCTGCTTTGCTCTACTCTACTCTACTCTGCTCTACTCTGCTCTATATTGCTATGCTTTGCTCTACTCTGCTCTACTCCACTCTACATTATTATGCTCTAGCCTAGCCTAACCTTGCCTAGCCTAACTTAACTCTACTCTACTCTACTCTATGTTACTCTACCCTACTCTACTCTATTCTACTCTACTCTTGCCAAGTAAAGGCTAGCCTTATTAGCCTAACCTAACCTATCTCTGCACTACTCTACTCTACTTAATAATAACTTTGCTTAGCCTAGTCTAACATATACTTGCTCTACATTAGCCCAGCCTAACATAACTTAGCTCTTCTCTACTTTATTCTACTCAGCTCTATAATGCTCTGCTCTACTCAACTCTGCTCTACTCCACTCTACTCTACTCTGCTCTATTCAACCCTATTGTACTCTAGCCTAGCCTTGCTTATCCTAACTCTACTCTACTCTACTCTAGTCTACTCTAGCCTAGCCTAGCCAAGCCTATCCTAAACCATCTCTACTCTACTCTACGCTACTCTACTATACTCTTCTCTAGCTTAGTCTAGCCTAGCATAGTCGAGCCTACTCTATCCTGCTCAACTCGACTCTGCTCTACTCAACTATACTATACTATACTATACTCTAGTCCACTCTATTCTACTCCACTCTACTCTACTCTACTCTACTCTACTCCATTTTACTCTACTTTAACCTAGCCAAGCTGAGCATAGCCTAGCCTAGCTAGCCTAACCAAGCTCTACTCTGCTTTGCTTTGCTCTGCTCTACTCTGCTCTACTCTGTTTTGCTCTACTCTGCTCTGCTCTACTCTGCTCTTCTCTACTCTACTCTCCTCTTCTATGTGCTGTTATACTCTACTCTTCTCTACTCTACTCTACTCTAGCCTAGCCTCACTTTGCTTAGCCTAATAGAGCTCTACTCTACTCTACTATACTGTACTTTACTCTACTCTTCTCTACTCTAATAATCTCGAGCCAAGCCTAGCCCCACCTAGCTATCTTATCCTAGCTTAGCCAAGCCTAGCATAGCTTAACTTTGCTATATTCTACTCTACTCCACTCTAATCTAGTAGACTCAACTCTACTCTACTCTACTCTACTCATCTAACCTAACATAGCCTAGCCTAGCCTAACCTTGCTCTAGTCCACTCTACACCACTCTAGCCTAGCCTAGCAAAACCTAGCTCAGCTCTACATTACAATGCTCAGCTCAACTATGCTTTGCTTGGCTCTGCTCTACTCTACTCCACTCTTCTCTGCTCTACTCTTCTCTACTTTATTATACTCTACTCTATTTTGCTCTAGCCTAGTTTTGCTTACCCTAGGTCAAGTCTACTCTACTCTACTCTTGCTTAGCCTAGCCTAGCCAAGCCAAACCCAGCCTAGGCTAACCTAGCCTAACCTTGCTCAACTCTACTCTGTTATACTCCACTCTATTATATTCTACTCTACTCTACTCTATGCTACTCTATTGTACTGTACTCTATGCTACTCTAGCCCACCCTAGCCAAGCCTAGCTTAGCTCTACTCTACTCTAACCTACTCTATTCTACTCTACTCTAATCTAGTCTAACCTAGCCTAACAAAGCCTAACCTAGGTCTACTCTGCTCTACTCTACTCTACTCTGCTCTGCTCTGTGCTACTCTGCTCTACTCTACTCTTCTCTACATTGCTTTGTCTACTCTACCACTTTGCTTGGCTCTGCTTTACTCTACCTTGCTCTGCTCAGCTCTACTTTCCTCTCCTCTCCTCTACTCTACTCTACTATGCTCTACTCTACTCTACTCCATTATATTATACTCAACTCTAGCCTAGACTATCCAAGCTTAGTCTAACCTAGCTCTATTGTACTCTACTCTAACCTAGCTTAGCTTACCCTAGCCTCACCTAACCTAACCTAGCTCTACTCTACTCTTCTCTAGTTTACTCTACTCTACTCTAGTCTAACCTAGCCTAGTATAGCATAACAACGCTCTACTCAACTCAACCCTACTCTACTTTACACTAGCCTAGCCTTGTCTAACCTAGAGTTGCCTAACTTAACTAAGCCTATCTAGCTCTGCTCTATTTTGCTTTGCTCTCCTATGCTCTTCTCTTCTCTACTCTTCTCTGCTCTGCTCCATTCTACTTGACTCTACTCTGCTCTGCTCTACTCTGCCCTACTTTGTACTCTAGCTTAGTGTAGCTTAGCCTACCCTAACCTTCCTCTACTCTACTCTATTCTACTCCACTCTAGTCTAGCCAAGCCTAGCTTACCATAACCTAGCCTACGGTAGCCTAGCTTACCTTAGCTCTACTCCACTCTACTCTACCCGACGCGACTCTGCTAGACTCTACTCTAACTTACCCGACCTTACCCTAGCGTAATCTAGCATAACCTAACTTAGCTCTACTCTGCTCTTCTTTGCTATACTCTTCTCTACTTTACTTTACTCTAGCTTAGCAAAGCTTAGCCTAACTTAGGTCTACTCTTCTTTAATCTACTCTAATCTACTCTAATCTACTCTACTCTACTCTACTTTAGCTTAGCCTAGCCTAGCCTAGCTTAGCCCAGCCAAACCTAGCCTTACTCTACTCTAGTTCTACTCTGCTCTACTCTACTCTACTCTTCTCTACTCTGCTTTACTCTACACAACTCTTACCTAGCTTAGCCTAACTTAGCTCTACTCTACTTTACTCTACTATATTCTACTTAGCTCTACTCTACTCTACTCTACTTTAACCTAGCCTAGCCTTGCTTAGCCAAACCTAACTCTATTCTTCTCTGCTCTAATCTACTCTACCCTACTCTACTCTAGCATAGCCTAGCCAACTATAACCTAGATTAACCTAGCTCTACTCTTCTCTGCTTTGCTTTACTCTGATCAGCTTTGCTTTGCTCTACTCTACTCTATTATACTCTACTCTAGCGTAGCCTAGCCTGACCTAACCTAGCTCTACTCTTCTCTACTTTATTGTACTTTATTGTACTCTACTCTTCTTTACACTACACTTCTCTATCTTAGTCAAACCTAGCCTAGCCTAACCTTGCCCTTCATTACTCTACTATAGCCTAGCCTAGCCTAGCCTAGACTTTCCTAACCTAGCTCTACTCTTATTTGCTTGTCTTTGCTTTGCTTTGCTCTGCTCTACTCTGCTCCACTCTACTCTGCTCTACTCTACTCTACTCTACTTGAGCATAGCATAGCATAGTTTGGCCTAATCTTTCTCTACTATACTCAAATCTACTCTACTCTACTCTACTCAACTCTTCTTTACCCTACTCAACTCTACTCTAGCCTAGCCTAGCCTAACCTTGCTCTACTCTACTTTACTATACACCACTACACTCTACTCTACTCTACTCTACTCTACTTTATTATACTCTTCTTTAACCTAGCCTAACATAACCCAACTATATTCTTCTCTACTCCACTCTACTATACAAAACTCTAGCCTATACTGGCCTACCCTAACCTCGACAAACCTAGCTCTACTCCGCTCTGCCCTACTCTGATCTACTTTGCTATACTCTTTTTTGCTTTGCTCTGTTCGCCCTACTCTACTCTACTCTACTCTACTCTGACCTAGCCTAGCCTAACCTTGCTTTACTATACTCTATTATACTCTACTCTACTCTACTCTATCCTACTCTTCTATTCTCTAACCTTACCTAACAAAATCCTAACCTAGCCTGCCTTAGCCTAACCAAGCTCTACTCCACTCTACTCTACTCTGCTCTGCTCTACTATAGTATATTCTACTTTGCTCTACTCCATTTTACTCTGCTCTACTCTTCTCTACTCTACATTTCTTTGCTTTGTTTTGCTTTGCTGTGCTAAGTTTTGCTCTACACTACTCTACTCTACTGTAGCATAGGCTAGCATAATTGAGCTTTACTCTAATCTATTATACTTTGCTCTACACTAATAGACTCTATTTTACACTACTCTAACCTAGCCTAGCCTTGCCAACCTAACCCAGCTCTACTTTACTCTACTCTATTCTACTCAAACCTAACATAACCTAGCCTCACCTAGCTTTGCCTAACTCCACTCTGCTCTATTGTACTATGCTCTGCTCTATTTTGCTCTACTCTACTCTACTCTTCTTTACTCTACTTTGCTCTACCCTACTCTACTCAACTCTACTCTAGTCTATTATACACTAGCCTAGCCTAGCTAACCTAGTTCCACTTACTCTTCTCTACTTTACTCTTCTGAGCCTACCCTAACCTAACCTAACAAAACTGAGCCTAGTAAAGCCTAGCTTAGCCTAACCTAATGTAGCTCTACTCTACTCTACTTTACTCAACTCTATTCTTCTCCACTTTTCTTTGCACTACTCTACTCTACTCTAACCAAGCCTAGCTTAGCCAAGTCCAACCTAGCTCTAATCTGTACTACACTTGCCTGGCGTAGCATGTCTTAGCTCTACTCTGCTCAGCTTTATTCTTCTTTACTCTGCTCTTCTCTACTCTACTCTTCTCGTCTCTACTCTACTTTATTCTGCTCTACTATGCTCTTCTCTTCTCTACTCTACTCTACCCTACTCTTCTCTACTATACTCTATCTTAGACCAGCCTAAATAAGCTCTACTCTACTCTATCCTAGCCTAGCCTATCCAAGCTCTACCCTACTCTAGCCTAACCAAGCCAAACGTAGCCTAATCTAACTCCACTCTACTTCACTTTACTTTACTTTACTCTACTCTACTCGCGCTTACCCTACACTTGCCTAGCCTTGCCTAACCTTGCTCTACTCCACTCTACTCTACTCTTCTCTACTTTACCCTAGCTAGTCTAGATTAGGCTAGCATATCATAACCTTGCTATACTCTACTCTAATCTACTCTACTCTATATTACTCTGCTCTATTTTGCTCTGCTCTACTCTGAACTGCTCTACATTTCTCTACTTTACTCTTCTATTGTGCTCTGCGCCACTCATCCTTGCTCTGTTATGCTCTACTCTACTCTCCTCTACTCTACTATGCTTTGCTCTACATTACTCTACTCTACTTTACTCTACTCTACTCTACTCAACTCGACTCTACTCTACTCTAACCTAGCCTTGCCTAACCAAGCCTAACCTAGCTCTACTCTATTCTACTCTGCTCTTCTCTACCATAGCCCATTCTAGCCTAGCCTACCCTATCCAACCTTAACCTAGCTCTACTATACCATACTTTACTCTACTGCACTCTACTCTACTTTACTTTAGCCAAGCTTAGCTTAGCCTAACCAATTTATGCTCAGCTCAGCTTTGCTCTTCTCTGCTCTACTTCGCTCAACTCTACTTTACTCTGCTCTACTCTACTCTGCCATACTCTACTTTATACTACTCTAACCCAGCCTAACCTAGCTCTACTTTATACTACTCTACTCTACTATACTCTATTACACTCTACTCTGCTCTAATATATTCTACTTTACTCTACTCTAACCTAGCTTAGCCAAGCCTCGCCTTGCCTAGCTTAGCAAAACCAAGTTCTATTCTGCTCAACTCTACTCTACAATACTCTGCTCTGTTATACTCCACTCTGCTCTACTCTAAACTATTTTTCTTTGCTCTGGTATATAATTCTTTGCTCTACTCTGCTATGCTCTACTCTACTCTACTTTGCTCTACTCTACCCTGGTCTGCTTTGCTCTACTCTACTCTTCTCTACTCTAGCCAAGCCTAGCCTAACCGAGCTCTACTCTATTATAGCATAGCTTAGCCTAGCCTAGCCAAGCCTAGCTTAGCCTAGCCTAGCCCAACTTAGCTTAGCCTAGCCTAGCTAACCTAGTTCTACTAAACTATATTGTACTTTACTCTCCTCTGTTAGACTCTACTCTACTCTACTCAACTCAACTCTACTCTACTCTAATCCACTCTAACCTTGCCTAGCCTAACCAAACTCTACTCTATTTGACTCTACTCTAGCCTAACCTAGCCACTGACCACTACTCTGATCTGCTCTACATTAACTTGCTTTGCTCTACTCTACTTAGCTCAGCTCTACTCTACTCTACTCTATTATAATCTAGCCAAGCATACCCTAACCTAACTCTAGTCTACTGTACTCAACTCTAGCTTAGCCTAACCTAACCTTGCCTAGCCAAGCCTAGTCTAACCTTGGTCTACTATACTCTACTCTATTCTACTCTTCTCTACTCTACTTTACTCTACTCTATGTATTTTAACCAAGCCTAGCCTTGCCAAGCACAGCATAGCTCGAACCTACACTACTCTAGCCTATCCTAACGTAGCTCTGCTCTATTCTAATCTCCTATGCTCTGGTCCACTATACTCTACTCTGCTTTACTCTATCTACTCTACTCTACTCTACCCTAATGTAGTCTACTCACTTCTTTCCTAGCCTAGCCTACCCTAGCTAGCCTAGCCTAACCTTGCTCTCCTTTACTATACTCTACACTACTTTACTCTACTATACTATACTATACTCTACTCTACTATGCTCTACTATAATCCACTCTACTCTACTCTTGCCTAACCTAGCCTACCCTAGCCTTGCCTAGCCAAGCTGAGCTTAGCCCAACCAAACCTAGCTCTACTCTATTCTACACTACCCTAATTTACTCTACTCAACTCTACTCTACTCCACTCCACCCTACTCTAACCTAGCCTAGCCCAACCTAACTGTACTGTACTTTACACTTCTCTACTCTACTCTACTCTTCTCTAGTCTAGCCAAATATAGCTTCGCTCTACTCTGCTCTAGTCTCCTCTAATCTACTTACCTTTTCACTTCTTTGCTCTGCTCTGGTCTACCCTGCTCTACTCTACACTGCTCTGCTCTTCTTCACTCTACTCTGTAATGCTCTACCCTACTTTATTTTACTTTGCTCCATGCTAGTTTACTTTAATCTGCTATACTTTGCTCTACTTTTTTGTGCTCTACTCTGCTCTGCTCTACTCTACTCTACTCTACACAACTCTTACCTAGCTTAGGCAAAACTAGCCTAGCCTAATCAAACTATGCTCTACTCTATAATTCTCTATGAAACTGTATTGCACTCTACTGTACTCTAGCCTGGCATAGGCAAGCCTACCCTAGCTTAGCCTCGCCTAACCTAACTCTACTCTGCTCTACTCAACTCAACTCTATTATACTCTACTCTATTCTACTTTTCTCTACTCTAATCTAACCTAGCTTAGCCTAGCTTAGCCTATCTTAGCTCTACTCTTCTCTACTCTACTCTAGCCTACCCTAGCCTAGTATAGCTTAGCCTAGCCTAACCTAGCTCAACTCTACTTTATTCTATTCTATTCTACTCTACTCTGCTCTACTATATTCTTCTCTACTCTACTCTATTGTATGTTGGCCTATCCTAACCTAGGCTAACCTAACCTAGCTCATCTCTACTATACTCTACTCTACCATAGCCTAACCTAGCCTAACCTAACCTAGCTTTACTCTACTTTACTCTCTTTTAATCCACTCTACTCTACTCTACCCTACTCTACTCTACTCTAATTAAGCATTGCTTAGCCTAGCCTAACTTAGGCCTTCTCTACTTTACTCTATCCTAGCATAGCCTTGCCTAGCCTATCCTAGCCTAACCTAGGTCTGCTCTACTCCACTCTATTCTGCACTGCTCTACTCCACTCTATTCTACTCTACTTTGCTCTGCTCTACTCTTTTTTGCACTACTTTGCTATGCTCTACTCTACTCTACTCTACTCTCCTCTGCTTTACTCTACTCTACTCTGCTCTACTCTACTCTACTCTACTCCACGCTACTCTGCTCTTCTAAACACTACTCTGCTCTACTCTGCTCTACTCTGTTCTACTCTACTTTACTCTGTTCTACTTTACTCTACTCTACTCCAACTTAGCCTACCCAGCCTAGCCTAACCTAACCTAGCTCTACTCTACTTTACTTTACTCTGCTCGACCCTTCCCTAGCTTAACCTAGCCTAGTATAGCCTAGTCTAACCTAACCTAGCTTAGCACTACTCTGCCTTGCTTTATCCTACTCTCCTCTGCTCTACTATGCTTTGCTCTACTCTCCTTTCCTCTCCTCTCCTCTACTCTCTACTCCTATACTCTCTTCTCCTCTCCTATCCTACCCTCTCCTCTACACTGCTTTATTCTACTCTACTCTACTCTGCTCTACTCTACTCTACTTTCCTCTACTCTATTCTACTCTACTATATTCTACTCAAGTCTACCTTACTCTAACCTTTCCTAGCCTAACCTAATGTAGCTCTATTTTACTATACTCTACTCTAGCCTAGCCTTTCCTAGCCTACCAATTCATAACCCAACCAAACCTAGCACTACTCCACTCTACCTAGCTTACTCTAGCCTATCATAGCTCTACTCTACTTTACTCTGCTCTTCTCTGCACTATTCTACTCTGCTCTACTCTGCATTGCTCTGCTCTACTCTTCTACTCAACTCTGCTCTGCCTTGCTCTACTCTACTCTCCTCTCCTCTCCTCTCCTCTCCTCTCCTTTACTCTACTCTACTTTGCTCTACTCTACTCTACACTGCTCTACTCTACTCTAGCCTAGCCTAACCTAGCTCTACTTTACTCTACTCTACTCTATACTAGTATAGCAAAACTTACCTTAACTCAGCCTGGCCTAGCTTAACTTAGCTCTACTATACTCTACTTTATTATACTCTACTCTAAACTACCCTACCCTCGTCCAACTAGCCTAGCCTAAGCTAAACAAGCTCTATTTTGCTCTACTCTACTCTACTCTAGCCTAACCTTTGCTAGCATAACCTAGCTCTGCAATGCTCTGTTATGCTATGCTATGCTCTGCACTTCTTTACTCTACTCTGCTCTACTCTACTATGCTCTACTCTACTCTACTCTACTCCACTCTACTCAACTCTACTATATACTCTAACCTAGCTAAGTTTTACCAAGACTAACCTAACTCTACTTTACTCTACTCTTATTTACTTTACTTTACTCTACTCTAGCTGTACCTAGCCTGACCTAGCCTTGCATGGCCTATCCTAGCCTAATCTTGCGCTTCTCTGCTCTGCCCTACTCTACTCTACTCTGTTCTACTCTACTTTGCTTTTCTCTACTCTATTCTACTCTACTCTGCTTTGCACTACTCAGCTCTATTGTGCTCTACTATACTCTACTCTCCTCTAGTCCACTCTACTCTATTCTACTCTACTGTAACCTAACTTAGACTAGCCTAGCTTAACCTAACTCTACTCTACTCTACTCTACTATAGTCTACTCTACTCTGCTCTAGCCTAACCTAGCTTAACTTGGCTCTATTCTGCTCTAATCTACTCTGTGCTTCCCTGCTTTGCTTTGCTCTACTATGCTCTACTCTGCACTACTATGCTTTACTCTACCCTACTCTGCTCCACTCTACTTTATCCTATCTTAGCCTAGGCTAGACTTGTATAGCTTAGTCTAACCTAGCTCTTCTATGAATCGCTCTGCTCTGCTCTTATTTTCTCTGTAATACTTTTCTCTACCCTCATTTGCTCTGTTCTGCTCTAGTCTACTCTGCTCTTCTCTTCACTACTCAGGTTTGCTCTGCTTTGCTCTACTCTAGCCTAGCCCAACCTTAAATAGCATAACCTAACCAAGTGCTACTTTACTCTACTCTTCTCTATGCTACTCTACTCTGCTATACTCCACTCGTGCCTAGCTTAGCCTAACTTACCTTAGTCTAGGCTAGCCTAGACTAGCCTATCCTAGCTCTACTCCACTATACTCTACTCTATTCTATTCTATGCTACTCTACACCACTCTACTCAACTCTACTCTACTCTACTCTAACATAGCCTAGCCTAGATTAACCAAGCTCTACTCTACTCTACTCTACTTTACTCTATCTTAGCCTAGCCTTACCTAGCATAGCCTAGCCTTGCCTAGCTTAGCCTAGCCTGGCCTAACCTAGCTCTGCTCTACTCTACTCTACTCTATTATGTTATGCTATTTTTTTCTCTTCTCTAATCTACATTACTTTGCTCTACTCTACTCTACTCTACTCAGCTTCTCTTCTCTACACTGTACTCTAGCCTAACCTAGCTTATCATAGCCTAACTTAGCTCTACTTTTCTCTACTCTCCTCTAATTTACTCATCCCAAGCCTAGCTTAACCTAGCCAAACATAGCCTAGCCTAGCCTAGCTTAGCCTAGCCTAACCTAGCCCTACTTTACTCAACTCTACTCTACTCTACTCTAACCATGCCTAGCCTAGCTTAACCAAACCTAGCCCAGCCTAGCCTAGCCTAACCTAGCTCTTCTCTACTTTACTCTACTTAGGTCTACTCTGTTTGCTTTGCTCTACTCTACTGTGCTCTACTCTGCTTTGCTCATCTCTACTCTGCTCGTTTTTTATTTGCTCTACTCTGCTCTACTCTACTCTACTCTACTCTGGCCTAGCGTAACCTAGCTCTACACTCTTCCCCACTCTACTTTAATCTTTCCTAGCCTAAACAAGCATAGCCTAGCTTAGCCCAATAAAACCTAGCTCTACTCTACTTTACTTTACTCTATTCTACTCGACTCGATTCTACTATACTCTACTCTACTCTAATTGAGCCTAGCCTAGCATCGCCTAACCTAGGTCTACTATACTCTGCTCTACTGTACTCTACTCTAGCCTAGCCTAGCCAACCTAACAAAGCTCTGCTTTATTATGCTCTACTCTTCTTTTCTCTTCTATACTCAGCTCTCCTTGGCTTTGCTCTACTCTGCTTTGCTCTACACTATTTCACTCGACTCTTCTCTGTTTCTCTCTGCTCTGCTCAACTCCATGCATCTCTCCTCTCCACTACTCCACTAAACTCTGCTCCACAATACTTTACTCTACTCCACTCTACTTTTCTCTAATCTACTCGACTCTAGCTATCCTAACCTAACTCCACTCTACTCTACTCTACTGTACTACTCTAGCTTATCCTAGCCTAGCCTAGCCTTACCTAACCTAGCTCAACTCAACTCTACTCTACTCTACACTAGCTTAGCCTAGCCTAAGCTAGCTCTACACTACTCTACTCTGCTCTGTTATACTCTTCTCTACTCTACTCTACCACACTCTACTCTACTATACTCTACTCTACTATACTCTACTCTACTATGTTTTACTCTACTTTAACCTAGCTTAACCCAGCCTAACCTAACCTCACCTATCCTAGCTCTACTCTACTCTACTATACTACTCTACTCTATTGGTCTACTTTGCTCTACTCTATTTTACTCCTCTCTGCTCTACTCTTCTTTATTCTGCTCTTCTCTACTCCACTCTTCTCTCCTCTTGCTTGCTCAGATCTGCTCTACTCTCTTCTCTTCTACTCTGCACCCCTCCCCTCTCCTCTCCTCTCCTCTACTATACTCTACTCTACTATACTCTACTCAACTCAACTCTACTCTACCATACTATACTCTACTCTAACCTGGCCTAGCCTTGTCGAGCCTAACCTAGCTCGACTCAACTGTACTCAACTCTAGCGTTCCCTAGCCTAGTCTAACCTAGCCTAGCCTAATCTAGCTCTTCTTTGCTCTATTATACTCTGCTCTACTATACTCTTTACTACTTTGCTATGCTCTTCTCTGCTCTACTATGCTTAGCTATACTTTACTCAACTCTACTCTATTCTACTCAACTCTACTTTAGCTTAATTTAGCCTAGCAATGGGTAGTCTAGCCTAAATAAGCTCTACTCTACTTTAATCTACTCTAGCCTAGCCTAGCCTAACCTAGCTTAGCCAAACCTAACCAAGCTCTACTCTACTCTTCTCTAACCTAGCCTAGCCTAGCCTAGCCTAACCTAGCTTAGCCTAGCCTACCCTAGCCGAACCTAGCTTTACTTTACTCTACTCTAGTCTACTCTACTCTATTTTACTCTACTCTACTCTACTTAACCTGGCCTAGCCTAACCTAATCTGGCTCTTTCCTACTCTATTCTACTCTACTCTTCTCTACTCTACTCTACTATACTCTAGCCATGCCTTACCTTGCTTAGCTTAACCTAACTCTACTCTACTCTACTCTACTTTTCTTAACTCTACTCTGCTCAACTTTTTATTCTCTACTCTGCTCTCCTCTATTCTGCTCTTCTCTGCTCTATTCTTCTTATCTCTAAACTATTTTATTGTGCACTTCTCTACCCTACTCTACTCTGCTTTCTTTGCTTTACTCTGCTCTACTCTGCTCTTCTCTGCTCTGGTCTACTCTACTCTACTCTAGCCTAGCCTACCCTAGCCTAACTTAACCTGGTTTAACCTAGCTCTACTCTACTCTAGCCTATCCCAGCCTAGCCTAACTTAGCAAAGCCTAGCATAACCTAACCTAGCTTAACTCAACTCAACTCAACTCTACTCTACTATACTCTAGCCTAGCCTAGCTTAGCCTAACCTTGCTTTTCTCTGCTTTTTTATACTCTACTCTACTCTACTCTAGCCATATCTAGGCTACCCTACCCTAGCCTAACCTAACATAACCTAATCTAGCCTAACCTAACTCTACTTTCCTCTACTCTACTCTACTATACTATACTATACTTTATTCTACTCCTCTCTACTCAACTCTACTATGTTGTACTCAACTCTACTTAACTCTACTCTACTCTAGCCAAGCCAAGACTAACCTAACTCCACTTTGCTCTTCTTGCTCAGCTTTTTTTTTTCGCTACTCTACTCTGCTCTACTCATCTTTGCTCTTCTATCCTCTGCTCTATTCTTCTCTACTCACTTCTACACTACTCTGCTCTGCTATTACCTTAACTATCGTAAACTAGCCTAACCTAGCTCTACTCTACACTACTCTACAATGCTCTACTCTACTTAGCTCAGCTTCGCTCTTATTTGCTCATCTCTGCTCTTCTCACCTCTACTCTACTCTTTTCGATTATGCTCTTCTTTATTTTACTATTTTATGAACTGCTCTACTCTGCTCTGGTCTCCTCTTCTTTGCTTTACTCTGCTTTGCTCTACTCTACTCTACATTGCTTTGCTCTAGTCTTCTATACTATACTCTACTCTACTCTATCCTAATTTAGCCTTGTTTAGCCTAGCCTTGCCTAACCCTACTCTACTACTCTCTACACTTCTCTATTCTACCCTACTATACCCTTCTCTACTTTTCCCTAGCTTAGGCTAGCCTAGCCTAACCAAGCTCTACTCTACTCTCCTCATCTCTACACTACTCTAATCTGCTCTACTCCACTCTAACTTAGCCTAGTCTAGCCTAGAAAAACCTAGCTTTACTCTACTCTAGTTTACTCCACTCTAGCATAGCCTAGCTTAGCTGAGCCTAGCCTAGCTTTGCCTGGCCTAACCAATCTCTACTTTGCTTTGCTCTACTCTACACCACTCTAATTTCTTTACTCTGCTCTACTCTACTCTACTCCACTCTACTAAACTCTACTCTATTGTACTCTAGCCTAGCCTAACATAAACTAGCTCTACTCTACTCCACTCTAATCTAGCCTAGCATAAGCTAATCTATCCTAGCTCTACTCTACTCTACTCGATTCTACTCTACTTTACTCTTCTCTAACCTAGCCTAGCTTTACCCAGCTCTACTCTACTATGCTTTGTTCTGTTCTGCTCTACTCTACTCTGCTTTGCTATCCTTTACTCTACTCTGCTTTGCTCTACTCTACTCTAATCTATTATGCTCTACAATACTCTGCTCTACTTTACTCTTCTCTACTCTACTCTACTCTACTCTACTCTACTATACTATAATCTAGCATAGTTTAGCTTAGCCTTGCTTAGTATAGCTTAACCTATCTCTACTCTACTCCACTCTACTCTACTTAACTCTCACATAACCTTGCCTAACTAAGCCTACTCTAACCCAACCTGGCCTAGTCTAACCTAGCTCTACTCTACTTTACTTTTCTCTACTCTAATCTACTATATTCTACTCTACACTACTCTAACTTAGCCTAACATACTATAACCTAACCTAGCTTAACTTTAATCTACTCTACTCTAGCCTAGGCTAGCTCAGCATAGCCTAACTTATCTCTGCTCTACTTTACTCTACTTTACTTTACTCTACTCTGCTCTACTCTACTCTGCTCTGCTCTACTCTACTTTACTTTACTTTAGCCTAGCTTAGCCCAGCCTAGTATTACATAATTTAGCTCTACTCTACTCTACTCTAGCCTAGACTAACCATGCCTAGCCTAACCTAGCCTCTCCTAGCATAGCCTAACCTTGCTTTACTCAGCTCTACTCTACTCTACTCTGGTCTGCACTACTCCTCTTTACACAACTCTGCTCTACTCGACACTAGTCTAGTCTAGTCTACTCTACTCCACTCTACTCTACTCTATTTAACTCTACTCTAACCTAGCATAACTTAGCCAAGCTTAAACAAGCTCTACTCTACTTTACTTTACTTTAGCCTAGCTCACCCTATCCAAGCTCTACTTTTTTAAATTATGCTCTGTTCTATTCTACTCTTCACTGCTCTGCTCTGCTCTACTCTATCCTATTCTGCTCTACTCTACTCTACTCTACTCTAATTTACTGTTCTCTAGCCTAGTTGGGCCTAGCTTAGCCTAGCTTAATTGAGCTCTACTCTAGTCTACTCTACTATGCTCTACTCTACTCTACTATACTCCACTCTACTCTACTCTAGCCTAGCCTAGCCTACTCTGCTGTACTCTACTCTACTATGCTCTATTCTACTCTGCTCTGCTCTACTCTGCTTCGCTCTCCTCTACTCTACACTACTTTACTATACTCTTATCTGCTCTACTCTCCTCTCCTATACTCTTCTCTTCTCTACTCTACTTTACTCTACTGCACTCTAGCCTAGCATAGCCTTGTCTAACCAAACTCTACTTAACTCTAACTTATCATAGCCTTGGCCTACTTATGCTAGCCTACTCTATCCTAGCCTAGCCAAGTATAGCCTAGCCTAACCTAGCTCTACTCTACTCTACTCTACTCTACTACACTCTACTCTACTCTACTCTACTCTACTATACTTTACTTTACTCTACTCAATTCTACTCTACTCTATTCTAGTCTACTCTACTCTACTCTATTGTAACCTTTCTTAGCCTAACCTACCTTGCTTAGCCTAAACTAACTTTACTCTTCTCTATTCTACTCTCCTCTCCTCTACTCTACTCTGCTCTACTCTACTCTACTATAATCTACTCTACTCTAATCTACTTTACTCTACTGAACTCTATTTTATTCTACTCTACTCTAACTTTTCTTAGCCTAGCCTAGACAAACCTAGCACTACCCTATTCTACTCTTCTTCACTACACTTTACTCTATCCTAGCCTAGCATTACCTAGCTCTGCTCTGCTCTCCCCTTCTTTACTCTCCTCTGCTTAGCTCTTTTTTGCTCTACCCTACCCTGCCATCCTCTGCTCTTCTTTTCTCTACTCTGCTCTACTCTACTCTATGCATCTCTACTATGCTCTTCTCTACTCTACTCTGCTCACCTCTACTATGCTCTACTTTGCTCTACACTCTCCTCTGCTCCACTCTACCCTTGTCTGCTATTCTCTACTCTACTCTGCTCTGCTCTACTATGCTTTAGCTTAGCCTAGCCTAACTTAGCTCTACTCAACACTACTATACTCAACTCTTCTCTACTCTATTCTAACCAAGCCTAGCCTAGCCAAGACTAACCGAGCCTAACCGAGCTCTATTCCACGTTACTCTACTATATCCTACCCTACTCTACTTTACTCTAACATAGCCTAGTCTAGCCTAATCTTTCTCTACTCTACTCTACTCTACTCTAGGCTTGCCTAGCCTTGCCTAGCTTAACCTAGCTCTTCTATGCTCTACTTTGCTCTGTTATACTCTACTTTGCTCTGCTGTGCTCTACACTACTTTGCTCTTCTCTACTCTACTATGCTCTAGTCTGCTAGGTTCTCCTCAACTCTCTTCTACTCTACTCTACTATATTTTACTCTACTCTACTCTACATTACTCTACTCTCGCATCTTCTAGCCTATCCTAACCTCGCTTCCTATGCTATGCTCTACTATACTCTGCTCTACCTTGCTCTACTCTTCTCTGCTCTACTTTGCCCTTCTCTTTTGTACTCTACTCTACTCTACTCTGCTTTACTATGCTTTATCCCAGCCATGCCTAACCAAGCTCTACTCTACTTTGCTCTAGTCTACTCTTCTCTAGCCTAGCCTAGCCTAACCTAACTTACCACAACTCTACATTACTCCACTCTACTCTACTCTACTCTGCTCTACTCTACTCTAGGCTAGCCTAGCCTACCATAACCTAGGTCTACTCTATTCTACTCTAGCATTTCTTAGCTTTGCCTCGCCTTACATACCCTAACCTAGCTCTTCTCTGCTCTACTCTACTCTGCTCTATACTTCTCAGTTTTACTCTACTCTACTATGGATTGCTTTGCTATGCTTTTATACTTTACTCTGCTCTATACTGCTCTCTTCTACTCTACTCTACTTTGCTCTGGTCTACTCTACTTTACTCTACTCTATTCTACTCTACTCTACTCCACTATACCCTACTCTGCTCTACTCTAGCCTAGCGTAGCCTAACCTAGCTCTACTCTACTCTACTCTAGCCTAGCCTTGCCTACCCTAGCCTAGCCTACCTAGCCTAACCTAGCTCTACTCCACTCTAGTCTAGTCTAGTCTACTCTAGCCTAGCTTAACCTAGCAAAGCTCTACTCTACTCTACTCTTTTCTATTCTCATCTATTCTACTCTAGCCCATCTTAGCATAACTAGCTCTACTCTGATCTGTCTTACTCTACTTTGCTATCTACTCTAGCCCAGCATAGCTTCGCCTACCGTAGCCTATCTTAGCTTAGCATAGCCTAACCTAGCTCCACTCTACTCTAATCTAGTCTACTCTACTTTACTTTACTTGGCTCTACTCTACTCCACTTTAAAGTAGCCTAACCTAACCTAGCCTAGCTTACTTAGCCCTACTCTTCTCTACTCCATTCTACTTTACACCCTTCTGATCTACTCTACTCTATTCAACATTGCTCTGCTATATTTTGCTCTGCTCTACTCTACTCTAGCCCAGGCTAGCTTAGCCTTACCTAGCCTAGCCTGACCAAGCTCTACTCTACTCTACTCTACATTACTCTACTCTACTATAGATTAGCCTAGCCTAACCTATAATAACCAAGCTTAGCCTAGCCTAGCTAAGCCCAGCAAAACCAAGATATACTTTACTCTACTCTATCCTACTCTACTCTACTCAACATAACTCTTGCCTAACATAGCATAGTTTAACCAATCCTAGCCTAACCTAGTCTAACCTAGCTCTACTCTACTTCACTCTACTATACTATACTCTAACTTAGCATAGCCTAGCCTATCATATCTTAGCTCTTCTCTACTATACTCTACTTTATTTTACTCTACTCTACTCTAGCTTAGCCTAGCCTAACATATCTTTACTCTACATTACTCTACTATGTTGTGCTCTACTCTACTCTGCTCTACTTTTCTCTTCTCTACTTTGCTCTCCTTTACTCTACTATGCTCTTCTCAAATCTACTCTATCTTCTCTACTTTGCTCTACTCTACTCCGCTCTACTCAACTCCACTTTGCTCGACTCTACTCTGCTCTCCTCTCCTCTCCTTTCGTCTTCTATACTCTACTCTAGTCTACTCTACTATACTCTACTCTCCTCTACTCTACGCTACTATTCTCTACTATACTCAACTCTACTATACTCTATTATACTCTACTCTACTCTACTCCACTATACACTAGCCTCACCTAATCTAGGTCCACTCTACTAAACTCTACTCTACTCAAGCCTAACCTAACATAGCATATCCTACCCTAACCTAGCCTAGCCTAACCTATCTCTACTTTATGCTACCCTACTCTACTCTACTCTACTTTTCTTTAGCCTTGCCTAGTTTAGCCTAGCCTACCCTAGCCTACACTAGCCTATCCTAGCTCGGCTCTGCTCTACTCTACTCTGCTTTTGTCTACTCTGCACTGCTCTGCTTTGCTCTGCACTACTCTTCTCTGCATTAGTCTACTTTACATTTATGCTCTGCTCTGCACTACTCTCCTCCCCTCTCCTCTTCTCTACTCTATTGTACTCTGCTATACTCTACTCTAATCTACTCTATTATACTATACTCAACTCTACTCTACTCCTCTCTACTCTACTCTACTCAACTCTACTCTACTCTTGCCTAGCCTAACTAAGTCTAGCTTAAACTATCTTTGCTCTACTCTACTCTACTCCACTCTACTCTAGCCTAGCCTAGCTTGGCCTACCCTCGCCTAGCCTATCCTAGTGCTACCTAGCCAAACCAAGCTCCACACTACTCTACTCACTCTAACATAGCCTAGCCTAGCTTAATCAAGCTCTACTCTACTATAGTCTACTTTACTCTACTCTAGCTTAGCCTAGCCTTGCCTCACCAAGCACTGCTCTACTATGCTATTCTCTGCTCTACTATGCTCTTCTATACTCTACTCTACTCTACTCTATCTACTCATATATGTTATGAACTCTAGCTTAGCGTAGCATTGCCTAGCCTAACCTAACTCTACTCTTCTCCACTCTACCCCTCTAATATACTCTACTCTAGCCTAGCCTAACCTAGCCAACCATAGCCTAGCCTAACCTAGCTCTACTCTACTCTACTCTACTACACTCTATTATACCTTACTATACTCTTCTCTAACTTAGTCTATCCTAACCTAACCTAACAAAGCTCTTCTCTACTCTTCTTTAGCCTAGCCTTTTTTTGCCTATCAAAGCTATGCTCTGGTCTACTGTGCTATGCTTAGCTCTATTATACTTTGCTCTACTATGCTCTACTCTACTCAGCTTTATTTTACTCTACTCCACTCTATTCGAGCCTAGCCTATCCTAACCTTTTTCTACTCTACTCTACCCTACTCTACTCATCTATACTCTTCTCTACTCCACTATAGCTTAGCCTAGCCTGGCCTAACAAAGCCTAGCATAGCCTAACCGAGCTTCACTCTACTTAACTCTACTACACTCTACTATACTCTTCTCTACTCTACTCTGCTTTAACCTAGCCTAGCCTAGCCTAATCTAGCTCTACTCAACTCTACTCTCCATTACTCCACTCCAATCTAGTCTAGCTTAACCTAGCATGCCTAAGCCTACTATAGACTAATCTAGCATACTCTTCTCTCTTCTACCCTACTCTACTCTAGCCTAGCCATGCCTTGCCTAGCTTATCCTAATATAACCTAGCTTTGCTCTATTCTACTATGCTCTACTATGTTATACTCTACTATGCTTTTCTCTTTATTACTCTACATTACTCTTTTGCTCCACTCTACTCCACTCTGCTCTCTTCTCCTCTCCTCAACTCTACATTACTTTGCTCTTCTCTGCTATACTCTACTCTACTCTGCTTTAGTCTACCATACTCTACTCTATTATAGCAAAGCCTAGCCTAACCTAACTTATACTAACCTAACTCTACACTACTATACTCTATTATACTCTACACTACTATACTCTACTATACTTCTCTCTTGCCTAACCTAGCCAAGCCTGGGCTTGCTCTACTCTGCTCTAATTTTATCTGCTCTGCTCCACTACGCTATACTCTTCTCTCTTCTGTTTAACTTGTCTCAGCTCTGCTCTACTATGCTCTGCTTTGCTCTACTCTGCTTTGCTCTTCTCTGCTCTACTCTACTCTAGCTAAGCTTATCCTCGCCTAGATTAGTTTAGCCTAACCTAGCTCTACCCCACTCTACTTTACTCTATAATACTCTAATCAACATTACTATACTCTAGCCTAGCCTAGCTTCGCCTACCCTAACCTAGCCTCGCCCAAACTTGCTCTACTCTACTCTACTCTTCTCTACTCTAATCCACTCAGTTATGTTATACTCTTAAATACTCTACTCTAACTTAGACTAGCCTGACATAACAAAGCTCTACTCTACTCAACTCTATCATACTCTATTGTACTGTACTATACTCTACTCTTGCCTAGCCAAGTTTAGCCTGCCCTAGCCTAACTTAACCTAGCTCTGCTTTGCTCTGCTCTGCTCTTGTATACTCTACTCTTCTCTAATCTGTACTGCTCTATTCTACTATACTCTACTCTTCTCTACTCTACTCTATTCATTTCTATTATGCTTTACTACACTCTAGCCTAGTCAAGCCTAACCTTGCTCTACTCTACTCTACTTTACTCTATAATTCTCTGCTCTAGCCTGGCCTAGCCTACCCTTGCCGAACCTAGCCTAACCTTGCTCTACTCTACTCTAGCCTAGCCTAGCACAGCCTAGCTAGCCTAACCTAGCCTAGCCTTGCCTAGCCTTCCATAACCTACACTATCACTATTCTACTATTGTATACTCTACTCTTCTTTGCTCTACTCTACTCTACTCTACTATAACCTATCCTTTCCTAGCTTAGCCTAACTTAGCTCTACTCTGCTCTTCTCTACTATACTCTGCTCTACTCTACTTTGTTCTACTCTTCTGTACTCTACTCCACTCTAGCCTAGTTTAGCTTAGCCTAACCTAGCCTAACCTATCTAAGCTATACTCTACCCTACTCAACTCCACTCTAGCCTCGCCTATCCAAACCTAACTTTGCTCTGCTTTGGCCTACTCTGCTCTGCTCTACGAAACTCTGGTTTGCTCTGCTCAACTCAACTCAACTTTGCTCTACTCCACTCTGCTCTCCTCTACTCTACTCTACTGCACTCTACTCTCTTCTAAAAAACTCTACTCTAGCCAAGCCTAGCCAATCCTAACCTAGCTCAACTCTACTCTACTCAAAACGAGCCTAGGCTAACCTAACATAGCATAGCCTAGCATAACCTAGCCTAACTTAGCTCTAGTCTACTCTACTCTGCTTTACTCTATAATGCTATATTTTTCTCTACTCTTCTTTGCTCTACTCTACTTTTGCAAAGCCTAACTCAGGTTAGCCTGGCCAAGCCAAACCTAGCCTAGCCTAGCCTAACAAAACCTAACTCTACTCTACTCAACTCAACTATACACCAATCTACTTAAGCCTAGCATTACTTAGCCTAGCCTAACCTAGCCAAACCAAACATAATTCTACTCTACTCAACTCTATTCTAGCCTTGCCTAACCTAGTCTAGCCTAGAGTAACTTAGCCTTACTCTTCTCTACTCTACTTTACTATACTCCACTCTACTCTACTCAACTCTACTCTAATCTACTCTAGTCTACTCTACTCTAACCAAGGCTAGCTTAGCATGACTAGCTTTACTCTGCTCGACTCTACTCTTCTCAACTAAGCTCTACTTTGCTCTGCTCAACTCTACTCTTCTCTACTCTGCTTTAATATGCTCTTCTTTTCTCTACTCTGCTGTGCTTTGCTTTGCTCTGCTCAGCTCTACTCTACTCTACTCTATTATAACCTCTCCTGACCTAGCCTATCCAAATCTAACCAAGCTTTACTATACTCTACCCTACTCAACTCCACTCTACTCTCTCCTAGCCAACCTTAACATAGCTTAGCCTAACTTAGCTCTACACTACTCTACTTTACTCTACTCTACTCTGCTCTAACCTAGTCTAGCCTAGCTTAACCTAACCTAGCTCTACTCTACTCTACTCTAGCCTAGCTTAGCCTAGCCTTACATAGCCTCATCTAGCTTAGTCTAACCTAACTCTGGCTAGCTCAGCTCTATACTGCTCTACTTTGCTCATTTTTGCTTTGCTTATCTGTACTCTACTCTGCTCCACTATACTTTAGCCTAGCCTTGCCTAAGCTAACTCTACTCTGCTCAACTCTACTCTAGCCTAGCATAGCCTAGCCGAACATAGCTCTACTCTACTCTACTATACTCTACTCCACTCTACTCTAACATTTTCTAACCTAGTCGTACTCTACTAAACTCTACTCTACTCTAGCTTGACCTAACCTAGCGTAGCTTAGCCTAGCCTAACCTTTCTCTGTTCTACTCTACTCTGCTTTACTATACTCAACTCTATGCTACTCTACTCTCCTCTACTCTACTATACTCTTCTCTACTCTACTCTACTCTACTCCACCATACTCTACTCTACTATACTCTAGCCTAGCCTAGCCTAACCAAGCTTTGCTATACTCTATTCTTCTATATGCTGCTCTACACTACTCTTCTGTACTCTAGCCTAGCTTAGCCTAGCCAAGGCTAACCTAACTCTACTTTGCTCTACTCTACTATATTATACTTTTCTCTACTCTACTCTACTCTAATCTATAATAACCTTGCCTAACCTACCCTTGCTTAGCCTATCCTAACTCTACTCTTCTCTACTCTACTCTAGCCTATGCTTGTCCAGCCTAGCCTAGCCTAACCTAGCTCTACTCTACTTTATTCTACACTGCTCTTCTTTACTCTATTATACCCTATTCTGCTCCACTCTGCTATATTATATTCTACTCAATTTTGTTGTAACCTAGCCTAGCCCAGAATAGCTTAACCTAGCTCTACTCTACTGTTTACTACTATACTCTACTCTAGCTTAGCCAAGCCTAGCCTAGCCTAACCCAACTTAGCTATACTCTACTCTACTCTCCTCTACTCCACTCCACTCTACTCCACTCTGCTCTACTCTACTCTAACCTAACCTAACCTAACATAACTTTACTCTACTCTACTCTATCTTAGCCTAACCTAGCCTAACCTAACCTAGCTCTGTTATACTCTGCTCCACTTTGCTCTACTTTGCTTCAAACTGCTCTACTCTAATCTCTTTTGCTCAGTTTTACTTAGCTCTACTTTTCTGTACTCTACTCTGCTCTCCTCTACTCTGCTCTGCTTTGCTCAACTCTATCTACTCTACTATATTGTACTCTACTCTACTCTAGCCGAGTTTAGCTTAACCTAGTTTAGCCTAGCCTATCCAAGCTCTACTATACTTTACTCTACTCTACTCTACTCTACTCTACTCTACTTTACTCTAACCTAGCCTAGCCTAACATAGCTTTGCTCTACTATACTCTACTGTGCTCTGCTCTTCTCTACTCTACTCTGCTCTACTCTACTCTACTCTACTCTGTCATGCTTTGCTATACTCTACTATGCTCTACTCTAATCTATTGTACTCTACTCTACTCTAACCTAGCCTAGCCTTGCCTAACCTAACCTAGCTCTACTCTTCTATACTCTACTTTTCTATACTCTACTCTACTCGACTCTAACCTAGCCTAACCTAGCCTACCCTATCCTTGCCTAACCTTATTTAACCAAACCTTGCTCTGCTCTACACTGCTTTGTTTTGCTTTGCTTTACTCTGTTATGCTCTACTCTGCTTTGCTTTACCCTACTTTGCTCTGTTCTACTCTTCTCTGCTCTACTTTACTCTACTTTAGCTATGTCTAGGCTAGCTTAACCTAACCTAGCTGACCAATTCTCAACTCAACTCTACTCTAGTCTACCTGAGCCTCACCTAACCTAGCCTAGCATAGCCTGGCCTAGCTTAGCCTAGCTTAAGCTAACACTACTCTACTCCACTCTACTCTACTCTACTCTACTCTACTCTACTTTAATTTACTCTACTCTAACTTAGCCTAACTTACGCTAACCTAGCTCTACTTTATGCTGCTCTTCTCTTTCTAGCTCTGCTCTGCTCTATTATACACTTCTCTATTCTGCTCGACACTACTCTATTATTCTCAACTCTACTTTACTCTACTCAACTCAACTCTACTCTACTCCAACCTAGCTTTGCTTCGCTTAACTTAGCCTAAACAAGCTCTATTCTACTCTACTATACTCTACTATACTCAACTCTACTCTAGCTTAGCCTTGCCTAACCTACCCTAACTTAGCCTAGCCTAGCCTAGCTTAACCTAGCTCTACTCTAAACTACTCAACTCTACTCTACTCTACTATACTCTAAGCTAGCATGGCCTAGCCTTGCCTAACCTTGCTCTACTCTACTCTACTCTACTCTAGCATAGCTTAGCCTGGCCTAGCCTTGTCTTGCCTACCCTTGCCTTACTTAGGCTAACCTAACACTGCTTAGCTTTGCCCCTTACTGCTCTACTCTACTCTACTCTGCTCTAGCCTACTCTGCATCGCTATTCTCAACTCTGCTCTATTCTACTCTACTCTACATTACTCTACTCTACTCCACTCTACTCTACTCTACTCTAGCCTAGCTTAGCCCAACTTCGCTCTCCTTTACTCTACTTTTCTCTACTTAGCCTTGCTTTTCTTTGCTCTACTCCACTCTGCTTTACTTTGCTCTACTCAACCCCACTCTACTCTACTCAAGCTTAACCTATCCTAGCCTAACCGAGCTCTACTCTACCTTACTCTACTATATTCTTCTTTACTCTAGCTTAGCCTACACTACCCTATCCTAACCTAGCCTTACCTAGCCTACCTTAGCCTAACCTAACCTAGCTCTACTCTACTCTACTTTACTCTACTATGCTCTACTCTACTCTCTATAACCTAACCTAGACTAGCTTAACCTAGCATTACTCCACTCTACTCTATTGTACTCTACTTTACTCTTCTCTACTCTACTCTGCTCTAGCCTAGCTTAACCTAACTTAGCTCTGCCCACTTTGCTCTGTTCTGCTCTGCTCTCTCTGATTTTCTCTACTTTGTTGTGCTATACTCTACTCTACTTTGCTCTACTTTCCTCTACTCTCCTTTGTACTGCTTTGCTCTGCTCTACTCTACTCTGCTTTACTCTACTCCACTCTTCTCTATTCTACTCTAATCTAGCATAGTTGAGCCTAACCAAGCTTAGACTAGCCTAAACTAGCTCTACTCTACTCTGCTCTGCTTTGCTCTACTCTACTCCACTCTGCTCTGCTCTACTCTACTATGGTTTACTCTTCTTTTCATTACTTTGCTTTGTTCTACTCTACTCTACTCTACTCTAGTCTACTATAACTTAGCCTAGCTTAGCCTAACTTAACCTAGCTATACTCTACTTTACATTATTCTGCTTTACTCTACTCTAGCCTAGCATAGCCTTTCCTAGCCTAACTTAGCTCTAGTTTATTTTACTCAACTTTACTCCATTCAACTCTACTCTACTCTACTCTAACTTAGCCTAGCCTAACCTGACCTAAGAAAGCTCTACTCTACTTCACTCTACTATACTCTATTCTACTCTACTCTAACCTAGCCTAACCTAGCCTAGCCTAGCATAACTAAGATCTGCTCTATTCTGCTCTACTACGCTCTACTCTAGTTTATTTTGCTCTACTCTACTCTTCTTTACACTACTCTATATAACTCTAGCCTTACCTAGCTTTACTATACTCTTCTCTACTCTACTCTACTCTACTCTACTCTAGCCTTGCTTAGCCCTACCTAGCCTAGCTTAACCTACTTTTTCTCTACTCTACTCTACTTTACTCTTCTTTGCTTTACTTTTCTTTACTCTGCTCTCCTCTCCTCTACTCGATTATTGTATTGTCTACTTTACTCTGGTCTACTCTAGTTTGCTTTGCTCTACTCTACTCTTCTCTACTATACTCTACTTTGCTCTGCTCTACATACTTTGCTCTACTCTTCTCTACTCTACTATGCTCTGTTCAGCTCTTCTCTCCTCTCCTCACCTCTCCTCTCCTCTACACTACTCTACTATACTCTACGCTACTCTACTCAACCCTACTCTACTCTAAACCACTCTACTCTACTCTTCTCTACTTTACTCCACTCTACTCTATTTTATTCTACTCTACTCTATTATACTCTACTCTACTCTAGCCTAACCAAGCCTAGCATTACCCAATCTAGCTCTACTCTACTCTATTATACTCTACTCTACTCTTGCCTAGCATTGCCTTGCCTAATCGAGCTCTACTCTTCTCAACTCTCGCCTTACCTAGCCTAGCATGGAATAACCTAGCTTTGCTCTACTCTACTCTAGTCTACTCTGCTCTACTCTGTTCTGCTGTACTCTACTACTTTGATATATTATGCATTACTTTCTCTACTCTTCTACTCTACTCGGCTCTTCTTTGCTCCACTACGCTCTTCTCTGCTGTACTCTGCTCTCCTCACCTCTACCTACTCTACTCTACTCTACTCTACTCTCCTTTCCTCTACTCTACTCTATCCTACTCTACTCAACTCCACTCTACTCTACTCTACTCTACTCTACTCAACTCTGCTCTGCTCTATTCTACTCTACTCTAGTCTGCACTAATCCACTTTGCACTACTCTATTCTACTCGACACTAGTCTACTCTACTCTACTCTACTCCACTCTAATCTAATTTAGCCTACCCAGCCAAGCATAACCTTGCCTCATCTAACATAACCTAGCTCTAATCTACTATACGTTGCTCTACTCTACTCTACAATACTCTACTCTGCTCCACTTTACTCTAATATAACCTAGCCTAACCAAGTTCTATACTACTCTACTCTACTCTAGCCTAAGATTTCCTAGCCTAACCGAACTTTACTCTGCTCTACTATGCTCTACCCTACTCTTCTCTACTCTGCTCTACTCTTCTTTGCTCTTCTCGACTCTACTCTACTCTACTTTGCTCTACTATACTCTACTCTACTCTATACAATAGCCTAGCTTAACTTAGCCAAGACAAACCTACTCTACTCTACTCTACTCTATATTGTTATACTATACATTACTCTAAATAGCCTAGCCTAGCCCAGCCTAGCCTAGCCTAACCTAGCCCAACCTAAGCTAGCTTAACTTAACTGTGCTCTACTCTTCTCTACTCTACTATGCTGTGCTCTACTCTGCTCTGATCTGCTCTACTCTACTCTACTCTCCTCTATACTCTAATCTACTCAACTCTAGCCTAGCATAGCCTAGCTTAGCTTAGCCTAACATAACCTTGCTCTACTCTACTCTACTATACTCTAGTCTACTCTAGCCTAGCTTAGCCTGCTTAGCTTAGTTTAGCCTAGTTAAGCCTTGCTTAGCACAGCTAAACCTAGCTCTACTCTACTCTACTTTACTCTATTATACTCCACAATACTCTACTCTATTCTACTCTACTCTACTCTATTATACTCTAACTGGATTAGTGTAGCATAACCTAGCTCTACTCTACTCTACTCTACTCTGGCCTTGCATAGCCTAGAGTAGCCTAACATAGCTCTGCCCTACTTTGCTCTGCTTTGCTCTCCTCTACTCTGCTTTGGTCTCCTAAGTAGTGCTTTGCTCTTGTCTGCCCTACACTACTCTACTTTGCTCTACTCGACTCTACTCTAGTCTGCTTTATTCTGCTCTACTTTGCTTTGCTTTGCCGTACTCTACTCTACTATACTTTACTATGTTATACTCTATTGTAGCCTATCCTAGCCTCACCTTACCTTACCTAGCCTAACCAAGTTCTACTCTACTCTCTTACTCTAGCCTAGCCTAGCTTACCTTAGCTTAGTCTAGCTTAGCTTAACATAACATAACTCAGCTCTACTCCACTAAACACTACTTAGCTTTACTCTGATATACTCTATTCTACTCTACGATACTCTATTCTACTCTACGATACTCTATTCTACTCTACTTTACTGTAACCTAGCCTAAACAAGCCTAACCTAATTGTGTCTAACCTAGCATTACTCTATTATACTATACTCTATTAGTTTACTCTACCCTTTCCCAGCCTAGCCTAGCCTAACCTAACCTAGCTAAGGTTTGCTCTACTTTAGTCTGCTCTACTCTACTCTAACCTAACCTAGCCTAGTCTAGCCTAACCAAACCTAAGTCTACTCTGCTCTGCTCTGCTCAAATTTTACTCTACTCTGCTCTGCTCAGCACTAATCTGCTCTCCTCTCCTCTCCTCTCCTCTGCTCTCCTCTCCTCTCCTCTCCTCTGCTCTCCTCTCCTACCCTCTCCTCTCCTCTCCTCTACTCTACTCTACTAGACTCTACTCTACTATGCTCTACTCTTCTCTTCTCTACTCTACCCTAGCCTATCCTAACCTAGCTCCACTCTATTATATTCTGCTCTAGCCTAGCCTAACCTAACCATGCTCTGCTCTACTCTACTCAACTCTACTCTAATCTACACTACTCTACTCGACTCTTCTCTACTCTACTCTACTCTGCTCCACACTTCTCTACTCTACTCTACTCTCCTCTACTCTAGTCTAGCCTAGTTTAGCCTAGCCTAACCTAGCCTAGCCTAAACTAGCTCTACTCTACTCTACTCTTACTTAGCCTAGTCGAGTAGCCTAACATAGTACTACTATAGTTTACTCTACACTACATTACTCTAATCTATTGTACTTTGCTCTAGCCTATCCTAACCTAGCTTTACTCTACTTCATTATACTCTACTCTACTCTACTCTAGCCTAGCCTAACATAGCTCTACTTTATTTTGCTCTGCTTTATTCTACTATGCTCTAGTTTTCTCTTCTCTACTCTACTCTACTTAGCTCTACTATGCTCTTCTCTACTTTGCATTACTATACTTTGCTCTGCTCTGCTCTACTCTGCTTTGCTCTTTTCCACTCTACTCTACTCTACTCTACTTTATTCTACTCTACTCTAACCTAACCTTACTTAACCTTATCTTACCTAGCCTAACCTAGCTTTACTCTACTTTACTCCCCTACTCTTGCCTAGCCTAGCCTAGCTAAACCTAACCTAACTTAGCTCTAATATGCTCTACTCTTCTCTACTCTACTCTATTATACTCTTCTCTACTCTATTCTACTCTAGCCTAGTTGGCCTGGCTTAGCCTTGCCTAACCTAGCTCTACTTTATTATGCTATGCTATACTCTGCTCTATTTTATTCTTCTCTGATCTGCTCAGCTTTTCTCTACTTTTCTCTACTTTACTCTTCTCTTCTCTGTTTTGCTCTTCTCTAATGTATTATACTCTACTCTACTCTACTTTACTCTTCTCTATTCTACTCTAGCCTAGCCTAGCCAAGCTTAACCTATCCTAGCCTAACCTAGCTCTATTGTACTATACTCTACGCTATTATTCCACTACAACCTAGCCTAGCATAACCTAACCTAACTAAGATCTACTTTACTCAACTCTAATATACTCTACTCTAGCTTAGCTTCACCTAACATAGCTTTACATTACTCTACTCTGCTCTACTTTAGTCTACCCTTCTCTACCCTGCTCGGCTCTTCTCTACTCTACTCTACTATGCTCTGCTCTACTCTACACTGCTCCAATCTACTCTCCTCTCCTCTCCTCTACTCTCCTCTCCTCCCTTCTCCTCTCCTCACCTCTACTCTACTCTCATCTACCCTTCTCTACTCTATTCTACTCTACTCTACTATACTCTATTATGCTTCACTTTTAACCTAGCCTAGCCTAACCTAGCTCTACTCTACTATACTTTACTCCAGCCTAGCCTAGCCTTGCCTAACCTAGCTTTGCTCTACTCTGCTCAACTCTACTCTACTCTTCTCTACTCTGCTCTGCTCTGCTCTTCTCTGCTCTACTCTACGCTACTCTACTCTACTCTACTCTACTCTACTCTGGCCTAGCCTAGCCTATGCCACCCTAGCCTAACCTAGCTCTATTATACTTTACTCTATAGTACTCTACTCTAATCTTGCTTGACCTAATCTTACTCTACTCTACTCTACTCTACTCTACTCCCCTCTGCTATACTTTTCTCTTCTCTACTTGGCTCACTTATACACTACTCTACTCTGCTCAACACTTCTTTTCTCTATCGTGCCCTACTCTTCTCTACTTTGGTTTGGTCTACTCTTTTTTTCCCTACTCTATTTTTCTCTGCTCTACTGTACTCTACTCTACACTAGTCTGGCTTAGCCTACCCAATTCTAGCATAGCCTAGCCTAAACTAGCTTTATTCTACTTTACTCTCCTCTGTTCTACTATTCTAGCCTAACCTATCTTAGCTCAACTCTATTCTACTCTACTCTACCCTACTCTATTATACTCTACTTTACTCTCCTCTAGCCTTGCCTATCTTAACCTAGCTCTACTCAGCTCTACCCAACTTTACTGTTCTCTACTCTTCTCTATTCTACTCTGCTCTGCCCTGCTCTTCTCCACTATGCTCTACTCAGCACTGCTCTACTCTACTCTTCTCAACTCTACACTAGTTTACTCTAGCATCGTTTGGCCTTGCTTAGTCAAGCATAACCCTGCTATACTCTATTATACTATACTCTACTCTACTCCAGCCTAGCCTAGCTTAACCTAGCTCTCTCTACTCTACTCCACTCTGCTCTACCCTACTCTTCTCTACTCTGCTATGTTATGCTCTACTCTGCTCTACTCTTCTCTGCTTTGCTCTACTTTACTCTACTCTATTCTGCTCTGCTATACTCTACCTTAGCCTAACCAACCTAGTTCTACTCTAATCAACTCTAGCCTAGCCTACCCTACCCTAACTTAGCGTAGCATAGCCTAACCTAGCTCTACGTACCCTACTCTACTCTACTCTACTCTATATTATTCTACTCTACTCTACTCTACTCCACTCTGCTCTACTCTACTCTAACCTAGTCAAACCTAGCCTAGCCTAGCCAACCTAACCTAGCTCTACTATGCTCTACTCTACTCTACTCAACTCTAGCCTAACCTAACCTAGCCTAACCTAGCTCTACTCCACTTTACTATACTTTACTCTGCTCTTCTCTACTCCACTCTATCTCTCTACTCTGTTCTCCTCTATTTTGCTCTACTCTACTCTACTCTACACTGCTCTATTATGCTTTGCTCAACTCTTCTCTACTCTACTCTACTCTACTCTACTCTACTTTATTATATTATACTCTACTCTACTATACTTTACTCTACTCTACTCTACTCCACTCTATTGTAGCCTAGCCTAAACTAACGTAGCTTTAATCTACTCTACTCTACTCTACTCTACTCTACTATACTCTACTCTACTCTATTCTACTCCACTTTATTGTACTCTTCTCTACTCTACTCTACTCTACTCTACTACTCCACTCTAGCCTAGCCTAAGCTAACCTAACTTACCTCTACTCTACTCTACTATAGTCTACTCTACTCTACTCCACTCTACTCTACTCTACTCAATGCTAACCATTCTTATCTTAGTTTAGCCTAACGTAGCTCTACTTTACTCTAGCCTAGCCTTGTGTGGCCTAACCTAGCTCTACTCTACTATGCTCTACTCTTCTCTACTTTGCTCTTCTCTACCTTACCCTACTCCATTGTGCTTTACTCTATTCTACTCTAGCCTAGTTTAGCCTAGCCTTGCCTAGCCTAACCTAACAAAGCTCCACTTTACTTTACTCTATTCTATTCTACTCTAGCATAGTCTAGCCTAGCCTAACCTACCTCTACTCTACTCTGCTCTACTCTACTCTGCTTTTCTCCACTCTACTCTACTCTGCTCTTCTTTGCTCTACTCTGATCTATTTTGTTGTATTATACTCTCCGATACAATACTTTATTCTAGCCTAGCATAAACAAACCTAACTCTACTCTCTAGCCTTGCCTAACCTAGCCTAGCATAGCCTAGCCCAACTTAGCCTAGCCTAACCTAGCTCTGCTCTTCTCTGCTCTGCTCTACTCTACTCTACTCTGCTCTACTTCGTTGTACTCTACTCTGCTATGCTTTTCTCTACTCTACTCTACATTAGCCAGGCCTAGCCTAGCCTAACCTAACCTAGCTCAACTCTACTCTACTTTACTCTACTTGCCTAACCTAATATAGCCTTTCCTAGCCAAGCGTAGCCTAACCAAGCTCTACTCTACTCCACTCTACCCTATTACACTCTACTCCACACTACTCTGCTTTGGTCTACTGCACTCTACTCTATTCTACTCTTACATACCCTAACCTAGCATAGCTTTGCCAAACCCAGCTCTACTCTGCTCTGCTCTATTATTTTCTACTCTACTCTGCTCTTCTCTACTCTGCTCTATTCTACTCAACTCTACACTACTCCACTCTAGCCTAACCTAGCCCAGTCAAACAAAGCTTTGCTCTACTCTACTCTACTCTAACTTAGCCTAGCCTAGGCTATGCTAGCCAAGCCTAACCTAACCTAACTTTACTCTACTTAACTCCATTCTATACTACTCTACTCTACTCTATTCTACTCCACTCTAACCTAGCCTAAGCTTGCTCTACTCTACTCTACTCTACTCTACTCCACTCTAATCTACTTTACTCTACTATACTCTACTCTACTCTATTCTATTCTACTAAACTCTAACTTCGCCTACCCTAGCTTAGCGTAACCTTGCTATACTCTACTCCACTCTACTCTAGCCTAGCCTAGCCTGGCCCAACCTTGCCTATCTCAACCTAGCCTAACCTAGCTCTGCTCTACTTTGCTCTTCACTACACCAGTATGCTCTACTATACTTTGCTCTACAATGCTCTACTTTGCTTTGCTCTACTCTACTCTACTCTACTCGAGCCTAGCCTTGTCTATCATAACCTAACGTTGCTCTATTTTACTCTACTCTACTCCATTCTTCACTACTTTACTCTACACTACCCTAGTCTACTCTAGCCTAGTCTAGCCTAACAATGCTTAACCTTTCCTAGCCTAACCAAGCTCGACTCTACTTTATTCTACTATACTCTACTATACTCTATTATACTCTACTATACTCTACTCCGCTCTACTCTACTCTAACCTAGCCTAGCTTTGCTTAGCCTAACCTAACCTAACTCTACTCTATTCTACTCCACTCTACTCCACTCTGCTCTACTCTAGCCTTGCCTAGCCTAGCTTAGCCTAGGTTAACCTGACCTAACTCTATTGCACTCTACTCACCTCTACTCTTCTCTACTCTAGCTTAGCCTAACCTAGCCTTGCTTACCTTGGCCTATCCTAGCCTAGCTTAACCTAGCTCTAATCTACTATACTATATTATATTATACTCCACTCTTTTATACTTTACTCTACTCTACACTACACTACTCTACTTTACTTTACTCTAATATTCTCTGCTATACTTTACTCTACTTTTCTCTAGCCTAGCATGGCCAAGTACTACTCTACTCTACACCACTATACTCTACTCTACTTTACTCTACTTTGCTCTATTCTTCTCTAATCTATTTTAGTCTACTCTACTCTACTCAACTTTGCTCTCACTTAACCTAGCATTTCCTAACCTAGCTCTACTCTGCTTTACTCTACTCCACTATAGCCTCACCTAGCCTAGCATAGCCTAACCTAGCTCTGCTTTGCTCTGCTCTACTCTACTCAACTCTACTCTACTCTACTCTACTCTTCTCTACTCTATTCTACTTTATTTTACTCTACTCTAGCCTAAACTAGCCTAGCTTAGCTTAACTTTGCTCTACTCTTCTATGTTCTACTATACTCTACTCTACTTTATTATACTCTAGCCTAGCCCAGTCTATCCTAGCCTAGCTTAGCCTAACTTAGCATAGCCTAGCTTAGCCCAACCTAACCCAACTCTACTCTACTCTACTCTACTCTAATCTAATCTACTCCACACTACTCTACTCTACACAACTTTACACTAACCTAGCCTAGCCTAAACTTGCTTAACCTAGCTTTGCTATAATGTACTCTACTCTACTTTACTCTAGCTTAGCCTAACCTAACTCTACTCTACTCTACTTTGCTCTGCTATACTCTACTCTACTTTTCTCTACTCTACACTACTCTCCTCCACTCTACTCTATTCTTCTTTACTCTACACCATTCTACTCTACTTTACTTTGCTCTACTCTGCTTTACTTTGCTCTACTCTGCTCTATTTTACTCAGCTCTACTCTTTTCTTCTACACTATGCTCTGCTCTACTCTGATTTCTTCTTCTCACCTCTACTCTCCTTTACTCACCTCTTCTATTCTATCCTCTCCTCATATCTACTCTACCCTACTCTACTCTACTCTACTCTATTCTACTCCACTCTACTCTACTCTACTCTAGTCTACTCTACTCACTTTACTCTATTTTACTCCACTTTACTCTACTCAACCCATGCCTAGCCTAGCCTATTTTAGCTCTACCCTACTATACTATACTCTACTCTACTCTTGGCTAGTTTTGCTAAGCCTACCCTAGCCAAACCTACCCCAGCCTAGTATAGCCTAGCCTAAACTACTCTAACCTAGCTTTACTCTACTCCACTCTACTATAGACTACCATACTCTACTCTATCCTAACCTAGCCTTGGCTTGCCTAACCCAGCTCACCACTACTCTACTCTGTTATACATTACTCTGCACTACTTTGCTTTGCTCTGCTCTCATTTACTCAACTCAACTCTACTTTGCTCTTTTGCACTACTCTACTATGCTCTACTTTACTCTGCACTGCTCTCCTTTACTCTCCTCTACTCTACTCTATTCTACTCTACTCTACTCCACTCTACTCTGCTCTACTCTACTTGAATCTACTATGCTCTCCTCTACTCGACTCTACTCTACTCTACTCTACTCTAGTCTACTCCACTCTACTCTACTCTACTCTAGCTTAGCTTAACCTATCTAAGCTTAACCAAGCTCTGCTTTACTCTACTCTACTTTTCTCTTCTCTACATTGCTCAGCTCAGCTAAGCTCTACTATGCTCTATTCTACTCTACTTTGCTCTTCTCTACTCTATTCTATTCTGTACTACTCAACCCTACCCAAATCAGCTCTAGCTTAACCTAGCCTAACCTAACCTAGCTCTAGTCTAATATACTCTACTCGACTCTAGCCTAGCCTAACCTAGCCTATCCTAGTCTAACCTAACCTAACTCTACTCTGCCCTACCTTACTCTGCTTTAATCTGCTCTACTCTATTCTGCTCTGATCTACTTCACTTTACACTGCACTGCTCTGCTCTACTTTAATCTGCTTTTCAAAGCATAGCCTAGCCTAATCAAACCTAACCTAGCTCTACTCTAATATACTTTACTCTACTCTTGCTAGCCTAACCTAGCTTAGCCTTACCAACCTAGGTTAACTTAGCTCTACTCTAGTATACTCTACACTATTCTACTCTTGCCTAGCCTAACCTACCCTAATCAGGCCTAGCCTAACCTCGCCTAACTTAACTTAGCTCTACTCTACTCTACTCTACTATACCCTACTATACTATACTTTGCTTTACTCTGCTCTACCCAACTCTACTATACTCTACTCTTCTCAACTCTACTCTATTCTACTCTGACCTAGCCTAACCTCACCTAGAATAGCCAAAACTAGCTCTACTATGCTCTGCTCAACTCGTCACTACTCTGCTCTTCTCTACTCTATTCTTCTTTGCATTGCTCTGCTATGCTCTACTCTACTCTATGCTACTCTACTCTATACTACTCTGCTCTGTTATACACTTCTGTACTCTAGCCTAGCATAGCCCAACCTAGCCTAATCGAGCTCCACTCTACTCCAGCCAAGCCAAGCCTTGCTTCACTTAGCCTTACCTTGCTCTACTCTATTATACTCCAGCCTAACATAGCCTAACCTACCCTAACTAAGCTCCACTCTACTTTATTGTACTCTACTCTACTCCAGCCTGGCCTAGTCTCACTTCGTTTAGCCTTACCTTTCTCTACTCTACTCTACTATAACCTAGCCTAGCCAAGCCTTGCCTAACCTAGCTTTACTCTACTCTAGCCTAGGTTGGCTTAGCCTAGCCTAGCCTAACCTTACCTAGCCTAGCCTAGCATAGCCTAATCTAATTTGCTCAACTCTGCTCTACACTGCTTTGCTCCATTCTATTATGCTCTGCACTTCTCTACAATACTCTAGAATAGCCTTTCTTAACCTTGCATTACTCTATTCTATTCTACTCTACTTTACTCTACTCTAGCCCAGCTTAGCTTAGCATAACCTCGCTCTACTCTACTTTACTCTACTCTGACCTAGCAAAGCCTACCCTAAGCTAGCTCTACTCTAATCTACTCTGCTCTACTCTATTCTACTCTACTACGCTCTACTCTATTATAGCATAGCCTACCCTAACCTAGCCTTGCATAGCTTAGCCTAGCCTAACCTAACTTAATCGAGCTCGACTCTGCTATACACTGTTAGGTTCTACTCTTCTCTACTCTATTTTTCTCTACTTTGTTCTACTCTACTCTACTCTGTCTGTCCTGCACTACTCTACTCTACTCTACTTTGTTCTGGTTGCCCCTACTCTATTCTACTCTACTCTACTTTAACCTAGCCTAGCCTATCCTAGCCTAACCTAGTTCTACTCTACTCTTCTCTACTCTACTCTCGACTAACATAGCCTAGCCTAGCTTAACAAAGCTCTACTATGCTATACTCTACTCTACTTTACCAGAGCCAAGCCTTGCCAAGCCTAGCCTAGCCAGCCTAGCCTAACCTAGCTCTACTCTACTCTACTATACTCTACTCTACTCTACTTTTCATTACTCTACTCTACTCTACTCTATTCTACTCTACTCTATATTCTACACTACTCTACTCTAACATAGCCTAGCCTAGACTGGTATAGCTTAGCATAACCTAGTTCTACTCTTCTCTACTCTGCTCTACTCTACTTTGCCCTACTCTGCTTTGCTCTGTTATGTTCTACTCTACTCTGCTCTACTCTGATCTGCTCTACTCTACTCTGCTCTACTCTGCTCTACTCTACTCTACTCTAGATTAGCCTTGCCTAAACTAGCTTAGCCAACTATGCTTTGCTCTACTCTACTCTTCTCTTCTCTACTCTATCATACTTTTCTCTATTTTAGCCTTACTTAGCCAAGCAAAACTTAGCCTAGCCTAGCCAAGCCTAACCTAACCTAACTCTACTCTGCTCCACTCTTCTTTATTATATTATACTCTACACTACTTTACTCTTTTCTACTATACCCTAAACTAGCCCAAACTTAGCCTAGCTTATCCTATCTTAGCTCTACTCTGCTCAACTATACTCTAACCTAGCCTAACCTAGCTCTACTCTACTCTACTCTGCTCATCTCTTCTCTCTTCTGCTCTAATCTACTCTGTTATATTCTGCTCTTCTATACTCTGCACTGCTCGGCTCTGCTATGCTCTACTCTACTTTCCTCTACCCTACCCAACTCTAACCTTGTTTACCTTAGCCTAGCCTAATTTAGCCTAACCAAAGCCTACTCTACTCTACTCAATTCTACTCTACACTAGCATAGCCTAGCCTACCCTAGCTCTACTTTGCTCTGCTCTGCTCTATTCCACTCTGCTTTACTCTACTCTATCTTGCTCTACTCTACTTTGCTCAGCTCTGTTTTACTCTACTCTACTCTACTCTACTGTACTTAAGCCTAGCCTATCCTAGCGTAGCCTAACCTAGCTCTACTCTACTTTACCCTACTATTCTCGACGCTAGCCTTTCCTAACCTGGCTTAGCCAACCTTATCCTAGCCTAGCCTAGCTAAACCTAGCTTTGCTAGACCTTACTCTGCTTTGCTTTACTTTACTCTGCTCTACTCTACTTTGCTCTACTCTACTTAAGCAAAGCCTAATTTAACCTTGCTCTACTCTACTCTACTCTCCTCTACTCTACTCTATTATACTCTACTTTACTCTTTCCTTGCCTAACCAAGCCTAGCCTTGCAAAACCTCGCTCCACTCTACTCTACTATCCTCTATTATACTCAACTCCAATCTACACTACTTTACTCTACTCTACTCTAGTCTACTCCACTCCACTCTACTCCGTTGTACTCTAACAGGGCCTAAAAAAACCTAACCTTCCCTAACTTACCTCTACACCACATTGCTCTTCTCTGCTCGACTCTACTCATCTCTTCTTTGCTCTGCTCTACTTTACTCTACTCTGCTCTACTCTACTCTATTATTCTATACACTGCTCTGCTCTACTCTACTGTACTCTACTCTACTCTAGCCAAGCCTAATCGAGCTCTACTCTACTCTACTATGTTTAGCTTAGCCTAGCCTTTCCTATGCTTACTAAGCCTAGCTAAGCCTAGCCTAACTTAGCTCTACTCTACTCCACTCTACTCTACTCTACTCTCCTCTACTCTACTCTACTATACTCTAACCTAGCCTAATCTAGAGCTAATCCTTACTTAATTCTACTCGATTCTATTCTATTCTACTCTACTGTAACTTAGCCTAACCAAACCTGTCTCTACTTTACTTTGCTCTACACTACTCTACTCTAGCCTTGCCCAGTATAGCCTACTCTAGCCTTGCTTAACCCAGCCTTACTTAGCTCAACTCTACTTTACTCTACTCTACTATACTTTACTCTAATCTACCATATTCTGCTATACTCTATTCTACTTAGCCTAGCCTAACCTAACCTAGCTCTACTCTACTCTAGTCTAGCCTAGCCTAACCAAGCCTAACAATGCTCTACTCTGTTCTACTTTGCTCTACTCCACTTTGCTTTGCTTTTCTCTACTCTACTAACTTCTACTCTACTTTACTCTTCTTTGCATTGCTTTGCTTAGCTCTTCCCTACTTTGCTCTACTCTACTCTACTCTACCCTTCTCTCCTCTAATCTTCTTAGCTCTACTCTGCTCTACTCTACTCTACTCTAATCCACTCTACTCTACTCTAGCCAAGTTTAGCATTGCCTAGCCTACCCCAACATAGCTCTCCTCTACTTTACTATACTCAGATCTACTCTACTCTACTTTACTCTATCCTAGTCTAACTTAGCCTTGCCTAGCCTAGCATAACCTAGCTCTACTTCACTCTACTATACTCTGCTCTATATTACTCTACCCTACTCTAGCCTAGCCTAGCTTACCCTAGCCTAACTTTGATCAGCTCTACACTGCTCTACTACGCTCTATTCTACTCTACTCTGCTCTACTTTGCTATACTCTACTCTAATCTGCTCTATTGTACTCTAGCCTAGCTAAGCCTAACCAAGCTCAACTTTACTCTACTCTACTCAACTCTATTCTACTCTAGCTTAGCTTAGCCTATTCTTCCATAGCCTAGCCTAGCCTAACACTACTATACTCTACTCTACTCTTACCTAGTCTCGCTTAGCCTAGCCTAACCTAGCTTTACTATTCTCTGCTCTGCTTTGCACTGCTCTACTTTGCTCTGCACTATTCTACTTTGCTCTGCTCTACTTTGCTCTACTCTGTGCTACTCTACTCTATTCTACTCTACTCAACTCTACTCTAGCCTAGCCTAACCTAAGCTAGCTCTACTCTACTCTACTCTACTTTACTCTACTCTACTCTAGCCCAGCTTAGCCTAACTTTGCTCTTACTCTACTATGCTATTCTCTACTCTGCTCTACTCTACTATACTCTGCTCTGCTCTTTTATACTCTACTATACTCTATTCTACTCTACTCTACTCTACTTTATAGTAGCCTAGCCTAACTTAGCTCTACTCTACTCTACTCTACTTTATCATAGCCCAGCCTAACCTAGCTTAACGTAGGCTAACCTTTTCCTCCACTACTCTACTGTGCTCTACTCTTATCTACTCTGCTCTACATTGCTTTGCTCTACTCTTCTACTCTGCTTTGCCCTACTTTTCATTGCTCTACTCTGCTTTGCTCTTCTCTTCTCTACTCTACTCTACTCTAATTTGCTCTACTCAACTCTTCTCTACTTTACTCTACTCTACTCTACTCTACTCCATTCTGCTCTACTCTACTCTACTCTAGCCTAGCTTATCTTAGCTTAAGCTAGTTTTGCTCTACTCTACTCTAATCTTCTTTATATAGATTAGCTTACCCTAGCCTCCCCTAGCCTAGCTTTGCTTAACCTTGCTCTACTCTACTATACTCTACTCTACACTACTTTACTTGACTCTACTCTACTCTACTTTAAATTAGCCTAACAAGCTTAGCTTAGCTTAAGCTAACTCTACTATGCTCTACTCTTCTCTACTATGCTCATCTCTACTCTGCTCTTCTCTTCTCTGCTCTACTCTACTCTACTCAGCTTTTCTCTGTATTTTAGCCTAGCCTAGCTTAGCTTAGCCTATCCTTGCTCTACTCTACTCTACTCTAGCCTATCCCAACCAAATCTATAATAACCTAGCTTAACCTAGCCTATCTTTAGCCTAGCCTAACCTAGCATAGCCTAACCTATCCTAGCTTAGCCTAGCCTAACCTATCCTAACCTAACCTAGCTCTGCTCTTCTCTACTCTACTCTACTTTGCTCTGTTCTACTCTATCTTGATCTGATCCACTCTACTCTGCTCAACTATGCTCTTCTATGCTCTTCTATGCTCTGTTGTACTCTACTCTACTCTAGCATTGCCTAGCTAAGTCTAACCTTCCTCTACTCTACTCTTCTCTGCTCTACTCTATTCTACTCTAGTATACTCTACCCTACTCTAGCCAAGCCTTGCGTACCCTAGCCTTGCTTCGCCCAGCCAAACCTCGCTCTACTCTAATTTACTCTACCCTACCCTACTCTACTCTACTTTATACAACTCTACTCTACTCAAGCCTAGTATAGCATAGCCTAGCCTAACCTAGCCTACCTTAGCCTAGCTTATCCTAGCCTAACCTAGCTCTACTATACTCTACTCTAACTTAGCCAAGCTCTTCTATACTCTACTCTACTCTAGTTTACTCTACTCTACTCTAGCCTTGCCTAGCCTAGGCTATCCTAACCTAGCTTTGCTCTGGTCTTCTCTGGTCTACTCTGCTCTGCTCTATTTTGCTATGCACTACTCTGCTCTCCTCTTCACAATTCTACTCTACTCTGCTTAGCTCTACTCTATTCTGGTCTACTATACTCTAGCCTAGCCTTGCCTAACCTAGTCCTTCTTTACTCTACTCTACTTTACTCTACTCTACTATGCACTACTCTACTCTACTATAACCTAGCTTGGCCTAGCCTAACCTTAATTTTCTTAACTCTACTCTACTCAACTAAGCTCTACTCTACTCTACTCTACTTTTCTCTACTCTGCTCTACTCTAATCAGCTCTACTCTACACTTCTCTACTTTACTCTTCTTTGTTCTACACTACTCTGCTCCAATCTACATGGCTCTGCTCTGTTCTCTTTTCCTCTCTCATCTCATCTCCTCTCCTCTCCTCTACTTTACTCCACCCTACTCTACTATACTCTACTCTATTATACTCTACTCTACTCTAATGTATTGTACTATACTCTATTCTGCTCTAATATACACTAGCCTAGCCTAACCTAGCCTAATCTCGCTCTACCCTACTCTACTCTACCCTACTCTACTCTAACCTAGCCTAGCTTAGCTTAGCATACCCTAGCCTAGCCAAACCTCTTCTACTATACTCTACTCTACCCTACTATACTCTACTCTACTCTAGTCCACTTTACTCTACTCTACTCTACTCTTCTCTAACCTTGTCTAACCTAGCCTAGCCTAACCTAGCTCTTCTTTACTCTACTATAGATGAGCCTTACCTAACCTAGCTCTACTTGCTCTACTCTTCTCTTCTCTACTCTACTCTACTTTTCTCTACTCTACTCTACTCTACTCTTCTCTGCTCTACTTTGCTCCACTCTACTGTATTCTAATCGAGCCTAGCATTGCTTAGCCTAAACTAGCTCTACTCTTCTATATTCTACTATACTCTTCTCTACACTACTCTACTCTATTATGCTCCAGCCTAGCTTTGCTTAACATAGTCAAGTCTAGCCTAGCTTAGCCTAGCCATAACTAGCTCTACTCCACTTTACTCTACTATACTCTATTATACTCTAACCTAACCTAGCATAACCTAACTTAACCTAGCTCTATTATTCTCAACTATACTCTACTCTACTCAACTCAACTCTTGCCTAGCCTAGCCTACCATATCTTAGACTAGCCTAACTCTTCTCTACTCTGCTTTGTGCTTCTCTACTCAGTCATACTCTGTTCTGCTCTACTCTACTCTAATTTTCTCTACTCTTCTCTACTCTGCTCTACTCTACTTTACTCTACTCTACTTTAGGATAGCCAAGCCTATCCTAAGCTAGCTCTACTTTACTCTACTCTACTCTACTCGATGTTACTCTACTCCACTCAACTATACTCTTCTCTAACCTAGACTAGCCTAGCCTAGCCTAACTAAGCTCTTCTCTACTCTAATATATCCTAGCCTATTCTAGCCAAGCCTTGCCTAACCTAGCTCTACGCTTCTCTATTCTGCTCTACTCTACTAAACTCTACTCTTCTCTGCCCTACTTGAATCTATTCTATTAAAGCCTAGCACAGCCCACCTTTCCAAACCAAGCACTACTAACCTCTTCTTTACAATACTCTTCTTTACTCTACTCTAACCTAGGCTAGCCAAACCAAGCCTAGCCTAACCTAGCTTGAGTCTACTTTATTATACTACACTCTGTTGTACTCTACTCTATTCTACTCTACTCTACTCTACTCTAAACTAGCCTATCCTAACTTAGCTCTTTTCTTCTCTACTATACTCTACTCTACATTATCCTAGCCTAGCCTACCCTAACCTAGACTAACCTAGCATTGCACTACTTTACATTGCTCTACTCTACTCTGCTTTGCTCTACTCAACTCTACTCTACAACACTTTGCTCTGCTCTGTTCTTCTCTGCTCTACTCTACACCACTCTATTCTATGCTACTTTATCCTAGCCTATCTTAACCTTACTCCACTGTACTCCACTGTACTCTTCTCTATTATACTCTACTCTAGCCTAACCTAACCAAGCCTAGCCTCGCCAAACCTAGCTCTACTCTACTCTACTCTATTCTATAATACTCTACTCTACTCTACTCTACCCTAGTCTACTCTACACTTCTCTACTCTAACCTAGCTTTGCCTAGCCTAGCCAAGCTTATCCTAACAAAGCTCTACTATTCTTTATTATTCTTTACTCTACTCTACTCTATTATGTTCTACTCTACTCGTCTCTACTGTACTTTGCTCTACTATACTCTGCTCTACACTTCTCTACTATACTCTACTCTTCTCTATTCCATTTTGCTCTCCTCTGCTCTACATTACTCTGCTCTACTCCACCCTACTCTAATCTGGCCTAGCCTAGCCTAACCAAGCTCTACTCTACTCTACACTATCATACTCTAGCCTAGCCTATCCTAGCCAACCATAGCCTATCTGAGCCGAGCTTAGCCAAACCTAGCTCTATTATACTCGATTGTGCTCTACTCTACTCTGCTAGACTCTACTTTACTCTACTTTACGCCACTCTATCCTAACAAAACTTAGCCTAGCCTAGCTTAACTTAGCTGTTCTCAACTCTACTCTACTCTAACCTAACCTAGCTTAGCCTTGCCTAGCCTACCATAATCTAGCTCTACTCATCTCTACTATACTTTGTTATGTTTTGCCCTACTCTACTTTGCTCTACTCTGCTCTGCTCTGCTCTACTCTAGTCTAGTCTACTCTACTCTATAGTTCTCTAACATAGCCTAACCACCTTACTCTACTCTATTATAATCTAGCCTAGCCTAGACTAACCTTGCCAAACCTAACCAAGCCAAGCCTAGCATCAAATAGCTCTAATCTACTCTACTCTACTCTGTTCTACACTTCTCTACTCTACTCCACTCTAATCAACTTTAACTAAACCAAGCCTAGGCCAGCCCAACCTAGCTCTCATCTACACTATTATAGCCTAGCACAACCTAGCTCTACTGTGCTCTACTCTACTCTGCTCTACTCTACTCCACTCTGCTCTTCTCTGCTTTTCTCTACTCTAGTCTACTCTACTCAACTCTAGCCCTTTCTTCCATATCTTACCCTTGCCAAGCCTAGCCTACCCTAGCCTAACCTTGATCTACTCTACTTTTCTTTACTCTACTTTACTCTACTTTACTCAACTATACTCTACTCTACTCGACTCTACTCTAACCTAGCCTAGCTTACGTTAGCCAAACCTACCAAAACTCGCTCTACTCTACTCTACTCTAATCTTCTATAATCTAACCAAACCTAGCCTAGATTAGCCTAGCATAGCCTAACTTAGGTCTACTCCACTTTGCTTATCTCTACTCTACACTGCTCCACTTAACTCTACCCTACTCTGCATTTCTCTGCTCTACTTTTCTAATCAACTCTACTCTACTCTACTTTCCCTGTTATGCTCTCCTCTCCTCTCTTCTCCTCTACTCTACTAAACTCTGCTCTGCTCTATTATGCTCTACTCTACTTTGTTCTACTCTACTCCACTTTACTCTACTCAACTTTTCTCTACTCTACTTTAGCCTAACCTAGCCTAACCAAGCCTAACCTAGCTCTAATCTACTCTACTCTTCTCTACTTTACTCTTTCCTATTCTAGCCTAGCCTAGCCTAACCTAGCTCTATTTTACTACACTATATTCTACATTACTCTATTATACTCTTCTCTACTTTACTCTACTCTTTCCTATCCTAGCCTAGCCTAGCCTAACCTAGCTCTATTTTACTACACTATATTCTACATTACTCTACTCTACTCTACTCTAACCTAGCATTGTCTAGCCTAATCAATCTCTACTCTACTCTAATCAACTCTACTCTACTCTAGCATAACCTTCCTAAGCTAGCCTAGCATAGCCTATCTTAGCTTTGAATAACCTAGTTTTTTTTTGCTTTGTTCAACTCTACTATGCTCTGCTCTTCTCTACTTTGCCCCACTCTATAATGCTCTACTCTATTCTGCTTTCTGCTATGTACTCTTGCCTTGCCAAACCTAGCCTAGCTTAAACTAGGTCTACTCTACTCCACTCTACACTACTTTACTCTACTTTACTCGACTATACTCTACTCTATCATAGCTTAGCCTAGCCTAACCTAACCTCGCTCTAATCTGCTATAGTCTAGCCTTGCTTAGCCTAGCCTAGTCATATCTAGCTCTGCTCTACTCTACTCGACTCTACTCTACTCTGCTCTGCTCAACTCTACACAACTCTACTCTACTCTACCTTACTTTAGCCTAGCCTAGCCTCACCTTGCTTAACCTAGCATTACTTTACTCTACTTTACTCTACTCTTCTCTACTCTACCCAACTCGACTCTACATTACTTTTGCCTAGCCTAGGCTTGCTTAGCCTACCCTAGCCTAGCCTCACCTAGCTCTACTCTATTATCCTCTACTCTACTCTACTCTACTCTACTTGACTCAAACCTAGCCTAGCTTAGCTTAGCCCAACCTAACTCTACTCTGCTCTACTCTATTCTACTCTATACTACTCTACCCTACTCTAGCCTAGGCCAGCCTAGCTTAGCTAAACGTAGCTCTCCTCTACTCTACTCGATTTTGCTCTGATCAGATCTGCTCTATTCTGCTCTGCTTCGCTCTGCTCTACTCTCCTCTACTCTTCTCTGCTTTGCTCTGCTCTACTTTACTCTTCTCTACTCTACTCTGCTCTACTCTACTCTAGTCTACTCCACTCTACTTTACTCTATTCTACTCTGCTCTTGCCTAGTTTCGCATAAGCCAGCCTAGCCTAGCCTAACCTAACTCTTCTCTACTCTTCTTTACACTACTCTACTCTAGCCTAGCCTACCCGAGCCTCGCCTAGCCTAAGCTAGCTTAGCTTAACCTAACTCTTCTCTACTTTATTCTACTCTACTCTACTCTACTCTAGTTTAGCTTAGCATGAACAAGCTGAGCCTAACGCTACTCTACTCTGTTATACTCTACTTTAGCCTAGCCTAGCCTCACAAAACCTAGCTCTATTATTCTCTACTCTGCTTTGTTCTACTAAGCTCTACCTAGCTCTATTATGCTCTGGTTACTCTGCTCAACTCTTCTCTACTCTCCTCTACTCTACTCTACTATACTTTAGCTTGCTTAGCTTAACCTAACCTAGCTTAGCCAACCTAACCCAGCTCTACTCTACTTTACACTACTGTACTCTACTTTACTCTACTCTCCTATAACCCAGCCTAGACTAGGTTAACCAAGCTTTGCTCTACTCTACTCTACTATACTCTTCCCTACTATAGCCTAGCCTAGCCTAGCATAGCCTCGCCTAGCCTAACAGAACCTAACCTTGCTGTACACTACTCTACTCTGCTCTGCTCTACTCTATTTAGCTATGCTCTCCTCTATTATTCTGTGTTCTACTCTTTTCTTCTCAGCTCTACTTTACTCTACTCTACTCTACTCTTCTTTAGCATAGCCTAACCTTGCCTAGCCTAACCTAACCTAGCTCTACTCTACTTTTCTCTACTCTACTCCACTTTAGCCAATCCTAAGCTAGCCTAGCCTACCCTAACCTAACCTAGCTCTACTGAACACTACAATACTATACTATACTCTATTATACTCTACTATGCTCTACACTACTCAACTCTTCTCTACTCTACTCTACTCTACACTACTCAACTCTTCTCTACTCTACTCTACTATATTATACTCTACTCTATTTTGCTCTTCCCTACTATGCTCTGCTTTACTCGATTCTACTCTACTCTGCTCTACTCTCCTCAACTCTACTCTACCCAACTCTAATCTACTCTAGCCTTGATTAGCCTAGCAAAGCAAAGCCTAGCCTGACCTTGCTTTATTATAATCTACTCTATTCTACTCTACTATAGCCAAGTCTAGCTTAAACATGCCTAGTATAACCTATCTCTACTCTACTCTAATCTAATCTACTATAATCTACTCTACTATACTCTTAACTTAGCCTAGCCTAGCATAGCCTGACATAGCTCTACTCTACTCCACTCTACTTACTAGAGCCTAGCCTAGCCTAAGCTAGCTCTGCTTCTCTGCTCTACTCTACTCTACTCTTCTTTACTCTATTGTACTCTAGCTTATTCTAGCCTAACCTAGCTGTACTGTACTCTACTTTACTCTACTCTAGCCTAGCTTGGCCTAGACAAGCTTATCCTATCCTAGCCATGCCTTACTTAGCTTTGCTCTACTCTACTCTAATCTATTCTGCTCTACTCTACATTGCCTCACTTTGCTCTTCTCCACTCCCCTATACTCTATTCTATTCTACTCTACTCTACTCTGCTCTGCTCTACTCTACTCTACTCTACTCTGTTCTTCTCTACTCTACTATACTCTACTTTAGCCTAGCCTAGCCTAGCCCAACCTGACCTTGGTCTTCATTACTCTATTCTACTCTAGCATAGCCTAACCTAACCTAGCTCTACTATACTCTAACCTAGCCTAGCCTAGCCTACAGTATCCTAGCCTAACCTAGCCAAGCTTAGTCGAGCCTAGCCTAGCTCGATCTAATCTAACCTACTCTACTCTACTCTACTCTACTTAACTCTTCTCTACTCTACTCAAACCTAGCCTAGCCTAACCTTGCCTAGCCTAACTTAGCTCAACTCTTCTCTACTCTACTCTACTCTATTATACTCTGCTCTGCTCTACTCTAATCTACTCAACTTTACTCTGCTCTTCTTTGCTCTACTCTTTTCTACTCTACTATGCTTTACTTTAATCTACTCTACTCTACCTTAGCATAGCTTAACCTATCCTAGTCTTGCTTAACGTAGCTCTACTCTACTTTATTCTACTCTACTCTACTCTACTCTACTCTAGCCTAGCCTACCAAGCTAAGCCTAGCCTGGCTTAGCCCAACCAAATAGAGCTCTACTCTTCTCTAATCCACTCTACTCTACTCTACTCTACTCTACTCTAGCATAGCATAGCCAAGCCTAGCCTATGCTAGCCTACCTTAGCCTAGCTTAACCTAGCTATACTCGACTTTACTATACACTACTCTAACTTAGCCTAGCCTAGCTTATCCTAACTTAGCACTACTCAACTCTACTCTACTCTACTCTATTCTACTCTACTTTACTCTAGCCCAGGTTAGCTGAACCTAGCTTTGCTTTGGTCTACTCTACTCTGCTCTTCTCTACTTTGTTCTTTTATTCTCTGCTCTGCTTTGCTCTTCTTTACTCTGCTCTACTCTTCTCTACACTGCTCTATTCTACTCCACTCTATTATACTGTATTGTACTCTAGCCTAGCCTAGCCTAACCCTGACTTGCTCTACTCTAACTTAGCCTAGCAAACCCTAGCCTAGCATAGCCTAACCTAGCTTTACCCTACTCCACTCTATTCTACTCAACTCTACTTTACTCTACTCTACTCTACTCTACTCAACTATAGCCTAGGCTAGCCCAACCTAGCCAAACCTAGCTCTACTATGCTCTACTCTGTTGTGCTCTACCCTTCTTTACTATGCTTTTCTCTTCACTGCTCTGGTCTATTATGCTCTACTCTCCTCTCCTCCACTCTACTTTGCTCTGCTTCACTCTACTCTACTCTTTTTTGCTCTGCTCTACTCAATTCTACTATACTCTATCTACTCTACTCTACTGTACTCTAACCTAGCCAAATGGAGCCTTGCCTAAGCTAGCTCTACTATACTTTATCCAATTCTAATCGACTCTACTCTAATCTTCTCTACTCTACTCTACTCTACTCTAAACTAGCTTAGCCTGGTCAAAATAAGCTCTACTTTACTCTACCACTACTCTAGACTTCTCTATCCTAACCTAGCCTAAACTGGCTCTACTCAGCTCTGCTCCACTCTGCTCTTCTCTTCCTTACTCTGCTTTATTCTACTCTTATCTACTCTTCTTTGCTCTACTCTATTCCATTCGACTCTATCCTAGCCAAGCTTAGCATATCCAAGCCTAACCTGGCTCTACTCTACTCTATAATACCCCACTCTACTCTACCATACTCAGTTGTACTATACTCTACTATACTCTAGCCTAACCTAACCTATGTTAGCCTAGCCTAGCATAGCCTAGCTTAATCCCACCTAACCTAGCCCTACTTTTCTCCACTCCACTCTACTCTACTTTACTCTACTCTACTCTCCTTTGCTCTACCCTACTCTAACTTAGCCTAGACAAGTTTAGCCTATCCTAGCTCTATTCTACTCTACTTTACTCTACTCTGCTCTACTCTACTCTACTCTGCTCGAGCCTAACCTTGCCCAGCCATTCCTAGCCTAGCCTAGCCTAACTTAGCTATTCTCTACTCTGCTCTACCCTACTCTACTCTACTCTGTTATACTATACTTTTTTATTTTCTACTGTGCTCTCCTCTACTCTCCTCTACTCTACTCTTCTCTTTTATACTTTGCTTTACTTTGTATTATTCTACTGTGCTCTACTCTGCTCTGGTCTACTCTACTTTGCTCTACTCTTCTCACTGTGCTTTGCTTTGTGTTACACTACTCTGCTCTACTCTACTCTACTCTAGGCTGGCCCAACCAAGCCTAACATAACCTTGTATAACATAGCTCCACTCTACTCTGCTTTACCACTCTACTTTAGGCTAGGCTAGCATTTGCCTATTTTAACCAATCTTAGCTTAGCTCTACTCTACTCTACTATACTCTTCCCTATCATAACCTATAATGCCAAGCCTAATATAGCTCTACTCTACTCTACTCCAGCTAAGCCTAGCCTTACTTTGCTTAGCCTAGTAGCATACCAAACCTAGCTCTACTCTACACTCTTTTGCTCTACTCTACTATGCTCTGATCTATTCTATTATACTCTACTCTACTATACTCTAGCCTAGCCTAACCTAACCTACCTCTACTCTACACTACTCTACTCTACTCTACTTGACTCTAGCCAAGCCTAACCTAGCTTAACCTTACATTATCCTAGCCTAGCCTCGCCTATCCTAACCTACCTCCACCCTACGCTACTCTAGTCTACTCTACTCTACTTTAATCCACTCTACTCCACTCTACTCTAACCTAGCCTAGCCTAACCTAACTAGCTCTATTCTACTCTACTATACTCTACTCTAGCCAAGCCTAACTTTTCTCTACTCTTCTCTGCTCATCTCTGCTCTTCTCTACTCCACTCTACTCCACTCTGCTCTACTCTTTTCTGCTATACTCTACTCTGCTCTACTCTGCTCTACTCTGTTCTACTTTATTCTACTCTACTTTAGCCTTACCCAACCTAACAAAACCTAGCTTTACTCTACTCTAATCTACTCCACTCCACTCAAGCCTAGCCTAACCTTGCTCTACTCTGCTCTGCTACACTCAATTCTACTCTACTCAACTCTACTCTAAACTAGCCTAGCCTAGTCGAGTCTAGCTTAGCATAACCTAACTCTACTCTGCTCTGCTTTACTCTACTATGCTCTACTCTTCTCTGCTCTTCTCTACTTAACTATGCTCTACTCTACTTTGCTTTATTCTACTTTGTTCTACTCTCCTTTGTGCTGCTCTGCCTTACTCTACTCTAGCTAATAGTACTCTACACTTGCCTAGCCTTTCCTAACTAGCCTAACTGAGCTCTACTCTATTATACACTACTCTACTCTAGCCTAGCCTACCTTAGCCTAACCTTGTCCAACTTAGCTCTACTCCACTCTAGCTTTGCCTAACTTATCTCTACTCTACATTGCTTTTCTCTTCTTTGCTCTGCTCTACTCTACTTTACTATTCTCTACTCTTTGTTTCTCTGCTCCACACTTCTTTGCTTTGCTCTGCTCTACTCTACTCTACTCTCCTCTACTCTATTATACTCTAGCTTAGCTTAGCCTAATCTAGCTTTACTCTACTCTACTCCTCTCTACTCTACTCTAATCCACTTTACTCTACTCTACTCCAACTTAGCCTAGTCAAACCTAACTCTACTTTACTCCACTCAAGTCTTGTCTAGCCTAGCTTAGCCAAACCTAGAATTGTCTTGCCTAACATAGCTCCACTCTTCTCTACTCTACTCCACTATGCTCTGCTCCACTTTGCTCGACTTTGCTCTACTCTGCTCTACTGTACTCTAGCCTAGCCTAGCCTAACCTAGCACTATTGTACACTACTTTATTATACTCTATTATACTCTACTCTACTTAATTTTAATCTACTCTACTCTAGCCTAGCTTAACCTAGCCTAGCCTAGCCTAACTTAACGTAGCTCTACTCAATGCTACTCTACTCTACTATACTATACTATGCTCTTCTTTGCTCTACTCTATTTGACTCTACTCTGCTGTACTCTAATTTACACTACTCTAGCCTAGCCTAGCTTAGCTTACCTTAGCCCAACCTAGCTCTACTCTACTCTATGCTACTTTATTCTGCTCTACTTTAGCCTTACCTGGCCTAACCAAACCTAGCTCTACTCTACTCTAATCTACTCCACTCCACTCAAGCCTTAACTAACCTTGCTCTACTCTACTCTGCTACACTCAATTCTACTCTACTCTAAACTAGCCTAGCCTAGTCGAGTCTAGCTTAACCTAACCTAACTCTTCTCTGCTCTGCTTTACTCTTCTCTGCTCTACTCTTCTCACCTCTACTCTACTTTGCTCTTATGTTCTCTACTCAGCTATGATCCACTCTGCTTTGCTTTACTCTACTTTGCTCTGCTCTCTTTTGTGCTGCACTGCCCTACTCTACTCTAGCCTAGCCTTCCCTAACTTGCCTAACTGAGCTCTACTCTAATATACACTACTCTACTCTTGCCTAGCCTAGAATAGCCTACCTTAGCCTAGCCTTGCCCAACTTAGCTCTACTATACTCTAAACTTGCCTAACTTAGCTCTGCTTTACATTACTTTTCTCTTCTTTGCTCTACTCTACTCTTCTCTACTATTCTCTACTCTTTGTTTCTTTACTCCACTCTTCTTTGCTTTGCTCTGCTCTGCTCTACTCTACTCTCCTCTACTCTATTATACTCTAGCTTAGCATAGCCTAGTCTAGCTTTACTCTACTCTACTCTTCTCTACTCTAATCTACTTCACTCTAACTTAGCCTAGCTTAGCCTAGTCAAACCTAACTCTACTTTATTCCACTCTAGCCTTGCCTAGCCTAGTTGAGCCAATCCTAGAATTGTCTTGCCAAACCTAGCTCCACTATACTTTACTCTACTCTACTCCACTATCCTCTGCTCTACTCTGCTCGACTTTACTCTACTCTACATTATTGTACTCCAGCCTAGCCTAGCCTATCCTAGCACTACTATACTCTACTCTACTATGCTCTATTATACTCTACTCTACTCTATTCTAATCTACACCACTCTTCTCTACTCTACTCTAGCTTAGCCTAACCTAACCTAGCACTACTCTATTCTACTATACTATACTATACTATGCTCTTCTTTGCTCTACTCTATTCAACCCTACTCTACTCTACTCTACTTTACACTACTCTAACCTAGCCTAGCCTAACTTACATTAGCCCAACCTAGCTCTACTCTACTCTGCTCTACTCAACTCTGCTATACTCTTCTCTACTTTATTCTACTCTACTTTAGCCTTACCCAGCCTAACCAAACCTAGCTCTACTCTACTCTAATCTACTCCACTCCACTCAAGCCTTATCTAACCTCGCTCTACTCTACTCTGCTACACTCAATTCTACTCTACTCTACTCTAAACTAGCCTAGCCTAGTCGAGTCTAGCTTAGCCTAACCTAACTCTACTCTGCTCTGCTTTACTCTACTCTACTCTTCTCTACTCTACTCTACTTTATTCTTATGTTCTCTACTCAGCTATGCTCTACTCTGCTTTGCTTTACTCTACTTTGCTCTGCTCTCCTTTATGTTGCTCTGCCCTACTCTACTCTAGTCAATAGTACTCTACTCTAGCCTTGCCTTCCCTAACTAGCCTAACTGAGCTCTACTCTACTATACACTACTCTACTCTAGCTTAGCCTAGCATAGCCTACCTTAGCCTAGCCTTGCCCAACTTAGCTCTACTCTACTCTAGCCTTGCCTAACTTAGCTCTGCTCTACATTGCTTTTCTCTTCTTTGCTCTTCTCTACTTTACTCTACTATTCTCTACTCTTTCTTTCTCTACTCCACTCTTCTTTGCTTTGGTCTGCTCTACTCTACTCTACTCTCCTCTACTCTATTATACTCTAGCTTAGCATACCCTAATTTAGTTTTACTCTACTTTACTCTTCTCTACTCTAGTCTAATCTACTTTACTCTACTCTACTCCAACTTAGCCTAGCCTAGCCTAATCAAACCTAACTCTACTTTATTCCACTCTAGTCTTACCTAGCCTTACTAACCCAAACCTAGAATTGTCTTGCCTAACCTAGCTCCACTTTACTCTACTCTACTCTACTCCACTATGCTCTACTCTACTCTGCTTGACTTTACTCTACTCTACTCTATTATACTCTAGCCTAGCCTAGCCTAACCTAGCACTACTATACTTTACTCTACTATACTCTATTATACTCTACTCTTTTCTAATCTACTCTACTCTTCTCTACTCTACTTCAGCCTAGCCTAACCTAGCTTAGCCTAACCTAACGTAACCTAGCTCTACTCAATGCTACTCTACTCTACTATGCTATATTATACTATACTATCCTCTTCTTTTCTCTACTCTATTTGACTCTACTCTACTCTACTCTACTTTACACTACTCTAACCTAGCCTAGCCTAGCTACCTTAGCCTAACCTAGCTCTACTCTACTCTGCTCTACTCTACTGTATTCCACTCTGCACTACTCTACTTTGCTCTGCTTTGCTTTGGTCTTCTTTGCTCTGCTCTACTATTCTCTACTCTACTCTTCTTTATTTTTCTCTGCTTTACTCTACTCTAATCTACTCTAGCATTGCTTAACCTGACAAAGCTCTACTCAATCATACTTTACTCTGCGCTAATCTACTCCACTCTACTCTAGCATAGCCTAGCTTAGCTTTACCAAGCTCTACTCTACTCTACTTTACTATACTATATGCTACTCCACTCTAATCTACTCTATTATACTCTACTCTACTCTTCTCTACCCTAACCTAGCCTAGCCAAGCTTAGCTTAACCTAGCTCTCCTCTACTCTAGCCTAGCTTTTCCTAGCCTAACCTAACTCTAGTCTACTCTGCTATGCTCTAAATTATTTTGCTATGCTCTACCCTACTCTCGTCTACTCTACTATGCTCTAACGTAGGATAGCCTTGCCTAGCCTATCCAATGTCTACTCTACTCCACTCTGCTCTTCTCTTCTTTACTCTACTCAGCTCAGCTATGCTCTATTATGCTTTATTCTACTTTGCTATTTTTTGCTCTACTATATTCTACTTTGCTCTAATATGCTCTTCTCTGCTCTATTTACTTGGCTCTTTTTTGCACTACTCTAGTCTACTCTAATCAACTCTCCTCTATCCTACTCTACTCTGATTTATTATACTCTAGGCTAGCCTAGCATAACCTTGCTCTATTATACTCCAGTTTACACTACTTTTCTCTAGCCTAGCCTTATTTAGCCTAGCCTATCTTTGCTAAGCCTAGCCTAACCAAGCTTAGCTTACCTAACTTTACTCTACTACACTCTACTTTGCTTTACTCTACTCTACTATACCTTACTCTTCTCTGACCTAGCCTAGCCTAGCTTAGCATAACTCTGCTCTACTCTGTTCTGCTCTGCTCTACTCTGCTCTACTATGCCTTACTCTGCTCTGCTCTACTATGCTCTATTTTACTCTACTCTGCTCTGCTCTACTCTATTCTACTTTGCTCTACTCTACTCTACACTACTCTACTCTAGCCTAGTTTAGCTGTGTCTAGCCTTGCCTAGCCAAACCTAGCTCTACTTTACTCTACTCTACTCTAGCCTAGCCTTGCTTAGCCAAGGGTAGACTAGCCAAGCCTAGTCTACCCCAACAAGCTCTACTCTACTTTATTCTACTATACTCTAATCTACTATACTCTACTCTACTCTAACTTAGCTTAGCCTCACCTAGCTTTACTTTACTCTACTCTACTCTTCTTTACTCGAGCCAAGCCTATCCTAGCTCTGATCTGCTCTACTCTACTATTCTCTACTATTCTCTGCTTTGCTCTACTTTTTTCTACTTTACTCTGTTATACTCTACTATGCTCTTCTCTGCTCTACCCTTCTCTACTCTACTCTACTCTGCTCTACCCTACTCCACTCTACTCTAACCAAACCTAACCTAGCTTAGCTTAACCTAAACTAGCTCTACTCTACTCTACTCTACTCTACTATTGCCTAGCCTAACCTTACCCAGCCAAAATTAGCTCTACACTACTCTTCTCTATTATACTCTACTATACTCTACCCTACTTTACTCTAGTCTACTCTATTATACTCTACTCTAACCTAGCTTACCCTAGCCTATCCTATTCTAAATTAGCCTAACTTAGCTCTATTGTACTCTGCTCTACTCTATTATTCTCTTCTCTGCTTTGCTCAATAAAGCTCTGCTCTACTCTACTCTACTCTACACTACTTTACTCGAGCCAAGCCCTGTCAAGCTTATCCTAAAATAGGTCTAGTTTACTCTACTCTACACTGTCATACTCCACTCTACTTTATGATACTCTACTCTAGCCTAGCCTAGCATAGCCTAGCCTACCTTAAGCTAAGCTAGCTTTACTCTACTCTATTATACTATACTATACTCTACTATACTCTACTATGTTCTACTCTACTCTAGGCTAGCCTTGCTAAGCCAGGTCTAGCCCAGCATAGCCTAGCCTCACCTAGCTCTCCTTTGCTATGCTCTTCTCTGCTCTACTCTACTCTACTATACTTTACTATAGCATTGCCTAGCCTTGCCTAACCAAACATAGATTTACTCTACTCTACTCTGCTCTACTCAACTTTAGCCTAGCATAACCTAAACAAGCCTAATCTAGCCTAACATAGCTCTGCTCTACTATTCTCTACTCTGCTCTCTTTGCTTTGTTCCACTCTACTTTGCTCTACAATGCTCTATTCTGCTATGCTCTGCTCTACTCTGCTCTACTCTACTCTACTCTATTATACTCTATTGTGCTCTACTCTACTCTATTTTGTTCTGCTCTACTCTTCTCTGCTCTACTCCACTCTATTCTACTCAACTATAGCCTAACCTAGCAAAGCCAAGCCTAGCCTAAATAAGCTCTACTCTATTTTACTCTACTCTACTCTAGTACTCTACCCTAACATTGCTTACATAGCTTAGCCTAGCTTAACCTAACCTAACTTAACCTTGTTCAGCTCTACTCTACTCTACTCTAACCTTGCTTAGCCTAGCTTAGCTTAACTTAGCTCTACTCAACTCTACTCTAGCCTAGCTTTGCCTAACCTAGCCTAGCTTAACCTAGCTCTATTCTACTCTACTTTACTCAACTCTACACTGCTTTGCTCTGCTCTGTTCTACTCTATTCCACTCTACTCTATTATACTCTAACCTAGTTTAGCTTAGCCTAGCCTAACCAGGCTCTTCTCTACTCTACTCTAGTCTACTCTACTTTCTTCGACTCTGCTCTATATTATTATGCTCTAACATAGCCTAGCCTAACCTATCTCTTCTCTGGTCATCTCTACTCTATTCTTCTCTACTCTGTTTAACACTTCTCTACTCTACTCTACCCTACTCTACTTTGCTCTTCTCTGCTCCACTCTACTCAGCTCAGCTCTACTCTGCTCTACTTTACTGTACCCTACTCGATATTACTCTAGTCTAGCCTAGCTTAGCCTAGCTTAGCCCAACCTAACATAACTCGACTATACTTTACTCTACTCAACTCTAGCTTTGCCTAGCCTGGCCTAAATTAGCTTAGCCTAGATTATCCTACTCTACTCTACTCTTCTCTACTTTGCTCTACTCTACTTTTCTATTCTCTACTCTACTCTCAACCATTTTGTTCTGCTCTGCTCTACTCTGATTTGCTTTACTCCATTCAGCTCTTCTTTACTCTGCTCTACTCTGCTCCACTTTAGCCAGACTTTGCCTAGCCTAGCATTACCTAACCTAGCTCTACTTTACTCCACTCTACTCCACTCTTGCTTATCTTAACCTAGCCTAGCCTAGCTTAGCCTAGCATAACCAATCCCTAATCTACTATGCTTTCCTATACTCTAATATAGTTTACTATGCTCTAATACACTATACTCTACTCTAACCTAGCCTAGCTTATCTTAGCTTAACCTAGCTCTTCTCTACTCTACCCTACTTTAGCCTAACTTAGCTAGTCTAATTCTACTTTGCTCTACTCTACTCTGCTTTAATTTACTCTGCTCTATTCTATTGTAGTCTAGCCTAGCCTAGCTTAGCTTAACCTAACCTAGCACTACTCTACTATACTCTACTCTAGCTTAGCCTAACCTAGCCTTACCTAACTTAGACTAGCCTAGCCTAGCTTAACCTAGCTCTACTCTAACCTACTCTACTCTATTAAATAATACTATACTCTTCTAAACTCTACTGTAACCTAATTTGCTTTACTTTTCTCTAGCTACCCTAGCCTAGTAGTACTTTACTCTACTCCACGATACTCTACTCTACTCTATTGTTCCCTACACTACTCAACTTAATAAAACTTTAGCCTAGCCTTTACTTTATTATACTCTATTCCACTCTATTTTACTCTTCTCTACTCTACTCCACTCTAACCTAACATAGCCTTGCCTAACCTAACTCTACTCTACTCTACTTTACCCTAATCTATCCTATCCTAGCCTAGCCTAGCCTAACCTAGCTTTGGTCTGCTCTTTCCTACTCTTCTTTACTTTGCTTTGTTATGCTCTACTCTACTCTACTCTATTCTACTCCACTCTCACCTAGCCTAGCCTAACATAGCTTTAATATACTCAACTCTACTCTACTCTCCTCTAGCCTAGCATAGACTACCCTAGCCAAGACAAACTTAGCCAAACATAACCTAGCTCGACTTTACTCTACTCTACTCTACTCTACTCTAACAAGGCCTAGCCTAACCAAGCTTAACTTAGCTGTGCTATACTCTACCCTACTCTACTCTAACCTAGCTTAGCTTAGCCTAACCTAGCTCTACTCTATTCTACTTTGCTCTGCTTTTCTCTACTCTACTCTACTCTCCTCTAGCCTACTCTACTTTACTCTATTCTACTCTACTCTGCTTTGCTTTGCTCTGCTCAACTCTATTCGGCTCTCCTCTACTCTCCTCTACTCTACACTCTTCTTCTCTCCTCTCCTCCTCTACTCTACTCTCTACTGCTCTCCTCCACTCTACTCTACTCTACTCTACTCTATTCTAATCCACTCTACTTTACTCTACTCTATTCTTGTCTACTCTACTCTACTCTAGCATAGCCTAATCTAGCTATACACTACCCTACTCTACTCTACTCTACTTTACTCTAGCATAACCTAGCCTAGCCTATCCTTACCTAGCTTACCCTAACCTAGCCTACCCTAACCATGCTCTACTATACTATACTCTACTCTACTCTATCTTAGCCTAGCCTAATCTAACTTAGCTCTACTCTGCTTTGCTCTGATCAACTCTACTCTACTTTATACTATACTGCTCTACTCTTCTATGCTCTATTCTACTTTACTCTACTCTACTCTATTCTTCTACTCTCCTTTACTTTGCTCTACTCTACTCTGTTATGCTCTCCTCTGCTAAACTATACTACTATTCTACTCTTCTCTACCCTACTCTACTCTAATCTAATCTACTATGCTCTACTTAACTCTACTCTACTCTACTCTACCCTACTTTTCTCTAGCCTAGCCTAGCCTAACCAAGCTCTACTCTACTCTATTATACTTTACTCTACTCAGCTCTATTATACTCTACCCTACTCTACTCTAGCTTAGTCTATCCGAACCTAGCTCTGCTCTGCTCTACTTTACTCAACTCTTCTCTGCTCTTCTCTACTTGTATTTACTATGCTTAGCTCTGTTTTACTCTGTTCTACTCTGTTATGCTATGCTCTACTATGCTTTGCTCTACTCTACTTAACTCTGCTCAATAATACTTTGCTCTACTCTACTATGCTCTTCTCTACTCTGCTCTGCTCTACTCAACTCTACTCTACTCTCCTATATCCTCGCCTAGCCTAACCTTACCTCGCACTACTATACTCCACTCTATTAAACTCTACTCAACAATAGCCTTGCTTAACATTGCCTACAAAGCTTAACCTAGCCTAGCCTAACCTACTCTACTCTGCTCTGCTCTACTTTACTCTGCTTTGCACTACTCTACTTTGCTCTGCTCTACTATGCTCTATTCTACTTTGCTCTACTTTGCTCTGCTCTGCTCTACTATACTCTACTTTAGCAAAGCCTAGCTTATCCTAACCTATCCTATCATAGCTCTATTCTACTTTACTTTACACTAATCTAGTTTGCTTAACCTAGCTTAGCATGGCAAAACTTAGCCTAACCTAGCTCTACTCTACAATACTCCACACTACAATACTCTACTCTGCTCTACTCTACTCTAACTACCTTAACCTTACCTAGCTTAGACTAACCTAGCTCTACTTTTCTCTACTCTACTATGCTAAACTTTGTTCTGCTCTACTTTATTATACTCTTTTCTTCTATGCTTTGCTCTACTCTACTCTACTCTACTCTGCTTAGTTATGCTCTAATCTACTCTACTCTACCCTAGCCTAGCCAAACCGAGCTCTATCCTACTCTATTCTACTCTACTCTAGCCTAGCCTACCATTGCTTAGTCTTGCCTAACCTAGCTCTACTATACTATACAATACTCTACACTACTCTATTCTACACTAACTTAGCCTATCCTCGAATAGCCAAATCTAGCTTTACTCTACTCTACTCCAGCCTAGAGTGGCCTAGCCTAGCCTAGTATAGTCGAGCCTAACTCTATTCAGCTCTGCTCTACACTACTCTACTCTGCTCTATTCTAATCTGCTCTACCCTACTCTACTTTGCTTTACTCTAACCCTGGCTAGCCTAACCCAGTTCTACTCTACTCTAGCCAAGCCTAGCCTAACCGAGCTCTACTATACTCTACTCTATTCAATACTACTTTATTCTACTATAACCTAGCATAGCCTAGCCTAGCCTAACCTAGCTCTACTCCACTCTACTCTACTCTACTCCATTATACTTTACTCTATTCTACTCCATTGTAGTCTACTCTAGCACAGCCTAACATAGCTCTACTCTACTCTACACTTCTTTGCTTTACTCTGCTCTTCTTTTCTCTACTCTACTTATCTCTTCTTTACTATACTCTTCTTTACAATTCTCTACTCTACTCTACTCTACTCCATGGTAACCATGTCTAGTTAATCTTGCCTATCCTAGCCTAGCTTAGCCAAACCAAGCTTTCCTATGCTTTTTACTACTCTATCATGCTCTACTCCACTCTATTATGCTCTGCTCTACTCTACTCTACTCTACTTTAACCAAGCCTAGCCTAACCTAACCTAACCTAACTCTACTCTACTCTACTATAATCTAGCCGATTATATCCTAACCTAGCCTTACTTGGGCTAGGCTAACCTAGCTCTACTCTACTCATTTCTACTATACTATACTATACTCTACCCTAATCTCTTCTACTCGACTTTACTCTACTCTATCCAACTCTACCCCACTCTACTCTACTATACTCTATTCTAACCTAGCTTTATTTAGCCTATCCTAGCCTAACCTAGTGCTACTCTGTTATGCTCTACTCCATTCTGCTCGTCTCTACTCTGCTCTTCTCTACTCTGCTCAACTATACTGTAGTCTGCTCTAACAAAACCTAGCTTAGCCTAGCTTAACTAAACTCTACTCTACTCTTCTCTACTATATTATACTCTACTCTGCTCTATTATACTCTAGCCTAGCTTAGATGAACCTAACTCTACTCTATTTACTATACTCTACTTTTCTCTAACATAGCCTAGCATAACCTAGCTCTACTATACTCTACTCTACTCAAGCCTAGCCTAATAGAGCCAAACAAAGCTCTCCTCTGCTCTACTCTGCTCTACTTCTCTCTACTCTTTTCTACTCTATTCTACACTACTCTGCTCTACTTTTTTCTACTGTTCTCTACTCAACTCTACTTTACCTTAGCCAAGACAAGCCTACTAAATCCTATCCTACCCTAGCCTAGCCTAACTTAACCAAATCCAGCTCTACTCTACTCTACTTTACTCTATTCTACTTTCTCTACTCAAGCCTACACTACCCTTGCCGAGTCTAGCATAGCCTCACCTAGCCTAGTCTAGCCTTGCCTAGCCTAAATTGACCTAGCTCTCCTTTACTCTACCATACTAAACTCTATACAACTCTACTCTACTAAAACCTAGCTTAGCCTAAACTATCTTGGCCTAACTAGCTCTACTCTATATTGCTCTACTCTGTTCAACTCTACAATACTATGCTCTGCTCTGCTTAGCTCAGCTCTACTCTGCTCGACTCTACTCTACTCCACTCTACTCTTCTCTTCTCTACTCTACTTTGCTCTACTCTACTCTGCTCAACTCTACTCTACTCTACTGAAGCCTAGCCTAGCCTAGCCTAGCTTAATCGAGCTCTACTCTACTCTACTCTTCTCTACCCAGCCCTACTTTACTCTACTCTACTCTCTTACTTAGCTCAACCTAGCTCTACTCTACTTTACTATACTTTATTATACGTTACTCTACTCTACTCTAATCTACTTTACTCTACTCTGCTCTAACCAAGCTTAGGCTATCCTAGCCTAACTTTGCTCTACTCTACTTTACTCTTCCCTGGGCTATCCAGCCTAGCCTAACCTAACCTGGCTCTACTTTGCTATTCTCTAATAAGCTCTACTCTAGTATGCTATGCTCTACTTTACTCTACTCTACTCTACTCTATAAAACCCTAGCCTACCTTAGCGTAGCCTAGCCTAACGTAGCTTTACTCTACTCTACTCTACATTACTCTAGCATAACCTAGCCTAAACTAGCTTGCTTTAGCTAGCTTAGCTTAAACTAACCTAGCTCTAGTCTACTCTACTCTACTGTAGCCTAGCCTAACCTAGTCTACTCTGCTCTACTCTAATCTATTCTGTTGTGCTCTACTATGCTCTGCCCTTCTCTAATCTACTCTGTTCTATTTTACTCTTCTCTGTTCTATACTTCTCTAGTTTGCTCTTTTATGCTCTACTCTACTCTATTTTACTTCACTCTACTTTCCTCTACTTTACTATATTCTTGCCAAACCTAACCTAGGCTAGCCAAGCCTAGCATTACCTAGCCTAACCTAGCTCTACTGTACTCTACCATACTATACTATACTCTACTCTACTCTACTCTACTCTATCTTATTATACTCTACTCTAGTCTACTCTACCCTAGCCTAACCTAGTTTTACTCTGCTCTGCTTTACTCTATTCTTCTCTGCTCTTCTCTACTCTGCCCTTCTCTGCTTTACTCTTCTCTGCTTTGCTCTACTCTGATCTGCTCTACTATGCTCTACTCTACTCTGCTCTACTCTACCCTATTCTACTCTAGCCTAGCTTAGCCATGCTTAGCCTAGTGTAACTTAGCCATACTGAGGTCTACTCTACTCTACTCCACTCTATTCTATGCTACTATACTCTACATTATTCTACTCTACTCTACTATATTCTACTCTACTTTACTCTGCTCTGCTCTACTCTAAACTAGCCTTGCTTAGCCTAGCCAAGCCTAACCTAACATAGCTCTACTCAACTCCACTCTACTCTATTCTACTCTACTCTACTCTAACCTCGCCTAGCCTTGCCTAACCTAGCTCCACTCTACTCTATTATACTCTAGCCTAGCCTAGCCTATCCTGGCCTAACCTAGCTCAATTATGCTTTACTATGCTCTACTCTGCTCTTCTCTGTTATGCTTTGCTCTGTTCTACTCTTCTCTACATTAATATACTCTAGCCTAGCATAGCTTTGCAAAGCCTAACCTTGCTCTACTCCACTCTACTCTACTCTACTCTACTCTACTCTACTCTACTCTATGCTACTCTACTCTACTCTACTTTATTCTACTGTTCTCTAGCCTAGCCAACCCTAGCCTAGCCTAGCCTAACGCAGCTAAGCCTAGCATATCCTAACCAATCTCTACTCTACATTACTTACTCTACTCTACTCTTCTCTAACCTAGCCTAGCTTAGGATAACCTATTGTAGCTCTACTCTAGCATTGCATAGCCTAACTTAGCTCTTCTCTACTAAGCTCTTCTCTACTAAGCTCTACGATGCTCTGCTCTGTAATGCTCTACTCCACTCGGCTCTACTCTGCTCTGCTATGCTTTGTTCTCCCCTACTATATTCTAGCCTTGCCTAGCATAACCTAGCTCTAATCTATTCTACTCTACTCTACTCCATTATACTCTAGCCTAGCCTAACCTAACATACCCAAGCCTAACCTAGCCTAACCTAGCACTACTCTACTCTACCCTATGCTACTCTGCTCTACTCTACTTCAGTCTAACCCTGCCTATCCTAACCTAACCTAGCTCTACTCTATTTTATTCTACTCAACTCTACTCTACTCTAGCCTAGTCTAGCCAAACCAAGCCTAGCCTAGCTTAGCTTAACCTAACTCTACTATGCTCTACTCTACTCTTCTCTGCTCAACTCTATTTTTCTCTACTTTGTTCTACTCTTTTATACTCTGCTTTACTCTGCTTTGCTCTACTCTCATCTACTCCACTCTGCTCTACTTTACTCTACTCAACACTACTCTATTCTACTCTAACCTAGCCTAAATTAGCTCTACTCTCTTGTACTCTACTCTACTATACTCTACTATACTCTACAATATTCTACTATACTCTAGTCTACTCTAACCTAGCCTATCCTAACCAAACCTAGCTTTGTTGGGCTACACTCGGCTCTACTCCACTCTTCTCTAGTCTACTATATTCTAACATACTTTGCTTTACTCTATTATAGCTTAGCCAAGCCTAATCTAGCGTACCTTAGCCAAGTTTAGCGTAACCTTACTCTTCTTTACTATGCTCTACACTATTCTGCTCTACTCTACTCTGCTCTGCTCTATTCTTCTTTACTCTACTCTACTCCACTCTAGCCTTGCCTAGACTAAGCTAACCTAACCTAGCTCAACTCTACTCTACACTACTTTACTCTACTCTTCTTTAGCTTAGCCTAACTTAGCCTAGCCTAGCTGAGCTTAGCCTAGCCTAACCTAGCTCAACTCCACTTTACTCTACTCAACTATACTATGCAAAATTCTACTCTATTCTACTCCACTCTTCACAACTCTACCTTACTCTACTCTAACCTAACTAAGTTAAGCCTAGCTTAGAAAAGCTCTACTCCACTCTACTCTACTCTACTCTACTAACTTCGAGCCTACCATAGCCTTGCCTACCTTAGCCTAGCTTAGCCTAACCTAGCCTAGCCTAAGTTAGCTCTACTCTACTCTACTCTACTCTAACCAAGCCTAACCTAACCTTGCTCTACTCTGCTCTACTCTACTCTAACTGAGCCTAGCCTAACCTTACTCTACTAGGCTCCACTATTCTTGGCTCTATTATGCTCTGCTCTGTTCTACTCTACTCTACTCTACTCTACTATGTTTTGTTCTACTCTGCTCTATTCTATTCAACTCTACTATACTCTACTTGATTGTACTCCAGCCTAACATAGCCTAACCTAGTTGAAGTCTAATCTATTATACTATCCTCTAGCTTAGCCGAGCTTACCCTAGGTTAGCTTAGCCTAACTTAGCCTAGCCTAGCCTCTCCTAGCCTAGTTATACCTTGCTTCACTATACTCTACTCTACACAACACTACTCTACTCTTCTCTAATCTGGCCTAACCTAGCTCCTCTACTCTACTCTAGCCTAGCCTAGCCTTGCCTAACCTAGCTCTTCTCTGCATTGCTATGCTCTGTTATGCTCTACTTTGCTTTGCTTTGCTCTACTCCACTCTACTCTACTCTACTTAACCCTTTCCTAGCTTAGCCAAGCTTAAACTAGCTCTACTCTACTCTACTCTACTCTACACTACTCTTCTCTTCTCTACTCCACTATACTCTACTCTACTCTACCCTTGCCTAGACTAACTTAGCATAGCCAAGCCTAGCCTAGCCTAGCCTAACCTAGCTCTACTCCATTTTACTCTATCATACTCTACTATACTCTACCCCATTCTACTCTACTCTTCTCTACTCTATTTTACTCTAATCTAAAAAACCTAGACTAGCCAAGCCCAACCTAGCTATAATCTACACTGCTTTACCCTTGCTTAGCCTAGCCTAGCTTAGCCCAACAAAGCCTACCTCTACTCTACTCTACTCTACCCTTCTTTACTCTACCCAACTCTACTCCACTCTAATCTACTCTATTCTACTCTACTCTACTCTACTCTAATCTTGCCTAAAAGAGCTTAGCCTTGCCAACCCTAGCCTAGCCTTTCCTAGCTTACCCTAGCTCTGCACTACTTTACTCTACTATACTCTACTCTAACTTAGCCTAGCCTAGCCTATCCTAACTTGGCTCTCCTCTACTCTACTACACCCTACTTTATTCTACTCTACTCTACTCTAGCTTTGCTAGCCTGGCTTAGCCATGCCTAACTTAACCTTGATCTACTCTAGTTAGCTCTACTCTATTCTACTATGCTCTACTCTACTCTGCTCTTCTCTATTCTTCTCTGCTCTGCTCTGCTCTACTCTACTCTACTTTAGTCTACTCTACTATACTCTAACATAGCCTAGCCAATCCTAGCCTAACCTAGCTCTACTCTACTCTACTCCACTCTACTCTACTCTACTCTACTTCTACTCTACTCTACTCTAGCCTATCCTAACCTAGCCTAGTCTAGCCTAGCCTAACCTTGCCTTACTTTACTCTACTCTTCTCTACTCTGCTATTCTCTACTTTTCTCTACTCTTCTTTGCTCTACTCTATTATACTATGCTATTGTCTACTTTTCTCTGGTCTGCTTTGCTCTTCTCTGCTCTACTCTACTCTACTTTACTCTACTCTACTTTACTCAGCTCTGTTATGCTCTGCTCGACTCTACTTTTCTCTCCTGTCCTATCCTCTCCTCTCCTCTCCTCTCCTCTTATCTTCTCTACTTTACTCTACTTTGCCCTACTCTTTTCTTTTCTATTCTACTCTACTCTACTCTAATCTACTTTACTCAATTCTATCCTACTCTACTTAACTCCACCATACATTAGCTTAGCCTAAACTAGTTCTACTAAACTCAACTCTATTATGCTCTACTCTACTCTAGTCTAACCTTGCTTAGCCTACCTTAGCCTAGCCTAACCTAGCTCTACTCTACTCTACTCCACTCTACTCTATTCCACTATACTCTAGCCTAGCCTAGCTTAGCCTAGACTACCCTAGCCTAACCTAGCTCAGCTCTACTCTACTCTACTCTGCTATGATATGCTCTACTCGATTATGCACTGCTCTACTTTACTCTTTTGCTCTGCTCTGCTTTACTATTCTTTCCTCTCCTCTCCTCTACTCGACTCTACTCTACTCTACTTTACTGTACTCTACTCTACTCTACTCTACTATACGTACTCTACTTTACTCTTTGCTACTCAACTTTACTCTACTCTACTTTACTCTACTCTACTTTACTCTACTCTACCTTAGCCTACTATAACCTAACACTACTCTAGTCTACTCTACTCTACTCTGTCCTAGCCTATGCTAGCCTAGCCTAACCTAACCTGTCTTTACTATGCTCTACTTTACTCTACTCTACTCCAATCAATGCTACTCAACTCGACACTATCCTAACATAGCTAGCCAAGCTCTACTCTACTCTACTCTACTCTTGCCTAGCCTTTCTTTTCCTAACATAGCCAAGACAAGCCAAGCCTGACTTAGCTCTGCTCTAATCTACTCTACTCTTATATGCTATGCTGAACTCTATGCTACTCTGTTCTGCTTTACTCTGCTCTACTCTACTCTGCTCCATTCTTCTCTGCTCTGTGCTCTAGCCTACTTTAACAGAGCCTAGCCTAACTTACGTCTACTCTACTCTACTTTATTATAGCCTAGCCTAGCCTAGCAAACCATAGCCTTGCCTGACCTAGCTTAGCCTAGCCTAACATAGCTTTACTCTACTCTACTTTATTGTGCTCTACTCTACTCTACTCCACTCTACACTACTCCCCTCTACTCTACTTTATTTTACTCTTCTTTAACCAAGCCTAACCTAGTCATTCTTTACTCTAGCTAAGCCTAGCCTAGCCTAACCTTGCCTAACCTAGCTCTACTCTGCTCTACTTTGCTCTAATATACTTTACTCTACTCTGCTCAACTCTGTTCTGCTCTGCACTACTCCATTTTATTCAAAACTACTCGAGCCTATCCTAGCCTAGCCTATCCTAACATAGCTCCACTCTGCTCTACTCTACTCTACCCTACTCTTCTCTACTCTACTCTACTCTACTTTACTCTACACTCTAGCCATGTTTAGCCTAGCCTAGCCTAGCCAAGCCTAACTTAGCTATACTCTTCTTTACTCAACTATACTTAATTATACTCTCAACTATTCTAATCTGCTCTACTCTACTCTACTATACTCTACTGTTCTCTACTCTACCCAACCTTGTGTAGCCTAACCTAGCCCAACCTACCTCAACTTTACTATACTTTTCTCTACTCTAGTCTACTATAGTGTAGCCAAGCCTAACGTAGCTCTACTCTGATCTGCTTTGCTCGACTCATATCTACTTTACTGTACTGTACTTTGCTCTACTCTGCTCTAATCTACTCCCCCCTGATCTGCTCTACTTTACTCTACTCAACTCTACTCTACTCTAATTAGCCTTGTTTAGCACAGCTTAACCTAGCCTTACCTAATGTAGTTATACTCTACTCTACTCTACCCTACTCTCTCCACTTTACTCTACACTAGCCTAGCCATGCCATGCTTAGCCTAGCATAGCCTTTCCTAGCCTAACCTAGCTTTAATAAACTTTACTCTATTCTAATCTACTCTGCTCTGCTCTACTCTACTCTAGGTTAGCCTAGCGTTGCCCCACAAAACCTTGCTTTACTCCACTCTGCTCTACTATACTCTAGCCCAGCCTAACTTAGCTCTACACTACTCTGCTCTGCTCCACTCTTCTCCACTCTGCTCTGCTCTACTCTACTCTACTCTACTCTACTATACTCTAGCCTATCTTAGCATAACCTAGCTTTACTCAACATTATTATGATCTACTATACTCTACTCTACTCTATCCTATTCTGCTCTACTCTTCTCTAGCCTAGCCTAACCTAGCCTAGCTTAGCCAAACATAGCACTACTCTACTCTACTATATTATACTCTACTCTACTCTACTCTATAATACTCTACTCTACTCAACTATTCTTTACTCTATTCTACTCTACCCTAACCTAGCTTAGCTTAGACTAGCTCAACCCAACTTAGCTCTACTCTACTCTACTCTACTCTACTCCACTCTACTTTACTCTACTCTATTCTAATCTACTCTACTCTACTCTACTCTGCTCTACTTTTCTCTACTTTTTTCTTCTCTACTTTACTCTACTCTACTCTGCTTTGTTCTGCTCTGCTCTACTCTACTCTACTATAGCCTATACTAACCTAATCGAGCTCTACTCTACTCTACTCTACTTTACTCTACTCTAGCCTACCCTAGCCAAGCCTAGCCTAACCTAGCTCTACTTTACTCTATTCTACTCCACTATACTATATTATACTCTATTCTACTCTACTCCATTCTACTTTTCTCTACTTAAATACACTTTACTCTACTCCACTCTACTCTACTTTACTCTACACTAACCCAACCTAGCGCAGCCTATCCTAACTTAGCTCAACTCTAGTCTAATCTACTCAAGCTAAACTAACATACATCTACTCTACTCTATTCTATCCAACTCTGCTCTATTCTACTTTATTATGCTCTACTCTATTATGCTCTAACCTCGCCTTACCTAGCTCTACTCTACTCTACTTTGCTCTACTCTACTCTGTTCTACCCTACTTAGCTCAACTCAGCTAAGCTTTACTCTATTATGCTCTATTTTATTTTGCTTTTCTCTACTCTACTCTACACTACTTTGCTCTGCTCTAACCTAGCCAAGCCTAGCATAGCCTAACTTAGCTATACCTTACTCACTTTTACTTTATTATTCTCAGTAATACTCTACATTGCTCTAGTTTACTCTACTCCAATCTACTATGCTCTACCCACTCTACTCCACTATACTTTACTGTACACTACTCTACACTTGCATAGTTTAGCATAGCTTAGCTAAGCTTAGCCTAACTTAGCTCTACTATACTCTACTCTACACTACTCTACCCTAATCTATTCTACTCTACCCTAGCCTATCCTAGCCTAACCTAGCATACCCTAGCTTAATCAAATTCTACTCTACTTTATTATACTCTATTGTACTCTACTCTAATCTACTCTACTCTACTCTTCTCTAACTTAGCTTAGCCTAGCCTAACATAACCTAGCTCTACTCTACTATACTATACTCTATTTTAGTCTAACCTAGCCTAGCCAAACTTAGCTATTCTTTGCTCTGCTATACTCTACTCTACTCTGCTCTATTATAATCTTCTTTATTATACTATAGTCTAGCCTAGCCTAACCTACCTATACTTTACTCTACTCTATTATACTCTATTCTACTCTAGCATAGCATATTCTTGCCTAGCCTAGCCTAGCCTAACCTAGCTCTACTCTACTCTACTGTACTCTACTCTACATTACTCTACTCTATTCTACTCTAACCTAGCTGAGCTTAACCTAGCTCTACTCTACTATGCTCTGCTCTACTCTGCTATGCTTTGCTCTACTCTATTATGTCGTGCACTACTCTATTTTGGTCTACTCTACTCTGGTTTGCTTTACTCTACTTTACTCTACTCTACTCTACTCTACTCTACTATTCTCTATCCTAGCCTAGTCTAGCCTTGCTTAGCCTAACCAAACCTAACCTTGCTCTAATCTAATTTACACTGCTCTACTCTACTCTAATCTAACCTACTATATTCTATCTTACTCTATTCTAACTTAGCTTGGCCTAGCCTAGCCTAAACTAACTCTACTTTACCCTACTCTAATCTACTATACTCTACGCTACTCTGCTCTAGCCTTGCCTAGCCTAGCCTAGCCTAGCTTTACTTTACTTTATTCTACTCTACTCTATTATGCTCTACTCTACTCTACTCTATCTAGCCTATCCTTAAAATACTTTGCTCTTCTCTTCTCTGCACTACTCTACTCTGCTCTATTGTACTCTAGTGTAGCATTGCATAATCTAGCTCTAATATACTCTACTCTTGCATAGCCTAGTCTATCTTAGCCTAGCCTATCCTAACCTAGTCGAGCCTAACCTAGCTCTACTGATGGGGACACCAGCGCCATGCATGATTTTCGACGTACTTCATCTATTCAAATGCGCTCCTGCACTACCCGACGACCAAGGGAGTTACTCTTCATGAACAGGATCAATTTGGAGCCCAAAGTTGCATTTCGGGCTCGAATTAACACTCAAGAACATTATTTTTGGATTCGGGGACCCAAATTTGGCCAAAAGGCCTCTTTTTTCGGTTTTCGCCGCCGCCAGACATTTTCCGCCGCGGACTGCAACCGTCCGCCACCGCTTCGCCGCCGTCGGCCGTTGAGTCGACGGACCCGCGTGCGGGTTCGCGCGAGACGCGCCCGCGGGTGGCGGGTTCGGCGCGACCCGGTTCAGACCCGTGTCATGGCTCGGGTCGCACGACCTGCTGGATGAACCGTGCCGACCCGTCTCCGACCCACGCCGACCCGTAACCGACCCGCGACAACACGACTCGACCGCGCCAGCGTCCCCGCCGGATTCGCCGCCGCGACCGCCGCCGCCAACCGCTGCTAGCCCGCCGGATTTGCCTTAAAAGCTGTTTGCCAACAGCTTCTGGATCAGCTTTTGACTATTTTCTTCCTTTTTTTTAATGTTTTAAAAGGCAGAAATTGATATGCAGCCTTTATATTTGTTATTTTCCTATTTATTTCCAAGTTTCACGTATTTTATTCCTTTAAAACTCTAAAAGTTGTTTTACCGATGTACCCTTAGGCTCTCTATAAATAGGGAGGCCTACCCTATGTAAGGTCAGTTGATATTTGAGCTTGTTTAAGTATTTTAGTGCTTTGCTTTCACTTGTTGAGTCATTGGTGTGATTCCAACAAGACTTCGGCGTGCTGATTCGTCGAGGCTCCGGTACTGGGAGGAGGGGTGCGAGGCCCAAGCGGTGAGAGGCCGTGCCAGTTTATCAACGACGCCATCTTCATCTTCATCCCTTTGTCGACATACTCTCCATACCCCGCCGCTACCACAACGGTAACGTTTCATAACTACTCATCGTCACATTCGCCTTTTCATCCGGATTTCGATGCTTCTCTCTCTTAAGATTTGGGTTCCCTCGGACTTGAACGGTTCTTACTCGAATAATATCTGTTAAATTTCTGATTTACGGTGATTTAGCGCGATCTTTGTACCTTTCAACTGTGCCGGTGCGACCATTCCACTTTTCAAAATTTATCTCGCTCGGTATTTAAACCCTTATCCGAATACCCCGCGTCTGAGCCGTCGAGGTGTTCTGGACCACCTAGCCTACGGAGCGACCTCTGTGTTGCTCACGGTCCCCCTCTTGGCTAAGATTGCCTTGGACGGGTGTCTCTTGCTTGTTATTTCTTTTCGAATTTTCACATTTTTACCTTTCAAGTTTACTTTATTTCTGGTGTGTGGATGTAATTTCTGTATTGCTAAAATTATTGTAATCCGTCCGGCATCAAATTGGTATCAGAGAACGGTTAGGCTAGTACAATCATTATCGACGACGTAAGTTTATCCAATGGACAATCAACTCCCTGACCAACTTCATATTACTTTACAAACTATTTTAGCCACACTAGAGAGGTTGGATACTAGAGTCACCCAACTAGAACAAAAAAAATGTGAACCTACCATATATGAACCTGATATTACCTATTCCCCACATCATGCACCTCCAAGAATCAACGATCCCTTCTTAAGGAGACCACTTGAAAATGATGACGATAAACTTATAAAATCCATCAAGTGTGACACACCAACCTTTGAAGGAACCATGAATCCTAAAGAATACATAGAGTGGGAGGCAGCCCTACACCACTACTTTCAATGGTTTAGGCTTAGTGAAGAACGAAAAGTTTTGTTTGCCCGTATGAAACTAGCCAGACAAGCTCGACTCTTTGTAGAAACCATAGAAACTAATCGCCATCAAAGAGGATCTCCACCCATAGGAACCTGGAGTGAATTAAAAGGAATCCTTAGGGACAAATACATCCCACTCTCCTACAAGCACCAACTACTTGATCAATGGCAACGTTTAAACCAAGGAGGAAAGTCAGTGAATGAGTATATTACTCGTTTTGATGAGTATCACTTACGTTGTGGTGTCAATGAAGATCCTTTAGTTACTCTTTCTCGATTTAGAGCAGGACTTAGGGAAGATATACAAAGGGAACTCTTTATGAGAAACATCCACACTTTAGAGGAGGCCTATTGGATCGCAAGTGAATTTGAGAGGCTTCAGAAACTATTTTCCACTAAGAAAGTTGAGCCAATACCCAAGTCAAATTTTAGGTCAAGTAACCATGGACCTTCCACTAGTCATCCACCAACAATCCCCTCTCCAAATGCTACTCCAAAACCTATCACAAAAACAGACCAACCCACCAATCGATCGTCTGAAATAACTTGTTTCAAATGCAAAGGGCGAGGTCATATGGCAGCCCAATGTCCTACACGACAAATTAATTATATTGGAGAAGAAGAGGATGAACCAAACCTTGGAGAGAAAGCAGGTGATGAAGATTATGTACCTGATCCAACCCTAGCCAATGAATACTATGAAGAAGACGAAGAATATACTATTGAGGAAAATGAACCTATCACAGTCGTTAGGTGCACTTTCACCCAACCCAAGGTGAGTGAAGATTGGAGACGAACCACAATTTTTCATACATTTGTTAAAATTGGGGAAAAGGTGTGCAAGGTGGTAATCAATAGTGGTAGTAGCATTAATGCGATTTCTACGGATAGTGTGGCACGCATTGGATTAACCACCACCCAACACCCAAACCCTTATACAGTTTCGTGGATCAACGATACCTCTATTCCTGTTAAGAAACAATGTATGGTTCCCCTTAAATTCGGCCAATATTCAGAAGATATTCTATGTGATGTTGTCTCCATGCAAGTTGGAAGTATTATCTTAGGACGACCCTGGCTATATGACCATGATGTCCTTATTACCGGAAAATCTAATACTTGTATATTCACACATCAAGGTCATAGAGTTAAATTACATCCTTCCCCACCAAAAGACCAAGTTAAACCCCTAAAAACGAAACCCACTACTAACCAAGAGAAAAAAATTCAGTTTATATCTCAAGGAGAGGTTGAACGAGAATTTACTGATGGTTCAATTATTTGGGCCGTAGCAATGAGAGAAGTTTCAAATGAGGAACCAAACATAGTCATTCCACCAATAATAGAACCTATTATGTCTAGTTTTCCAGAAGTTTTTAAGGAAGAACCCCAAGGTTTACCCCCACTTCGTGACATCCAACATGCTATAGATTTGGTGCCTGGAGCTAGCTTGCTGAACCTACCCCATTACAGAATGAGTCCCACAGAACACCAAGAGTTAGCCCGACAAGTTCAAGAACTATTAGACAAAGGGCTCATACGAGAGAGTCTTAGCCCTTGTGCCGTTCCTGCCCTCTTAGCCCCAAAGAAAGATGGAACATGGAGAATGTGTATCGATAGTAGGGCTATTAATAAAATAACTGTGAAATATAGGTTTCCTATTCCATGATTAGATGATCTTCTTGACCAAATGAGTGGAGCCACAGTTTTCTCTAAAATTGATTTAAAAAGTGGATATCATTAAGTAAGAATTCGCCCTGGAGATGAATGGAAAACCGCTTTTAAAACTAGAGATGGATTATATGAATGGTTAGTCATGCCCTTTGGTCTTTCTAATGCCCCGAGTACTTTTATGAGACTCATGACCCAAATACTTCGACCTTACTTAGGAAAATTCATCGTAGTTTACTTTGATGACATTCTAATTTTTAGTCATACCCCAGAACAACACTTAGAACATTTGAAAATAATTTGTTTAAAACTCAAGGAAAGTAATCTCTATGCCAATCTCAAGAAATGTGCTTTTGTTACTGATTGTGTAAATTTTCTAGGATTTACAGTCTTAAAAAATGGATTGTCTGCTGACCCTGATAAGGTCAAAGCAATAGTCGATTGGCCAACACCTCAATCTGTTCATGATGTTAGGAGTTTCCATGGTCTGGCCACTTTTTATAGAAGGTTTATTAAAGGTTTTAGTTCCATCACAGCTCCACTAACAGATTGTATTAAAAAAGGAAACTTTGAATGGACTTCAGCAGCTGATAAAGCCTTTGCTAAAATTAAGGAAAGTATGACCAATGCTCCTATACTCCGACTTCCTGATTTTTCTATTGTTTTTGAAGTTTCTTGTGACGCTTCAGGTGTAGGAGTCGAAGGAGTCCTTAGTCAAGAAGGACGACCTATTGCCTATTTTAGTGAAAAACTAAATGAATCTCGTAGAAAATATTCCGTCTATGATAAAGAATTTTATGCAGTAGTACAAGCCCTCAGACATTGGAGACATTATCTCCTACCTCAAGAGTTTGTATTATATTCTGATCATGAGGCCTTAAGGTTTTTGAACTCATAAAAGAAATTAAAACCACAACATGCCAAATGGATAGAATTTCTTCAAAGCTACACATTTGTCCTAAAACATAAGCCTGGTATAGAAAACAAAGTTGCCGATGCCCTCAGTAGACGAGTAAATTTACTTACCACATTATCTGTATCAATTACTGGCTTTGAAACTCTACCTGATCTGTACCAAGAATGTGCCAACTTTGGACCTATTTATAAGGACTTAATTAATAATCCAACCAAGGCTATTTATGATTATACTATTAAAGATGGTTATCTTTTTCGTGGACAACAATTATGTATTCCCCAAACTTCCCTTAGAGACTTCTTAATTTGGGAAATACATGCTGGAGGATTAGCAGGACATTTTGGAAGAGACAAGCCAATTACAGCCATTGAAGATAGATTTTATTGGCCTGGATTAAAACGACATGTAGCTCGCATAATTGCTGGGTGTAGAACTTGTGCCGTTGCTAAACAACGTTCCCAAAACTCTGGTCTTTAAACTCCTTTACCCATACCATCACGACCATGGGAAGATCTTAGTATGGACTTTGTCCTTGGTTTGCCTAAAACTGTTCAAAAACATGACTCTATTTTCGTAGTAGTAGACCGATTTACAAAAATGGCCAGATTTATCCCATGTTTTAAAACTTCAGATGCCTCACATATTGCTCGCTTATTCTTTGATGAAATTGTAAAATTGCATGGATTACCCAAAACCATAGTTACCGATAGAGATGTTCGTTTTACTTCTTCTTTTTGGAAAACTCTTTGGCATCTAATGGGGACGAAACTAAAATTCTCATCTGCCTACCACCCTCAAACGGATGGTCAAACCGAAGTGGTAAATCGAAGCCTAGGAAATCTATTACGATGCTTAGTAGGAGAAATGCAAAAAATTGGGATTTACTTTTATCACGTGCGGAATATGCATATAATAGTTCAGTTAATAGGTCTATAGGAATGAGTCCCTTTGAAGCTTATAATGGGTACAAACCTCATAGCCCAATTGACCTTATCCCATTACCTATTCAAGCACGCACATCGGAGTCCGCACAAGAGTTTGCACAACACATCAGAGAGATTCATAAACATATTAAAGATAAAATTAATTTAAGTAATGAGCAATATAAGAAACTTGCGGATGCACATCGCAGATTTAAGGAGTTCTTGGAAGGTGATTATGTGATGATTCGAATCAGACCTGAAAGGTTTCCACCAGGAACCTTAAGGAAGTTACATGCAAGAGGCGCTGGTCCATTCCGAATCTTAAAAAAGATTGGACCAAATGCATACACAGTGGAGTTACCAGACGATTACGGCATCAGCAATACCTTCAACGTCTCAGACCTGGTGGCCTACAAGGAGCCTATCGAGATTCCCAGTGAGCCACTTGAGCCTACATCAACACCCCTTGAGAGTGAACCTTTACCTGAGTGTCCACCAACTTGTCAAGGTAAGAGGAGTGAGCAGATTGAAAAGGTACTAGACGATCAAACTACATTAACCAGAAATCGAAGTTATCAAAGATATCTTGTTCGATGGCAAGGCCGGTCGGATACCGAGGATACTTGGATCACAAGAGAAGAGTTACAGCGATTGAATCCAGATGCATTGAGGATGTATGAGGAACAATTTGGAGCTGACTCATCGGAGTTGAGTCTTTCTCGCTATGGGGGAATTGATGGGGACACCAGCGCCATGCATGATTTTCGACGTACTTCATCTATTCAAATGCGCTCCAGCACTACCCGACGACCAAGGGAGTTACTCTTCATGAACAGGATCAATTTGGAGCCCAAAGTTGCATTTCGGGCTCGAATTAACACTCAAGAACATTATTTTTGGATTCGGGGACCCAAATTTTGCCAAAAGGCCTCTTTTTCCGGTTTTCGCCGCCGCCGGACGCCTTCCGCCGCCGACTGCGACCGTCCGCCACCGCTTCGCCGCCGTCGGCCGTTGAGTCGACGGACCCGCGCGCAGGTTCGCGCGAGATGCGCCCGCGGGTGGCGGGTCGGCGCGACCCGGTTCAGACCCGTGTCATTGCTCGGGTCGCACGACCTGCTGGATGAACCGCGCCGACCCGTCTCCGACCCACGCCGACCCGTAACCGACCCGCGACAACACGACTCGACCGCGCCAGCGTCCCCGCCGGATTCGTCGCCGCGACCGCCGCCGCCAACCGCTGCTAGCCCGCCGGATTTGCCTTAAGAGCTGTTTGGCAACAGCTTCTGGATCAGCTTTTGACTATTTTCTGCCTTTTTTTTAATGTTTTAAAAGGCAGAAATTGATATGCAGCCTTTATATTTGTTATTTTCCTATTTATTTCCAAGTTTCACTTATTTTATTCCTTTAAACTCTAAAAGTTGTTTTACCGATGTACCCTTAGGCTCTCTATAAATAGGGAGGCCTACCCCTATGTAAGGTCAGTTGATATTTGAGCTTGTTTAAGTATTTTAGTGCTTTGCTTTCACTTGTTGAGTCATTGGTGTGATTCCAACAAGACTTCCGTCGAGGCTCCGGTACTGGGAGGAGGGGTGCGAGGCCCAAGCGGTGAGAGGCCGTGCCAGTTTATCAACGACGCCAACTTCATCTTCATCCCTTCGTCGACATACTCTCCATACCCCGCCGCTACCACAACGGTAACGTTTCATAACTACTCATCGTCACATTCGCCTTTTCATCCGGATTTCGATGCTTCTCTCTCTTAAGATTTGGGTTCCCTCGGACTTGAACGGTTCTTACTCGAATAATATCTGTTAAATTTCTGATTTACGGTGATTTAGCGCGATCTTTGTACCTTTCAACTGCGCCGGTGCGACCATTCCACTTTTCAAAATTTATCTCGCTCGGTATTTAAACCCTTATCCGAATACCCCGCGTCTGAGCCGTCGAAGTTTTGTGGACCACCTAGCCTACGGAGCGACCTCTGTGTTGCTCACGGTCCCCCTCTTGGCTAAGATTGCCTTGGACGGGTGTCTCTTGCTTGTTATTTCTTTTCGAATTTTCACATTTTTACCTTTCAAGTTTACTTTATTTCTGGTGTGTGGATGTAATTTCTGTATTGCTCAAATTATTGTAATCCGTCCGGCATCATCTACTCTACTCTACTCTACTAACCTCTAATCAACTCTACCCTACTGTACACTACTCTACTCTACTCTAACCTTGACTAACCTAGCCTTACCTAACCTAGCACTACTATACTCTGCTATGCTATAATTTACTGTACTCTGCTCTGCTCTACTCTTCTGTACTTTATTCTGCTATGCTCTATTCTACTTTATTTTGCTCTACTCTACTTTGCTATGCTCTGCTCAACTTTTCTCTTCTCTGCTCTACTATACTTTTTTTATTCTCTACTTTACTATTTTTTACTCTTTTCTTGTCAGCTATAAATTGTTATACTATTCACTTTTCTTCTCTACTCTACTCTATTATGCTTTTCTCTGCTCTGCTCTGCTTTACTATGCTTTGCTTTACTCTACTCTGCTCTGCTTTACTCTACTCTACTCAACACTAGCCTTGCCTTACCTAACCTAGTTTAACCTAGCTTTACTCTACTCTACTCTACGCAACTACTTTACTCTAGCCTAACCTAGTCAAGCCTAACCTAGCCAAGCCTAACCTATCCTTAGTTAGCTTAGCTCCACTCTACTCAACTATACACTAGCTTAGCCTAGCAAAGCCTAGCTTAACCTAGCTCTACTTTTCTCTGCTATGCTTTACTCTACTCTGCCCTACTCTGCTCTACTCTTCTCTTCTCTGCTCTACTCTCCTCTCCTCTCCTCTCCTCTCGTCAACTCCACTCTAGTCCACCTAACTTTACTCAACTCTACTCTGCTCTACTCTAACTTAGCCCAGCCTAGCCACACCTAATCTATCTCTACTCAACTCTACTCCGCTCCACTCTAACCTAACCTTGCCTAGCTTAGCCTAGCCTAGTATAGCCTTACCAAACCTAGCTCTTCTCTACTCTGCTCTGCTCTGCTATTCTCTACTCTACTCTACTCTACTTTACTCTATTCTACTCTACTTTAGCCTATCATAGCCTCACTTAGCCTTGCTTTACTTTACTCTATACTATTGTACCCAACTCTACTCTAGCCTGGCCTATTCTAGCCTAACCTAACCTAGCCTCACCTAGCCTAGCCTAACCTAGCTCTACTCTACTCTGCTCCACTCTACTCTACCCTACTCCACTCTACTCCAAACTAGCCTAGCCTAACCTAGTCTAGCTTAGCCTAACTTAGCTCTACTCTACTAAGCTCTTCCCTACTCTACTCTTCTCTGCTCTACTCTACTCTGCTTTGCTCTTCTCTTTGCTTCTCTGCTCTGTCATACTCTACTCTACTCTAACTTAGCCTAGCCTAACGTAAACTAGATTAGCCTAGCTAGCTCTACTCTACTCTACTCTATTCATCTCTGTTCTATAATGCTCTACTCTGCTCTACTCTGCTCTGCTCAGCTCTATCTCCTCTGCTTGACACTACCCTACTCCACACTACTCTACTCTACATTATCGTTCTCTAGCCTACCTTAGAAGAGCCTTGCCTATCTAGCTTTACTATACTCTTCTCTACTCTACTCTTGCTTAGCCTATCCTAGTTTAGCCTAAAATAACTATTCTAGCTAGCCTAGCCTATTCTAATTAGCCTAGCCCAACCTAACCTAGCTCTATTCTACTCTACTGTAATGTAGCCTAAACTAACCTACCCTAACCTTGCTCTACTCTTTTTTACTCTACTTTGATCTACTCTGCTCTACTCTACTATGCTCTGTTCTACTCTACTATGCTCTGCTTCGCTCTGCTCTGTTATTCTCTAGTCTGCTCTGTTCTACTCTATGCTATACTACTCTACTTTAACCTTGCCTAGGCTAACATAACCTAACTGAGCTTTACTTTAATATTCTCTACTCTACTATACTCTACCTTACTATACTATAATATACTCTACTCTACTCTAACCTACTCTAAGCAAGCCATGCCTCGCCTAGCCTATCTTAGCTTTGCGTAAAAAGGCTCTACTCTACTCTACTCTGCTATGCTCTACTATACTCTTCATTACTCTACTCTACTATGCTTTACTCTACTATTTGCTGCTTTGCACTTCTCTGCTCTGCCCTACTCTGCTCTGCTCTACTTTGCTCTACTCTGCTCTACTCTACTCTACTACCCTTTAGCCTAACCAACCCTAACATAGCCCAACCTAGCCTAACTGAGCTCTACTCTACTCTACATTATTCTACTCTACTCTACTCTACTCTAACCTAACCTATCCTAGCCTAACCTAACCTAACAATACTCTATTTTGCTCTATCCTAGCTTAGCCTAGCCTAACCTAGCTCTACTCTACTTTATCTACTTTGTTCTACTCTACATTGCTCTGGTCTGCTCATCTCTTCTCTACTCTACTCTGCTCTACTCTCCTATTTATTACTCTACTCTACTCTGCTCTGCTCTACTCTACTCTACTTTGCTATACTATACTCTAGCTTAACCAAGCCAAACTGAGCTCTCCTCCACTCTACTCTACTCAACTCTAGCTTAGCCTAGCCAAGCCTAGCCTTTCTTAGCTTAACCTAGCTTAGCTTAGCTGAGCATAATCCAGCTCTACTCTACTCTACTCAACCCTACTCTAACCTAGCCTAGCCAAGCCTAGCCTAACTTATCTCTACTCTACAATACTCTTCTCTACTCTACCCGACTCTACTCTAATCTACTCTAGCTGAGGCAAGCCTAGCCTAGCCTAAATGGCATAACCTAGCTCTACTTTACTATGCTCTACTCTATTATTCTCTACTCTTCTCTACTCTACACTACTATACATTTTTTATTCTCTACTCTACTCTCCTCTACTCTGCTCTTCTTTACTATACTTTACTATACTCTACACTGTTCTACTCTACTCTACTCTACTCTACTTTACTCTGCTTTTCTTTGCTCTACTCTGCTCTACTCTACTCTGCTTTGCTCTTCTCTGCTCTACTCTACTCTGCTTTGCTCTGCTCTGCTCTGCTCTACACTACTCTACTCAACACTAGCCTAGCCTTACCTAACCTTGTTTAACCTTGCTCTACTCTACTCTACTCTATTTTACTCTACTCTACTCTCACCTAGCCTTGCCTATCCTAACTGAACTTAGCTTAGCGCTACTCTACTCTACTCTAGCCAAGCCTAACCTAGCCTAACTAGCTCTATTTTACTTTGCTCTACTCTACTTTACTCTACCCTACCCTACTATACTCTGCTCTTCTCTACTCTTCTCTCATCTCTTCTCCTCTCCACTCCTCTTTACTCCACTAATCTACTCTACTCAACTCAACTCTACTCTACTCTACCCTTCTCTACTCTATCCTAACCTAGCCAAGCCTAGCCACGCCTAATCTAGCTCTACTCTACTCTACTCTAGCCTAACTTAGCCTTGCTTAGCATAGCCTTGCCTAACTTAGCTCTTCTCTGCTATGCTATTCTCTCTCTACTTTTCTTTATTATCTCTTACTCTAGTCTACTCTACTTTGGCCTAGCCTAACCTAGCCTAGCTTTACTCTACTCTACTATACTCAACTATACTCTAGCCTAACCTAGCCTAGCCTCACCTTGGCTAGCCTAACCTTACTCTACTCTACTCTGCTCTAGTCTACCCTACTCCACTCTACTCTAAAAAAGCCTAGCCTAGCCTCGTCTAGCTTAGTCTAACCTAGCTATACTCTGCTCTACTCTAATATGTCTACTCTGCTCTACTCTACTTTGCTCTGCTCTACTCTACTCTACTTTGGTCTTCCCATCTCTTCTCTTCTTTACTATACTCTACTCTATTCTATTCTGCTCTACCTTGCTTTATTATGCTTTGCACTACACTGCTCTGCACTTTTCTACTCAACTCCACTCTACTCTAGCTTTGCCTTGCCAAGCTTAGCCTATCTGAGCTCTACTCTACTCCACTCTAGCGTAGCCTCGCCTAGCCTACCCAACTTTAGCCTAGCCTAACCCAGCCTAACCTAGCTTTACTCTACTTTACTATACTCCACTCTACTCTAATTTACTATATTCCACTCTACATTACTTTAACATAGCTTAGCCTAGCTTAGCCTAAAAATGCTCTACTTTACTCTACTCTACTCCACTCTACTCAAACTTTGCCTGGCATAGCCTAGCCTAGCCTTGCCTAACCCAAGTCTACTCCACTCTTCTCTGCTCTATTCTACTCGGTTCTACTCTTCTCTCATCTACTTTGCTCTACTCTGACCTACTCTACTTTGCTCTTCTCTACTATCCTCAGCTCTACTTTACTCTATTATGTTGTACTATGCTCTACTCTACCCTACTCTACTCTACTCTACTCTATTGTACTCTATTCTAACCATGCCTAGCCTAACATAACCTAACCTAGTTATACTCTATTTTGCTATACTCTCCTCTTCTCTACTTTACTGTGCAATGCTTTGCTTTGCTCTACTCTACTCTACTCTAGCCTAGACTTACCTAGCCTAGCCAACCCTAGCTCTACTCTACTCTACCCTTCTCTACTCTACTCTACTCTACCCTAGCTTAACCAAACTTACTGTAGACAAGCCTTGCATGGCTATGGCTAAGCTAGCCCTACTCCACTATACTCCACTATACTTCAATATACTATACTCTACTCTACTGAAATCGAGTCTAACTTAGCCTTACCAAACCTAGCTCTACTTTGCTCTACTCTACTCTACTCTTACCTAACCATGCTTAGACTAGATTACCCACCCTAACCTAGCTCTATTATGCTCTACCTCTACACTGCACTGCTCTATTATACTTCACTCAACTCTACTCTAGCTTAGCCTAGCCTAACCTTACTTTATTCTACTCTACTCTATTCTTATTTAACATAGCCTAACCTTGCCTAGCCTAGCCTCCTAGCCTAACCTGACTCTACTCTACTCTTCTCTGCTCTGGTCTGCTCTACTCTGCTTTGCACTAGTTTGCTCTGCTTTGCTCTACTATGCTCTACTCTACTCTATTCTTCTCTACTCTGCTATACTCTACTATACTCTACTATGCTCTACTCAACTCAACTCAACTCTACTCTGCTATACTCTACTTTGCCCTGCTCTACTCTGTTATGCTCTGCTTTACTCTACTCTACTTTATTCTACTCCACTTTATTCTACTCTACTCTACTCTACTCCAACTTAGCTTATCTTGGCTTAGCTTAGCTTAGCTTATCCTAGCTTAGCTTAACCTTACCATATTATGCTTTGCTCCTCTCTACTCTACTCTACACTACTCTTTTCTTCTCTCTTTTGCTCTACACAGCTCTACTCTACTCTGCTCCACACTAGACTGCTCTACTCTACTCTACTCTACTCCACTCTACTCTAGCTTTGTCAAGCTTAGCCACTCTAATCTTGCATAGCCTAGCCTAACCTTGCTTTACTCTACCCTAGCCTAGCCTAGCCAAGTTAAGCCTAGCCCTACTCTACTCTACTCTACTCTGATCTACTCTAATTTGCTCTTCTTTACTCTACTCAACACTACTCTTCTCAACTCTACTCTGGTTAAGTTTAGCCTAGCCTAACTTAGCCTAACCTATCTCTACTCAACTCTACTCTACTCTACTATACTATACTCTTGCTTAGTCTATGCTAGCCTAGCCATGCCTAGCCTAACCTAGCTGTACTCTACTTTACTCTAATCTACTCTAATCTAATCTACTCTACTCTACTCTAAGTTAGCCTAACCTGGCTCTACTATACTCTACTCTATTCTAGCTTAGCCAAGTTTAGCATAGCCTAACCTAGCCAAACCTAGCTCTGCTCTACTCTGCTCTATTATGCTCTGCTCTACTCTTCTCTACACTTCTCCACTCTACTCTATTATGCTCAAATATACTCTAGCCTAGCCTAGCCTAACCAAGCTCTACTCTACTCTATTCTACTTTACTCTACTAAACTCTAGCCTAGCCTAACCTACCCTCTCCTAGCCTAACCTAACCTAGCTCTACTCTACTCTTCTCTAACCTAGCCTTGCCTAGCTTAACCCAACTTAGCTTTACTCTACTATGCTTTACTCTACTCTACTCTACTATAGGCTAGCCCTACCTAACATAACTTAGCTCTACTCTACTTTGCTATACTTTGCTCAGCTTTGCACCACTTCATTCCCTCTACTCAACTCTTCCCTGCTCTACTCTACTCTACTACACTTTGCTCTACTTTATTCTACTTAACTCTACTTTAGCCCAGCCTAGTAGAGCCTTGCCTAACCTAACCTTGCTCTACTCTACTCTACTCTACTCTGGCTAGCCTAGCCTAGCTTAGCCTTGCCTATCCTAGCCTAACTTAACTCTACTCTACTTTACTCTATAACACTCTAGTCTATTCTACTCTACTCTACTCTACTCCACTCTACTCTACTCTAATATACTCTACTCTACTATATTTTACTCTAATTTAGCCTAGGCTAGCTTAGTTTAGCCTAACCTAGCTCTAGCCTACTCTACATTACTCTGCTTTGTTCTTCTCCCCTGTGCTATACTCTACTTTGCTCTGCTATACTCTACTCTTCTCTACTATACTCTGCTTTACTTTATTTTACTATGCTTTACTCTACACTTCTATACTCTACTACATTCTTCTATACTTTATTCTACTCTTCTCTTCTTTATTCTACTTTACTCTACTCTAACTTAGCCTAACTTAACCTAACCTAGCCTAGTTTAGCCTAGCGTACCATAACCTAGCTCTACTCTACTCTACTCTTCTCTACTATACCCTTCTCTTTTCTACTCAACTATGCTCTGCTCTTCTCTACTCTAGTCTACTCTGCTTTATTCTACACTACTCTGCTATGCTCTACTCTATTGTAATCTACTCTAGCTTAGCCTAGCCTATCAACTCTAACCTAACTTAGCCAAGCTTGGCCTTGCCTAACCTTGCTGTACTCTACTCTACTCTACTAAAACCTAGCCTAGACAAGCGTAACCTGACCAGGCTCTACTCTGCTTTACTCTACATTGCTCAACTCTGCACTGCTCCACTCTGCTCTACTTTGCTTAGCACTTCTTCGCTCTTCTCTACTCTATGCTAATCTATTCTAGTTTAGCCTATCCTAACCTACCCTAGCCTAACCTGGCTCTACTCTACTCAACTCTGCTCTAATCTACTTAACTATACTAAACTATATGGTACTCTACTCTAGCTTAGCCTACCCCATCCTAACCTAGCTCTACTCAACTCTATTTTACCTTACTATACTGTACTCTATTCTATTCTATTGTACTCTACCCTAGCCTTGTTTTTCTTAGCCTAGCCTAGCCTAAGCTAGTTATACTCTGCTCTACACCACTCGACTTTGCTTTACTCTACTCTACTCTACTATACTCTGCTCTACTATCCTCCAACCTAGCCTAGTAAAACCTTGCTTTACTCTACTCTACTCTACAATACTCTACTCTAGCCTTGCCTATGCTAGCCTAGCCTAATCAAGCTTTACTCTACTCTAGCCTAGACTAGCCTAGCCTGGCCTTGCCTAGTGTAACCCAACCTTGCCTCACCTAGCCTAGCCTATCCTAACCTAGCTCTACTCTACTCTATTGCACTCTACTCTACTCTGCTCTACTTTATTCTTCGATCTTATACTCTACTCTATTCAACTCTACTCAATTCTACCCTAACCTAGCCTAGCCTAGCTTAGCCTAACTTAGCTCTACTCACCTCTAAACTATCCTTTCTTAGCCTAACCAAGCTTTGCTCTGCTCTACCCTACTTTACTCTACTCTAGCCTAGTTTAGCCTTTCCTAACATTGCATAGCCTTGCAAAGCTCTACTCTACTCTACTCTACTCTACTGTAGCCTCACCTATCCTAACCTAGCTTAGATCTGCTCTACTATACTCTGCTCTACTATGCTCAGTGTTGCTTTGCTCTTCTCCACTCTACTCTACTCTACTTTGCTGTACTCTAATCTACTCTACTCTATACTACTATACTCTACCCTACTCTACTCTAGCCTAGCCTAACCTATCTTATCCTAGCCCTACTCTACTCGATTCTAGCCTAGCTGAGCCTAGCCTAACCTATCCTAACCTAGTTTTGTTGTACTCTTCTTTGCTCTACTCTACTCTACTTTATTATGCTTTGCTTTACTCTCCACTACTCTACTCTACTATATGCTACTTTACTTTAGCAATGCCTAAGCTAACCTAACCTAGCCTAGCCCAGCCTAACCTAACCTTGCCCAACTCTACTCTAGCCTAGCCTAACCTAGCCTAGCATCGCCCAGCCTAGCCTAAATTAACTCTACTCTACTCTACTATGCTATACACTACTCCACTCTACTCTACTCTATTCGAACCTTGCCAGGCATAGCCTAACCTAGCTATACTTTTCTCTGCCCAGCTCTACTCAGCTCTACTCAGCTCAGCTCTACTATGCTCAGCTTTTCTCTGCTCTACTCTATACTACTCTGCCTTGCTCTGCTCTACTCTACTCTGCTCTACTCTAGCCTAGCCTAGCCTAACGTAACATAGCTCTACCCTACTCTACTATACTCAACTCTACTCGACTCTAGCCTAGCCTAACCTACCTCTGCTCTTTTCGGCTCTACTCTACTATGCTATGCTCTACTCTACTTCGCTTTACTCTACTTTGTTCTATGCTTCTCTACTCTGCTCTACTTTACTCTACTTTAGCCAAGCATAGCCTAGCCAAGCCTAACCTAACTTAGCACTACACAACTCTACTCTACTCTATTCCACTCTACTCTACTCTACACGAACCTAGCCTAACCTAGCCCAGCATAGCCTAGCTTAACCTTGCTCTACTCTACCCTACAAAACTCTACTCTATTATACTCTACTTTACTTTGCTCCAACTTAGCCGAACCTAATCTAGCTTAGCCTAACTAACTCTACTCTTCTCTACTCTACTCTGCTTAGCTTTGCTTTACTTTTCTCTAGTCTTCTCTATTCTACTCTACTCTGTTTTATGATTCTCTTCTCTGCTCTACTCTATTCTACCTTACTTTACTCTACTCTACTCTAGCCTAGCCTAACCAAGCTCAACTCTACTCTATTCTACTCAACTCTACTCTAGTCTAATCTACTCTACTCTATTATAACCTAGCATAGCCTACCCTAGCCAAACTAAGTGCTACTCTACTCTACTCTACTCTAACTTAGCATAGCCTAGCATCACCTAACCTAGCTCTACTCTATTCTACTCTAATCTAGCCTCGCTTAGCCTATCCTAGCAAAACTTAGGCTAACTTAACTTTGCTCAGCTCTACTTAGCACTGGTTTTCTCTACACTGCTCAACTTTTCTCAGTTCATCTTTACTCTACTCTACTCTGCTCGATTATACTCTAGCCTAGCCTAGCCTAACCAAAAATAGCTCTACTCTACTCTAGCCTAGTTTAGCCTAGCCTAGCCTATGCTATCTTAGCCTCTCCTCAGCTAACTTAGACTAACCAAGCTCAATTATACTTTACTCTACTCTACTCTACCCTACTCTACTTTACTTTGCTCTACTAAAGCCTAGCCTAGTCTAACCTTACTCTCCTCTACTCTATTTTCTCTGTTATACTCTGCTCTACCCCACTCTACTCTACTCTGCTCTACTATACTCTTCTCTACTCTAATCTACTCCATGATACTCAGCTCTAGCTAGCCTAGCCTAGCCCAGCTCTACTCGACTCTACTTTACTCTACTCTACTCTACTTTACTCTACTCTAAACTACTTTACTCTATTCTACTCTTCATTACACTAGCCTAGCCCAGCCTAGCCTAGCCTAGCTTAGCTCAATAAAATCCATACTACTCTACTCTACTCTAACCTAGCTTAGACTAGCCTAGCCTAACCTAGCTTTGCCCTACTCTGCTCTACTCTACTCTACACTACTCTACTCTACTCTACTCTATCCTAGTCAAGCAAAGCAAACCTAACCTCACTCTACTCTGCTCTTCTCTACTCTACTCTACTCTACTTTACTCTAATTTTCTCTACTTTACTCTACTCTACAATACTCTTCTTTGCTTTACTTTACTTTGCTCTACTCTACACTGCTTTACTTTGCTCTGCTCTACTCTTCTCTACTTTACTCTACTTTACTCTACTCTACTTTGCTCTACTCTACTCTACTCAACTCTACTATACTCTACTCTATCCTAGCTTACCTGAGCCTAGCCTAGCATAGATTGGCCTAGCCTAGCTCTGCTCTACTCTGCTCTATTCTACTCTACTCTGCTCTACTCTACTCTGATTTTCTCAACTATATTATAGTCTACTCCACTCTACTCTGCTTTGCTTTGCTCTAGTCTACTCTACTCTACTCTATTCTACTCTACTCTGCTATTATCTTCTCTACTATGCTCTACTTTGCTCTACTCTACTCTACTCTACTCTACCATACTCCACTTTACACTAGTCTACTTTAGCACAGATTAGCTAAGCCTAACCTGGCCTAACGAAGCTCTACTCTACTTTACTCTACTCTACTCTACCCTAGCCTAGCCCAACTTAGCTCTACTCTACTTTACTCTACTTTATTCTACTCTAATCTACTCTACTCTAACTTAGCCTAGCTTAGCCCATCCAAACCTAACTCTACTCTACTTTACTCTATTATACACCATTCTATTATACTCTAACCTAGACTGTCCTAACTTAGCCTAGCTTAGCCTAGCTCTTCTCTTTTTTACTTTGCTTTGCTTTGTGCTTCTCTGCTCTGCTCATCTCTGCTTTAATCTATTATAGTCTTCTTTACCGTACTCTAGCCTCGCCTAGTCTAACCTAGCTCAGCTCAACTCTACTCTACACTACTTTACTCTACTCTAGCCTAGCTTAGCCTAGCCTAGCTTAGCCTAACCAAGCTTTTCTCTACTCTATGCTGCTCTGCTCTACTATACTCTACTTTTCTCCACTTTTCTCTACTCTTCTCTACTCTCCTCTACCATATTATGCTCTTCTTTACTCTACTCTAGTCTACTCTGCTTTGCTTTGCTCTACTCTATTATGCTCTTCTCTTCTCTACTCTACTTTGCTCTGCTCTACTGTGCTCTACTCTTCTCTTTTCTACTATGCTCTACTCTATTATGCTTTACACAGCTCTACTCGACTATCCTCTTCTCTACCCCACTCTCTTCTACTCCACTCTACTCTACTCTACTCTACTCTACTCTACTCTACTCTACTCTACTTTAGCCTAACCAAGCCTAGCCTCACCTAATCTACATCTACTCTACTCTACTCTAGCCTAGCTTATCTTAAACAAGCTCTACTCTACTCTACTCAACTCTAGCTGAGCAAAGCCTAGCCTAGCATAGAGTAACATAACTCTACTCCACTCTACTTTACTCTACTCTACTCTGCTCTAATCGACACTACTTTGCTCTATACTACTCTGCTCTGCATTACACTGCTTTACTCTTCTACTATACTCTGCTCTTCTTTGCTTAGCTCTACTCTACTCTATTGTCTGCTCCTCTACTCTACTCTACTATGCTCTACTCTACTCTACTCTACTCCACTATACTTGACTCTACTATGCTCTACCCTACTCTAGCCTAGCCTAGCCTAGCAAAACCTAAATCTAATATACTATACTATACTCTACTCAACTATACTCTAGCCTACCCTAGCCTACTACAACATATCCCAACCAAGCCTAGCCTAGCCTAACCTAGCTCTACATTATTATACTCTACTGAACTCTATTATACTATACTCTACTCTACTCTACTATACCCTAACCTAACTTACCCTAGCCTAACCAAGGTCTACTCTACTCTATTATACTCTACTCTTGCCTAGCCTTGTCAAACCTAGCCTAGCCTAACCTAGTGCTGCTCTACTCTGCTCTGCTCTTCTCTACTATGCTCTGCTCTACTATGCTTTTCTTTGATCTACTCTACTCTACTCTATACTGAAGCCTAGACTTGCTTAGCCTATCCTAACCTTGCCTTACTATACTTAACTCTGCTCTAATGTACTCTAGTATAATGTAGCCTAGTCTACCATAGCCTAGCCAAGCCTAGCTCTACTCCACTTTGCTCTACTCCATTTGGCTATACATTACTCTTACCTTGCCTAGCCTAGCCTAGCCTAACCTAGACTAGCCTAGCCTAGCCTATCTTAACCTGACTCTACTAGACTCTGCTCTACTCTACTCTACTCTGCTCTACTCTACTCTACTCCACTCTGCTCTACTCTTCTAGTTCAGTTCTACTCCACTCAACTTTACTCAAACCTAACCTAGCCTAGCCAACATAGCCTAGTCTATCTAGCTCTACTCTACTCTAGCCAAGCCTAAACTACCATAGCTTAACCTAGCCTTTCCTAACCTTACTCTACACTACTATACTATACTATACTATACTATACTATACTAAACTCCACACTACTCTATTCTATTTTACTCTATTCAATTCTACTCTACTCAACTCTATTATAGCCTAGCCTAGTCTAGCCTATTATAGCCTAGCTTAGCCTAGCCTAACTTAGCTTTACTCTACTCTCCTCTATACTCTACTCTATTCGGCCTTAGGTTACTCTACTCTTACCTAGCTTAGCCTTGCATAGCCTAGCCTAACATAAACTAGCCTTGCCTAGCCTATCCTAACCTAACCCTACTTTACTTTACTCTTCTCTACTTTGATCTTGTCTACTCTGGTCTACTCTACTTTGCTCTACTATATTCTTCTGTAGCTTAGCCTAACCTGGCTCTAATCTTCTCTACTCTATCTATGCCTAATAAAGCATAGCCTTACCTAGCCTAACCTAGCTCTACAATACTCTACTCTATGATACTAAACTATACTATACTTTACTCTACTCTACTCTACTCTACTCTACTCTACTCAACTCTATTCTATTCTACTCTACTCTACTCTAACTAAGCTTAGCCTAACCAAGCATAGCTTAAACTAACCTAACTCTATTATGCTTTGCCCTGCTCTGCTCTACTCTGCTCTGCCCAGCTCTGCTCTGCTTTTCACTACTCGACTTTGCTATGCCCTGCTCCACTCTACTCTACTCTTCTCTACTCTACTCAACTCTACTTCACTCTACTCTACTCTGCTCTAACATAGCTTACCCTATACTAGCCTAGCCTACCAAGCTTTGCTCTATTGTACTGTTCTCCATGCTACTCTACCTTACTCTACTCTACTCTAGCCAGCTTAGCCTAGCCTAAGCTAGCCTAACCCTACCTAACTCTACTCTACTCTATTCAAGTCTAACCAAGCCAAGCCTAGCTAGGGTAACCAAGCTCTACTTTACTCTACTCTACTCTAACCTATCCTTGCCTAACTTAGCTCTACTTTACTCTGCTCTACTCTTCTATAGTCCACTCTGCTCAGCTATGCTACTCCACACTACTTTGCTCTACTCTTCTCTATGCTGCCCTCTTCTACTTTACACCACTCTACTCTACTCTACTATACTCTACTCTATTCTACTCTACTCTCTAGCATAGCCTATCCTAGCTCTACTCATTTTTGCTATGCTCTACTTTGCTCTACTCTGCTATACTCTACTCTACACTACTTTGCTTACTCTAATCTACTTTGCTCTACTCTAGTCTACTATACTCTACTCTATTATACTCTAACCTAGCCTAACTTAGCCTAACCTAGCTCTACTCTACTCTACCCTACTCTACTCTACTATAGCCTAGCTTAGCTTCACTCTTCTCACTCTACAATGCTATACTTTTCTCTACTCAACTCAACTCTTCTCCACTCTGCTATGCTCTTCTCTGCTTTGCTCTGGTTTGCTCAGCTCAACTCTGCTCAGCTTCGCTCTACTATACTCTACTCTCCTCTCATCTCCTCTCCTCTCCTCTACTCTACTCTCCTCTCCTCACCTCGCCTCTAATCTCCTCTCTTCTCCTTTCCTCTCCTCTCCTCAACTCCACTCTACTATACTCAACTTTACTCTATTGTAGCTTAGCGTAGCCTTGCCTATAGTGTCCTAGCCTAGCTTAACCTAACCCTACTCTACTCTACTATACTAAATAAAACTCTATTCTTCTCTACTCTACTCTGCTCTACTCCAACTTAGCTTAGCATAGCCATGCCTATCCTAGCTCTACTCTACTCTAGCGAAGCCTAGCCAAACCTAACCTCGCTCTACCCTACTCTACTCTACTCTACTCTGCTCTACTCAACTCTACTCTACTCTAATCTGCTTTACTACTCTTCTCTCTTTTGTTCTGTTTTGTTCTACTCTTCTTGGCTCTACTTTACTCTACTACACTTTGCTCTATTCTACTTTGCTCAGCTCAGCTCTGCTCTACTCTACTTTAACCTACTCTACTCTAACCTAATTTGCCTTCGCCTAGCCTAACCTAGCCTAACCAAACTCTACTCTACTCTACTCTACTATGCTCTCGCCTAGCCTATCCTAACTAGCTCTACTCCACTCTATTCTGCTATGCTCTTCTTTGCTCTACTCTGCTCTACCATACTCAGCTCTAGTTTGCTCTGCTCTATTCTACTCAACTCTGCTCTACTCTACACGACTCTACTTTACTCTACTCTAGCCTAGCCGAAACTAACCTTACTCTACTCTACTCTACTCTAATCTACTTTACTCGACTATAGCCTAGCCTAACCTAGCTGTTCTCTACGATACTTTACTCTGCTCTGCATTGCTCTTCTTTGCTCTGCTCTCCATTACCCTACTCTAGTTTAGCCTAGCGTGGCCTAGCCTAGCTTAACCTAACCTTACTCTACACTACTCTAATCTACTCTTGCCTAACCTAACCTAGCCTAGCCTAACCTAACCTAGCTCTACTCTATTCTACTCCACTTTACTATACACTACTCTACTATACAATACTCTATTCTACTCTACTCTACTCCACTCTACTCTAATTTACTCTACCTTACTCTACTCTTACCTAGCATAACATAACTTAGCATAGCCTAACCTTGCTTTACTATCCTCTGCTCAGCTCTACTCTACTCTGCATTGCTCTGCACTATTTTATTGTTCTCTGCTTTCCTTTACTCTACTCTACTCAACTTTAGCTTAGCTTACCCTAGCCTAGTTTAGTCGAACCAAGCTTTACTCTACTCTGCTCTAGCCTAGCCAAGCCTAGCCTAAGTTAGGTCTACTCTTATTTACTCTACTCTATTGTACCCTACTTTACTCTATTATACTCTGGCTTTGCTTAGCCTAACCTAGCTCTACTCTACTCTTCTCTACTCTACTCTGCTCTAATCTAACCTAGCTAGCCCAGCCAAGCCTATGCTAGCCTAACCCAGCCTAACTTAGCTCTACTCTCCTCTACTCTATTGTACTCTAATCTTACTTAGCATAGCCTAGCTTAGTTTAACCTAGCTTTACTCTACTCCACTCTACTCTACTCTAGCCTAGCCTAGCCTAGTGTAGCCTTGTCTAGCCTTTCTTAACTCTGCTCTTCTCTTCTAAGCTCAGCTTAGCTCTGCTCTACAATACTCTATCTTGCTCTAATTTGCTCCACTTCGCTCTTCTCTACTCTACTATGCTCTGCTCAACTATGCTCTACTCTGTTCTACTCTACTATACTCTACTCTACTTAATGCTAGCATAGCCTATCCTAACCTAGCCTTACTCTACTCTACACTACTCTACTCTAATCTAGCCTAGCTTATCCTAGCCTAGCCAAGCCAAGCCCTACCTAGCCTAGTTTAACCTAGCCTTACTCTACTCTACACTACTCTACTCTAATCTAGCCTAGCCTATCCTAGCCTAACCAAGCCAAGCCCCACCTAGCCTAGTTTAACCAAGCTTTACTCTACTCCACTCTACTTTACTATACTATACTCTACTCCACTCTACTATACTTTTCTCTTCTCTAATCTACTTCACTCTTTGCTGCTCTACTCTACTCTACTCATCTTCGTTCTTCTCTGCTCTGCTCAACTCTCCTCTACTCTACTCTAGCTTTGCCTAGCCTAACTTAGCCTAACTGAGTTCTACTCGACTCTACTCTTCTTTACTCTAGTCTACTCTACTCTCCTCTACTCTACTCTAGTCTACCTTTGCATTTCTTAGCCTAATTGAGCTCTACTCCACTTAATTAGACTCCACTCTACTCTACTCTACTCTATTCTAATGTAGCCTATCTTAGCCTAACTTAGCTCTCTACTACTCTACTTTACTCTAGCCTAACCTAACTTGGCTTTGCTCTACTTTGCTATGCTCTACTCCACTTTATACTACTCTACTCTACTTTGCCCCACTCTGCTTGGCTCTATTCTGCTCTACTCTACTCTACTCTTCTCTACTTTTCTCTGTTCTGCTCTACTCCACTCTTCTTTACTCTACTCTATTCTATTATACTCTAGCCCAACTTAGCATAGCCTAACCTTTCTTTACTCTACTCTACTAAACTCCACTACACTCTAGCCTAGGTTAGCCTAACCAAGCAAGACCTAACTTAACCTTGCCTAGCATAACGAAGCCACACCTAGTTCTACTCTACTCTACTATACTCTACTCTGCTCTAGTCTACTCTACTCTGCTCTAACCTTGCCTAGCATAACCTAGCCAACTTAGATCTACTCTAATGTAATCTCGCCTAACCTAGCCTAGCCTTGTCTAACCTACCTCTACTAGGCTCTGCTCTACTCTAACCTACACTACTCTACTCAACTCCAATCTACTCTACTCCATCCTATTCTACTCTATTCTACTCTAATCTAGACAAACCTAGCCTTGCCTAACCTTGCACAACTCTACTTTGCTCTAGCTTAGCTTAGCCTATTCTCTACTCTCCTCTACTCTACTTTACACTACTCTACTTTGCCCTGCTCTATTTTTCTGAACTCAACTCATCTTTGCTCAGCTCAATACTACTTTAATCTTCTCTACTCTACTCCACTCTTGTATATCCTAGCCTAATCTAGCCTATCTTAGCATTGCATGGCCTAGCCTTGCTTATCCTAACCTAGCTCTGCTCTACTCTGTTATGCTTTGCTCTGCTTTTTACTACTTTGTTATGCTCCACTCTACTCTGCTCAACCCTGCTTTGCTTTTCTTTACTCAGCTCTGTTCTACTCTTTTTTACTCTACTATATTATAAATTAGCCTTGCCTAGCCTAGCCTAACTAACTCTTTTTCTCTACCCTACTCTTCTCTACTCTAGGTTAGCTTATCCTAGCCTACCCTAACCTAGCCTAACCTAACCTTGCCTAACCTAATTCTACTCTACTATAATATGCTATACTCAACTCTACTCAAACCTAGCCTAGCCTTCCTAGCTCTACTCTACTCTACTCTAGCCTAGCCTAACCTAGCTCTACTCTACTCTATTTTGTTTTATTTTACTCCAATCAACTCTACTCTAACTTATCTAGCCAAACCAAGCTATACTCTACTTTACTCTAACCTAGCTTAGCTTAATGTAACCTAACTCTATTTTACTTTGCTTTGCTCTACTCTACTCTACTATACTCTACTCTTCTCTTCTATTCTCTATTCTACTCTACTCTACTCTACTTTACTCTACTCTACTATGCTCTTTTCTTTTTGCTCAACTCTACTCTACTCTTCCCTACTCAAGTCTACTCTAGCCTAGCCTAGCCTAGCCTCACCTAATTGAGCTCTACTTGGCTCTATTATGCTATACTCTACTCTAATCTACTCTACTATACTCAACTCTACTCTGCTATACTCTTGCCTTGCCTTCCCTAGCCTAGCCTATTCTAACATAACCTAGCTCTACTATTCTACTCTACTCTACTCTGTTCTACCTCACTATATTGTAACCTTGCCTAGCTTATTCTAGCTTAACTTAGCTCTTCTTTAATGTACTCTACTCTAGCCTAGCCTCACCTAGCCTACTAACCTAGCTCTTATGCTCTACTCTTCTTTACTCTACTCTACTCTTCTCTGCTCTACTCTGTTCTACTCTACTCTACTCTACTCAGCTCTACTCTACTTTACTCTACTCTACTCTACCATACCATACTAAAACCTAGCCTAGCCTTGTCTAGTTTAGCCTAACCTAATCTAACCTCACCTAGCCTTGTCGAGTCTTACTCTACTCTATTCTACTCTACTCTATTTTATTCTACTCTAGCCTTACTAAGCCTAATTTAGGCCTTTGCTACTCTACTCTACCCTACTCTTCTCTACTCTACCCTACTCTACTCCAGCCTAGTCTAGCCTCGCCTAGCCAAGCATATCCTAATCTATCCAAATGTAACCTCACTTAGCTTAACTTGGCCTTACTCTACTCTACTCTATTGTACTATATTTTATTCTACTCTAGCTTAGCTAAGACTAACCTAGCTCTTTGCTACTCTACTCTACTCTAGCCTAATATAGCCTATCCAAACCTAGCCTAACCTAGCCTAGCTAGCCTAAACTAGCCTTTTTATACTCTACTTTATCCTACTTTACTCTACTCTAGCCTAGCCTAGCCAAACCTTTCCTTGTCTAGCCTAGCCATGCTCTACTCTGCTATACTCTAATCTATTTTATTATACACTAGCCTTACTTATCCTAACTTAGCTCGATGCTACTCTACTCTACTCTATTCTACTCTAGCTTAACCTAGCCTAGCCTAGCCTATTCTAGCCTAACCTAGCCTAGCCTAACCTTACTATGCTCTACTCTACCCTACTCTAGTATACTCTACTCTAGCCTAGCCTAAACTAGTCTTACTCTATTATGCTCTACTTTACTCTATTTTTTACTCTTGTCTAGCTAAGCCTAACATAGCTCCATCCTTTTTTACTCTAATCTACTCTACTCTCCTCTACTTTTCTCGACTCTATTATGATATACTCTACTCTACTCTACTCTACTCAATTCTACTCTACTCTACTCTACTTTACTCAAACCCAACCTAGCCTAGCCTAACCTATCCTAGCCAAACCTAACCTCACCTAGCCTAGCCTAGCCTTACTATACTCTACTCTACTATATTTTATTCTACTTTAGCATAGCTAAGACTAACCTTGCCTAGCCTAGCCTAGCCCAAGCTAATCTATCCTAGTCTTACCCAGTCTTACTATACTCTACTCTACTCTACTCTCTTGTACTCTACTTTACTCTACTCTACTCTACTCTACTCTACTCTAGCTTTGCCTAGCCTAGCCTAACCTAGCCTAGCCTTGCCTATCTCGTCTATGCTAGCCTAGTTTAGCCTTGTTGAGCCCAGCCTAGCTTAACCAATCCAAACCAAACCAAACCTAGCCTTGGTTAGCCTCACTCTACTCTACTCTACTCTACTCTACCTTACTTTATTTTACTGTACTCTAGCATAACTAAGCCTAACTTAGCTCTATGCTACTCTACTTTACTCTACTCTACCATACTCTAGCCAAACCTAGCCTAGCCTAACCTAGTCATATTATACTCTACTTTATCCAACTCTACTTAACTCTACTATAGCCTAGCATTGCCTAACCACACCTAGGCTCTACTCTACTCTATTTTATTATACTCTAGCCTACCTAAGCCTAACTTAGCTCTATGCTACTCTACTCTACTCTATTCTACTCTAGCTTAGCCTAGCCTAACCAAGCCAAGCATTGCCTAGCCTAACCTATCCTTACTATACTCTACTCTATTCTACTCTAGACTTGCTTAGCCTAACCAAACCTCACCTACGCTCTATTCAACTTTGCTTTGCTCTACTAATTTCTAATCTGCTATGCTCTGCTCTTGTTTGATCTGCTTTACTCTTTTCTACTCTACTCTGCCCTACTCTACTCTACTCTACTGTGCTCTACTCTATTCTACTATGCTTTTCTCTACTATGCTCTACTATTCTCTATTCTGCATTACTATGCTCTACTCTACTCTACTCTACTCTATTCTACTCTTGTCTACTTTACTACATTATACTCTACTCTATTCTACTCTACCCAACCCTGCCCTACTGTAACCTAGCCTATCCTAGGCTAGCCTACCCTAACCTCAACTAGCCTTGCTTAGCCTTACTCCACTCTATTCTATTATACTCTATTTCATTCTACTCTAGCCTAGCTAAGCCTAACTTAGCTTTATGCAACTCTACTCTACTCAACTTTACTCAAGTCTAACTTAGCCTAGCCTAGCCTAGCATAGTCTTACCGAGCCTTATTATACTCTACTCTACTTTACTCTAGCCTAGCCTAGCTTAGCCTAGTCTAATCTAGCCTAGCCTAGCTTAGCCTAACCTATCCTAACCAAACCTCACCTAGCTTAGCCCAGCCTTACTACACTCAACTCTACTCTCCTTTACTGTAGTTTACTCTATTTTGTTATACTCTAGCCTAGCTAAGCCTAACATAGCTATACGCTCCTTCACTCTACTCTACTCCACACAAGCTCAACTTAGCCTAGTCTTATTATACTCTACTCTACCCAACTCTACTCTACTCTAGTCTACTCTACCCTACCCTACCTTACCCTACCCTAGCCTAACCTAACATAACCTTGCCAAGCCTAGCCTAACCTTACTTTACTCTACTCTACACTACTTTATTTTATTGAACTCTAGCCTAGCTAAACCTATCTTTGATCTAAGCTACTCTGCTCTACTCAACTCAACCCTAAACTTACTTAGCCTTGCCTTACCAAGCTTAGTCTAAGTTAGCCAAGCTTAGCCCAGCCATACTATACCCTTCTCTACCTACTCTACACTACTCTACTTTAGCCTTGCCTAACCTCGCCTAGTCGAACCTACCTTCACTCTACCCTACTCTATTTTATTATACTCTAGTCTAGCTAAGCCTAACTTAGCTTTATACTACTCAACGTTACTCTACTCTAGGCTATCCTAGCCTCGCCTAGCCAAAATCTAAGATAGCATAGCCTTACTCAACTTTACTATACTCTACTTTATTAAACTCTACTTTACTATATTTGACTCTAGATTAGCCAAGCCTAGCATAGCCTAGCTTAGCCTAACCTTTCCTAACTTAGTTTAGCCAAACCTATCTTAGACTACACTACCCTAACTATCTTAACCTAACCTTGCCTAACCTAGCATAGCCTTACTCTACTTTACTCTAAACTACTCAACTCTGCTCTGTTTTATTCTACTATAGCTTAGCTAGCCAAACTAAGCTCTATGCTACTCTATTATACTCTAGCCTAATTGAGCTTAGCCTAGCCTAGCCAAACCTTCCCTAGCCTAGCTTAACCTTACTATACTCTACTTTAATCAACTATACTCTACTCTATACTTGCCAAGCTTAGCCTAGCCTAACCTAGGCTCTGCTTTGCTCTGCTCTACCATACTCTTCTATGTTCTGCTCTACTCTTCTCTACTCTACTCTACTCTATGCTTCTCTTTTCTGCTGTACTCTACTATACTCTACTCAACTTTGCTTTGTCCTGCTTTGTCCTGCTCTACTCTACACTGCCCTATTCTAATCTACTCTGCTCTAGCCTAGCTGAGCTTAACTAAGCTCTACTCTACTTTATTCTAACCTAGCTAGCCTAGCTACCTTGGCCTAGCCTAGCCTAGCCTATCCTAGCCTAACCTAGCTCTACTCTACTCTACTCTACTCCACTCCACTCTACTCTACTCTACTCTACTTTACTCAAACATTTCCTAACCTAGAAAAGCCTAACTAAGCTCTACTCTACTCCACTCTACTCTATCCTAGCCTACCCTTGCTTTGCTCTACTCTACTCTACTCTGCTTTACTCTACTCTACTTTTCCCTATTTTACTTTGCTATTCTCTACTCTTCTCTACTCTGCTCTGTTCTGCTCTATTATATTCTTCTCTATTATACTCTAGCCAAGCCTAGCTTAGCGAAGCCTAATCAAGCTCTCTACTCTAATCGACTCTACTCCACTCAACTCTACTCTACTCTTGTCAAGCCTAACCTATACTAGCCTATCCTAGCGTAACATACCCTAACCTAGAATAGCCTAACCTAGCTCTACTCTACTATACTCTACTCTAACATAGCCTAGCCTAGCCTAACCTAACCAAGCTCTACTCTATTATAGTCTAGCCTTGCTTCGCCTAACCTAGCCTAATCTAGCTTTGGTCAACTCTTCTCTGATTTGATCTGCTCTACTCTACTCTATTTTACTCTACTCTACTCTTCTCTACTCTAGTCTTCTCTACTTCACTCTACTCTACTCTTCTCTGCTCTACTCTAACCTAGCCTAGCCTAACCTAGCTCTAATCTACTATACTCTAGCCTGGCCTAGCTAAGCCTAGCCTAACTATGTTCTTCTCTGCTCTGCTCTACTATGCTCTACTCTACTTTGCTCTGCTCTTCTATGCTCTGCTCAATTATACTCTACTCTCCTCTACTCTACATTACTCTAAATGACTCTACTCTTACCTAGCCTAGCCTCGCTATGCCTAACCAACTCTACTCAACTGTACTCTACTCTACTATACTCTACTCTTCTTTATATACTCTACTCTACTTTACTTTAGCCAAGCCTAGCCTTGCCTAGCATAACCTAGTGTAGCCTAATCTAGCTCTACTTTACTCTCCTCAACTATACTCTACACAACTATACTCAACTCTAATTGAGTCAAACCTAGCCTAGCCTAGCCAATCCCAACCTAAATCTACTCTCTCTACTCTACCCTAGACTAGCAAAGCCTTGCCTCGCCTAACTTAGCTCTACTTTACTTTGCTCTGCCACACTCTACTGTACTTTGTTCAGCTATACTCTGCTCATCTCTTCTTTGTTATACTCTTCTTTGCTCTGCTCAGCTCTACTCAACTCTACTAAACTCTACTCTAACATAGTTTAGAATAGCCTAGCTTAGCCAAGCCTTATGTATTACTACTCTACTCTACTTTACACAACTCTACTCCACTCTAGACAACTCTACTTTAGCCTAGCCTTGCCTTGTCTAGCCTACGGTAGCCTAGCCTAACCTAGCCTAGGCTAACCTAACCTAGCTCTACTCTACTTTACTCTACTCTACTCTACTCTAACATAGCCTAACCTAGCTCAATTCTACTCTGCTCTACTCTACTCTAGTCTAGCCTAACCTAACTCTACTTTTCTCTACTCTTCTCTACTCTATTGTGCTCTACTCTTCTCTATTCAACTCAACTCTACTCTACTTTATTGTACTCTAGCCTAGCCTAGCCTAAACTAGCTCTACTCTACTCAACTATACTCTATTATACTCTATTATACTCTACTCTATTCTTCTCTACTCTTCTCTAGGCTAGCCTAACTTAGCATAACCTAGCCTAACTTAACTCTACTATACTCTACTCTTCTCTACTCAACTATACTATACTCTACTCTACTTTACTATACTTTATTCAACTCTACTCTACTAAACTCTACTTTACCCTACTCTACTCTACTCTCACCAAGCTTCGCCTGGCCAAGCATACCCTAGCACAGCCTAACCTGGGTCTACTTTGCTTTACTCTACTCCACTCAACTCTACTTTGCTCTATTCTAGTCTGCTCCACTCTGCATTGCTCTGTACTACTTTGCTTTGCTCTACTCTTCTCTACTCTATTTTGCTCTACTCTGCTTTGCTCTACTTTGTTCTACTTTTTAATACTCCACTCTACTCTACACTAGCCTAGCCTAGCCAAACAGTGCTCTACTCTACTTTACACTGCTCTACTCTACTCTACTCTACTCTAGCCTAGCCTTACAAAACCTACCCTAGCCTAACCTAACCTAGCTCTACTCAACTTTATTGAACTCTACTCAACTCTGCTATACTATATACTCTACTCTAATCTACTCTACTATACTTCACTCTACTCTACTCTACTCTACAACACTCTACTCTACACCACTTTACTCTACTCTACTCTACCCTATTCTATTATAACCTAGCCTAGCCCGGCGTGGCCTAGCCTAACGTAGCTCTACTCTATTCTACTCTATCCCACTCCACCCTAGGTTAGTATAGCCAAGCTTAGCTTTGCATAACCTAACTCTACCCTTCTCTTTTTTGCTCTGTTCTACTTTGCTCTGCTCTACTCTACTCTGCTCCATTATACTCTACTCTATTCTACTCTGCTTTGCTTTACTCTACTTTGCTCTACTCTATCCTGGTCTAACCTTGCCTAGCCTAGCCTAAACTAGCTCTACTCTGGTCTGTTCTGCTTAGCTACACCTTGCTTTGCTCTGCTTTACTCTACTCTGTTATGGTCTACTCTGTTCTACTCTACTCTACTCTGCTTTACTATGCTCTACTCTATTATGCTCTAACCTAGCCTAACCTAGCTCTACTCCACTCTACTCTACTATGCACTACCTTGCTTTGCTACACTCTGCTCTGCTTATCTGTGCTTTGCTCTACGCTGCACTACAAAACTTCACTCTACTCTTATCTTGCTTAGCTAAGACTTGCAATGCCTAACTTAGCTCTACTTTAGTTTACTCTACTCTACTCTACTCTACTCTCCCTTACTCTACTATACTATACTGTACTTTATCTTAGCCAAGCCTACCCTAGCCTAGCCTAACTTAGCATATACTAATCTAGCTCTACTCTATTCCTTTCTACTATACTCTACTCTACTCAACTCAAACCTAGCTTTGCCCAACCTACCTCTACTCTGCTTTACTCTGCTCTAGTCTACTCTACTCTAACCTAACATAACTTTTCTCTACTCTACTCTACTCTATCCATCTTTGCTCTTATTTGCTCTACTTTGATCTTCTCTACTTTGATCTACTTTGTGCTGCTCTCTTCTCCTTTGCTCTGCTCTACTCTACTCTTTTCGGCTTTCCTCTGCTCTATTCTACTCTACTCTACTCAACTCCACTTTAGCCTTTTTTAGTATTGCCTAGCCTAGCCTAACAAAGCTCTACTCTACTCTCCCCTATACTACTCTACTCTACTCTACTCTACTCTACTCTAGCCTACTCTTGCCTAGCCTATCATAGCGTAACCTAACTCTACTCTACTTTACACCACTCTACCCCACTCAAATCTACACTACTCTACTTCACTCTACTCCAAGTTAGCCTAGCCTAGCCTTACCGAACTTGGCTCTATTTTACTCTAGCATAGCCTAGTCGAGCCTAACTTATCTCTACTATACTCTGCTCTGTTTTATGCTACTCCACTCTGTTTTGCTCTGCTCTACTATGCTCTACTCTATGCAACCCTACTCTACTCTACTCTGCCCTATTGTACTCTAGCCTTGCCTAGCCTAACCTAGCTTTATTATACTCTACTCTACTCTACTCCACTCTTGCCTAGCCTAGCCTACCCTAGCTTAGCCTAACCCATCCTAGCCTAGCCTAACTTAGCTCTACTCTACTCTACTCTATTATACGTTACTCTACCCAACTCTACTCTACTCTAACCTAGCCTAGCCGAGCTTTACCTATCTTAGATCTACTCTAATCTGCTCTACTCTGCACTGGTCTACTCTGCTCTGCTTTACTCTTCGTTGCTCTTCTCTTCTCTTCTTTTTTCTGGTCTGCTTTGCTCTGCTCTGCTCTTCTCTACTCTATTATGATTTACTAAGCTCAACTCTACTCTGCTCTATTCCACTCTACTCTACTTTAGGTTAGTTTAGCCTAGCCTAGCCTATCCTAGCCAGATTAAGTTCTACTATACTCAAGTCTACTCTATTATAGTCTACTCTACTCTACTTTAGCCTAGCCTAGCCTAACCTAGCTCTACTCTAATTTACTCTACTCTACTCTAATATATTAACTTCTAATCTACTCTACTCTAACTTAGCGTAGCTTAACCTAGCTCGACTCTACTCTGTTCTTCTCTACTCTAGCTTAACCTAGCCTAACTTAACCTAGCTCATCTTTGATCTACTCTTCTCTACTCTACTTTGTTCTACTATGTTATGCTTTACTCTTCTCTACTCTAGTCTATTCTACTCTACTATACTCTAGCCTAGCCAAGCCTAACCTAGCTCTATTCTACTCTACCCTACTGTGATATACTCTTCTCTACTCTAGCCTAGCCTAGCTAAGCCATGCCTATCCTCTCCTAGCCTAGCCAAACCTTGCTTTAGTCAACTCTACTATAACCTTGCATAACCTAATGTAGCTCAATATTACTCTACTCTACTCTAATTTACTCTAGCCTAGCCTTGCTTAGCATAGCCTAGTCTCGCCTAACATAGTTCTGCTCTGCTCTGCTCTACTCTACTCTGCTATGCTCTATGCTACTCTATTATACTTTGCTCCACTTTTCTCAGCCCCACTCTACTATGCTCTGCTTGGCTACACTCTTCTCCGTTCTACTCTGTTTTGCCCTACTATACTCTATACTACCGTACTTTGGCCTAACCTAGCCTAGTTTAGCATAACCTAACCTTGCTTTACTCTACTCGACTCTACTTTACCCTAGCCTAAATGAGCTCAACCTAACCTACCCTAGCCTAACCTTACCTAGCCTAGCCTCACCTTGCTATACTTTATTTTAACCTACTATGCTCGAATCTACAGTTATCTAGCCTAGCCTATCCTCACCTAGGCTTTACTCAACTCTACTTTACTTCGCTTTACTCTTCTCTACCCTACATTGCTCTGCTCTTTTAGTCTCTACTCTGTCTTCTCTTCTCTGCTCTACTCTGCTCTTCTTTGCTCTACTTTGCTTTGCACTACTCTACTATGCTCTACTTTGCTCTACTCTACTCTAGCCTAGTATAGCCTAATTGAGCTCTACTCTACTCTACTCAACTCTACTCTACTCTAATCTATCCTAGACTAGCCTAGCCAACTTTAGCCTAACCTAACCTAGCTCTACTCTCCTCTACTCTACTCTATTATACTCTACTAGTCTCGACTAGCCTAGCCAAGCCTAACCTAGCTCTACTCTACTCTACTCTAACCTAGCCTAACTTAGCTCCACTCTGCACTTCTCTGCTTTTCTCTGCTATGCTTTACTAATCTCTGCACTACTATACTCTACTCTACTCTATTATACACCACCCTAACCTAGACTAGCCAACCCTAATCAAGCTCTAGTTTACTCTAATCTACTCTACTTAGCTCTACTTTACTCTTCTCTACTCTATCCTTGTCTAGTCTAACCTATCCTAGCCTAACTTAGCTTGCTTTGCCTAGCCTAACCTAGCTCTACTCTATGCTACTCTACATTAATCTACTCTACTCTACACTACTCTACTATACTCTTCTCAAACTTAGGCTCGCCTAGCCAAACCTAATCCTAGCTCTAGTCTATTATAGTCTAGCCTTGCTTAGTCTAACTAGCCTAATCTAGCTCTACTTTGCTCTACTCGGCTTAACTTTGCTCTACTCTACTCAATGCTACTCTTCTCTACTTTACTCTGCTATACTCTACCCTACACTAACTTCGCCTAGCCCAGCCTAGCCTGGCCAAGCTCTACTCTGCTATAGCAAAGCTTTGCCACGCCTAGCTAGCTTAACCTTATTCTGCTCTACTCGGCTTTGCTCTACTCTACTTTGCTCTACTCTTCTCTACTCTACTTTACTCTGCTTTGCTCTACACTACGTTGCTCTAAGCTACTCTACTCTGCTCTGCTCTTCACTACACTGCTCTATTCAATTCTAGTCTACTCGACTCTAGCATAGCCAAGCCTCACCAAGCCTAATCTAGCTCTACTTTACTCTACTATACTCTTCTCTACTCTACTATACTTTAGCCTAGCATAGCCTTTCCTGGCCAATCGTAGCTTAGCATAACCAAGCCTAGATTGACCTAGCTTTACTCTACTCTCCTCTACTCTACTATATTCAAACCCAGCCTAGCCTAACCTAAACTAGCTTTACTCTACTGTACTCTAGCCTATCTTAGCCTCGCCTAGCCTAGCCTAGCCTAACCTCATTCTACTCTACTCTTCTTTGCTCTACTCTACTCTACACTGGTTTTCTCTACTCTATACAGCTCTGTTCTACTCTTTTGTACTCTGCTATGCTCCTCACTACACTCCTCTGCTCAACTCTACTCTACTCCACTCTAGCCTAGCCTAGTCTCACAATGACTACTCTAGCTCTATTTTACCCTACTCTACTCTACTCTTCTTTAATCTACTCTACTCTACTTCTCTCTACTCTTCTCTACTCTCCTCTACTCCAAACTACTTTACTCTACTCGACTCAAACCTAGCCTAGCCTTGCCAAGCCCAACTTACCTCTACTTTGCTGTACTCTACTCTACTATACACTCTACTTTAGCCTACTTGGTTAAATCGTGCTCTACTTTACTTTGCCCTGCTTTGATATGCTCTACTTTGCTCAACTTTGTCTACTCTGCTCTGCTCTACTCTTCTATATTTTGCTACTCTTCTCTACTCTTCTCTGCTCTAATCTACTCTACTCTACTCCAGCCTAGTTTAGCATAACCTAGCCTAGCTTAATGTAGCTCCACTCTACTCTCCTCTGCACTACTCTACTCTAGTCTAGCCTAGCTTAGCCTATCCAAGCTTAGCTTATCTTTGCCTAGCCTAGCCTAGCATATCCAAGCCTAGCTTATCCTCACCTAGCCTAACCTAGCTCTACTCTACTCTACTGTACCCTACTCTACTCTAATCTATCTACTCTATCGTAGGCTAGCCTAGCCTAGCCAAACCTAGCCCTACTATACTCTACTCAATTGGATTCTAGTATAGCCTAGCCTAGCCTAACCTAGCTCTACTATGCTCTGCTCTGCTCTACTCTGCTCTACTCTGCTCTATTGTACTCTAGAATAATATAGCCTAACTTAGATCTACTCTATACTTTACTATACTCTACTCTACACTACTCTACTCTACTATATTCTTCTCTACAAATCCCTAGCTTAGCCTAACCTAACATAGCCTAACCTAGCCTAACCAAACCTAGCTCTACTATACTCTACTCTAATCTATTATATTATACTTTAGTCTACTTTACTCTATTCTATTCTACTTTACTTTACTCTACTCTTTTTTACTCTACTCTAATACTGCTCTACTCTGCTCCACTCTGCTTTACTCTTTTGTACTTTGCACTGCACTGCTCTACTTTATTCTACTCTACTTTTCTCTGCTTTACTCTAGCCTAACTGTGCTCTACTATACTCTACTCAACTTTACTCTACTCTACTCAACTTTACTCTACCCCTACTCTACTCTACTATACTCTAGCCTAGCCTAGCCTTGCCTTGCCCAGCCTACCCTAACCAAGCATAACCTAGCTCTACTCTACTCTCGTCTACTCTACTTTACTCAAACCTAGCTTAGCCTAGCCTTGACCAACCTACCTCTACTCTAGTCTACTCTACTCAACTTTGCTCTAGCCTTGTTGAGCCTAGCCTTGCCTAACCAAGCTCTACTCTACTCTACTCTACTCTACTTTGCTTTTCTCTGATTTACTCTATTTTGCTCTACTCTATTCTACTCTACTTTGCTCTATTATTCTCTACTCTACTCTACTCTACTCTTCCCTACTCAGCTCTACTATGCACTACTCTTCTCTTCTCTGTTATGCACTACTCTACTTTTTTCTACTCTAGTTTTTTCTACTCTACTCTACTCTATTCTAGCCTAGCTTGACCTAACTGAACAATACTCTACTCTACTTTGCTCTACTCTACATTACTTTACTCTAGCCTACCCTAGCTTAACCAAACCATACTCTACTTTGCTCTACTCTACTCTACTCTAGCTTTGCCTAGCCTAGCCTACCCAAGCCTTGCCTAGCCTAACCTAGCTCTACTCTACTCTATTATACTCCACTCCACCTTACTCAACTTTTCTCTACTCTTCTCTACTCTACTCTACTCTACTTATCTCTAGCCTAACCATGCCAAACCTAGCTCTACTCTACTCTACTCTATTTTGCACAACTCTACTCTGCTATGCTTTACTCTTTTCTTCTCTGGTCAATTACACTTTGTCTTGCTCTGCTCTACTCAACCATGCTCTACTCTTCTCTCCTCTCCTCTCCTCTCCACTACTCTGCTCTACTCTACTTTACTCTGCTCTACTCTGCTCTTCTCTACTCTCTTTTACTAACCTTTACACTACTCTACTCTACTCTACCCAACTCCACTCTAGCCTATCTTAGCTGAGCCTAGCTTACCCTTAGTAGCATAACTAGCTCTACTCTAACCTACTCTACTCTGCTCTACTCTACTCTACTATAATCAAACCTTGCCTATCCTAGCTCTACTCTTCTCTACTCTACTTTAGCCTAGTATAACCTAACATAGCTCTGCTATACTCTACTCTACTCTACTCTAATTTGCACAACCATACTCTACTCTGCTCTACTCTATTCTACTCTACTCTACTCTACTCTGTTGTACTCTAGCCAAGCCTAGCCTAGCCTAGCTCTACTCTACTTTACTTTATTATACTCTACTCTAGCCTTGCCTAGCATAGCTTAGAATAACCTAGCCTAGCTTAGCCTAACCTAACTTAACCAAACCTTGATCTACTCTACTCTACTCTTCTCTACTCCACTCTACTCTACTCTACTCTACTCTACTCCACCCTACTCAACTCAACTCTACTCTATTCTACTCTAACGTAGCTTAACCTAACCTTGACTAACCTTGCTCTACTCTACTTTACTCTACTCTAACCAAACCTAACCTAGCCATGCCTAGCCTAGCCTAGCCTAACTCTACTCTACTCTACTTGCTTAGCCCTCTCTTTTTTGCACTTCTCTACTCTAGTTTGCTCTATTTTGCTCTACTCTGTCCTATTCTGCTCTACTCTACTATGCTCTACTCTATTCTGCTCTGCTCTGGTCTACTCTACTATGCTCTGCTCTGCTCTAACCTAGCCTAGCCTAGCCTAATCTAGCTCTACTCTACTCTACTCCACTCTACTCTACTCTGCTCTACTTAGCTGAGCTCTACTCTGCTTTACTCAAGTCAACTTTGCTCTGCTCTATAATTCTCTTCTCTATTCTACACTGCTCTACTCTACCCTACTTTATTCTACTCTATTTTGCTCTGCTCTACCCTTCACGGGTCTGGGTAACTCAGCTTAGCTGATCTCAACTCAGTTCTACTAAGCTTTGCTCTACAATACTCTACTTTATTATGCTCTATTAAGTTCTACTCTATTTTGCTCTACTCTGCACTTTAGCCTAGCCTTGTCTAACCTAGCTCTACTCTACTCAACCTTACTCCACTTTACTATACTCTATTCTACTCTATCCTAACCTAGCCTAGCCCAGCATATTCATACCTAGCCTAGTCAAGCCTAGGCTAGCCAAATCTAGCTCTACTCTACTCTACTCTAACTTAGCCGAGCCTAGCCTAGCCTAACCCAGCTCTACTCTACTCTGCTATGCGATGCTATGCTCTGCTCTGCTCTACTTTGCTCCACTTTACTCTACTCTGCCCTTCTTTGCTCTGCTCTGCTCCACTCTGCTCGGCTCTACTCTGCTCTGCATGCTCACCTCTACTCTACTCTAGCCTTGTTTAGCCTAGCCTAGCCTACCTTAACCTAGCTCTACTCTACTCTACTCTACCTAGCCTTTCCTAGCCTAGCCTACTCTAGCCTAGTCTTGCCTAGCCTAGCATAAGCTAGCTCTACTCTACTTTACTCTAATATACTATATTCTACTCTACTCTACTCTAACTTAGGCTAGCTTAACTTATCCTAACTAGCTCTACTCTACTCTACTCTGTTCTACTAAAAAATGCTCAAATCTATCCTAGCCTAACCTAACTTAGCTCTGCTCTACTTTGCTTTACTTTACTCTTCTCTACTCTATTCTATTCTATTAGATTCTACTTTGTTATGCTCCCTTACTCTACTCTACTCTACTATACTATAGTCTTACTTAGCCTAGTCTAACCTAGCTCTACTATACACTACTCTACTCTACTCTACTCTTGCCTAGCCTAGCCTACCCTAGCCTAGCCTAACCTCGTTTAGCCTAATCTAGCTCTCCTCCACTCTACTCTACTCTACTCTACTCTACTCTACTCCACTCCACTCTATTCTACTCTACCCTACTCTACTCTAATATAGCCTACCATAGCCTTGACTAACCTTGCTCTACTCTACCTTACCCAACTCTAGCCTAGTCTTGCCTAGCCATGCCTAGCCTAGCCTATCCTAACTCTACTCTGCTTTACTTGCTCAACTCTACCCTTTTTTGCTCTTCTCTACTCTAGTTTGCTCTATTTTTTCTATTCTTCCCTTTTCTACTCTACTCTGTTGTGCTCTACTCTATTCTACTCCGCTCTAGTCTACTCTACTTTACTCTGCTCTAACCTAGCCTAATCTTGCTATGCTCTACTCTACTCTACTCTACTCTACTATACTCTACTTAGCTAAGCTCTACTCTGCTTAACACAACTCAACTCTGCTCTATTATACTCTGCTCTACTCTACTCTACTTTAACCTAGCCTAGCATTGCCAAGCCTAACCAAGCTCCATTATACTCTACTTTGCTCTTCCTGTCACTGCTCTGGGCAACTTGGCTTAGCTGATCTCAATTATGTTCTTCTTAGCTTTGCTCTACAATACTCTACTCTACTCTATTATGCTCTACTATGTTCAACTCTACTTTGCTCTACTCTACTCTACTCTAATATGCTCTGTTATACTTTAGCCTAGCCTTGCCTAACCTAGCTCTACTCTACTCTACCCTACTCTACTATACTATGCTCTATTCTACTCTAACCTAGCCTAGCCTATTCTTACCTAGCCTAGTCAAGCCCAGGCTAGCAAAATCTAGCTCCACTCTACTTTCCTCGAACTTAGCCTAGCCTAACCTAGCTCTACTCTACACTAGTCTACTCTACTCTGCTATGCTATGCTTTGCTCGACTCTACTTTGCTCTACTGTGTTCTACTTTGCTCTTCTTTGTTTTGCTCTACTCTACTCAGCTTGTTCACCTCTACTATACTCTAGCCTTGTTTAGCCTAGCCTAGCCTAGCCTACTCGAACCTTGCTCTACTCTACTCTATTCTACTCTACTATACTCTAGTCTAGCCTAGCCTACTCTTGTCTAGCTTAGCCTAGCCTAAGCTAGCTCTACTTTACTCTACTATAATATATTATATTCTACTCTACTCTAAGTTAGGCTAGCCTAGCCTATCATAACTTAGCTTTACTCTACTCTACTCTAGTCTATTCCAATCTACTCAACTCTACTTTAGCCTAGCCTAACCTTTCTCTACTTTACTTTGCTCTACTTTACTCTACTCTGCTCTTTCTACTTTGCTATATTCTACTCTATTCTACTCTACTCTACTCTACTCTACCATATTGTACTCTTGCCTAGCCTAGCCTAACCAAGCTCTATTATACTCTACTCTATTCTACTCTACTCCTTCCAAGCCTCGCTTACCCCAGCCTAACCTAGCTTCTCCTAACCTAGTTCTACTCCACTCTACTCTACTCTACTTTACTCTACTTTACTCTACTTTACTCTACTTTACTCCACTCTAACCTAGTCCTACACTACTCTACTTTACTCTACTCAAACCTTGCCTAAGCTACCTAGCTCTACTCTACCTGCTCTACTCTACTCTACTCTGATATGCTATGCTCTACTCTACTCTACTTTGCTCTACTCTACTCTACTCTACTATGCTTTGCTATACTCTGCTCTACTCTTCTCAGCTCTACTATGCTCTCCTCTCCTCTACTCTACTCTAGCCTAGTTTACTCGAGCATAACCTAGCCTTGCTTAACCTTGCTCTAGTCTACTATACTTTACACTACTCTACTCTACTCTAGCTTAGCCTTGCCTTGCTTAGCCTACTCTAGCCTAGTCTAGCCTAGTCTAGCCTAGCCTAGACAAGACTAACCTATTTCTACTCTACTTAACTATACTCTACTTTGCTTAACCCTAATATATTATATTCTACTCCATTCTTCTCTAACATAGCATAGCCAAGCTAGCCTAACCAAGCTTTACTTTACTCTACTCTACTCTAATCTACTATACTCCAATCTAACTTAGCCTAACCTAGCTCTACTCTACTCTACTATATTCTGCTCTACTCTAATCTACTATGCTCTGCTTTCCTCTACTCTACTATACTCTGCTCTATTATACTCTTGCCTAGCCTAACCAAATCGAGCTCTACTATACTCAACTCTACTTTACTCTTGCCTAGCCTAACATAGCTTAGCATAACCTAGCTTTACTCCACTATACGCTACTCTACCCTACCCCACTCTACTCTACTTTACCCAACCCTACTCTTCTCTAGTCTACTTTACTCTACTCTACTTTACTTTAATCTACTCTACTCCAACCTAGCCTAGCCTAGCTTTGCCTAAACTAGCTCTACTCTACTCTACTCTGCTCTACTCTACTCTTCTCTTCTCTGCTTTGTTATACACTTCTCTACTTTGCTCTGCTCTCCTCTGCTCTGTTCTACTCTACTTTCCTCTACTCTACACTACTCTGATTTGCACCTGTTCTCTACCCTACTCTACCTTCCTCAACTCTACTCTATTCTACTCTACTCTTCTTTACACAAGTCTACTCCACTCTAGCCTAGTTTAGCCTAGCCTAGCCTAACCTTGATCTACTCTACTCTATTATAGTCTATTATACTCAACTCTACTCTACTCTAACCTAGGCTAACCTAACTTAGCTCTACTCTACTTTACTCTGCTCTACTCTACTCTACTCTAATTTACTATATTCTACTCTACTCTATACTAACTTAGCTTTGCCTAACCTAGCTCTACTCTATTCTACTCTACTCCAATCTATCCAAGCCTAGCCTAGCAAAATCTAGCTATGCTCTACTCTACTCTTCTCTACTCCACTCTACTCTATTGTACTCTAAACTAGCCTAGCCTAACATAGCTCTTCTAAACTCTACTTCACTCTACTCTACTCTTCTTTATTCTAGCCTAGCCTTGCCCAGCCAAGCCTTTTCTAGCTTAGCCAAGCCTAACCTAGCTCTACTCTACTCTACTCTACTCTACTATACTCAAACTTAGCCTAACCTAGCCTAACTTAACCAAGCTCTACTCTACTCTACTTTACTCTAGCCTAGCCTAACCTAGCATAACCTAGCATAGCCTAGCATAGCCTAACCTAGCTCTACTATGTTATGTTTTCTCTTCTCTGCTCATTACTACTCTACTTTGCTCCACTTTGCTTTACTGCCCCGTATTATGCTCTCCTCTACTCCACTTTGCTTTACTCTACTCCACACTACTCTACTTTCGCCTAGCTTAGCTTAACCTAACATAACCTAAGCTTTTTATACTTTTCTTAACTCTAAACTACTCCAGCCAAGCCTAACCTTTTCTAGATTAGCCTAGACTTACCTATACTAATTTACTCAACTCTAAAAAACTCTACTCTAATTTACTCAACTATAATATACTATATTATACTCTACTCTACTCTACTCCAATCTACTCTACTCTACTCTAACATAGCCTAGCTTAACCTAGCTAGCCTAACTTAACCTAACTTAGCTCTACTCTACTCTACTCTTCTCTACTCTACCCTACTCTTCTTTATTCTACTCTACTCTACTCTACTCTATGCTTCTCTACTCTGCTCAACTCTATTCTATTCTACTTTACTTTGCTATTCTCTACTCTGCTTTACTCTACTCTACTCTAGACTAGGCTAACCTAGCATAACCTTGCCTAGCCTAACCTAGTTTAAACTACCTCTACTCTACTCAGCATTACTCTCGTTTGGTTCACTTTTCTCTACTCCTCTCTACTATGTTCTCCTTTGCTCTACTCTACTGTACTCTACTCTACATTACTCTACTTTAGCCAAGTTTTGCTTACTCTACTTTAGCTTAGCCAAGCTTAACCTAACCTTGCTCTATGCTACTAGACTCTACTTTACCCGGGCCTAGCCCAGCCTAGCCTAACCTTGCTCTACTCTACTGTACTCTACACAACTATATTATACTGTACTGTAATCTACTCTATTATACTCTACTCTAATCTACTGTACTCTACTCTGTTGTACTCTCTCTACTCTACACAACTCAGTCTAACAAAGCCTAGCCTAACCTAACTATGCCTAACCTAACTTTACTATGCTCCACTCTATTCTAATATAGTCGAGCTTAGCCTAGCTAACCATAGCCTAACCTAGCTGAGCTTAGCCTAACCTAACTTAGCTCTACTCTGCTTTACTCTACTCTACTCTATTGTACTCTAATCTACTCTACTACACACTACTCCACTCTACTATACTCAACTCAACTCTACTCTACTTCACTCTTTTTTACTCTACTCTACTCTACTCTACACTACTCAACTCTACCCTATTCTACTTTACTCTACTCTGCTCTACCCTACTCCACTTTGCTTTGCTCTGCTATACTCAACTTTATTCTACTCTACTCAACTCTGCTCTACTCTACTCTACTCTACTCTATTAGAGCCTAACCTAGCCTATCCAAGCTCTACTCTACTATACTCTAATCAAATTTACTCTACTCTGCTCTACTCCAGTCTACTCTACTCTACTCTACTCTTCTCTAACATAACCTAACTTATCCTAGCCTAACTTAGCTCCTCTACTCTATTATAGCTTAGCCTATCCTAGCCTTGCCTAATCTAGCTCTACTCTGCTCTACTTTTCTCTACTCTATTGTACTCTACTCTACTCTGCTTTGCTTTACTCAACTCTCCTCTTCTACTTGCGCCTAGTATAAGCCTAGCCTAACATAGCTCTACTCAACTCTACTCTACTATACTCTTATCTATTTTACTTTACTCTACTCTAGCCTAACCAAACCTAGCCTAACCTAGCTCTTTTATACTTTACTATACTCAACTCTACTCTACTTTACTTTATTGTACTCTACTCTAAACTAACCTAGCCAAACCTAGACTAACCTAGCTTTACTCTATTTTGCTATGCTCTGCTTTGCTCTACATAGCTCAGCTCACCTTAGCTTAGCTCAGCTCCACCCGATAATACTCTTCTCTACTCTGTTATGTTCACCTCTGTTCTACTCCTCTCTACTCTGTCTTACTCTACTCTACTCTGCTCTACTATACTCTACTCTTATGCACTCTACTCTATTGTACTTTACTCTACTCTAGCCTAGTTTAGCCTAACTTAGCTGAGCCTAGCCTAACTTAGCTCTACTCTACTTTACTCTACTCTACCTTACTCTACTCTACTCTACCCTAGCCTAGCCTAGCCCTTCTTCGCCTACCTTAGCCTAGCCTAACCTAACCTAGCTCTGCTCTACTTTACTCTACTCTACTCTACTCTAATCTAATATACTCTACTCTACTATACCTAACTTAGCCTAGCTTAGCCATGCATAACCTAGCTCTACTCTACTCTACTCTAGCCATGCCTAGCCTAGCCTAGCCAGCTAAGACTAGCCTAACCTAGCTCTACTCTTCTATGCTATGCTATGCTCTGCTCTACTCTACTCTACTCTTCTCTGCTCTACTATGCACTACTTTACTCTAATCTACTCTATTATACTTTAGCCTAGCCTAGCTTAACCTAGCTCTACTCTACTCTACTATACTCTACTCTACTATATTCTATTCAAGCCTAGCCTATTCTTTCCTAGCCTAGCCTAGCCTAATCTTTCTCTACTCTACTCTACTATACTCTACTCTAACAACCCTCGTTTAGTCTAACCTAACCAAGTTATACTCTACTATGCTCTGCTCTGGTCTTCTCTTCTCTGGTCTACTATGCTTTGCTCTACTCTACTCTACTCTACTTTTCTTTTCTCTTCTCTACTCTTCTCTACTTTGCTCTAATCTACTTTGCTCTGCTCTACTCTATAATACTCTACTCTACTCTTACCTAGTTTTTCCTAACCTAGCCTAACCTAGCTCTACTCTACTCTACTCTACATTACTTGACTCTAGCCTAACCTAACCTAACCTGGCTCTACTCTACTCTGCTCTGCTTTGCTCTACTTAACATTAATCTTCTTTATTATACTCTAGCCTAGCCTTGCCTATCCTAGCTTTACTATACTCTACTATAATCTGCTCTACTCTACTCTTGCTTAGCCTAGCCTACCCTAACCTTTCCAAGCATAACCTAGCTCTTCTTTACTCTACTATACTTTACTCTACACTATTGTACCCTATTCTACTCTGTATTGCTCCACTCTACTCTGCTCTCCTCTTCTTTACTCTTCTTTGCACTGCTCTATGCTCCTCAATTTTTCTTTGCTTTTGACTACTCTACACTGCTTTCCTCTACTCATCTCTACTTTGCTCTACTCTACTCTATTCTACTCTACTCCACTACACTAAACTCTACTATACTCTAGCCTAGTTTATCCTAGCCTAACCTAACTTAGCTCTACTCTACTATACTCTACACTACTCTACTCTAGCCTAGCCTACAATATGTTAGCCTATCCCAGACAAGCCTAGCCTAGCTTCGCCTTACCTAGCTCTACATGGCTTTATCATACTCTAATTTACTCTACTAGACTCTACTCTACTCTACTATACTCTACTATACTTTAACCCAGCCTAGCTTAGCCTAACCTTGCTCTACTCTACTTTACTCTATTCTAGCTTAGCCTTGTTTAGCTTAGCCTAACCTAGCTCTGCTCTACTATGCTTTACTCTATTTTGCTCTACTTTACTCTGCTCTATCCTGCTCTACTCTACTCTGATCTGCTTTGCTCTACTCTACTCTACTCTACTCTACTCTACTCTACTCAATTATACTCTAGCCTAGCCTAACCTAACCTAGCTCTACTCTACTCTAGTCCTTCCTAGCCTAGCCTAACCAAGCCTAGCTTAGCCTAACTTAACTTAGCTCTACTTTACTCTATTCTACTTTATTCTACTCTTTTCTACTCTACTTTATTGTACTCAATTCTAATTAGGCCTAGCCTAATCAAGCCCAACGTAGCTCTACTGTGCTCTACTCTACTCTACTCTATACTACTCTGCTCCGTTCTGCTCTACTCTGCTCTTCTCTACTCTTCCTTACTCTTCTCTACTCTACTCTACTATGCTCTACTATACTATATCCTAGCTTAGGCTAACCTAGCTTTACTCCACACTACTATACTCTATTCTACTATAGGCTATCCTAGCCTACCTTAGCTTAACCTAGCTTTGCCTGAGCTAGCTCTACTCTGCTTTGCTCTACTCTACTCTACTTTACTCTACTCTACTAGCCTGGCATACCCAACCCTAATGTAGCTCTATTCTACTATACTCTACTCTAGCCTATGTCATCCTTGTATAGCCAAACCTAGCACTACTCTTCTCTACTCTACTCTAGTCTGCCCTACTCTACTCTGCACTATTTTGCTCTATTCTACTCTACTCTACTTTGTTCTACTATGCTCTACTCTCCTCTACTCTCTTCTACTTTACTTTGTTATGCTCTGTTCTACTCTACTTTACTCTACTCTACTTTACTCTACTATAACCTACTCTACTACACTCTACTCTAGCCTAGCCTACCCTAACCTAGCTCTACTCTACTCCACTTTGCTCTACCTTTCTCTACTCTAGCTTATCCTTACCTAGCTTAGCCTATCCTGGCTAGCCTAGCCTAACCTAGTGCTACTCTACTATACTCTACTCTACCCTACCCTACCCTAATCTCTCTACACTAACCAAGCCTTGTCTAGCCTAATAAAGCTAAACTCTACTCTACTCCACATTATTAAAGCGTAACCATGCCTAGCCTAACCTAGCCTAACATAGTACTGCTCTGCTCTACTCTATTCTATTCTACTCCACTTTGTACTACTCTTCTTTGCTCTACTTTACCATACTCTACTTTGCTCTACTCTACTCTACTCTACTCTAGTCTACTCTACTCTACCTTTGTTTAGCCTAGCCTAGCTTACCTGAGCCTCGCCTAACCTAGCCTAGCTTAGCATAACCTAGCTCTACTCTACTTTACTCTACTCAACTCTACTCTTCTCTACTCTATTCTACTTTAGCTTAGCTTAACAGTACTCAACTCTACTCTATTCTACTCTGCTCTACTCTGCTCTACCCTACTCTACCTTCCTCTCTACTTTTCTCTTCTCTACTATTCTCTCTTCTACTCTTCTCTACTTTGCTCTACTCTACATTGCTCTCCACTGCTCTACTCTGCTCTTGTCTGCTAAGTTTTGCTCTTCCTTGCTCTACTCTACTCTTCTCTACTCTACTCTTATTTGCTCTACTCTAGCCTAGCCTATCATAGCCTAGCCTTGCCTAACCACGCTTTACTATGCTCTACTATACTCTTCTCATATCTACTCCAATCTACTCTAGTCTACTATAGCCTATTTTAGCCTACCCTCTCCTAACCTAACCTTGATGTACTCTACTCTACTCTAGCCTAGCCAAGCCTAACCTAGCCTAACAGAGCCTAGTCTAGCCTAAACTTCCTCTACTCTTCTCTTCTCTACTCTACTTTGCTTTACTCTACTCTATTATGCTCTATTCTACTCTACTCTACTTTGCTCTACTCTACTCTACTCCATTTTACTCTACTCTACTGTACTCTAGCCTAGCTTAACCTATCTCTACTCTACTATACTCTACTCTACTCTACTCTAGTCTATCCAAGCCTACCCAATCCTAGTCTGGCCTAACCTAGCCTAGCCTGTCTCTACTCTACTACACTCTACTCTACTCTACTCGACTCCACTGTACTCTAGCCTCACCTTGCTTAGCCTAGCCTAACCTAGCTCTACTCTAATATACTCTTCTTTAATATACTATAGTCTATCCTACTAAACTCTACTCTACATTACTTTACTTTACTCTACTCTAACCAAGCCTAGCCTAGCCTAGCTTAGCTTAACCTAGCTATACTCTACTCTGCTCTGCTTTGCTTTACTCTACTCTACTCTATTCTATTATGCTATGCTCTACTCTACTTTTCTTTGTTATGGTCTGCTCCATTTAGTTCTACTCTATCCTAGCTTAATCGACCTCTACTCTGCTATACTCTACCAAACTATACACTAGCCTAGCCTAACCTAGCCTACCCTAACCAAGCTTAGCCTAACCTAGCTCTACACTGCTCTACTCTAGTCTACTGTACTCTACTCTACTCTACACTAACCTAGCCTAGCCTAACCTAGCTTTACTCAAGTCTACTCTACTCTAGCCTAGCCTATCCTAGCTTAACCTAGCTTTTCTCTACATTGCTTTTCTCTACTCTAATCTGCTCCACTTTTATCAACCCTACTCTGCTCTGCTCTACTCTACTTCACTCTACTCTACTTCACTCTACTCTACTCTGCTCTACTCTTTCTATTTTGCTATGCTCTCCTTTGCTCTCTTCTACTCTGCTCTCTACTCTACTCTATTTTGTTGTACTCTAACCTAGCCTAGCATAACCTAGCCTTACTCTACTCTACTCTACTCTACTATACTCTACTCCACTCTACTCTACTCTCTTCTTCTTTACTCTACTCTACTATGCTCTTCTTTATTTTTCTCTACTCTATCTACTCTTCTCTCCTTTACTTTACATTGCTCTACTCTACTCAACATAGCTCTACTCTTCTCTACTTTACAATGTTCTACTCTGCTCTATTCTGCTCTTTTTTACTCCACTATGCTCTGCTCTACTCTCTTCTCCTCTCTCCTCTCCTCTACTCTACTCTCCTAACCTCCACTCTACTCTACTCTACTCTATGCTACACCACTCTGCTCCATGCTAATCTACTCTACTCTACTCTATTTTGCTCTATTCTACTCTACTCTACTCTAGCCTAGGTTAGCTTAGCCAAGCTTAGCATACCTAGCTCTACTCTACTTTACTCTACTCTAGCCTTGCCTAGTATTATCAAGCTTGCTAAAGCCTACCCTAGCATAGCCTAACCTTGCCTAACAAAGCTCAACTCTACCCTACTCTACTTTACTCTAGCCTAGCTTAGCCTTGTCTAACCTAGCTTTGCTCTACTCTACTTTCTCTACTCTTTTCTACCCTACTCCACTCCACTATGCTCTGCTCTCCTCTCCTCTCCTCTCCTCTCCCCTTCTCTACCCTACTATACTCTACTCTACTCTACTCTAACCTAACCTTGCTTAGCCTAGACTAATCTAGCTATCCTCTAATCTACTATACTCTACTCTACTCTAGCCTAGCCTAGCCTAGACTATCCCAGCCTAACCAAGCTCTGCTCTGCTTTGCTTTGCTTTGCTCTACTATGCTATGCTATGCTCTTCTCTACTTTAGTATTTCTACAATGCTCTAATCTACTCTACTCTAGCTTACCTTAGCTTAGCCTAACTTAACCTAGTTCTACTCTACACTACTCTACTCCACTCTACTCTACTCAACTCTACTCCACTCTACTCAACTCTACTCTCTTCTACCATAACCTAGCCTAACCTAACTAGCTCTACTCTACTCTACCCTACTCTACTCTACTCTAGCCTAGCCTAGCCTAGCTTAACCTGCCTTAGCATAACCTAACCTAGCCTAGCCTGGCCTTGCCTAACCTATTCGAATCATGCTTTACTATACTACACTATACTCTACTCTGCTCTACTCTACTCTATTATAATCTAACCTTACCAAGCCTAACCTAACAAGCACTACTCCACTCTACTCTAGCATAGCCTAACTTTGTATTGCCTTTCTTAACCTAGCCTGACCTTACTCTACTATACTCTACTCTACTTTACACTACTCTGCTCTTCTCTACTGTGCTCTGCTCCACTCTACTTAGCTTTATTCTATTATGCTCTGCTCTGCTCTACTCTACTCTGCTCTTCTCCACTCTTCTTTGCTCTACTTTATTCTACTCTATTTTAGCTTAGACTAGAATGATCTAACCTAGCTCTCTTCTAATCTACTTTATTCTACTCTAGCCTAGCCTAACCAAACCTAGCATAGCCTAGCCTAACTTAGCCTAGCCCAACCTAGCCCTGTTTTACTCTGCTTTACCTTACTCTACTCTGCTATGCTCTACTCTGCTCTACTCTACTCCATTCTATTTTAGCTAAGCCTAGCCTAGCTTAGCCTAACCTAACCTAACAACTCTACTCAACTCTACTCTACTCTACTCTTACCTAGTATAGCCTAGCCTAGCCCAACCTAACATTACTCTACTCAACTATTCTCTGCTCTACTCTTCTTTACTCTACTCTACTCTAATCTACTCTACTCAACTCTACTTTACCCCACTCCACTCTACTCTACTCTAACCTTACCTAATATAGCCTAGCTTAGCCTAACCTAGCTCTACTATACTCTGTTATGCTCTGTATGGTTCTACTATACTCTTGTGCTACCCTACCGTACTCTACTCTGGCCTAGCCTAATGTAGCCTAACCTAGCTCTGCTCTACTCTACTCTACTTGGCTCTCTATTACTCTGTATTGCTCTACTCTGCTCTACTCTACTTTGCATTGCTGTGTTCTACTATTCATCTCTCCTCTACTCTACCCTACTCTACTATACTCTTCTTTACTCTACTCTATTCCACTATATTCTACTTTCCTTTAACCTCACCTAGCCTAGCCTAACCTAGCTCCACTCTACTCTACTCTACTCAAGCTTAGCCTAGCTTATCTTTGCCTAACCTAGCTCTACTTTGCTTTACTCTATTGTTCTCTATTCTACTCTGTTTTGTTCTACTCTATGATGCTCTATTGTACTCCAACTTAGCCCATCCTTGCCTAGCCTAACCTTGCTTGATTCTACTCAACTTTTTGCTATGCTACTCTACTCTATTTTACTTTACTCTAGCCTAGCCAAGCCTATCCTAGCCTAACCTGGCCTAACCTAGCTTAGCCTAGCCTAACTAAACTTAGTTGTACTCTACTCTACTCTACTCTACTTTACTCTACTCTTGCTTAGCCTAACCTAGCCTAGCCTAACCTAACCTAGCCTTACTCTTCTTTAGGCTAGCCTAGCCTAACTTAGCTCTTCTCTACTCAACTCAACTCTGTTGTACATTTCTCAGTAATGCTCTATTATGCTCAGCTCTACTCTACTCTACTCTACTCTTCTCTCCTCTATTATATTCTAGCCTAACCTAACCTATTATATTCTACTCTACTCTACTATACTCTACTCTAGTTTACTCTACTATACTCTCCTCTACTATACTCTAACTAGCCTATCCTAACCTAAAATAGCTCCACTCTACTCTACCCTAGCCTTGCCTAACTTACCCTAATGTATCTTAGCCTAGCCTAAGTGAGCCTAACCTAGCTCTACACTACTCTTTTGTACTCTACTCTAGTCAAATGGACTCTACTCTACTCTACTCTACTCAAAGCTAGCCTAGCCTATCATACGCTAACCTCGCTCCACTCTACTCTACTCTTCCCTAGCCTTGCCCCACCTAGCCTGGCTTAACCTAGCTCTTCTCTCCTCTGTTAAGCTCTGCTCTATTTTGCTCTACCCTACTCTACTCTACTCTGCTCAGCTCATCTCTACTCTACTGTACTATACTCCACTCTATTGTACTCTAGCCTAACCTAGCCTAGCCTCACTTAACCTAGCTTTACTCTACTTTACTCTACTCTATGCAACTCTAATCAACCCTTGTCTAGCTTAGCCTAGCCAAGCCTAACATAGCTCTGCTCTGGTCTACTCTGCTCTTCTTTGCCATACTCTGCTCTACTTTGCTCTACACTACTCCACTCTACTCAACTCTACTATACTGTATCATAGCCTAACCTAACTTATCTCTACTCTACTCTACTCTATGCTAGCCTAGCTTAGCCAAGCTTAATAAAGCTCTGGTCTGCTCTGCTCTTCTCTGCTCTACTTTATTCTATTCTGCTCTGCTCTACACTACAATGCTCTACTCTGCTCTATTCTACTCTTCTTTGCCCTACTCTTCTTTACTTTGTTCTACACTATCTACTCTACTCTACCCTACTTTATTATAGCTTATTTTAGCCTTGTCTTGCCTAAAAAAGCTCTCCTCCACTCTACTCTACTCTACTCTACTCTACTCTAGTGTCAGCTAGCCTAGCATAACTAACCTAACCTAACCTAGCTCTACCCTACTTTACTCTACTTTACTCAACTCTACCCAACTCTACTTTACTCTAACCTAGTGTTACCTAGCTCTACTCTACTCTGTTCCTCTGCTCCACTCTACTCTACTCTACTCAACTCCATTATACTCTTCTCTTCTCTACTCTACTCTCTGCTTCTTTTCTCTGCTCTACTTTACTTAGCTCCACTCTACTATATGCTACACTATTGTTCTTTGCTCTAGTAGTCTCTGCTCTGCTCTACTCTACAATGCTCTATACTTCTCTTCTTTGTTCTACTCAGCTCAGCTCTACTCTACTCTACTATACTCTACTCTGCACTACTCTAGCCAAGCTTAGCCCAACCTAGCCAAGTCTAGTACTCTACTCCACTCTACTCTACTCTACTACTCTAGCCTAGCCTTACCTAGCCTAACCTAGCCTAACCTAACCTTACTTAGCTCTACTCTACTCTACTCTCACCTAGCCTAGCATAGCCTAGCTGAGCCCAACCAAGCTTTGCTCTACTCTACTCTGCTATGCTCTTCTCTACACTACTATTCTTTTCTTGGCTCTACTTTATTGAGCTATACTCTACTCTACTCTACTCTAGTCTACTATAGCCTTATTTAGCCTAGCTTAGCATAGCTTATCCTATATCTACTCAACACTACTCTACTCTACTTTGCTTTGTTGTATTATACTCTACTCTGTACTACAATATTCTTACCTAGCCCAGCCTAACCTAGCTCTACTCTACTCTACTCTACTATATTGTACTCAAGCCTAGCCTAGCCTATCATATACTAGCCTAAACTTGCCTAACCTAATAGTACCCTACTCTAATATGCTCTACTCTACTCTACTCTACTCTACTCTACTATATTCTACTCTATGATAAATTAGCCTAGCTTAACTTAGCTCTACTCTACTATACTCTACTCAACTCAACTAATCTCTAGCCTTGCTTAGCCTATCTTAGCCTAGCCTAACCTTGCTCTGCTCTTCTCTACTCTGTTATACTATGCTCCGTTATGCTCTTCTTTACACTGGTCTACTCTATTCAATTATCCTCTACACTACTCTACTCTGCTCTACTCTACTTTGGTCTATTATATTCTACTATACTTTAGCCTAGCCTAACCTAACTTAGTTATATTCCACTTTACTCTACTCTATGTTGCTCTAGCCTAGCCTAGCCTAGCATACCTTAGCTTAGCCTAGCCCAACCTAGCCTAGCCTAACCTAGCTCTACTCTACTCTACTCTATACTACTACACACTACTCTAACCTACTCTACTTTACTCTAATCTACTCTAGCTTAGCCTAGCCTAGCCAAGACTAACTTAGCTCTACTCTACTCTACTCTAGCATAGCCTACCCTAACCTATCTTAGCTCTACTCTGCTCTACTTTTCTTTGCTCTGCTTTACTCTGCTTTGCTCTGCTCTACTCTTCTATTCTTTGCTTTGTAGTACTCTGTTCTACTCTACACTGCTCTGTTATGCTCTGCTCTTCTAACCTAATCTAGCTCTACCAAACTCTACTCCACACTACTCTACTCTACTCTAATTTACTCTTCTCTACTCTAGTCTTTGCTACTCTAACTTTGTTTAGCTTAGGCTAGTCGAACCAAGCTCTACTCTACTATGCTTCTACTCTACTCTAGCTTAGCCTTGCCTAGCCTAACTTAGCCTAACCATGCTCTACTCTCCTCTGTTCTACTCTACTCTATTGTGCACTTCTCTAATCTAATTTTTTTTACTCTACTCTACTCTACTACACTCTAGCCTAGCCTAGCCTGACATAGCTCTACTCTACTCTAGTCTACTATACTCTACTATACTCTACTCCACACTACTTTGCTCTACTCTTTCCAACTCAACTCTAACGTAGCCTAGCCTAGCCCAACCTAGCTCTACACTACCATACTATACTATACTATATTCTTTTCACTCTATTCTACTCTACTCTACTCCACTCTACTCCAATCTTACCAAGCCTAGCCTAATAAAGCTCTACTATGCTCTACTCTACTCTGCTCTACTCTATTCTACTATACTCTACTCTACTTTAATCTACTCATCTTTGCTTTACTATTCTCTACTATTCTCTACTCTGCTCTGTTATGCTCTGCTCTACTTTCCTTTGTTCTCTCTAGTCTACTCTACTCTGCTCTATTCTAGCCTAGCCTAGCCAAACAAAACTCTACTCTAATCTACTTTACACTCCTCTACTCTACTCTACCCAATTCTAGGTTAGCCTAGCCTCGCTTACCATAGCCTAGCCTATCCAAGCTCTACTCAACTCAACTCTACTCTACTCTAACCTAACCAAGCCAAGCCTAGCCTAGCATAGGTCATCTCTACCCTACCTAGCCAAGTCGAGCCTAACTTAGTCCTGCTCTACTCTATTCTACTCTGCTCTGCTTTGCTCTATTCTTCTCTGCTTTACTCTACTCTACTCTATTGTACTCTGCTCTGCTCTACTCTACTCTATTATAATCTACTAAACTCTAGCCTAGCCTAACATAACCTAACCTAGCTCTACTCTATTCTACTCTACTCTAGCTTAGCTTAGCCTACCCTTGCTCTACTATACTCTACTCTTCTTTACTATACTCTACTCTACTCTACTCTACTCAACTCAAATCTACTCCACTCAACTCTAACCTAACCTAGCCTAACCTAGCTTTAGTATACTCTAATCTACTCTAGCCTCAACTAGCCTAACCTAACCTATTTATACTCTGCTCTACTTGCACAGCTCTGCTTTGTTTTGCTCTACTTTACTCTGCTCTACTCTGCTTTGCTATACTCTACTCTTTTCTACTTTACTCTACTCTGCTCTATTCTAACCTAGCCTAGCCTAGCTTAACCTAGCTCTACTCTATTCTACTCCACTCTACTCTACTTTACTTTATTTTATCTTGTTTTGCTCCACTTTATTCTACTCTTCTCTGCTTTGCTCTACTCTACTCTACTTTACTCTACTCTGCTATACTTTGCTCTACTCTACTCTACTATACTCTACTCTACTCTTCCCTATTTTAGCCTAGCCTAGCCTAGGCTAGCCTTTCTTAGCCTAACCTAGCTCTACTCTACTCTATTTTACTCTATCTTACTATACTCTACTCTAGCCTAGCCTACTATAACCTACCCTAGCCTAACTTAGCTCTACTCTACTTTACTCTACTCTAATCCAATCTACTTTATTCTACTCTACTCTACTCTAACTTAGCCTCGCCCAGCCAAGCATAATCTACCTCTACTTTACTTACTCTACTCTAGCCATGCCTTGCCTATTCGAGCCTAGCCTAGCCTAACCAAGCTCTGCTCTACTCTGCTCTGCTTTACTCTACTTTATTCTAGTCTACTCTACTCTATTCTACTCTATTTTGCTCTACTATATTCTACTCTACTCTATTATACTCTTGCCTAGCCTAGAATAACTTAGCTCTACTATACTCTACTCTACTCTAGCCTAGCATAGCCTAGCCAACCCTTACAAAACCCAGCCTAGCCTTGCCTGGCCTAACCTCGCTCTACTCTACTATACTCTACTCTATTCAGCTCTACTCTACTTAACTCTACTCTTCTCAAGCCTTGCCTCACCAAACTTAGCCTAACCTAGCTCTATTTTACTTCACTCTGCTTTACTTTATTTTGCTCTACTCTGCTCTAATCTACCCTACTCTACTATGTTCTGCTTTGCTTTACTCTGCTCTACTCTACTCTACTCTATTCTACTCTACTCTACTCTGCTCTACTCTACTCTGCTCTACTCTGCTCTTGTCTACTCAACTGAACTCTACTCTATGCTATCCTTGTTTAGCCTAGCCTAGCCTCTCCTAGCTTAACCTTGCTCTACTCTACTCTACTCTGCTCAACTCTACTCTATTCTTGTTTAGCCTTGCCTAGCCAAGCCTACTGTAGCTTAACCTAACCTAACTCTGCTTTACTATACTTTTCTCTATTCTAATAGCCTATATTCACTCTACTCTATTATAACTTTGTTGGAAACTTGCGTGTTACAAGAGGGGGGGGGGGGTGAATTGTTCCTTTTACAATTTTTTAAACAATTTTAAAGTTAATTACAATAGTAAAGAGAAATTATGAGCAATGAAGTAAAGAATGAAAAGCACACACAATTTCAAGTGGTTCGGCAAAACCTTTGCCTACATCCACCCCTAGCTGACCCAACCAGGCTTCACTATTAAACACTGCCTTTTGCCCAACCGGCGGGTAGGCCGAAACCGTCACAACAACCAATCAACCCAATTGGTACCAACCAAATACAATCAACAGCAGCAAGACACGCTGCACACTCACAACAACAAACCTGTTACAATTTTGGCAAGAAAACAGATTTCAGCTTTCAAGTAAAAGTTTTACATCAACCTGTACCACAATCCTTTAATCTTAATTTGTGACACAACTACTAAACAAGTATTAAAAATGCTTAACTAAAAAAAATTCAACAATATAAATTTCGTTAAAAACACAAATTATTTGGAGCTCTTAAATATAAGTCCTTGTGTACTTAGAGCTCATACTTAACAATTAAATCTAATTAATTAAACTTAAGATAATGAAAGAAATCACTTTTCAAACCGCAGCTTAAAAAGGAAACAAACGCACTTCTGAACGCGCTTCAAAACAGGACTACGCGCCTCTGAACGCGCTTTCCAAACAGGACAATGCCCAAATCGCGTTTGCGAGAGGCGTTGTTCTGTTTTAGGCGGAAGAGTTGTTCGGAGGTGATTTGGTCTGAAATTCGACGCAATAGAAATTCGAAACTGATAAGTTGTATTCCGAAAAGCTAATAGAGATTCCAAGGCGTGAAACAACAATCAAATTTGGTGAAGATTGGTCCGAAAAATCAAGATCGCCGAAGCTTGGATAACGGAAAAGGTTTGCAGTAAATTCAACCTCAATCTAAGTAGCTAAGCAAAGTATAAGATGTAGTTGAGGAAGCAATTGTAAAATAGAAAAGAAAGAGAACGAAACGTGCAAATTTGAGGCGAAATGATCGCGTTCCGTTTTGGTCCGAGAAGGCTGAGGAAGACGATGAACAGTAAAATTGCGCAGTTTCCGTTCGTCTTGTTTGAAGAATTTTTGCGTTAAGTGCTTGTTCTTTCTCTTCAAAATTAATCCCTTTTATAGAAGAGGGCTGATCAACAATGTTGATTAAGCCGTTTTCTTCCAACGGCTAGAAGAGGAGAAGAAAATAAATTTAAAGCATATAGCCGTTGCGCCGGAAAAACAGAGAATGAAAACCGAAAAACACTTTTTAGTCCCACATTGCCTGTTGGTAGGGAGAAGTGGCGCATATAAGAGTTCACCTCTCTTTTTCCTTCAGCCGAAAACATTGGGGTTGGCTGCCCCCAGGTGCGGTTGGAAAGTCAATACCCAAGCCGACCCGTTAAGAGCATAACGGGTCAAATATGACCCGAACCCGAATTAAGAACTTTGGCTGTGTTTGCGCCCTTATAGTCGTCCCCTTAAGTTCTCGCCTAGCGGGTTCGGCGTGGTTCCGTTTTGGCGTTAACCGAACTCCGATTCGGCTTGGTTCCGGTTCGGCGTTAACCGAACCCCTTTTTTTTCGGTTTGGAGTAAAGCGAAAATCGGAAATAAAATTTTGAAAGCTTTAATAACTAATAATTATATTTTTATTTAAACCAAAATAAATATGGTGTAAAATATTGATTATACAAGTCAATGACTTGTTTAATCACAACACCTTCTTAAATGTAAGCCTCATACGTAGAGTTGCACTAATACGATATATAAAATCGTATGGTACAACCCTTAGGCAATTAAATAAGAGAGATATTAACCAAATTAATAACTATAATTACCAATGTAATGATGTCAAACTGATCGATTAAAGGTTAATTAAAAAACATCCTAATGTAATTCTAATAAAGATATGCTGCATTGTATGAATCTCAAAAATGCAATCCTAAGTGTGTCACATATTGATTAACAGGATGGGTTTATCAATCTAACCTTGATAATGTAGTATATGAAAATCTCCAAGTGGTTTTGCCACGCCACAAGGAGAACCTGATTGACTCTCATGAGCTGACGTTTGAGAGTCGTTCTTGAGCCATGCCACTAATGAACTTTGACAATGCTTTTCATGTGGATCACTCTATGGATTAATCGACCAAGCTCTCCAATCTCCTAATCCCTGTAAGCACTTGAGAAGCATGATCTGAAATACACTCAACAAATCATTAACATTAGTACAATGGTTTTGTACTCATCAAACTCGTGGTGCACAAAGGGGTTCAACAAACTTAACCTAGCCTAACCTTACTCTACTTTACTCTACTCTACTCTACACTACTCTACTCTACTCCTACCTAGCCTTTCTTAAACAAGTTTTGCTCTGCTTTACTTTGCTCTACTATACATTACTATGCTCTGCTCTACTCTACTCTTCTTTATTACTCTCTTCTCATCTTTGCACTGCTTTGCTCTACTTTTCTCTACTCTACCCTACTCTACTCTACTCTACCATTGCATAGCCTAACCTAACCTAGCCTAACCAATCTATACTCTACTCTACTCTACTATACTCTATTATACTCCACTCTACTCTACTCTATTCTACTCTATTCTAATCTAGAATAACCTGACATAGCTTAGCGTTGCTTAGCCTAACCTAGCTCTACTCTACTTTGCTCTGCTCTACTATTCTTCTCTTTGCTCTATAATGCTCTATTCTGCTCTACTCTTCTCTCTTCTACTCTACTATACTCTAGCCTGAGCTTGTCTAACCTAGTCTAACCAAGCTCTACTCTACCCTACTCTACTATTCCCTACTCTACTCTACTATACTCTATGCTAGACTAGCCTAGCCTAACCTTAATTACATTAGCCTAGCTTAGGCTAAGCTTGCTCTACTCTACTCTACTATACTCTACTATACTATACTATACTCTACTCTACTCTTCTCTGCTCTACTCTATTCTATTGTAATTTATTCTTCTCTAGCCTAGCCTTACCTAGCCTAACCTAACCTAGGTTTACTCTACTCTACTTTACACTATTCTTGCCTAGCATAACCTAGCCTAGCTTAGTCTAGCCGAACCTAGCTCTACTCTACTCTACTATACTCTACTCTGCTCTGCCTTATTCTACTCTACTCTGCTATACTCGACTCAACTCTACTCGACTTTGCTCAGTTTTACTCCACTCTACTCTACTCTACTTTGCTCAGCTCAGCTCTGCTCAGCTCAGCTCTACTCTACTTTGCTCTGCTATGCTTTGCACTACACTACTATACTCTACACTACTTTACTTTACTCTACTTTACTATAGTCCACTCTACAATTCTCTAACTACCCTAACCTAGCCTAGCCTAACCTAGCTTAGCCTAGCTTAGCCTAACCTAGCTTTTCTCTACTTTGCTTTACTCTTCTCTACTCTACTATGCTCTTTTCTATTCTCCTCTACTCTACTCCACTATACTCCACTCTCCTCTATTCTACTCTTCCATACTCTTCTTTGCTCCACACTACTATAGCCTATGTTAGCCTAGCCTAGTCTAGGAACTCTAACCTTGCCTGGCCTAGCCCAACATAGCCTAACCTTGCTCTACTCTACTCTACTCTACTCTAGCTTAGGCTAGCCTAGCCTAACCTAACACTACTCTACTCTACTCTAGTCTGCTCTACCCAACTCTATTCTACTCTACTATGCTTATCTTTACTCTAGTCTGCTCAACTCTTGTCTACTATACTATACTCTAGTATAGTTTAGCCTACCATGGCCTAGCCTAGCCTAACTTAGCTCTACTCTACTCTACTCTAGTCCACTTTAGTCAACCCTTTCCTAGCCTACCCTTGCCTAACCAAGCAATGCCTAAACAAGCTCTACTCTATTTTACTCTATTATGATCTACTCTAATCTACTCTACTCCACAATAGTCTACTCTACTCTACTCCAACTTAGCCTAACCTTGCTCTACTCTACTCTATGCAACTCTACTCCATTCTTCTATTATAGCTTAGCCTAATTCAACCTAGCGTGACCTAGCTCAGCTCTGCTCTACACTGCTTGGCTGTTCTATTCTCTACTCTTCTCTACTTTTTTTACTCTGTTGTACTAAACTCTAGCCTAACCTTACCTAACTTAGCTCTTCTATACTCTACTCTAGCTAGGCCTATCCTACCCTAGCCTAGCCTAACTTTGCTCTACTTTACTCTACTCTACTATGCTCTACTCTACTCTAACCTAGCCTTCCCTAGCCTAACCTAACCTAGCTCTACTTAACTCTATTTTACTCTACTCTACTCTACCCTAGCCTAGCATAGCCTAGCCTCACTTAGGAAAACCTAGCTCTGCTCTAATTTGCTCCACTCTACTCAACTTTACTTTGCTTTGCTCTCCTCTACTTTACTCCATTCTACTCTACTCAACTCAGTTCAGCTTAACTCTACTCTACTCTGCTTTTTTATATTATACTCTGCTTTGCTTTACTTTTCTTTGCTCTACTCTATACTATACTCTGCTTTGCCTAGGCTAGATAAGTGTAGCCTAACCTAACCTAGCTCTCTTTATCCTACTCTACTATGCTCTACTCTACTCTACTCTACTCTACTCTACTCTAGCCTAGCCTCACCTAGCCTAGCCTTACCTAACTCTACTCTAATCTACTTTATACTACTCTACTATACTCTACTCCACTCAACACTACTCTACTCTACTATACTCTAATCTACCCAACTCTACTCTACTCGACCCAACTCTACTCTACACTACTCTACTCTACTCTACCCTACTCTACTCTACTCTACTCTATTATACTCTACTCTATTGTACTCTATTCTAGCCTAGCCTAAATTAGCTCCACTTTACTCTACTCTATCCTATGCTAGCCTAGCTTAACCATGCTCTGCTTTAATCTGCTCTACTATGTTCTACTCTTCTTTACTCTTCTTTACTCTTCTCTACTCTACTGTGCTCTACTCTACTCTGCTCTGCTCTCCTGTACTCTACTCTGTTTTGCTCCTCTCTACTTTGCTCTGCTCCATTCTACTCTGCTTTGCTCTACTGTACTTTACTTTACTCTACTTTAGCCTAGTTTAGCCTACCTTAGTCTAGCCTAGCCTAACCAAGCTCTACTCTACTCTACCGAACTATAACCTGGCCTAACCTGACAAGCTCTGCTCTACTCTGCTTTGCTCTGCTCTACTCTGCTTTGCTCTGGTTTACTCTACTCTACTCTGTTTTGCTCTGCTCTATTCTACTCTACACTTGTCTAGCCTACCCTAGCTAAGGCTAGCCTAACCTAGCTCTACTCTACTCTACTCGACTCTAGCCTAGCTTAATGTAGCCTAGCCTAACCTCGACTAGCTTAACTTAGCTCTGCTCTACTCTGCTCTTCTTTGTTCTACTCTTCTCTGCTCTGTAATGCTCTGCTTGGATCTACACTGCTCTACTCCTCTTCTCAACTCCTCTCCTGTACTCTCCTCTCTTGTACTCTCCTCTCCTTTGCTCTACTCTCCACTCTACTCTACTCTACTCTACTCTACTATACTCCACTTTACTCTACTCTTCTCTACTCTACTATACTCTACTCTATTATATTCCACTCTACTCTACTCTATGCTATTCTGCTCTAACCCTGGCTAGCTAAGCCTAATGTAGCTCTAATCTATTCTACTCTACTCTACTCTACTCTACTCTAGTAGCCTACCCTATCTTAACCTAACCTATCATACTCTGGTCTACTCTACTCAAATCTACTCTATTCTAACCAAGCTTACCCTCGCCTATCTTTGCTCTGCTCTACTCTACTTTACTCTACTCTACTCCAATCTGCATTACTCTACTCTGCTTTGCTCGACATTACTCTGCTCTACTCTTTTGCTCTGCCCTGCTTTGCTCTGCACTGCTCTACTCCCTTCTCCTCTCCTTTCTTATACTCAACTCTACCTTTCTCTGCTCTACTCTACTCTACTCTACTCTGCTCCAAATTAGTCTAGCTGAACTTAACTCTCCTCTGATGTGCTCTACTCTGCTCTACTCTACTCTACTAAACTCTTCTCTGCTCTACTATGTTTTTTTTTGCTCTACCCTACTCTTCTCTTCTCTGCTCTGCTCTCCTCCGCTCTACTCTACTCTGCTCTACTTTTCTCTTCTCTCCTTTGCCCTACTCTACTCTACTTCTTCTACTTTACTTTACTCTGCTCTAGCTAAGCCTAGCCTAGCCTAGCCCAACTGAGCTCTACTCTACTCTAGCCTAGTTTAGCTTAGCAAAGCATAACCAAGCTTTACTATACTCTACTCCATGCTACTCTACTCTATTCTACTCTACTCTACACAACTCTGCTCTAACTAGCCTAACCTAGCCTAGCTCAGCTCTGTTATGCTCTACCCTATTCTTCTCTGCTCTGCTCTACTCTGCACTACTCTACTTAGCTTAGCTCTACTTTACTTTGGTCAGCTCTACAATACTATGCTTTGCTCTACTCTATTCTGCTCTGCTCTACTCTACTCCCCTCTACTTGACTATACTCTACTCTACTATAGCCTCACCTACATTAATCTAACCTGGTTCTACTCTATTATATTCTACTATTTACTACTCTACTCTTGCCTTGTCTAACCCAGCTTAGCCTAGCCTAACGTAGCTATGCTCTACTTTCCTCTACTGTACTGTATTGTACTCTACTCTACATTTTTCTACCCTACTCTACTCTATTTTACTCTAATCCACTCAACTCTACTCTACTTTACTCTAACCTACCCTAGCCAAGCCTAGTTTGGCATAGCCTAACCTCACCTAATTCTACTATGCTAGGCTCTACTCTTCTATACTTTGCTCTGTCATACTCTACTAAATACTCTGTTCTGCTTTACTCTTCCCTGCACTTCTCTGCTTTGCTTTTCTTTGCTCTACTCTACTCTACTTTATCCTAACAGAACCTAGACCAGCATAGTCGAACAAAGCTCTACTCAACTCTACTCATTTCTACTCTACTCAACATTACTCTATTCTAGCCTAGCTTAGCCTAGCCTTCCCTCGCCTAGCCTATCCTAGCTTATCATAGCCTAACTTAACTCTACTCTACTCTAATTTACTTGACTATACCATACTATACTCTAATCTACTCAACTCTACTATACTCTACTCTACTTTACTCTACTATACTCTACTCTAAACAAGCCTAGCATTATCCTAGCTCTACTCTCCTCTACTCTAACTTAGTCTAGCCTAGCTTAACCAAGCTCTAATATACTCTTCTCTTTTTTACTCTATTCTTGTCTACTCTACTCTGCACTGCTCTACTCTTCTCTCGTCTACTCTACACTACTCTGTTCTACTCTTCTCTGCTCTGCTCTACTCTGCTTTGCTCTACCTCACGCTGCTCTACTCTACTCTGCTCTACCATGTTCTACTCTACTATACTCTATCATACTTTACTTTAACATAGTTTACCCTAGCCAGGCCTAGGCTAACTTATCCAAGCTCTACTCTACTCTTCTTTACCTAATCTACTCTACTCTACTCTTGCCTAGTCGAGCCAAACCTAGCTTTGCTCTACTCTAATTAGCTCTACTTTGCTCTACTTTACTCTGCTCTACTCTACTATACTCTACTCTACTCTGCTCTACTTTACTCTACTCTACTCTACTCTACTTTTCTCTACTCTACTCTACTCTACTTGGCTCTACTCTACTCTACTCTACTTCAGCCATGCCTAGCTTAACATAACATATCTTTACTCTACTCTACTCTACTCTCATATAGCCTACCTTTCCTTGCTTAGCATAGCCTAGCCTAGCTCTACTATACTCTACTCTACTAAACTATACTTTACTCTACTCTAGTCTACTCTATTCTACTCTACACTACTCTACTCCACTTTACTCTACTTTACTCTAACTTAGCCTGGCCAATCATTTCTTTGCCTAACCTAGCCTTAGTCTACTTTGCTCTTCTCTACTCTGCTATGCTCTTCTCTACTCTGCTCTATTCTATTCTGCTCTTCTCTGATCTACTCTGCTTTGCTCTACTTAGCTCTGCTCTGCTCTACTATGCATTACTTTACTCTACACTGCTCTTCTCTATTCTACTCTACTTTGCTGTACTCTACTATATACTTCTCTACTCTAATCTACTCTGCTCCACTCTGCTCTACTCTGCTCTACTCTACTATGCTCATCTTTACTCTGTTCTACTCTATTATGCTTCGCTCTGCTTTATTCTACTATGCTCTACTCTACTCTACTCTACTTTAGCCTAGCCTACCCTAGCCTATCCTTGCCTAACATTGCTCTACTCTACTCAACTCTACTCTACTATACTATACTCTAATCAACTCTACTCTAATATACTCCACTCTACTCTACCATATTCTACTCTACTCCACCCTACTTCACTTTACTCTACTCTACTCTAACCTAGCCTAGCCAAACCTTGCTCTACTCTACTCTACCCTACTCTTCCCTAGCCTAGCCTAACCTTACTCTACTCTACTATTCTTGCTCAGCTTTTCTTTTTTCTGCTTTACTCTACTCTATTTTACTCTTTTTTACTCTATTCTGCTATACTCTACTATGCTCTACTCTATTTAGCTCTACTCTACTCTATTCTACTCTACTCTACTCTACTCTAACCTAGTCTATCCTAGCCTAACCTAGCTCTACTCTACTCTACTCTACTTTACTTTGCATAGCTCAACTCACCTTTACTCTACTCTGCTATGCCATACTCTGTTCTGCTCTACCATGCTCTACTTTATTCTGCTCTGCTCTACTCTAACCTAGCCTAGCCTAATCTAGCTTAACCTAGCTCTAGTCAACCCTACTTTACTCTATGCTACTCTGCTTGGCTCTACTTTGCTCTACTCTGCTTTGCTTTATTCTACTCTACTCTACTCTACTCTATTTTACTCTACTCTACTCTACTCTACTATATTCTATCCTAGTTTACCCTAGCTTAGTTGATCCGAGCCTAACCTTCTCTATTCTACCCTACTCTACGCTACCCTACTCTACTCTACTCTACTCTAACCTAACCTATCCTATCTTAACACAGGTCTACTCCACTTTACTCTACTCTACTCTACTTTACTCCAATCTACTCTATTATACTCTACTTTACTCTAACATAGCCTATCCTAGCATAGCATAACCTAGCACTATTATACTCTTCTCTACCCTACTCCACTCTACTCTTGCTTAGCTTAGCTAAGCCATCCTAATCCTTGCTAAGCCTAGCCTACCCAAGCATTACTCTACTCTACTCTACTCTGGCCTTCTCTACTTTGCTTTACTATACTCCAATCTACTCTATTGTACACTTGCCTAACCTAACAAAACCAAGCTCTACTCTACTCTGCTCTAAATTACTCTACAATGTTCTATTCTACTCTAGCCTAGCCAAGCCTAACCTAGACTGGCCTAGCCTAATGTTGCTCTACTCTACTCTACACTACTCTACTCTACTCTACTCCACTCTACTTTAGCCAAGTTTTGCTTATCCTAGCTTAGAGTAGCCTAAACTAGCTCTACTCTACTCTACTCTTCTCTACTCTACTCCACATTAGCCTAGCCTACTCTCCATACCTAACCTAGCCTAACCTAACCTTGCTCTATCTACTCTACTATAATTTAGTACATTCTACTCTACTCTACTCTAACATAACCTACCCTAGCCTAGCTTAATCTTGCTCTACTTTACTCTACTTTATTCTGCTTACTCTAGCCTACCCACTCTTAACCTAATGTAGCTCTGTTATGCTCTACTCTACTCTACTCTGCTCTGTTCTACTCTACTCTGCTCTACTATACTCATCTTTACTCTATTCTGCTCATCTCTACTCTATTATACTCTTTTGTACTCTAGCCTAGCCTAGCCTAACCTAGCTCTACTATACTATACTCTACTCTACCCTAATCTACTCCACTCTTTCCTAGCATAGCCAAACCTAGCATAACCAAGCCAAACCTAGCCTAGCCTATCCTAGCTTTACTCTACTCTCCTCTACTTCACTATACTCTACTCTACTCTACTATACTCTATACTACTCTACTCTATTTTACTCCACTCTACTCTACTACACTCTACTCTACTTTTCCTTAACCTAGCCTAGCCTTGCTTTGCCTAACCTAGCCCTACTCTACTCTACTCTGCTATGCTTTGCTTTGCTCTACTCTACTCTACTCTACTTTATTCTGCTATGCTTTGATATGCTCTGCTTTGCTCTACTCTTTTCTGTTATGCTTTACTTTATTCTACTCTGCTCTACTGTACAATACTCTATGCTATCCATTTTACTCAATTCTATAATGATCTTGCCTAGTTTTGCCTAGCCTAGCATAACCTAGCTCTACTCTACTCTACTCCACCCTACTCCACTATACTCTACCCTTGCCTAGCCTAGCCTAGCTTAACCTTCTCTAGCCTAGCTTAGCCTAGCCTAGCTTAACTCTACTTTACTCTACTCTACTCTACACTAATCTACTATATTCTACTTTACTCTAACATAGCCTAGTATAGCCTAGCCTTACCTTACTCTACACTACTCTACTCTAGCCTAGCCTAGCCAAGCCTAACCTTACTCAACTCTGCTCTGCTTTGTTATACTCTTCTCTGTTCTTCTCTGCTTTGCTCTACCCTACTCTATTCTTCTCTGCTTTATTATACTCCATCCTAGCCTAACCTAACCTAAATCTACTATACTCTGCTGTACTCTACTCAACTCTACTCTACTCTATCCTAGCATCACCAAGCCAATCCTATCCTAGCCTAGCCTAGCATAACCTAGCTCTAGTTACTATACTCTACTCTACTCTACTCTAACTTATCCTAGTCTATCCTAGCTTAACCTAGCTCTACTTTACTCTACTCTACTCTACTCTAGCCTAGCCTATCCTAGGCTAACCTAGCTCTACTTTGCTTCGCTCAGCACTGATCTATGCTGCTCCATGCTGCTTTGCTCTACTTTGCTCCACTTCACTTTACTCTACTCTGTTATGGTCTACTCTACTCTACTCTACTTTGGCCTGCTCTACTTTACTTTACTATATAATACTCTACATTAACTTAGCCTAACCTAACCTAACCTAGCCCTACTCTACTGTGTTCTACTCTGCTCTACTCTACTTTTCTCTACTGTGCTCTGTTATGCTCTACTCTGCTCTACTTTACTCTACTATGCACTACTCTATCTACTCTACTATATTCTATTTTACTCTGCTCTACTCTACTCTGCTCTACTCTGCTCTGCTTTGCTTTGCTCTACTATACTCTATTTGCTTTGCTCTGCTCTACTCTTCTCCACTTTAATCTACTCTACTGTACTCTATTTAACTAAACTCTACTCTAGCCTAACCTAAACCTAGCTATACTCTACTCTACTCTAGCCTAGCATAGCCTAGACAAGCCTACTCTAGCCTAACCTAGCCTAACCATGCCCAAAAAAAACCTAGCTCTACTCAACTTTACTCTACTCTACTCCACTCTACTCTACTGTACTCTACTCTACACAAGCATAGTTTAGCCTAACTTAACTATGCCTAACTTAACGTAGCTTAACTCTACTCTGCTCTAGCCTAGCCTAGCCTAGCTTAATCTAGCTAGCCTAACCTTACTCGACATAGCTCTACTCTACTCTTCCCAAATCCAACCTAGCTTACCCTAGCCTAGCTTAACCAAATTGTACTTTACTCTGCTCTACTCTATGCTCACCTAGCCAAACCTAACTCTGCTCTACTTTGCTCTACTCTGCTCCACTTTGATCTGATTTATTCTACTTTGCTCTGCTCTACTCTACTCGATTCTACTCTACTTTGCTCTACTCTGCTCTTCTCTGCTCTAGTCTGCTCTACTCTCTCTACTCTACTTTAGCCTTGCCTAGGATAACCTAACCTAACTAAGCCCTCCTCTACTCTACTTTACTCTACTCTACTCTACTCTACTCTGCTATACTCTATTATACTACAATCTACTCTACTCTATTATATTCTACTCTACTCTACTGTACTATACTCAACTCTACTCTACTCTAACCTTATCTTGTCTAGCCTAACCTAGCTCTACTCTACTCTGCTCTGCTCTTCACTACTTTGCTTTGCTACACTCTACTCTTCTCTGCTCTACTCTACTCTACTCTATTTTGCTCTACTCTACTCTACTCTACTCTACTCTACTCTACTCTACTCTAGCCTAGCCTAACCTAGCCTTACCTAACCTAGCCTAATCGAGCTCTACTCTATACTATTGTATGCTATTCTACTCTATTCTACTCTACTCTTCTCTACTCTACTCTACTCTACTCTTATCTTCTCTACTCTACTCTACACAGGCCTAGCCTAGCCTACCCTAATATAGCCTAGCCTAGCTTAACCTAACCTATCTCTACTCTACTCAGCTCTACTCTACTCAGCTCTACTCTACTCTATTTTACTCTACTCTACTCTAACCTTATCTAGCCTAGCCTAACCTTGCTTTAGTCTACTCTACTTTACTCTAGCCAAGCCTAGCCTAGCCTGGCTTACCCCTTAACCTAGCTCTACTATGTTTTGCTCTATTTTGTTATGCTTTTCTCTACTCCACTCAACCCTATTATACTCCAGCCTAGCCTAGCCTTGCCTAGCATAACATAGCTCTACTCTACTCTACTATACACTACTCTTAATAATCTACTTTGTTTTACTATACTCCAGCCTAGCCAACCTTAAATTTTCTTAGCCTAACCTAACCTACCTCTACTTTACTCTACTAACTCTACTCTAACCTAGCCTAATCTAACCTAGCTCTACTCTAGCCAAGTCTAGCCTCGCCTAGCTTAACTTAGCTCTTCTTTGCTATACTTAGCACTACAATCCTCTACTCTGCTAAGCTCTACTATGCTCTACTCTACTCTTCTCTACTCAGTTCTCCTCTATTTTACTCTTACCTAGCCTAGCATAACCTAGCTCTACTCTACTCTACCCTACTACAATCTACTCTACTCTACTCAACTTTAGCCTAGCTTAGCCTAACCTAACTCTACTCTTCTCTACTCTAGCCTATCCTAGCCTAACCTAACTCAGTTTTTCTCTACTATGCCCTACTTTAGTTTACTCTGGTCTACTCTACTCTAGTCTAGTCTAGCCTAGCCTAGCCTAACCTAGCTTTGCTCTACTCCATGCTTTTCTCTTCTCTACTCTTCTCTACTCTACTTTACTCTAGCCTAACTTAACCTGATCTAGCCTACCCTAACCTAGCTCTAGTCTACTATACTCTACTTTACTTTATTCTCGTCTTCTATTCTCTACTCTAAACTAGCTTAGGCTAACCTAGCTCTACTCTACTCTACTCTACTATAGTCTACTCTAGCCTAGACTAGCCTTGCCTAGCTTAACCTATCTCTACTTTACTCTACTTTGCTATGCTCTGCTCTAGTCTGGTCTGCTCTGCTCTACTCTACTATGCTCTGCTATACTCTACTATACTATACTCTGCTCCATTATGCTCTACTCTTTTTTGCCATACTCAACTCTAAATTATACTGCTCTACTCTACTCTTCTCTACTCTACTCTTCTCTACTCTACTATACTCTACTCTATTATACTCTTACCTAGCCTAACTTAACTTAGCTCAAGTCTATTCTACTATTCTCTACTCTACTATGCTCTGCTCTAGCATAGGCTTGGTTAGGCTAGGCAAGTCTAAGCTAAACTAGGTTAGGTTACAGTTGAGTCGAGTAAAGCATAGTAAAATAGAAAAAGCTATACTAAGTTAGCTAAGGTTAAGCTAGGCTAGGCTAGGTTAGGATAAGCAATGGAAGGTTAAGTAAGGGTAAAGTATAGTAGAATAGGCTAGGCTAAGTTAGGTTTGGCAAGGTTAGGATAGAGTAGAGTAGAGTAGAGAAGAATAGAATAGGTTAGGCTAAGCTAGGTTATTCTAGGCTAAGCTATGTTAGGTTAGGCTAAAATCGTTTAGAGTAGAGCAAAGTAGATTTGAATAAGCTATACTAGGCAGGCTAGGTTAGGCTAGGCAAGGTTAGGTTGGGTTAGATTAAGCTAGAGTAGAGTTGAGTAGAGCAAAGCAGAGAAAAACAAGCTAAGCTAGTCTAGGATAGGCTTGGCTAAGTTAGGCTAGGGTAGAGTAAAGTAGAATAGAGTAGAGTAGAATAGGCTAGGTTAGGCTAGGCTTGGTTAGACTAGGCTAGGTTAGGCAAGGGTAGGGTAGAGTATAGTAAAGTAGAGTAGAATAGGCTAGGCTAGGCTAGGCTTGGTTAAGCTAAGATAGGCTAAGCTAGGTGAGGCTAGAGTAGAGTACATCAGGGAAGAGTATCATAGAATAGGCTAGGTTAGGTTCTCCAAGAGTAGAGTAAACTAAAGCATAGTAGAGTACAATAGCCTAGGCTAGGCTAGGGTAGTTAGGCTAAGCAATGCTAGCCTAGGTTAGGCTAGAGTAGAGTAGAGTAGAGAAGAGCAGAGTAGAATTGGTTAGGCTCAGCTAGGCTAGGTTAGCTAGGCTATGCTAAGCTAGGTTAAGCTAGGCTAAGTTAAGCTAGAGTAAAATAGAATAGAGTTGAGTAGAGTAGAATAAGCTAGGCAAGGCAAGGCTAAGTTAGGCTAGGCAAGTTTAAGCTAGAGTTGAGTAGATTAGAGAAGAGAAAAGTAGAATTTGTTAAGCTAAGCTAGGCTAGGTTAGGCTAGTTTAGGGTGGACTCGATTAGGCTAGCGTAGGGTACAGTAGAGTAGAGTATACTAGAATAGGTTAGGCTAGGCTAGGTTAGGCTAGGCTATGCTAGGCTAGGTTAGGCTAGGTTATGCTAGAGTTGAGTTGAGTTGAGTAGAGTAGAGTAGAGTAGAATAGAGGATAGTATAGTATATTAGAGTAAAGTAGAGTAGAGTAGAGTAGAGTAGAGTTGTAAAAGCTATGCTAAGCTAAGGAAGGCTAGGCTAGGTAAGAGTAGAGTATAATAGAGTAGAATAGTCTAGGTTAGGCTAGGCTAGGTTAGGCTAAGTTAGGCTAGATTTGAGTAGAGTAAAGTAGAGTCAAGTAGAGTAGAGTGGAATAAAATAGAGTAGAGTCGAATAGGCTTGGCTAGGCTAGTCTACATTGGACAAGGCATGGCTAGGCTAAGTTAGGGTAGAGTAGAGTAGAGTAGAGTTGAGTAGAGTATAGTTAAGAATAGTAAAGTAGAGTAGAGTAGGTTTTGCTAAGTTAGGTTAGGCTAGATAAGGGTAACCTAGGCAAAGTAGAGAAGAGTAGAGTAGAGTATATTAGAAAAGAGTAGAGTAGAGGTGAGTAGGTCAGGCTAAGTTATACTAGGGAAGGATAGGTTAGGCTAGGCTAGGCTAGGTTAGGCTAGGTTAGGTTAGAGTTTAGTAGAGTAGGGCAGAGTAGAGTAGAGCAAAGCAGAGCAGAGTAGAGTAGGACAGAGCAAAGTAATGTAGAACAGAGTAGAGTATAACAGAGTAGAGAAGAGGATAGGAGAGCAGAGTAGAGAAGAGTAGAGTAGCATAAACTAGTATAAGCTAGGTTTGGATAGAGTAGGCTAGAGTTGAGTTGGGTAGACCAAAGTAGAATAGGCTATAATAGGCAAGACAAAGCTTGGTTAGGTAAAGCTAGGCTTGGCTAGAATGTTTGGCTAGAGTTTAGTATAGTAAATAAGATTCGAGTAGAGTAGAGTAGAGTGGAGTAGAATAGGTTAGGCTAGGCTAGGCTAGATTAAGAAAGAGTAGAGTAAATCAGAGTATAGTAGAATAAAGTAGAGTAGAGTAGAGTTGAGTAGAGTAGAGAATAATAGAGTAGAGTAGATTAAAGTAGAGTAAGGAATAATAAAATAAGCTATGGTAAGCTAGGCTACACTATGTTAGGTTAGAGTAGAGTAGAGTTGAGTATAATAGGCTAATCTAGGCTAAGCAAGGCTAGGTTAGGTGAGGCTTGGTGAGGTTAGGCTAGAGTTGAATAGTATAGTGTAGAGTAGAGTAGAATAAGATAGGTTAGGCTTGGCTAGGCTAAGTTAGGCTAGGCCAGGCCATGTTATGTTAGGATAGAGGATAATAGATTTGAGTAGAGTATAATATAGTAGAGTAGGCTAGGCTAGGTTTGGCAAAGTCAGAGTATGCAAGACTAGAGTTGAGAAGAGTAGGGTAGAGTGTAGTAGAATAGAGTAGAGTAGAGTAAGCCAGGCTAGGCTAGGTTAGGCTAAGCTAGGTTAGGTTACAGTTGAGTAGAGTATAGTAGAGTAGAGTAGAGTAGAGCAGAGTAAAGTAGAGAAAAGCAGAGAAGAGTTGAGCAAAAAAAAGTATATTAGGGCAAAGTAGAACAGAGCAAAAAAAATAGAGCAGAGTAAAGTAGAGCATAACAAAGTAGAGCAAAGAAGAGTAGAGCAGAGTATAGAAAAGAAAAGTAGAATAGAGTAGAGCAAAGTAGGGAAAAGTAGTGTTCAATAGGATAGAACAGAGCAAAGTTGAGCATAAATGAGTAGAGAAGAGCAAAGCAGAGAAGAGTAGAGTAGAGTAGGCTAGGCTAGGTTAGGCTAGAGCATGGTAGAGTAGTTTATAGTAGAATAAAATAGAGTAGAGGAGTGTAGAGTAGAGTAGAGTAGAGTGGAGTAGAGTAGCGTTGAGTAAAGTAGAATAGAGTAGAGTAGTGTATAATAGAGTAGTTTAGTGTAACATAGGGTATGGTGTGGTAGGGTAGGATAGGATAGGGTAAAGTAGGACAGGATAAAGTAGGAGAGGTTAAAGTAGGATAGGGTAGAGAAGAAGAGAGAAGAGTAGAGTAAAGTAAAGTTGAGTTGATTTGAGTTAAGTTGAGTTTAATTGAGTGTAGTGTAGCATTAGGTAAGGTAGGGTAGGGTAGGATAGGATATGGTAAGGTAGGGTAGTGTAAGATAGGGTAGGGTTAGATAAGCTAGTGTTAAGTAGAGTAGAGTAGAGTATAGCCAAGTAGAGCTAGGTAATGCTAGGCTAAGTTAGGTTAAGCAATGCTAGGCAAAGCTAGATTAGGAAAATTACGTTAGCTAGGCTTGACTAGGGTAAGCTAAACTAGAGTAGAGTATAGTGAAGTAGAGTAGAGTAGAGTAGGGCATGATAGGGAAGGTTTAGGTAGGGTAGAATAGAGTGTAGTATAGTAAAGAAAGATAGAGTAGAGAAAAGTGGAGTAGAGCAGTATAAAGCAGAGGAGAGGAAAGGAAAGGAGAGGAGAGGAGAGGAGAGTAGAGTAGAGTAGAGAAGGGTAGGGTAAGGTAGGGTAGGATAGGGTAGTATAGGGTAGGGAAACATAAGGTAGGGTAGGAATGAGTAAAACTAGGGTAGGTAAGGCAAGGGTAGGCAAAAGTAGAGTAGAGTAGAGTATAGTAGAGCTAAGTTAGGCTAGGCTAGGCTTGGCTAAGCAAGGATATGTTAGGCTGGCTAGTGTAGGCTAGAGTAAAGTAGAATATGGTAGAGTAGAATAAAGTAGAGTAGAGTAGAGCTAGGTTAGGCTAGGCTAGTCTAGGCTAAGCAAGGCTAAGCTAGGCTTGGTTACTATAGGCTAGACTAGAGTAATGTGGAGTAGGTGAGAGTAGAGTAAGAAAAGGTAGGATAGTGTTTGGTGGGATAGAATAAGGTAGGATATAGAAGGGTAGGGTAGGGTGTAGGGTAGGGTAAGGTGGAGTAAAGTAGAATAGAGTATAGTAGAGTAAGGTTTGGCTAGGTGTAATAGAGCTAGGCTAGGCTAAGCTAGGTTAGGGTTGGCTTGAGTAGAGTAGAGTATAGTATAGTAGAGTAAGGTAGAGTAGAGTAGAGTTGAGCAGGGTAGAGTAGAGTTGAGTAGAGTAGAGTAGAGTTGAGTAAAGTAACAGAAGGTAGAGTAGAGTAGGGAAGGGTAGGTTAGGGTAAAGTAGAGTGGAGTATAGTGGAGAAAAGTAGAGCATAGAAGTGTAGAGCAAAGCAGGGTAAAGCAGAGTAGTGCTAAGCTTGACTAGATTATAATAGAGTGTAGTAGAGTAAAGTAGAATAGCATAAAGCTAGGCTTAGCTATGCTATGCTATTTTTGGCTAGGCTAGGTTAGAGTAGAGTAGGGTAGAGTAGAGTTTAGTAGAGTAAAGCTAGGATAGGCTAGGGTAAGCTAAAGTAGAGTAGAGTAGCGTAGGGTAAAGTAGGGTAGGGCAAGGAAGGGTAAGGTAGGATAAGGCAAGGAAGGGTAGGGTAGGGTAGGGTAAAAATGGATATGCTAGAGTAGGGTAAGGTAGAGTAGAGTAGAGTAGAGTACAGTAAAGTTAAGCTAAATTAGGCTAGGTTAAGCAAGGTTAAGCTAAGTTAGGTTAAGCTAGTATAAGCTAGAGTAGAGTAGAGTAGAGTAAAGTAGCATAAGGTAGGGTAGGATAGGGTACAATAGGGTATGGTAGTGTAGAGTAGAGTAGAGCAAGGTTAGGCTAAGCTACGCAAGCGTAAGCAAGGGTAGGCTAAGATAAGTTAGAGTGAAGTAGTGTAGACTAAAGTAGAGTTGAGTATAATAGAGTAGAGTAGAGTATAGTTGAGTAGCATAGGGTAAGGTACAGTAGGGTAGGTTAGGTTAGGTTAGGGTATGGTAGGGTATGGGAGGGTTGGGTAGGGTAGGGTAAGGTAGGGTAGAATGGAGTAGAGTAGAGTAGAGTAGAGTAGAGTAAAATAAAGTAAAGTAGAGTAGAGATAGGTTAGGCTTGTCTAGGCTTGGCTAAGCAAGGCTGGATCATCTAGGCTAGGACAGGGTAGGCTAGAGTAGAGTAAAGTAGCATAGGGTAGGGTAGGATAGGATAAAGTATGGTAGGGTAAGTTTGGATAGAGTATGGTTCATTTTGGTTCGGTTCAGTTCGTTTTGGATTGGTTTGGTTTTTTCCTGTTAGGTTTGGTTTGGTTCAATTTGGTTAGATTCAGTTTGGTTCGGTTTGGTTTGGTTTGATTCAGTTCGATTCATTTCAGTTTGGTTTGGTTCGATTCGGTTCAATAGAGTAAAGTACAGTAGCATAGAGGAGGATAGGGTAGGGTTGCGTAGTTGAGTTAGGGTTGGGTAGGGTAAGGTAGGGTAGTGTAGGATAAGGTTTGGTAGGGTAGGGAAGCGTTTGGGAGGGTAGGGTAGGGTAGGATAAGGTGGGGTAAGGTAGGTCGGGCAGAGAAGATTATAGTAGAGCAGAGTAGTGCAAAGTAGAGTAGGGTAGAGCTTGTTTAGGCTAGGCTAAACTAAGCTAAGAAAGGCGAAGCTAGGCTAGGCTAGGATAGGAAAGAGTAGAGTATAGTAGAGCAGAGTATCATAGAGTAGGGTTGGGTAGGTAGGGTAGGGTGGGGAGTGTTCGTTATGTTTCGGTTCGATTCTGTTCAGTTCTGATCAGTTCGGTTTGGTTCTACTTGATTTGGTTTTGTTCTGTTCAGTTCGGTTCGGTAAGATTTGATTCGGCTTGGTTCAGTTCGGTTCATTTCGGTTCGGTTTTTTTTTGGTTGATTTGTTTTGGTATTGTTTGGTTTGGTTTCATATGGTTTGGTTTTGTTTGGTTCGGTTCGGTTCGATAAAGTAAAGCACAGTAGCGTAGGGTTAGGTAGGGTAGGGTAGGGTGTGGGTGTAACAGCCATAGTTTTCTCTTATTTGTATTTTTATATTTTTTATAGAAAGAGCTCTGTGAGACGAATCCAACGATGTTTAATTTGTAATTTTCGGAGCTCTAATGCATAAATTATGAATTTTTAAAGATTTGGGATAAAATTGTATTGTGGAGGATAGATGTGTAATTCTTAAATGTCGGCATAGTTCAAATTCGATTTGGCGGAGGATATATTCACAAATACCCAATTTAGAAGGGGTTTTATGCAAAACTACGGTTCACGAACGGGCAAGTCGGTTCGACCGCGGCTATAAACCCGATCCAGGTGCGTTAAAAAAAAAAAATAAATAAATAAAACCACATCTGCGAAGAATAGCGACTGCATGCGACTGCGAGGAGAATTGCAGGAGTGCGAGGTTCTGCAACAGTGACTGCGGCGAGAATTCCTTAGGGACGAGATTTTAGCAGTCGCCGCCATGCTCTTCGAGGAATTTCCGGCCTGCAACAGTAACGACCGGCGAAGATACGTAAGGTAAGAAAAAATTGCTTCATCTTCGGGGTTGTGTAAAGCTTTCCGGTGAGCGGCGGAGATCGAGAGGGCGGAAGCCGAGCCTGTTTCGACGTGTTCAGAGCGTGAACTTGCCAGTCCAGCGCCTGCGAAATCTTTCGGTTTCGTCGGACGCACAGGAGAGAGACGCGAAGGTGAGAATCGGTCCAAGCCTTGGACCGGGCCCCCCTACTGAACCGGCGCGCCGGGAGCTGGCGGTCCAACACCGCTTAAGAAAATTTTGGGGAAAAATGCCGTTTGGAAAAGCTTTTAGAAAGCTTTTCTACGCGGGCGGTCCAGCGCCGAGCTGCGCGCGAGGTCCAGCGGGCGGTTCAGTGCTGCGTAAGCCCATCTTTTGGGATTATTTTTTAGTGTGTTTCGAAAAGCTTTTAGAAAGCACTTTTGGTGAATGAATATATTTTTTTTAATTTGTGACTATGGCCTTGTAGGACATCAAGAAGAAATAGAAGTGAGTAAGACGGTTGGTACAGCAAATTCAGGTAGATAAATTTCCTAACCTTGTGATGTAACATAGTATTATGTGTTTGTTTTACATGGTTTTCTTTTAGTTACGTGGTGTTTTGGTTGTTCTATATGTTGATGTTTATTTTATTTGCATGACAACTAAAAAGGAAAGAAATAATATGGTACAATATGCTAAAGAAAGAGACGAAACAATATGGCATGAAAAGACTTTTGATATGACATGGATTGATGTTTGGAAAATGGAAACATGTAAAATGAGATTCCCAGAGAACATTATCCTCACCACTAGGCTCCACATGTGTTGCAGGGTATCAATCTTTGGATCAGATATCTGCCTAGTGTTATATGTTATGTGCTATGACTCCATGATGATGTACACCAGGCTCCGCATGTGTTGCAGGGCATGGTACCGATACCTACCTGGCGGCACTAGGCTCCGCATGTGTTGCAGGGTATCGATCTTCGGATCAGATATCTACCTAGTGTTATGTGTTTGGTTGGATGCCGGCTAGAGGTCATTTATTGATGATGATTGGATCCAGAGGATAATGCATTAAAGGGAATTGGGCCTGATAATAACACACTTATATAAGGAATTGGTATTTCGTTATGTTTTTCATTTGGCATTACCTTATATATGACATGGTATGGTTTAGTTTGATGCATGTGATTCATCTTTACTGTTCATGGTATTTTAATATTTAGTTAGATATTGTGATTTATCTATTGAGATTTGTAGATCTCATTTAGTGCTAACATCACAGGTCATGAAACCACTGCATCGAGAGATAGGAATGGTGCTGCTACAGAAGAGTCATTTCTAAGAGATGTGTGAGAGGGAAAGTTTTAGTGTGATTAAATGTTTACAAACATGTTTTCTTTATATATATACTTTGGATATGTGAATTGGTGTTTGTCTCATCGTCGGATCCCTACCTTGGGTTTTGTTAGTTGTCATCACGTAGATGATGTATGTGGCGACTCTGATGTTAATTTTGTGATATAATGATACTGTTTTAGGTGGGGGCTTGACAAGGTGGTATCAGAGCCTTTGGTTCAGGAATAAGTGGGAAATGGGAGTGAGGACACCAGCACATCGTATGCATTTGCATCTTTAGTGGTACTTTTTGCTCAAATGTTAGTTGTCAAATATCTTCTATGGTTTTGCAGGATTACAATATACTTCAAACCATGGAAAGATCTGAATCTAAAAGTATAGATAAGGGTAAAGAAAGAGAGCAGCAAGGAGATACACAACAAGAATTAGCACAAACTTTAGTCTCCTTATTGCAATCCATTAGAAGTACTGGTAGCCACAGAGGAGAGGCATCCATTGATTTGGTGGTTGATCAATTTCAGCAGATGCATCCCCCTTCTTTTGCTTGGGAAGAGGATCCCATGGTTGCTAAAAATTGGCTAGAACAAATGAATATTATCTTTGAAGGGATATCTTGCCCAGATGATAGAAAAGTGGCCTTGGCAGTTTTGGTACTCAAAGATGCTGCCAGACTGTGGTGGAGTTCGCGACATCGACTTTGATTTTCTAGCCATCCAATGAAAGACATTTCCTAGGAAGACTTCACAAAAGAATTTGATCAATGATATATGCCTCTTTCAATTAAAGCCAAAATGAGGGAAGAATTAAATAATCTTAGGCAAGGAAATCTGTCAGTTACTGCATATGAAATCAAATTCTCTCACCTGGCTAAATATGTGCCCCAATTAGTAACACTTGAAAAACAAAGGTGTTACATGTTTTGACGAGGCCTACAGGACGAAATTCGGGCAGCTTTAGTAGCAGTTCGAACAACAAACTTTGTGGAGTTACTGGAGCATGCCCGTACTGTTGAACTGGAACTTAGCTTGTTGGTAGCTAGCAAAGAAGAAGAGAAGAAAAGATTTGATCCTCTAAAGTCTAAATTAAGATTCACAAGAAAAAGAGGTAGTTCTAGTTTTTAAGAGAAGAAACTTTCCCTCATTCAAGATCTAGAAGGTTTAGACCATATGAACCGAGCATTAGCAGAACTAGTTGGCATTCAGATGGAACGAATAGATGTGGGAAATGTGGAAGATGGCATATGGGAGAATGTAGATCAGAGTCTATTCAATCAATCAGATGCTACCAATGCCAAGAACCATGGCATATTGCTCGGAATTGTCCAAAATCTTTAGAATTTGAACCTGTCAATGTTTCAACGAGTGGAGTTAGAGAGGATGCAAATCGAGGTAGAGGCCGCGGATCTACAACGATGTCAGGTGCTACAGTTAGAGGTGGAGCGACAGGAAGGGGAGGTCAGGCGCGTGTTTATTCGATCACTCAACAAGATGCTCCACACTCTACTGACGTTATTATAGGTATGCTCGTGTTACACAAATTTTTTGTTTCTATAGTCTTTGATTTTTGGAGCCTCATACTATGTTATATTCACTAATGCACACTATTGACATCACTATATAGGTATGCTAGTGTTTCACAACTTACCTGTTTCTGTACTTTTTGATTGTTGAGCCTCACATTTTTTTATATCCACTAATGCATCGAGGCAAATAAATGCCTTATTACACTCCATGAAAGATCTATTAGTAGTAAAAATGTCGGATGGAAATAGTATCAGGGTAGAAAAGTTTATTGAAGATGAGATAGACATTGAAGGAAAACAATTCTCAGTATTACTACACATCTTACCTCTGATAGAATTTGACATAATCCTTGGCATGGATTGGTTGTTTGAGCATAAAGTAAAAATAGATTGCTATGAAAAGAGGATTGAAATCCCAATCCCTGGAGAAGATAAATTAATCTATTTTGGTCAAGGGAGAAAAATTCCTATCATAACTATGCTCAAAGCCCAGAAGCTACTAAAGAAAGGATGTGCTGGATGTTTGGTATCTATTGTGGACTTGGATCGACAATTTTGTCAACCCTCAGAAGTACCGATAGTTAAAGAATATTTGGATGTCTTTCTAGAGGAATTAGTAGGGTTACCCTTAGATAGAGAAATTGAATTTGAAATTCAATTGATTCCTGGTGCTGAACCAATTTCAAAATCTCCTTATCGTATGGCACCTGCTGAACTACAAGAAGTCAAAATACAACTACAAGAATTATTAGACAGGATTTATTAGGCCAAGTGTCTCCCCATGGGGAGCACCTATGTTATTTATGTAAAAGAAGGACGGTAGTCTTCATATGTGCGTGGACTATCGAGAAATCAATAAAATCACCATCAAGAACAAATATCCTTTGCCTCGGATTGATGAGTTGTTCGATCAGTTACATGGAGCAGTTGTATTTTCAAAAATCGATTTGTGATCTGTATCATCAGTTAAAAATCAAGCAAGAAGATGTTCTAAAGACAGCTTTCAGAACCAGGTATGGACACTATGAATTCTTAGTACTACCCTTTGGGCTAACTAATGCACTAGCAACTTTTATGGATTTAATGAATCGAGTGTTCAAGAAATATTTGGACCACTTTATCATTGTCTTTATTGATGATATCCTGATTTATTCAAAATCCTTGGAAGAACATGGTACACATTTACATTTAACACTACAGACTTTGAGAGAAAACCAATTATATGCCAAATTCTCGAAATGTGAGTTTAGGTTATCTAAAGTCATTTTCTTAGGACATTGTCAGTACAGAAGAAATTTCTATGGATCCACAAAAGATTTTGGCTATCATCGATTGGCCAAGATCTACAACAGTGACGGAGGTCAGAAGCTTCTTGGGATTAGCTGGATATTACAGGAAGTTTTTCAAGGCTTTTTCTCAGATTGTCACACCGTTAACCAATTTAACACGGAAGACAACAAAATTTGAATGGGATGCAGCTTGTGAAAATAGCTTTCAAATACTGAAAGAGAAATTAACTACAACACCAATTCTAGCAGTACCAGAAGGAACAGAAGGTTATCAAATATACAGTGATGCCTCGTTGCAAGGGCTATGCTGTGTATTGATGCAACATCACAAGATAATTGCCTATGCATCTAGACAACTTAAAACATATGAAAAGAATTATCCTGTACATGATTTGGAGTTAGCAGCTATCATCTTTGCCCTAAAAATTTGGAGACATTACTTATACGGAGTTAAATGTGTGATATTTACTGATCCTCAGAGTTTAAAATATCTTTTCACTTAAAAGGAATTAAATTTTAGGCAAAGAAGATAGTTGGAATATATTAAAGATTATGATGTAGAAATCACATATTATCAACGTAAAGCAAATGTGGTGGCAGATGCTCTCAGTAGGAAAGCTAATGCTAATATCTTATTAACTACTATCCTAGAAGAAAGCCAAGTGATCTTTGAGATGGACAAGTTGCAATTGGAATCTGAAATACAAAGAAATGCGATGTTACTAGCTCACTTATCTGTAAGACCAGATTGGTTGATGTCAATTAAAGAAGACCAGGTTGAAGACCAAGAACTACAAAAGATAATCCAAAGGGTCCACGAAGAACGAGTCTCTGAATTTAAATTAGATCAGGATGGTCTACTTTGATTTCAAGATAGATTATGTATTCCAGCACATCAGCAACTCAAAAATTACAACTAAAAGAAGCTCACAACTCTCGATATTCCATACATCCAGGAGAGAATAAAATGTATCAAGAGTTGAGACAACAATACTGGTGGCCAGGGTTAAAGAAAGATGTGGCTAATTGGGTTCAAAGGTGTTTAATTTGCCAGCAATTTCAAGGAGAACAACAAAAGCCTGGAGGATTACTACAGTCATTACCAGTACCAGAATGGAAATAGGAGGAAGTGGCAATGGATTTTGTAGTTAGATTGCCAAGATCACCGACAGGTCATGACGCGATTTGGGTAATTGTGGATAGGCTGACAAAAACTGCTCATTTTCTTGCTATAAAGACAACTTATACTGCTGAAAAATTAGCTCAAGAATATGTAAAAAAAATTGACAAGTTGTATGAGATACCAAAAGTTATTATCTCTGATAGAGATCCTAAATTCACTTCTCACTTTTGGAAGAGTATACATCAAGCTTTTGGTACAAGTTTAAATTTCAATACAACCTTCCATCCTCAAACAGATGGTCAATCAGAAAGAACTATAAAAACTTTGGAGGATTTACTACGACTTTGTATTTCAGATTTTGGAGGAGATTGGGAAAGTCAGTTGCCGCTGGTAGAATTTGCATATAATAAAAGTTATCAGTCTAGCATTGGAATGGTTCCATATGAAGCACTTTATGGTAGAAAATGTCAATCACCTTTGTGCTGGAATGAGGGGAAGGAAAAAAGTTTGATGGGTCCTGCATTTGTGGAAGAGGTAACTGAAAAGATCAAAACTATTCAAGGAAGAATGAAAGTAGCCCAGGACAGACAAAAAAAATACTATGATATCAAACACCGAATGATCAAATTTGAAGAGGGGGAGCATGTATTTATTAAAGTAAGTCCAACAAAAGGTATCATCAGGTCTGGAAAGGTAGGAAAATTAAAACATAAATTCATTGGCCTTTTTCAAATACTAGAAAGGGATGGACAAGTGGCATATCAGCTAGCATTACCTCCTCAATTGGCAGAAGTACATAATATTTTTCATGTCTCAGTTGTAAGGAGATACATTCTAGATCCCTCCCATGTGGTGAATTACATAGATCCAGACATCGAAATTCAGAAAGAACTGACTTATCCAGAAAAACCAATGAGGATCCTTGATCGACAAGAGAAAAAGCTAAGAAACAAGGTTATTCCTATGGTTAAAGTCTTGTGGCACGGTCAAACAGAAAGAGAAGCTACATGGGAAGTGGAGACAGATATGATCAGTCGGTATCCAGAACTGTTCTAAATTTTGGGACGAAATTTTTGTAAGGAGGGAAGATTGTAATAGCCCTAGTTTTCTCTTATTTGTATTTTTATATTTTTTATAGAAAGAGCTCCGTGAGACGAATCCAATGATGTTTAATTTGTAATTTTCGAAGCTCTAATGAATAAATTATGAATTTTTAAAGATTTGGGATAAATTTGTAATGTGGAGCATAGATGTGTAATTCTTAAATGTCGGCATAGTTCAAATTCGATTTGGCGGAGGATATATTCGCAAATACCCAATTTAGAAGGGGTTTTATGCAAACCTGCGGTTCACGAAAGGGCAAGTCGGTTCGACCGCAGCAATAAACCCGATCCAGGTGCGTTCAAAAAGAAAAAATAAACAAATAAAACAACATCTGCGAAGAATTGCGACTGCTAGGAGAATTGCAGGAGTGCGAGGTTCTGCAACAGTGACTGCGGCAAGAATTCCTTAGGGACGAGATTTTGGCAGTCTCCGCCATGCTCTTCGAGGAATTTCTGACCTGCAACAGTGACGGCCGGTGAAGATACGTAAGGTAAGAAAAATTTGCTTCGTCTTCGGGGTTGTGTAAAGCTTTTCGATGAGCGGTTGAGACCGAGAGGGCAGAAGCCGAGCCGGTTTCGATTGGTTCAGCGCGTGAACTGGCCAGTCCAGCGTCGGCGAGATCTTTCGGTTTTGCCAGACGCACAGGAGAGAGACGCGAAGGCGAGAATCGGTCCAAGCCTTGGACCGGGCCGCCCTGTTGAACCGGAGCGCTGGGAGCAGGCGGTCCAGCACCCCGTAAGAAAATTTTGGGGAAAAATACCGTTTGGAAAAGCTTTTAGAAAGCTTTTCTATGCGGGCGGTCCAGCGCTGAGTGTGCGTGCACAATCCAGCTCGTCGAGCGTGCTCGCGCGGTCCAGCGGGCGATTCAGTGCCGCGTAAGCCCATCTTTTGGGATTATTTTTTAGTGTGTTTCGGAAAGCTTTTAGAAAGCACTTTTGGTGAATGAATATATTTTTTTTAATTTGTGACTATGGCCTTGTAGGACATCAAGAAGAATAAGAAGTAGGTAAAATGATTAGTACAACAAATCCAGGTAGATAAATTCCTAATCCTGTGATGTAGCACAATATTATGTGTTTGTTTTACATGGTTTTCTTTCAGTTACATTGTGTTTTGGTTGTTCTATATGTTGATGTTTATTTTATTTACATGACAATTAAAAAGGAAAGAAATAATATGGTACAATATGTTAAAGAAAGAGACGAAACAATATGGCATTAAAAGAATTTTGATATGACATGGAGTGATGTTTGGAAAATGGCAACATGTAAAATGAGATTCCCAGAGAACATTATCCTCACCACTAGGCTCCGCATGTGTTGCAGGGTATCGATCTTCGGATCAGATATCTGCCTAGTGTTATGTGTTTGGTTGGATGCCAGCTGGAGGTCATTTATTGATTATGATTGGATCCATAGGATAATGCTTCAAAGGGAATTGGGCCCGATAATAACACACTTATATAAGGAATTGGTATTTCGTTATGGTTTTCATTTGGCATTACCCTATATATGACATGGTATGGTTTAGCTTGATGCATGTGATTCATCTTTACTGTTCATGGTATTTTAATATTTGGTTAGATATTGTGATTTATCTATTGAGATTTGTAGATCTCATTTAGTGCTAACATCACAGGTCATGAAACCACTGCATTGAGAGATAGCAATGGTGCTGCTACAGAAGAGTCATTTCCAAGAGATGTGTGAGAGGAAAAGTTTTAGTGTGATTAAATGTTTACAAACATGTTTTCTTTATATATATACTTTGGATATGTGAATTGGTGTTTGTCTCATCGTCGGGTCCCTACCTTGGGTTTTGTTAGTTGTCCTCACGTAGATGATGTATGTGGCGACTCTGATGTTAATTTTGTGATATAATGATACTATTTTAGGTGGGGGCTTGACAATGGTAGGGTAGCATAATAGAGGGTAGGGTAGGGTATGATAGGATAGGATAGAGAAGGGTAGAGTAAAGTAGATTGGAGTAGTGTATAGTAGAGCAAAATAGAGTTGAGTAGAGCTAGGTTAGGCGAAGCTAGGATTGGCTTGGCTAGGGTAGGCTAGAGTAGAGTAGAGTAGTAGAGAAGTGGAGAGGAGAAGGGAGTAAAGTAGAGTAGTGTAGTATAAGATAGGTAGGATAGGGTTGGGTAGGGTAGGGTAGGATAGTGTAGAGTAGAGTAGAGTAGAGTATAATAGAGTAAGGTTGAGCAATACTAGGCTAGGCTAGACTAGGTTAAGCTAGAGTAGAGTAGAGTAGAGTATAGTGGAGTAAAGTAGAGTATAGTAGAGTAGCATAGAGTAGAGTAAAATAGGATAGAGTATTATGGGATAGGGTATGGTAGAGTAGAGTGGAGTAGAATAGAGAGCAGGGTATAGTATATTATAGTAGAGAAAAGCAAAACAAAGCAGAGTAGAATAAAATTAAGTAGAGTAGAGCAAAATAGACCAGAGCAATGTAGAGTAGAGTAGAAGAGTGGAGAGGAGAATAGAGGAGACTAGAGCAGAGTGGAGAATAGGAGAGAAGAGGAGAAGAGAGGAAAGTAGAGTAGAGTAGAGTAGAGTAGTGAAGAGTAAGAGAGGATATAGTATAGTAGAATAGGATAGAGTAGTGTAGAGTAGAGTAGAGTAAAGTTTTGTTAGACTAGGCTAGAGAAGAGTAGGGTAGAGTAGAGTATTGTAGAATAGAGTATAGTAGAGTAGAGTAGAGTAGAGTAGAATAGAGTATAGTAGAGTATAGTATAATAATGTAAAATAGAGTAAAGTAAAGTAGAATGGAGTAGAGTAGAGTAGAGTAGAGTTTAGTTTTGCTTGGTTATGCTAAATAAGGCAAGGTAAGGAAAAGAATAGTTAGGCTAGGCTAGAGTAGAGTTGAGAAAATTAGAGCAGACTAGAGTACTATAAAGTAGAGTTGAGTAGCATAAAGTAGGCTAGGATAGGATAAGGTAGAAGAAAGTAGGGAAGAGTAGAGGAGAATATAGTAGAATAAAGCAAAGTAGAGTGGAGTAGAATAGAGTAGAGTAGAGTAGAGCAGAGTAGAGCAAAATAGAGAAGCACAGAAAAGAGGAAAAGAGATGAGAGTAGGGTAGAGCAGAGCAAAGCAGAGTAGTGGAGAGTGAGTAGGAGAGGAGAGGAGAGTAGAGTAGAGTACAATAGAGTGGCATAGAGTAGAAACCATTGGGTAGGGTAGACAGAGTAGGGTTGGTTAGAGCAGAGAAGAGTAGTGTAGAGTAGATTAGAGTAGAGTAGAGTAGAGTAGAGTATGATAGAGTATAGTAGAGTAAATTAGTGTTGAGTAGAGTAGGATAGAGTAGAGTAGAGTAGACTAGAGTAGAGTAATTGAAGGATAGCTTAGCTAAGCTAGACTAAAGTGTAATAGAGTAAAGTAGAGAGAATAGAGTAAGAGAGGGCTAGGCTAGGCTAGTTTATGTTAGGTTTGGTTAGGTTATAATAGAGTAAAGTAAAGTAGAGTAGAGTAGAGTAAAATAGAGTAAAGTAGAGTAGAGTAAAATATTATAGAGTAGAACAAAATAGAATAGAGAATAGTAAGATAGGTAAGGTAAAGTAGAGTAGAGTAAAGTAAATTAAAGTAGATTAGAGTAATGGTAGGCTAGGAAAGACTAAGCTAGGCTAAAGAATAATAGAGTAATGTGGATTAGAGTGGAGTAGTAGAGGGCTATGTTTGGCTATGTTTTGTTAGGTTAGTTTAGATTAGAATAGAGTAATGAAGAGTAATGTAGAGTAGAGTCGAGTAGAGTAGAGTAAAGAAGAGTAGAGTAGAATAGTGTAGAGTAGAGTAGAAGAGAGTAAAGTAGAGTAGAGTTTGGTAGAGCTAGGTTAGGCTAGGCTGAGCTAAGCTAAGCAAGGTTAGGCAAGGCTAGAATAGAGTAGAGTAGAATAGAATAGGATAGAGTAGATTAGAGTAGAATAGCATAAGTTAAGGTATGGTCAGTTAGGATAGGGAAGAGTAGAGTAGAGAAGAGTATAGCATAGTAGGGTAGGGAAGAGCAGCAACGAGCAGAGTAGAGTAAATCGGAGCATAATAAAATAGAGTAGAGTAGAGTAGAGAAGGGTGGAGTAGAAAAGAGTAGAGCAGATAAGAGTAGAGCAAAGGAGAGTAATGCAGAGTAGAGTAGAGTAGAGCAGAGTAGAGTAGAGGAGAGGAGAGGAGAGTAGACTAGTGAAGAGTATAGTAGTATGGGATAGGGTAGAGTAAGGTAGAATAGAGTAGAGTAGAGTTAGGTTAGGTTAGGCTTAGTAAGACTATGTTGGAGTAGAGTACAATAGAGTAGAATACAGTGCAATACAGTACAATATAGTTGAGTAGACTAGAGTAAAGTATAGTATAGTTTAATAAAGTAGAGTATAGCAGAGTAGAGTAGAGCTAGGTTAGACTAGGCTAGGTTAAGCTAGGAAATGTTATGCTAGGTTAGGATAGACTAGGCTAGGGTAAGCTAGTGTAGGGTAGAATAGAGTAGAGTAGAGTAGGCAAGAGTAGAGTATAGTCGAATGGAGTAGAATACGTTAGGTTATGAAATGGTAGGGCACGGTAGGGTAGGGTATAGTAGTGTTGAGTACAATAGAATATAATAGAACAGAGTATAGAAGAGTAGAGAAGAGTGGAGTAGTGTAGTGTAGAGCAGAGCAACATAGAGCAGAGAAGAGTAGAATAGAGGAGAGGAGAGGAGAGTAGTGTAGAAGAGAGGAGAGGAGAGGAGAAGAAATGTGTTTAGAGTTGATTAGAGTAGAGTAGAGTAGAGTAATGTACTATAGGGTAGGTTATTATAGTGTAAGGTAGAGTTGAGTAAAATATAGTAGAGTAAAGTAGATGTTGGTTAAGCTAGGCTAGGATTTAGTAGAGCAAAGTAGAGTATAATAGAGTAGAATCAAGTAGAGTAGAGTAGAGTAAAATAAGGTAGAGTAGAGTAGGGTAAGGTAGGGTAGGGTACGATAGAATAAGGTAGTGTTGGGTAGGGTAGGGTAGGGTAGAATAGGGTAGAGTAGAGTAGAGAAGAGTATAGTATAGTAGAGTATAGTAGAGTAGAGTAGACTCGAGTAGTGTTGAATAGAGTAGAGTAGAGTGGAGTAGAGCTAGGTTGCTCTAGGTTAGCCTAAGTAGTCTAGGCTAAGCTTGGGTAGCCTAGAGTAGAGTAAAGTGGAGCAGAGTGCAGTAGAGTAGAGTAGAGTAGAGTAGAGTAGGATAGGGTCGGGTAGAGTAGGGTAGGGTGGGGTAGGGTAAGGTTGACTATGGTACAATAGTGTTTGGTATGGTAGAGTAAACTAGAGTAGAGTTAGGTTCGACAAAGTTTGGCTAGCTTACTCTAGGCTAGAGAATAGTAAATAAGAGCAGACTAGAGTAGAATAGCATATGGTTAGATAGGCTATACCATGTTAGGCTCAGCTAGGCTGGAATAGAGTAGAGTGGAGTATAGTAAAGTAGAGTAGAGTACAATAAGGTAAGTCTAGGTTTGGCTAGTCTAGGCTAAGCTAGGCTAGAAAAGAGTAGAATATATTTGATTAGAGTAGAGGAGAGTTGAGTAGATTAGCATTGTGCAGTGTAAGGTAGAAGGGTAGGGTTGGGTAGAATTGGGTAAAGTTGGATAGGGTAGGGTAGGGTAGAGGAAGATAGGATAGTTTAGGGTAGGATAGAGTAGGGTTGAGTGGAGTAGAGTAGTATAAAATAAAGTAGAGTAGAGTAGAGAAGCATAGAGTAGGTTAGAGTAGAGTAACATAAAGTAGGGTAGAGTAGAACAAAGTAGAGTAGAGTAGAATAAAATAGAGTAGAGTAGAGTGGTGTAGAGTAGAATATACTAAAGTAGAGTAGAGTATTGTAGCGTACCATAGGGATGGGTATGGTAGGATAGAGTAGGGCAGGGTAGGGTATAAGTTAGGAGAGGATAGGAGAGTAGAGTTGAGTTGAGTAGTGTTGCATAGCATAAGGCAAGGTAGGGTATGGTAGGGTAGGATAGGGAAGAGTATGTTATGGTAGTGTAAAGTAGGGTAGTGTCAGATGGAGTCATGAAAAGTAGAGTACAATAGAGTAGAGTCAAGTAGAGCTCAGTTAAACTAGACTAAGTTAGGCTAAAGAATGCAAGGCTTGGTAAGACTAGGCTTAAGAATACTATTGTAGAGTAGAATAGAGTAGAGTAGAGTAGAGTAGAGTAGAGAAGAGTAAGGTTAGGCTAGGCAAGGCTAAGGTAAGCAAGGCTAGGTTAAGGTAGGGTAGAGTAGAGTAGAGTAGTTAGAGATAGTAGAGTAGAGTAGGATAAGGCATGGTAATATTTGATAGGGTAGAATGGAGTAGAGCAAAGTAGAGTAGAGTAGAGCAGAGCAGAGAAGAGTGTAGAGTATAGCAGATCAGAGAAGAGAAAAGTAGAGTAGTCTAGAACAGAGTAGAGGATGGGTGGGTAGAGAGGAGAGAGGATAGAAAAGTGGAGTAGGGTTGAAAAATGTATGATAGGGTAGGGTAGAGTAGGATAGGGTAAGGTAGGGAGGAGTAGAACTAGGGTAAGTAAGGGAAGAGTAGGCTAGAATAGAGTAGAGTAAAGTAGGGCAGAGTAGAGTACAGTTTGGTTGGGCTAGGCTAGGCTATACAAGGTTAGGCTAAGCTTGAGTAGGGTAGGCTAGAGTAGAGGAGAGTAGAATAGAGTAGTATAAGATATGGTAGGGAGGGTAAGATAGGATAGGGTAGGTTAAGATAAGACAAGATATGTTTTGGTATAGTAGGGGTAAGGCAGAGTATGGTAATGTAGGATAGGGTAGGGTAGGGTGTAGTAGAGTAGAATAGAGTAGAATATAGTAGAGTAGAGTATAGTAATGTTTGGTTAGGCTAGCGAAGCTATGCAAAGTAATGCTAGGCTAGGCTAGGTTTGGCTAGGGTAGGCTTGAGTAGAGTAGAGTAGCATAAAGTAAGGTATTACAGAATAGCATGGAGTAGAGAAGAGCATAGTAGAGTAGCAAAAGGTAAGGTAGGGTATGGAATGGTAAAGCAGAGTGGAGTAGAGTAGAAAGGAGTAAAGCATAGAAGTGTTGAGTAAAGCAGAGCAGAGCAAATCATAATAGAGCATAGGAGAGTAGAGTAGAGTAGTGCTTGGTTAGGCTAGAGTATAATAGAGTGAACTAGAGTAGAGGAGAATAGCATAAAGCGAGGCTTGGCTAGGCTATGCAATGTTAGGCTACGCTAGGTTTGAGTAGAGTAGAGTTGAGCAGAGTAAGGCTAGGCTAGGCTAGGGTAGGCTAAAGTTGTATAGAGTAGAGTAGAGTAGAGTGGAGTAGAGTAGTGAAGAGCAAGGTTACGCTAGGCTATGCTAGGGTAAGTAAGGCTATGGTAAGTTAGGGTAGGCTATGGTAGGCTATAGTAGGCTAGTGTAGAATAGAATAGAGTAGAGTAGAGTATAATAGAAGAGAGTACAGTAGAGTATAGTAGAGTGGTGTATAGTAGTATAGGATAGGGTACGATAAGGTAGGGTAGTGTAACGTAGGGGAGCGTATGGTAGGATAGGGTTGGGTAGAGTAGAGTAGTGTAGAGTAGGCTGGAGTGAAGTAGAGCAGAGTAGAATAGAGTAGAGATAGGTTAGGCTACGCTAGGCTTGGCTAAATAAGGCTAGGTTAGGTTAGGCTTGTTTATGCTAGGCTAGGGTAGGCTAGAATAGAGTAGAGTGGAGTAACATAGGGTAGTGTAGGGTACGATAGGATAAGGTATGTTAAGATAGGGTTGGGTAGAGTAAGGTATGATAATGTAGGGATCATTACAATTCGATTCGGTTCTGTTCGATTAAGATGGGATCGTTTATGTTTAGTTCTTTTAGGTTCCACTCGTTTTGGTTCAGTTCGGCTCATTTCGTTTTGGTTCAGATTGTTTTAGTTCGATTCCATTGGTTCGGTTCGGCTCGGTTCTGTTCGATAGGGTGTACAGTGGCATGGGGTAGGGTAAGGTAGGATAGGGTAGGGTATAATAAAATAAAGTAAGGTGGAGTAGAGTTGAGTTGAGTAGAGCAGAGTAGAGTAGAGTAGGTTAGGTTAGGCTAAGTTAGGCTAAGTAAGCCTAGGCTATGGTAGGCTAGGCTACACTAGGCTATGGTAGGCAAGAGTAGAGTAGAGTAGAGTAGCATAGGGTAGGGTACGATTTGTGGGGTAGCATAGGGTAGGGTAGGGTAGTGTTCGATTCAGTTCAGTTCAGTTCAGTTGAGTTTTGATCAGTTCGGTTTTGTTTGGTTTGGTTCGGTTCGATTCGATTCGGTTCATTTCAATTCTTTTTTGTTTGGTTTGGTTTGGTTTGGTTTAGTTTGGTTCGGTTCGATAGAGTAGAGTATAGTGGGGAATGGTATGGTAGGACAGGGTAGGGTAAAGTAATGGAGGGTATGTTAGGGTAGGGTAGGGTAGAGTAGAGCAGAGTAGAGAATAGTAGAGTAAGTAAAGTAGAGTTGCACATAGCAGAGTAGAGCTAGGTTAGGCTAGTAGGGTAGGGTAGGGTAGAGTAGAGCAAAGTATAGTATAGTAGAGTATAGTAAAGTAGATTTGAGCATAACTGAGTAGAGCTAGGTTACGCTTGGCTAGGTTAGGCTAAGCAAGGCTAGGCTAGAGTAGGCTAGGATAGGTTAGAGTAGAATAGAGCAGAGTAGCATAACGAAGGGTAGGATAGGTTATGTTGGGCAAGATAGGGTAGGGTAAGGTTGGGTGGGCTTTGATTCTATTCGATTCAGTTCGGTTCGGATCGTTTCGGTTTGATTCGGTTCGATTTGGTTTGGTTTGGTGTGAATCGGTTTGGTTCGGTTCCGTTCGGTCTGGTTCGATTTGCTTTGGTTTGGTTCAGTTCGGATTGGTTTGCTTTGGTTTGGTTTGTCTTCGTTTGGTAACGTTTTAAAAATAAATAATATTTTATAATATATAATTTTAAAGATTATATTTTATAATGTTAATCTTTTTGTTTAACATACGATACATTGATATTTTATATACATATATATATATATATATATATATATATATATATATATATATATATATATATATATATATATATATATATATATATATATATATATATATATATATATATATATGTATGTATATAAATATCAATGTATCGTATGTTAAACATAAAGATTAACATTATAAAATATAATCTTGAAAATTATATATTAAAGTAGAGCAGAGTACAGTAGTATAGTAGAGTATAGTAAAGTAGAGTTGAGTATAGGGGAGTAGAGCTAAGTTTGGCTAGTAGGGTATGGTAGGATAGAGTAGAGGATAGTAGAGCATAGTAAAGTAGAGTTGAGCATAGTAGAGTAGAGCTAGGTTAGGTTAGGCTAAGCTTGGTTAGATAGGTTAGAGTAGAATAAAGTAGAGTAGCATAAGGTAGGGTAGGGTAGGGTATGTAGGGCAAGATAAGGTACGGTAAGGTTGGGTGGGGTTCCGTTCTATTCGGTTCAGTTCGGTTAGGACCGTTTTGTTTCGGTTTGGTTCGATTTGTTTCGGTTTGGTTCAGTTCAGTTCGGTTTGGTTTGGTTTGGTCTGGTTTGGTTTGATTTGGTTTGGTTTGGTTTGGTTTGGTCGGTTTGTTTCGGTTTTGTTTGTCTTGGCTTGGTTAGGTTTTGAAAATAAATAATATTCTTATAATATATAATTTTAAATATTATATTTATAATATTAATCTTTATGTTTAACCTATGATACATTTATATATATATACATACACATAAATAGGTAACAAATTACACCTTGAATAACACTCACGTAAAAAACATTAATTTGACTTTTTTTAGTATGAGTAATCAAATATATTATGTTGTTGATATAAAAAATAATATTTTGTTTTGTTATTTTTATTATATAAATTAATATTTTGTCTTTTATTTTATAATTTAAAATAAAACTAATAAATATAAATAAAAGTTTTTTGAAAATAAAAAAATTAAAAGTTTAATATAAACTATTATCTATTAAAATAAGCACAATATGTCTTAGTTTTATATAATTATTTATTAAATCACACTTAGATTCTATACTTTTTTAAAACCATTAGATTATTTTATTATTTAAGAAGTAAATTAATCTTTATATTTAAAAAAATAAAGTTAATGAATATAATTTTACTAATAGTAATGATAAACCTTTTAAAAAATTAAATATTTCAATGTTTGATTTGATTTTATTTTTTATGATAGTGCATTGATAAAAAAATTTAAAAATTATTTTGTAAAGAATTTCAAAATATTTAAAATAAAAAAATTAGACAAATATTCCTAATAGTTTCATTGGGTTATTATTTATCATTTATTACTAAAAATAGTTTGCACATTTCATGTTGTTTATTACTTGATTGTTTTTTGCATAATATGTTTTATGGAATAGCCACAAAATTAGTAGCCTTCCAAATTATAGCCTTTTATGAAATTATGGTTAGCTCATGATTTTTGCTCTATTTTGATATTTGTCAATTTTTTATGCATTTGCACCCATGGTAAAAACTTTTTCATTATGTGAGACAAATAGAAAAATTGTCTCATAGTTTGTTAATAATTATTTAAAATGTGCAAATTCTAAAGCATTAATTATTTTATATTTTTTTTTTCATGTGATACAATTTATGCAACTTTCACAAAAATATTCACCATCAAAAATATGAAATTTGAGAAAAATTCAATGATGGTTAATGGATAAGTTTTCTTAGTTTTTGACATCTACATAATTTGTTTTATATTGTTTTACCTAGAATAAATATTGTCACATTGTCAAACAAATAGACAAATAAGTAGATTATTTGTTTAGAGTGTTTTTGTTTATTTTTGAAGTATTAAATCTGGAATAATTGAATTTTCAAATCTATTTTTTTGCTTAACATTTTGTAGATATAATCATATTTAAATAAAATTTATAAATAAATATATAATATTATTGGTAAATTTTACTAGTTCATGGAAAATAACAAAATTAAAGTAGGTAAATTTGATCATTAAAATGATTTCTCCTTCTTGTTTTTCATGTTAGTAATTCATGCTTACTAAAAAAAAATTTAGTTGCTAGAAAGTAATTTATATTCATTACTCATAGTAAAAACTTTTAATTTTTATTTGATTTAAAACATAAGTATTATATGAATATATTAAATTTATTATATACAAAATAATATTTAATTTTTAAAAATTTTAATATATAAATTAATATTTTAATATTTGAATTTAAAACAAAAAATTATAAATAGTGATAATATTTTTTTTGTATGATAATTTTACATATTTTTTTAAAAAATATGAATTAACTAATAATAATGATATATATTTTGGAGAAATTTTAAAGTTGGTATATATAATGTTCTTTTGGATTATAATTTTATTTTAGTTTGAATATTTTTAATGATTGTTACAAAACATTATAGATAAAATTATAATATCTTGAAACTTTATGCTCCTAAAACATAAAGAATAAACTTCAAACAAGTCATTAATATAAAAACAAAAGAAAACAATAATAACATAACGTATAAATAAATAAGCAACTAAAGATCATAATTCTAACTATAAAATTAAAATATGCCTAATATTATTATAACTTAGTCACCTTAAACTAAAAGGATAAAAATATAAATAATCAGTATCATCACTTTATATTTCTATGATCTAATAGACCTCATTTTACTTTATATAAAGTATATTTATATTATAAGAAGATAGGTAATAGATTAAAATAGAAAATTTAATTCTTATTTTTTAGTCTAAAAATACTTTGATTTATTAAAATATTCCAATTGTTTAATCACAATTTAAGATGATATTTATCACATTAAAAATAATTTTAAAAGTCTAATTATACACTTTTATAAGCACATTGTTAAGTTTTTTTAATTAAAAAATTAAAACATAGTTTGACCAAAATAAATAATGATTTTATCCTTAAAAAATAATGAAAGAAAGGGATTTTTTCTTAAAAAGTAAATACTATTTTATTCATTTTAAAATATAACTATTTTATGAAGTCACTATGCACAATAAATTTATTAAATATATAAACTTTTTATAGCAATTTTAAAAATATATTTTAAAACTACTATTTATTAATAAATTTTTCATTCAAAATTATCTTTAAGAATAAACTTAAATGACAATATCTACATCACATAGTCATAGATTTTAAAATTATTAAAAAAAACATTCACAAAATATTTTTTATATTTTTTATAGATTAAATAATTTTTTAGATTTTTTTGAATCTTTTCTCTCAGCAATAAAAAATCTAATAAAAGACTAAAAATTTTTCTTTTCTTTAAGAAAGTGATAGGTAAAAATTTTCAAAATAAAATATTTTTAATACAAAAAAACTAAATGTATATTTTAAATTAACTCAAACATATATTACATAAAAGTTATTATGTTTTATACAATCATCTAATAAAAGATATTCAGTGATAAACTTTTTTATAATAATTTTTTTTTAATGAATAAAAACACAAATGTTATTTTTAAAACTTTTCTTATTTTAAAAAATGATACATAGCAAAATTTAATTATTATTTTAATAAAATTGATTTTTGGAGGATATAGGAATTATTAAAATAAAGGTTTTATACTTAACACTTTTATATAAAATTACTTGAAATAGATTTTCTAGAAATTTCTAATTATGAAAAAATTAAAAATTTTTTATAAATTTGAATAAAAATACTTTTTATGACATATATTTTTGTTTATTTTAAAAAATACTTATTAATTTGTTAAACTTATACATTATATACAAAGTAATATCTTAAGAGTCTTTTTGTTGATTTGTATAATAAATTAATTTTTTTTTGCAATAGTTGAAAGAAATCATGATTAAAATTAAATGTAGTTAACAAATAAACATTATGATTTTTATTTTTGGATTAAAATATAGTTTTAAAAAATTTTAAAAAATTTTATCTTTAAAAGGTATTACTTTTTAAATTAAATCATTTTTTGATTAAAATTCATGTTTGCGATACTAATGATCATAGGAAGTATGAGACGCTCCAAGATTAAGAAACATAACAGTAAACTAGAGTAGAGTAGAGCAAAGCAGAGTAGAGTAGAGCAAAGTAGAGTAGAGCAGAGGAGAGTAGAGTAGAATATAGTAGAGTGAAGTAGAGTAGAGCAAAGCAAAGTAGAGTAGAACAGAGTAAAGTAGTGCTAGGTAGGCCAGAGTATAATAGAGCGAAGTAGAGTTGAGTAGAGTGACATAGGCTAAGCTTGGCTAAGCTATGCTATGTTTAACTAAGCTAGGCTAGAGTAAAGTATAGTAGAGAAGGTTAGAGTAGAGTAGAGTAGACTATGGCTAAGCTAGGGTAGGTTAGGCTAAGCTAGGCTAGGGTAGCATAGAGTAGATTAGAGTAGATTAGATTATAGTAGAGTAAAGAAGAGTATAATAGAGTATAGTAGAGTAAAGTAGAGCAAGGCTAGGCTAGGCTAGGTTAGGCAAGGCTAGGCTAGGCTAAGCTTGGCAAGGGTAGGCTAAAGTAGAGTAGAGTACAATAGAATTGAGTAAAGCAAAGTAGAGCTGAGTAAATTAGAATAAAATAATTCTAAGTTAGGCTAAGCTAGCCTAGGCTAAAGTAGAGAAGGGCAAAGTAGAGCTGAGTAAATTAGAATAAAATAATGCTAAGTTAGGCTAAGCTAGCCTAGGCTAAAGTAGAGAAGGGCAAAGTAGAGTAGAATAAGGTTACGTTAGGCTATGTGAGGCTAGATAGGAATAAAGTAGAGTGGAGTAGAGTAGAGTAGAGTAAGGCTAGGTTAGGCTTGGTTATGTTAAGTTAGGCTAGGTTAAGTTAGGCTAGGCTAAGCTAAGCTAAGTTAGGCTAGGTTAGAGTGGGTTATTATAGAGTAGAGTAGAGTAGAGTAGAGTAGAGCAGAGTAAAGAGAGCAGAATAGAGTAGAGAAGAGAGGAGTGGAGCGGAGTAGAGTGGAGCAGAGCAGAGCAGAGAAGAGTATAGCAAAGTAGAGTAGAGTAGAGCAGATCAAAGTAGAGTTGAGTAGAGAAATATAGAGAAAAGCAAAGCATAACAGAGTAAGGTAAAGCATAGTAGAGTAGAGTAGAGTAGTATTAGACAAGGCTAGGTTAGGTTAGAGCATAATAGAGCAAAGTAGAGTAGAGAAGAATAAATTAAACCTAAGTTAGGTTAGAGTAGAGTATGGAAAAGTAGAGTAGAGTAAGGCTATGCTAGGTTTGGAAGGGGTAAGCTAAGCTAAGTTAGGCTAAGTTAAGATAGGTCAGAGAAAAGTAGAATAGATTAGATTAGAATAGAGTAGAGAATAGTATAGATGAGTAAAGTAGAGTAGAGTAGAGTAGTGCTAGGCTAGGTTAAGCTAAGGAATAGTATAATAGAGTGAATTAATGTAGAGTAGCATAAGGTTAAGTTAATCTAGGCAATCTTTGGCTACGTTAGGCTAGAGTAGTGTAGAGTAGAGTTGAGTAGAGTAAGGTTAGGCTACGATTGGTTAGGCGAAGATAGGTAAGGCTAAGGAAGGCTAGGCTAAGGTTGTCAAGCTAGAGTAGAGTAGAGTAGTATAGAGCAGAGTAGGATAAGATAAGGTAAGGTAGGGTTGGATAGAGTAGAGTAGCGAAGTGCAAAATAGTGCAGAGCAGAGTAGAAAAGTGTAGAGCAGTGCAGAGTAGATGGGAGGAGAGGAGAGGAGAGTATAATAGATTACAATAGTGTAGAGTAACATAGCATAAGGTAGGGTAAGGTAGGGTAGGGTTGGGTAGGATGGGGTTGGGTTGGGTAGAGCGGTGTAGTAGTAGAGTGGAGTAGAGTAGAGCTGAGTAGAGTAAGGTCTGGCTAGGCACGATTAGGCTAAGCTAGAGGAGAATAGAGTAGAGAGGAGTATAGTAGAATAAAGGAGAGTAGAGTACACGAAGGTAGAGTAAAGTGGAGTAGCGTAGAGTAGAGTTGAGTAGAATAGAGTAAAGAAGAATAGGATAGGGTAAAGTAGGATAAGGTAGGGCAGAGTTAGGTAGGGTAGGGTGGGTAGAGTAAAGCAAAGTAGTGCATAGGAGAGCGAAGCTGAGAAAAGCACTGTAGAGTTGAGTAGAGTATAGTAAGGAAAAGAAGAGCTGAGGAGAGTAGAGTAGAGTATAGCAGAACAAAAGAGAGGGGAGTTGAGAAGAAGAGAAGAGAGTAGAGTAAAGAATCATAAGATATGGTATGGTATAGTAGGGTAGGGTAGAGTAGGGTAAAGTAGAGTAGATTAAAGTTTGGTGAAGCTAAGATAGAGGGTAATATAATATAATATTATATAGTAGATTAAAGTAGAATAGAGTAGAGTATAATAGAATAGAGTAAAGATGAGTAAAGTAGAGTAGGGTAAAGTAGTGTAGAGTAGAGTAGAGTAGATTAGATTAGAGTAGTGCAGTAAAGTAAAGTAAAGTAGAATAGAATAGAGTAAAGTAGAATAAAGTTGAGTAGAGTATAGTAGAATAGAGCTAGGTTAGGTTAGGCTAGAATAGAATAGAGTAGAGTACCATAGAGTAGTATGGAGTATAGTATAATAGAGTAGAGTAGAGTAAAGTAGAGTAGAGTAGAGGAGAGTAGAATAGAGTAGAGTAGAGTATAATAGAGTAGAATAAAGTAAGATTGAGTAGAGCTATTTTAGGTTAGGCTAGACTACATAAGGGTAGAAAAGCTTAGGCTAGGCCTTGCTAAGATAGAGTAGAGTAGAGTAGAGTATAATGGAGTAAAGTAGAATTGACTAGAGTAGAGTTAGGTTAGTTTAGACTAGGTTAAGCTAGGCTAGGGTTGGTTTGAATAGAAAAGAGTAAAGTATAGTAGAGTAGAGTAAGGTAGAGTATGGTAGGATATGGTATAGTAGGGTAGGGTGGGGTAAGGTATATGAGGGTATTGTAAGGCAGTGTAGAGTAGAGTAGAGTAGAGTTCTGATAGGCTAGGTTGGGGTAAGCTAGGTGATGCTTGACTAGATTAGAGTAGAGTAGAGTAGCATAAAGTAGACTATAGTAGAGTACAGTAGGGCTAGGCTAGGTTAGGTTAGGTTTGGTTAGGCTAAGCTAGGCTAGGCTAGGCAAAGCTTAGTTAGAGTAGAGGAGAGAAGAGTAGAGTAGAGCAGAGCAGGAAAGAGTAGGGAAGAGTAGAGCAGAGAAAGGCAGTGTAGAGTAGTACTAAGCAAAGCTAGGCTAGAGCATAATAAAGTGAAGTAGTGTTAAGTCGAGTAGCACAGGATTTGCTTGGCTACACTATGTAAGCCTAGGCTAGAGTGTAGTAGGGTAGAGTAAGGTTAGTTTATATTAGATTAGAGTAGAGTAGAGTAGATTAAATTAGATTAGAGAAGAGAAGAGAAGGGTAGAGTAGAGTAGTGTAGAGAAGGCTAGAGTAGAATAGAGTAGAGTAGAGAAGAGTAGAGTAGAATAAAGTAGAGTAGAGTAGTGTGGAGTACCATATCATAACATAGTGTAGGGTAGGATAAGGTATAACGTATGATAAGATTAGGTAGAGTATGCCAAGATAAGGTAGGGTATTATAGGGTAAGGTAGGGTATAGTAGAATGGAGTAGAGAAGAGTAGAGTAGAGTAGGGCTAAGCTTGGCTAGGCTAATAATGGCTAGGTTGAGCTAACAAGGCCTTTGCTAAGCTAGGCCAGAGTAGAGAATAGTATAATAGTATAGAGTAGAGTAAAGTATAATAGAGTAAAATAAAGTAGAGTAGAGTAGAGTAGAGTTGAGTATAGTTCAGTAGAGTAGATAAGAGTAGAGTAGAGTAGAGCATAATATAATACAATAAAGTATAGTATAGTAGAGTAATGTAGTGTAGAATGGGGTAAAGTAGAGTAAAAACTAGTTCTAGGTTAAGTTAGTCTAAGCTAGGCTAGAGTATAATAGAGAAAAATAGAGTAAAATAGAGTAGTAGAGGGCTAGGCTAGGCTAGTCTATGTTAGGCCAAGTTAGGTTATAGTAGAGTAGAGTAGAGTAAAATATAATAAAGTGGAGTAGAATAGATTAGGGTTGGGTAAGCTAGGGTAGAGTAGAATAGAGTATAATAAAGTAGAATAAAATTGAGTAAAGTAGAGTGGAGTAGAGTAATGCTAGGCTAGGCTACGTTTGGCTAAGCTAAGCTAGGCTAAAGTATAATAAAGTAATGTATAGTAGAGTGGTGTAGTAGAGGGCTAGGCTAGGCAAGACTATGTTAGGCTAGGCTAGGTTAGAGTAGAATAGAGTAGAGTAGAGTAGAGCAAAATAAATAGTAGAGTAGAGTAGTGTAGAGTAGGATATATTAATATAGAGCAGAGTAGAGTAGATTATAGTAGAGTATAGTAGAGTAGAGTAGAGTAGAGCTAGGTTAGGCTAGGTTGGAGTAGAATAGAGTTGAGTAGAGTAATGTAGAGTACAATAGAGTAGAGGTATGTTAGGCTATGCTATGCTAAACTAGGCTAGAGTAGAGTGGAGTGGAGTAGAGTAAAATGCAACAGAGTAGAGAAGAGTAGAGCAGAGCAAAGTAGAGCTGAGAAAAATAGAGTTGAGTAGAGCAGAGCAGTGCAAACCAAAGTAGAGTAGAGAAGATCAGAGCAGAGCAAAGCAAAGCAGAGCAGACCAGAGCAGAGCTAGGTTAGGCTACACTATGCTGGGTTAGGCTAAAGTAGAGTATAGTAAAGTAGAGTAGAGTAGAGCTATGTTAGGCTAGGCTAGGCTATGCTAAATTAGGCTAGAGTAGAGTAGAGTAAAACATAGCAGAGTAAAGAAGAGTATAGCAGAGCAAAACAGAGCAGAGCAATATAGAGCAGAGTAGAGTAGAGCAATGTAAAGCAGAGTAGAGAAGAGTAGATCAGAGCAGAGCAAAGCAAAGCAGAGTAGAGTAGAGTAGACCAGAGTAGAGCTTGGTTAGGCTACCCTAAGCTAGGCTAGGCTAGAGTATAGTAGAATAGAGTAGTTGTAGAGTAGATCAGAGGTATGTTGGGCTAGGCTTGTTTAAGTCAGAATAGAGTAGAGTAAAGTAGAGTAGAGTAGAGTAAAATAGAGTAGAGTAAAGCAGAGTAGGATAGGTTAGAATAGAGAAGAGTGGAGTGGAGTAGAGCTAAGTTATGTTAGGCTAGGCTAGGGTAAGTAAGGCTAGGAAAGGCTAGGCTCTGCTAGGCTAGGGTATGCTATAGTAGATTAGAGTAGAGTAGAATAGAGTAGAGTAGTATAAAAATGGTTAGGATAGGGTAGGGTAAGGTAGGATAAGGTAGAGTAGAGTAAATTAGAGCAGTGCAAAACAGAGTGGAATAGAGCAAAGATGTGCAGAGAATTGCTTAGTAGAGATGAGCAAAGTAGAGTAGAGTTGAGCACAGTAGAGCAGAGTAGAATAGAGTGGAGTAGAGTAGGATAGAGTAGAGTAGAGTAGAGTAGAGTTAAGTTAGTCTAGGCTAGAGTAGAGTAGACTAGAGTATAGTTGAGTAGAGAAGAGCAAGATTAGGCTTGGCTAGGTTATGTTATGTAAGGAAATGCTGAGTTAGGTTAGGCTAGGGTAGGCTAAAGTAGAGTAAAGTAAAGCTCGTTTTGGCTAAGCTAGGCAAACCTAAGCAAGCTAGGCTAGGCTAGAGTAGGGTAGACTAGAGTATAGTAGACTAGAGTAGAGTAGAATAAGGCTGGGTAGGGGAGGGTAGGGTAGGGTAGGGTAGGATAAGGTAAGTATGGTAGGGTAGGTCAGGGTAGGGTGGGATTGGGTTATTGTAGGATAGGGTTGGTAGAGTAGAGCAGAATAAAGTAGTGTTTAGTAGAGTAGAAATATGTTAGGCTAAGCTAGGCTAGGTGATGTAATGCTAGGCTATGGTATGCTTAAGTAGAACAGACTAGAGTAGAGTAGAGTAAGGTAGAGTAGATTAGAGGGAAGTAGATTAGAATAGAGTAGACTAGCAAATGGTAGGGTAGGGTAGGGTAAAATAGAGTAGAGTAGAGTGGGGAAGAATAGAGCATAGGAGTTTAGAGCAAAGTAGAGTAGAGTAGAGCATAGTAGAGCATAAGAGATAAGAGTAGAGTAGAGTAGTACTAGGTTAGGCTGGAGTATATTAAAGTGAAGTAGAGTGGAGCAAAAAAGCATAAAACTACGGTTTGCTAGGCTACGCTATGTTAGGCTAGTCTAGGTTTGAATAGAATAGAGTAGAGTTGAGTAGAGTTGAGTAGAGCACGGCTAGGTTAGACTAGCATAGGTTAAAGTAGAGTAGAGTTGTGTAGAGTAGCATATAGTAGAGTAGCATAGGGTAGGGTAGGACAAGGTATGGAAGGGTAGGATAGCGTAGGGTTGGGTAAGGTTGGATATGGTAGGGTAGGGTAGAGTAGAGTAATGTAGAGCTAGATTAGGCTAAGCTAAGCAAGGCTAAACTAGGTTAGGTTAGGATAGGCTAAGCTAGGGTAGCTAGAGTAGAGCTGAGTAAAGTATAGTAGCATTATAGGGTAGGGTATGGTAGAGTAGAGTAGAGTAGAGTAAAGCTAAGTTAGGCTAGGCTATGACAAAGTATAGTAGCATAGATTAGAGTTGAGAAGAGCAAGGTTAGGCTAGGGTAAACAAGGCTAGGCTAAGTTTGGCTAGGCTAGGGTAGGCTAGAGTAGAGTAGAGTATAGTACAGTAGAGTACAGTAGAGTATAGTAGCATAGGGTAGGGTCCAGTAGGGTAGTGTAGTGTAGGGGAGGGTTGGGAAGGATTTGGTAAGGTAAGATAGGGTAGGGTAGGGATGGTTAAAGTAGAGTAGAATAAAGTAGAGTATAGTAGAGTAAAGATAGGTTAGGCTAGGCTAGGCTTGGCTAAGCAAGGCTAGGCCAGCGTAGGCTCGCCTAGGCTAGGCTAAGGTAGGCTAGATAAGAGTAGATTAGAGTAGTAGCATAGGAAAGGGTAGGATACGGTAGGGTAGGATACTGTAGGGTAGGGTTCATTTCTATTCGATTCGATTTAGTTTGGTTAGATTCGGATTTGTTCAGTTCGGTTCGGTTCTGTTCGATTCAGTTTGGTTCGATTCATTTTTGTTTGCATTGGTTCGGTTCGGTTTGGTTCGTTTAAATAGAGTAGAGTACTGTAGCGGTTGGTAGGGTAAGGTAGTGTAGTAGAGGATATGGTAGGGTTGGGTAGGGTAGGGTAGGGTAGGGCAGAGTAGAGTGGAGTAGCGTAGAGTGGAGTAAAGTAGAGTGGAGGAGAGCTAAGTTAGGCTAGGCTAGGCTAGGGTAGACAAGAGTAGAGTAAAGGATAGTAGCATAGGGTAGGGTAGGGTTGGTTAGGATAGGGTAGGGTGGGGTAGGGTAGGGTAGTGTTCGATTCGGTTTAGTTCAATTCGGTTCGGTTCTGATCGGTTCAGTTCGGTTCGACTCGATTTAGTTCGGTTTGATTCGGTTCGGTTCAATTTGATTTTCTCCGGTTTGGTTCATTTCGACACTGTTCAGTTCGATTTGGTCTGATTTTGTTTTGTTTGGTTTGGTTTGGTTTGTTCGATGGAGTAGAATACAATAATGTAGGGTAGGATAAGGTATGGTAGCTTAATGGAGGGTAGGGTTGGGTATGATAGGATAGAGTCGAGTAGAGTAAAGTGTTCAAATAGGTTTTGTTCGGTATGATTCAGTTCGGTTTGGTTCAATTCAATTCGTTTTGGTTTGATTTGGTTAGGTTCGCTTCGGTTTGATTTGGTTCAGTTCAGTTCGGTTTGGTTTGGTTCGGTTTGGTTCGGTTTGGTTTGGTTTGTTTTTAAAAAATAAAAAATATACTTATAATATATAATTTTAAAGATTATAATTTTATAATGTTAATTTTTATGTTTAACATCACGATACATTGATTTTTTATATATATATATGTATATACATATATATGTATACATATATATGCATATATATATATATATATACATATATATATGTGTGTGTGTATATATATATATATATATATATATATATATATATATATATATATATATATATATATATAGACACATTAAATTGCTAACAAATTATACCATGAATAACACTCCTGTCGAAAAAAATTAATTTTAATTTTTTAGCATAAGGAGTAATCAAATATATTATGTTGTTGATATACAAAATAATATTTTATTTTATTATTTTTTTAATATAAATTAATGTTTTGTTTCTTATTTTATAATTAAAATAAAGCTAAGAAAGATCAAGAAAAGATTTTTTGAAAATAAAAATTATAAAAATTTAATATAAAATATTATTTATTAAAAGAAATATAATACGTCTTAGTTTTATTTAATTATTTATTAAGCCACACTTAGATTCTATATTTTTTCAAACTATTGGATTCCTTTATTATGTAACAAGTAAATTAATCTTTATATTTTAAAATAAAAATAAAGTTAATAAATATAATTTAACTAACAGTAATGATATATCTTTTAGAAAAATTAAATATTTCAATGTTTTATTTTATTTTTTTATTATAGTGCATTGGTAAAGAAATTAATATACCATATTTCTCTTTATATTAAGTATATTTATATTATAAGAAAAGAGGTAATAAATTAAAATAGAAAATTCAATTATTTATTTTTTAGTTTAAAAATACTTTGATTTATTAAAATATTTCATTTGTTTAATCACAATTTAAGATAATATTTATCACATTAAAAAATATTTAAAAATGTAATTATACACTTTTATAAGCACATTGTTTAGTTTTTTCTAATTAAAAAATAAAACATAGTTTGACCAAAATAAATAATAATTTTATAATTAAAAAATGATGAAATAAAGAATTTTTTTAATAAAAAGAAAATATTATTTTATTCATTTTAAAATATAACTATTTTTTGAAGTCACTGTATATAATAAATATATTAAATATATAAAATTTTTATAGAAATTTTATAAATACATTTTAAAAGTATTATTTATTAATAAATTTTTCATTCAAAATTATCTTCTAAAAAAACTTAAATGATAACATCTACATCGCACAGTAATAGATTTTAAAATTATTAAAAAACATTCACAAAATATTTTTGATGTTTTCTATAGATTAAATAATTTTTTAGATTTTTTTTGAACGTTTTCTCTCAGTAATATAAAATCTCATAAAATTATTAAAAAAAAAATTATCTTTAAACAGTATTATTTTTTTAAATTAAATCCTTTTTTAATGAAAATTCTCATTTGTGATACAAATTATGATTATAAGTAAGAGATGCATAAAGATTAAGAAACATAACAATAAAGTAGAGTAGAATAGAGTAGAGTAAAATAGAGCATAGTAGAGTAGAGTAAAGTAACATAGAGTAGAGTAAAATAAAATAAAGTATAGTAGAGTAGAGCAGAGTAGAGTAGAGCTGAGCAGAGTACAATAGTTTTGAGCAGAGTATAGCAGTGTAGATTATAGTAGAGCAAAGAAAAACTAAGTGGAACAGAGTAGAGTACAGTAGTGTTAGGCTAGGCAAGAGTATAATAAAGTAGAGTAGAGTACCATGGGGCTAAGCATAGCTACTTTATCCTATATTTGAGTAAGCTAGGCTAAAGTAGAGTAGAGTAAGGCTAGGCTAGGTTAGGTTAGGCTAGGTTAGGCAAAGCTAGGCTAGCATAGGGGAGAGTAGAGTAGAGTTGATTAGATTAGAGTAGAGTAAAGAGGAGTAGAATAGAATATAGTAGAGTAGAATAAGGCTAGGCTAAGTTAGGTGAGGTTAGGCAAGGTTATGCTAGGCTAAGCTTGTTTAGGTAGGCTAGAGTAGAGTAGAGTAGAGCAAAGTAGAGTAGAGTAAAGTAGCAAAAAATAATGCAATGCTAGGCTAAGCTAGCCTAAGCTAAAAAAGAGAAGGGTAGAGTAGAGTACCCTTAGGCTACATTATGCTAAGCTAGTCTAGATTAGAATAAAGTAGAGTAGTGTAGAGTAGAGTATAGCAGAGTAGAGTAGAGTAGAGAAGAGTATAGCTAGGTTAGGTTAGGTTAGGTTAGAGTAGAATATTATAGAGTAGAGTAGAGCAAAGCAAAATAGATTAGAGCAGAATAGAGAAGAAAAGAATGGAGTAGAGTAGAGCAGAGCATAGTAGAGAAGAAAAAAGTAGAGTATAGCATTGTAGAGTAGAGTAGAGCGAAGTAGAGTAGATAAATATAGAGAAAAGAAGAGCATAGGAGACTAGAGTAGTCCTAGGTTAGCTAGGCTAGCTAGAGTATAATAGAGTAAAGTAAAGTAGAGTAGAATAGATTAAACCTAAGCTTGGCTAGGCTTTGCTAGGTTAGTTTTGGCTAGGTTAGAGTAGAGTAGAGCATAGTAGAGTATAGTAGGGTTGAGTATAGTAAGGCAATGCTAGGTTAGGATGTGCTAGGCTAGGCTAATTTAGGTTAGGGTCAAATAGGATAGAGAAGAATAGAGTAAATTAGATTAGAATAGAGTAGAGTAGTGCTAAGCTAGGCTAAGCTATGCAATAGTATAATAGAGAAAAGTAGAGTAGAGTAGCATAAGGTTAGGCTTAGCTAGGTTATCTTAGGCTAGGTTCGGCTAGGTTAAGATATGTTAGGCTAGGCTAGGTAAGGCTAGGCTAAAGTAGGCTAACTTAGAGTAGAGTAGAGTAGTATAGAGTAGAGTAGCATAGGGCAAGGTAAGGTAAGATAGGATAGGCTCGAGTAGGGTACAGTAGAGTAGAGTAAAGTAATATAGAGCAAAGTAGTACAGAGCAATACAAAGCAGAGCAAAGAAGTGTAAAACATAACAGAGCAGAGAAGATGAGAGGAGAGGAGAGGAGAGGAGAGTAGAGTAGAGTAGAATATAATAAAGTGGCCTAGCATAAGGTAAGATAGGGTAGGGTTGAGTTGAGTGGTGTAGAGTAGAGTAGAGCAGAGTAGAGTAGAGTAGAGTAGAGCTACGTTAGGCTTAGCTAAGCTAGAGTAGAGTAAAGTAGAGTAGGAAAGATTATAATAGAATAAAGTAGAGTATATTTTAGTAGAGTTGAGTAAAATTGAGTAGAATAGAGTAGAATAGAGTAAAGTAGAGTTGACTAAAATATAGTAAAGTAGCATAGTATAAGGTAAAGTAGGATAGGATAAGGTAGGGTAGGGTAGGTTAGAGTAATGTAGAGCTTAGTAGAGCATAGGAGAGTAGAGTAGAGAAGAGCATGATAGTATATAGTAGAGCAAAGTAAAGCAAAGGAGAGTAGAGGAGAACAGAGAGAGCAGAGTAGAGGAAAGGAGAAAATAGAAGTGTAGTGGAGAAGAAAAAAGAGTAGAGTAGAGTAAGATAGGATATGGTAGGTTTTAGTAATAGGGTAGAATAGAGTAAAGTGGAGTAGATTAGAGCTTGGTTAGGTTAGGCTCGGCTGGGCTAGGATAGAGTATATTATAGTAGAGTAGAGTAGATTAGTGCAGAGTAGAGTGGAGAAAAGTAGAGTTTAGTAGAGTAGAGTTAATATGGTTAGAGTAGTGTAAAGTAGAGTAGAGTAGATTAGAGTATAGTAGAGTAAAATAGAATAGAGTAGAGTCAAGTACAATAAAGTAGAGTAAATTAAAGTAGAATAAGATAGAGTGGAGTAGAGTAAAGTAGAGTAGAGTAGGGTATAGTAGAGTAAAGTAGGGTAGAGTAGAGTACCATAGAATAGAGCTGAGTAAAATAGAGTAGAGTAGATTTAGGGCTAGGCTAGGCTAAGTAAGGCTAGAAAATGTTAGGTTAAGCAGGGCTAGGATAGAGTAGAGTGGTATAGAGTAGAGTATAGTGGAGTAGAGTAGAGTAGAGCTACATTAGGCTAAGCTAGGTTAGTCTATGGCAAGATTAGTTGGAGTAGACTAGAGTAAAGAAGAGTATAATAGAGCAGAGTAGAGTGGGTAAGGTATGGTAGTGTTGGGTAGGGTATAGTAGGGAAGTTTAGGATAGGGTATAATTGGGTATAGTCGAGTTGGGTAGAGTAGAGTAGAGTTAGGATTAGTAAGGTTAGGCTAAACTACGAGATTCTTGACTAGAGTAGGGTAGAGTAGAGTGGAGTAGAGTAGAGTAGAGTGGGTCTAGTCTAGGTTAGGTTATGTCAGGAAAAGCTAAGCTAGGTAGGGCTAAGGTAAGCTAGAGTGGAGGAGAGAGGATCAGGGCAGAGTAGAGCACGAAAGAGTAGGGTAGAACAAAGTAGAGAATAGTAGAGTAGAGTGGAGTAGAGTTGTGCTAAGCTAGGTTAGGATACAACATAGTAGAGTGAAGTAGAGTTAAACAAAGTAGCATAGGATTTTCTAGACGAAACTATGTAAGGCTAAGATAGAGCAGAGTAGAGTAGAGCAGAGTATAGTAGAGTATAGTAGAGTAGAGTAAGGCTAAGCTAGGCTATAACAGGCTTGAGTAGAGTAGAGTAGATTAGAGTAGAGTAGAGTAGAGTATAGTATAGTAGAGTAGAGTATAGTAGAGTAGACTAGACTAGACTAGAGTAAAGTAGAGAAGAGAAGAGTAAAACAAAGTAGAGTAGCGTAGAGTAGAGAAGGGTAGAGTAGAGTTGAGTAGAGTAGTGTAATGTATTATAGCATAATATAGGGTAGGGTAGGGTAAAGGAGAGTAGCATAGAAAAGAGTAGAGCAAAAAAGAGCTAAGCTCAACTTGACTAAGTAAAGTAGAGTAGAGTGGAGTAGTATGGAATAGAGATTGGAAGAGTAGAGTAAAGTAGAGTAGGTAAGAGTAGTGTAGAGTAGAGTTGTACTAGACTAGGCTAGAGTATAATAGAGTGAAGTTGAGTTGACTAGAATAGCATAAAGCGAAGCTTGGCTAGGCTATGCTATGCTTGGCTAGGCTTTTTTAGAGTAGAATAGAGTAGAGTTGAGCAGAGCTTGGCTAAGTTAGGCTAGGGTAGGCTAAAGTAGAGTAGAGTAGAATAGAGTAGAGTATAGTAGCATTTAGTAAGGTAGGGTTTGGTAAGGTGGGGTAGGGTAGGGTAGTGTGGGATATGAAAGGATAGGATAGGGAAGGGTAGGGTGAGGTAGAGTAGAGTAAAGTAGAGTTAAGTAGAGCTTGATTGGTCTAGGCTAGACTAAGAAAGGCTAGGCTAGGTTAGGCCAGATTAGGTAAGGCTAAGGTAGGCTAGAGTAGAGTCGAGTAGAGTAGGGTATGGTAGATTAGGGTAGGGTAGGGTAGAGTAGCGTAAGATAGGGTAGGTTATGATAGGGTAGGGTAGGGTAGAGTATAATAGAGTATAGTTGAGCTAGGTTATGCTAAACTAAGATAGGCCAGGCTAGAGTAAGATAGAGTAGAGTAGAGAAGAGAAGAATAGGATATAATAGAGTTGAGTAGAGTAGAGTAGAGTAGAGTAGAGAAGAGAAGAACTGGATAGAATAGAGTTGAGTAGAATAGAGTAGAGTAGAGTAGAGGTAGGTTAGCCTAGGCTAAGATAAGCTAAGTAAGGCTAGGCTAGGTTAGGTTAGGCTAGGATAGGCTAGAGTATAGTAGAGTAAAGTAGAGTATAGTAATGTAGAGTAGAGCAGTGTATTGTCGAGTAGAGTAGACTCGAGTAGAGTAGGGTAGGGTACGGCCTAGTAAGGTAGGGTACGGTAAGGCAAAGTAGGGTAGGGTAGGGTCGAGTATAGTAGAGTAGAGTTAGGTTAGGTTAGGTTAGGCAAGGCTAGGCTAAGCTAAGTTAAGGTAGAGTAGACTAGAGTCGGGTAAGTATAGGCTGGATAGGTTGGAGTAGGCTAGGCTAAGTTAGGCTTGGCTAAGCTAAGCAAGAGCGGAGTAGACGAGAGTAGAGTAACGAAGAGTAGAGATGAGCAAGGTAAGGCAAAGTAGGGCAAAGTATTATAAAGCAGAGTAGAATAAAGTGGAGTAATGCTAGGCTAGGCTAAGTAAGAGTATAATACAATGTAGTAAAGTAAAGTAGCATATGGTTAACTAGGCTACACTATGATAAGTAAGGCTCAACTACAGAATTGTAGAGTAAGGTAAACTAGAGTAGAGTATAGTAAAATTAGGCTAAGTTAGGCTAGGCTAGCATAGAGTAGAGTAGAGTAGAGTGGAGTAGAGTAGCATAGCATAGGGTAGGGTAAGGTAGGGTAGGGTAGGGCAAGATAAGGTAGGGTAGGGAAGAATAGAGGAGAGGAGAATAGAGTAGAGTTGAGTTGAGTTGAGTTTGGTTGAGTTGAGTTGAGTAGCATTACGTAGCGTAGGGCGGGGAAGGGTAGGGTAGGATGTGGTAAAGCAGAGTAAAGCAGAGTAAGGAAGAGTAGAGTAGAATAGAGTAGAGCTAAGTTAGGCTAAGCAATGTTAGGCAAGGCTAGGCTAGGCAAGGTTAGGCTAGGCTAGGATAGTAGAGTAGAGTTTAGTAGAGTCGGGCATAATAGAGTAGAGTGGAGTGGAGTAAAGTAGAGAATGGTTAGGTTAGAGGCTAGGCTAAGCTATGGATGGCTAGGTTAGGCTTGGCTAGGGTAAGCTAGATTAGGATAGTAGAGTAGAGTTGAGTAGAGTTGGATAGGGTAGGGTAGGGTAGGGTATGGTAGGGTAGGGTAAGGGATAGGATAAGGTATGGTTGGGTAGGGTAGATTAGGGTAGGATATGGTAGAGTAGAATAGAGTAGAGAAGAGCTAAGTAAAGCTAGGCTAAGCAAGCTTGGGCTAGGCTAGGCTAGGCTTTAGTAGAATAGAATAGAGTTAAGTAATATAAGATAAGGTTGGGTAAGGTAGCATAGGGGAAAGTAGATTAGAGTAGAGTAGAGCAGAGTAGAGTAGAGCAGATCAAAGAAGAGAAGAGAAGAGCAGAGTGGAGCGGAGCAGAGTAAAGAAGAGCAAAGTGGAGTGGAGTAGAATAGAGCAGAGCATAGAAGTATGGAGCAAAGTGGAGCAAAGCAAAGCAAAGTAGAGCATAAGAGAGTAGAGTAGTGCGAGGCTAGGCTAGGCTAGAGTATAATAGATTAAAATAGAGTAGAGTAGAATGGCACAAAGCAAGGCTTGGTTAGGTATGCTATAGGCTAGACAAGTTCAAAGTAGAGTAGAGTAGTGCACAACAGAGTAGAGTTGAGTAGGGTATGGCTAAGCTAGGCTAGGGTAGGCATTAGTAGAGTAGAGTAGAGTAGAATAAAGTAGAGTATAGTAGAGCAGAGTAAATTAGCATAGGGTAGGGTAGGTTAGGGTGAGAAAGGGTAAGGTAGAGTAGGGTTTGGTAGGGTAGGATAGGATAGGGTAAAATAGAGTAGAGTAGAGTAGGGCTAGATTAGGCTAGTCTAAGCAAGGCTAGGCTAGCTTAGGCTAGGTTAGGTTAAGGTAGGGAAGTGTATAGTAAGGTAGGATAGGGTAGAGAAGAGTAGAGTAGAGTAGAGATAAGTTAGGCTAGACTAGGCAAAGTTAAAGTAGAGTATAGTGGAGCAAGGTTAGGCTAGGCTAGGTTAAGCAAGACTTGGCTAGGTGAGGGTAAGCTAAGGTAGCCTGGGATGGGCTAGAGTAGAGTAGATTAAAGAATAGTAGAGTATAGTAGATTACATTATGGTAAAGTGCTACATAATAGTTTAGGATAGGGTAGGGTAGGCTTTGGGAAGGTAGGGTAGGGTAGGGTAGGGTAAAGTAGAGTAGAGTAAAGTAGAGCAAAGTAGAGTAGAATAAAATAGAGTTGAGTAGATTAGAGTAGAGTACAGTAGTGTAGAGTATAGGAGTGTCCTATAGGTTAGGATAGGATAAGCTAGGATAGGGTAGTGTAACGTAGGGGAGGTTGGAGTAAGATAGGGCTGGGTAAGGTAAGGTAGGGTAGGATAGAGTATAGTATAGTGGGATAGAGTATAGTACAATAGAATAGAGTAGAGTACAATAAAGTAGAGTAGAGTAGAGCTATGTTAGGCTCACCTAAGCTAGGCTAAACATTACAAGGCTAGGCTAGGGTTGACTAGAGTAGAGTAGAGTAGAGTATCATAGGGTAAGGTAAGGTAGGATAGGGTAAGATAAGGTAGGGTATGGTAAGGTTTAATTCGATTCTATTCAGTTTGGTTCAATTCAGATCAATTCTTTTCGATTCAGTTCGTTTTGATTCGATTCAGTTCGATTACGTTTTTTTCGGTTCGATTCTGTACGGTAGAGTATAGTCCCGTAAGGTATGGTAGGGTAGGGTAATGTTGGTAGGGTAACGTTTGGTATGGTTGGGTGGGGCATAGTAGCATAGGGGAGGGTAGGGTATGGTAGGGTAGGGTAGAGTAAAGTAGAGTAGAGTAGACCTTGGTTAAGCTAAGCTAAGCAAGGCTAAGCTAAGCTAGACTAGGATCCGCAAGGGTATAGTAGAGTAGCATAGGGTATGGTAGGTTAGGGTTGGTACGGTAGGGTAGGGTAGGGTAGTGTTTGATTCGGTTTAGTTTGGTTCAGTTCTAATCTATTCAATTCAGTTCTCCTCGGTTTGGATAGGTTTTGTTCGGTTCAGTTCAATTCGATTCGGTTCGGTTCATTTTGGTTCATTTCGATTCTGTTCAGTTCGATTTAGTTTTATTCAGTTTTGTTTTTTTTTTTGTTTGGTTTGGTTCAATTCTGTTCGATTCGATAGAGTAGAGTACAGTAGCGTAGGATAGGTTAGCGTAGGGTGGAGTAAGGTAGGGTAATGTAATGGAGGGTAGGGTAAGGCATGGTAGGGTAATGTAGGGTAAGGTAGGATAGGGTAGAGTTGAGTAGAGTGGAGTAGGGTATAATAGAGTAAAGTAAAATAGAGTTGAGTAGAGTAGAGTAGAGTTGGGTAAGGCTAGGCTAAGTAATGTAAGGCTAGGTTAGGCTAGGGTCGGCTATGCTAGGGTAGGCTAGAGTAGAGTAGAGTAACATAGGGTAGTGTGGGGTAGGGTAGGTTAGGGAAGTGTAGGGTAAGGTATGGTTTGATTCTGTTCGGTTCGGTTTGGTTCGGATCGGTTCTATTCGGTTCGGTTCAATTCGATTCGGTTTGGTTTGATTTGATTCGGTTTGGTTTGATTCAATTCGTTTTGGTTCGATTCCATTTTGTTTGTTTTTTTTCAGTTCAGTTTAGTTTGGTTCAGTTTGGTTTTGTTTAGTTTGGTTTTAAAAATAATTAATATCGTTATAATATATAATTTTGAAGATTTTATTTTTATAATGTCAATCTTTATGTTTGACATACTATACATTGAGCTTTTACATATATATATATATATATATATGCATAAATTGCTAACAAATTATACATTGAGTAACACTCATGTTAAAAAAATTTAATTTTAATTTTTTTAACCTAAGGAGTAATCAAATGTTTTATATTGTTGATATGCAAAATAATATTTTATTTTGTTATTTTTAGTATATAAATTAATATTTCATCTTTTTATTTTATAATTAAAAATAAAGCTAATAATTATCAAGAAAAGATTTTTTTAAAATAAAAAAATTAAAGCAATTAATATAAACTTTTCTTTATAAAAATAAATATAATATCTTTTAGTTTTATATAATTATTTATTAAACCAAACTTAGATTCTATACCTTTTTTTCAAACTATTAGATTCCTTTATTATGTAATAAGTAAATTAATTTTTATATTTTAAAATAACAATAAAGTTGTTAAATATAATTTGACTAACAGTAATGATATATCTTTTAGAAAAGTTAAATATTTCAATGTTTGATTTTGTTTTATTTTTTATGAAAGTGTATTGATAAAAAAATTAAAAAAAAAATTTATAAAGAAAATAAAATTCAAAATAATTAAAATAAAAAGTTAGACTAATATTTCTAATAGTTTCATTGGTTTATTAAGTATAAATTGTTACTAAAATAGTTGCACATTTCATGTTGTTGATTATGTGATGGTCTTTTTCATAATATGCTTTGTGGGATAGCCACAAAATTAGTTGCCTTCCAAATTATAGCTTTTTATGAAGTTATGGTTAGCTCATCATTTCTACTCTGTTTTGATGTTTGTAAATTTTTTATGCATTTACATCCATGGTTAAAAACTTTTTCATTATGTGACACAAAAAGAAAAAATGACTCATAGTTTGTTAATAATCCTTAAAAATTTTAAATTCTGAAGTGTTAATTATTTTATATTTTTTCATATAATACAATTTATGGAACTATCACAAAAATATTGACAATCCAAATTGTGAAATTTTAGAAAATTTCAATGGTGGTTAACAAATGGGTTTTGTTAGTTTTTGATATCTACATAATTTATTTTATATTGTTTTACCTAGAATAAGAATTGTCACAGTTTCAAACCAATAGAAAAATATGCATAGTACTTGTTCAGAGGGTTTTTGTTTATTTTTGAAGTATAAAATTGAGAATAATTGAATTTGAAATCTATTTTTTGCTTAATATTTTGTAGATATAGTCATATTTAAATAAACTTTATAAATAAATATATAATATTACAGGTAAATTTTACTTGTTCATGGCAAAAAGAAATTTAAAGTAGGTAAATTTGATCTTTAAAATGGTTTCATGCTTCTTATTTTTCATGTTAACTAATAATAATGATATATATTTTGGAGAAATTTAAAATTGTGATGACACTAATGATTTATATTTTTATCCTTTTAGTTTAAAGTAACTAAGTTATATTGATATTAGGCATATTTTAATTAAATATTTAGAATGATGATCTTTAGGTTTTTAGTTATTTATTTATATATTATGTTATTATTGTTTTCTTTTTTTCTATATTAATGGCTCGATTAAGTTTAATTTTTATGTTTTAGGAGCTTAGAGTTTTAATATATTATAATTTTAGTTTGAAATTTTTTTAATAACTGTTACAATAAATTATAAGGTATAGTATAATAGAGTATAGTAGAACAAAGTAGAGTAGAGTAAAGTAGAGTAGCACAGAGTAGAATAGAGGTAAGTTAGGCTAAGCTATACTAGCCTAGGATCAAGTATATTAAAATAGAGTAGAGTAGAGTATAGTAGAGAAGAGTAGAGTAGAATAGAATAGAACAAGCTAGAGTAGAGTAGAGTATAGAAGAGTAGAGTAGAGTAGAGTATTATAGAGTAAAGTAGAAAAGAGTAGGGCAGAGCTAAGTTAAGCTAGGCTAGGCTAAGTTAGAAGAGAGTATTGTATAGTAGAGTAGGGTAGAGTAGTGTAGAGTTGGGTAGAGTAATGCATTGTAGAGTAAAGTTGGGTAGAGTAGAGAAGAGTAGAGTATAGTGGAGTAGAGTAGAGTAAAGTAGAGTAGAGTGGAGTAGAGTAGGGTAGAGTAGAGCAGAGTAGAGAAGATTAAAGTAGTGTGGAGTAGAGTTGAGTGGAGTTGAGTAGAATAGAGTAGAGTAAACCACAGTAGGGTGAAGTAGAGAAGAGTGGAGTATAGTAGAGTATAGTAGAGTAGAGTAGGGTAACTTAACATTGGATAAGGTAAGGTAAGACAGAGTAGAGTAAGGTAAGATAAAGGAGAGGAGAAGAGAGGAGAGTAGTGTAGAGTAGAGTAGAGTAGTCCTAGGTTACTGTAGGCTTGGCGAAGCAAGGTTAGGTAAGGCTAGCCTATGCAAGGCTAGAGTTAAGTAGAGTATAGTAGAATAACCTATAGTAGAATATAGTATAGTAGAGTAGAGTAGAGTAGTATAGGATATGATAGAATAGGGTTAGGTAGGATAGGGTAGTGTAGAGTAGAGCAGAGTAGAGTAGAGTAGAGCAGAGTAGAGTATAATAGAGAAGAGTAGAGCTGAGTATAGTAGAGTAGAGTAGGGTAGAGGATAGGAGAAGAGAGCAAAGTAGAGTAGAGGAGTGGAGTGGAGAAGAGAATAGATTAAAGTATAGTGGTGTAGTGTAATGTAGGTAGGGTAGGGTTGGCTAAGGTAGGGTAGGATAGTGTAGAGTAGAGTAGAGTATAGTAGAATATAGTAGATTGAGACTATGTTAGGATAGATTAGGGTTAGCTAGAGTAGAGCAGAGTAGAGTAGGGTGGAGTAAAATAGAGTATAGTAAAGTAGCATAGCGTAAGATAAGGTAGGATAGAGTACGATTGGATAGGGTACGGTAGAGTAGAGTTGAGTAGAATAGAGAGTAGAGTAGAGTAGAGAAAAGCAAAGTAGAGTAGAATAGAATTGAGCAGAGTAGAGCAAAGTAGAGCAGAGCAGTATGGAGTAGAGTAGAAGAGTGGAGAGGAGAGTAGAGGAGGCTAGAGTGGAGTAGAGAATAGGAGAGAAGAGGAGAAGAGAAGAGAGTAGAGTAGCATAGGATAGGAGAGGGTATAGTATGGTAGAATAGAATAGAGTAGTATAGAGTAGAGTAGAGTAGAGCTTGGTTAGACTAGGCTAGAGTAGAGTAGAGTAGGGTAGAGTGGAGTATTATATAATGGAGTATAGTAGAGTAGAGTAGAATAGAATAGAGTATAATAGAGTATAGCAGAGTAGAGTAGAGTAGTGTAGAATAGAGTAGAGTAAAGTAAAATGGAGTAGAGAGTAGAGTTTAGTTTTGCTTGAATAAGCTAGGTAAGACAAGGTTCAGAAAAGAATGGTTATGCAAGGCTAGGCTAGGTAAGGTTAGGCTAAAGCAAAGTTGAGAAAAGTATAGCAGACTAGAGTTGTGTAAAGTTGAGTTGAGTGGCATAAGGTAGGTTAGGGTAGGATAGGGTAGAGTAAAGTAGGGAAGAGTAGAGTAGAATAAAGGAGAGTAGAGCAAAGCAGAGTAGACTATAATAGATTAGAGTGGAGTATACAGGAGTTGAGCAAAGTAGAGGAGAGCAGAAAAGAGGACAAGAGATGAGAGTGGGGCAGAGCAGAGCAAAGAAGAGTAGTGGAGAAAAGAGGAGGAGAGGAGAGCAGAGTAGAGTAGAGTAGAGTAGAGTGGCATAGAGTAGACACCATTGGGCAGGGTAAGGCAGAGTAGAGTTGGGCAGAGTAAAGTATAATAGAGCTAGGTTAAGGAAGGCTAGGCTAGAGTAGAGTAAAGTAGAGTAGAGTAGTATCGAGTAGTATAAAGTAGAGTAAAGTGGAGTAGAGAAGAGTAAAGTAGAGTAGAGTTAGAATTGAGTAGAGTAGAGTAGAGTAGAGAAGAGTAGAGTAGAGTAGATTAGAGTAGAGTAGAGTAGACTAGAGTAGGATAGAATAAAGTAGAGTATAATATGATAGAGTAGTGTAGAGTAGAGTAGAAGGGAGTAGAGTAGAGTAGAGTAAGGTAGAGCTTTGTTAGGCTAGGCTGAACTAAGTTAAGCAAGGCTAGACAAGGGTAGGCAAGATTAGAGTAGAGTAGAGTAGAATAGAGAATAGGATTGAGTAGATTAGAGTAAAGTAGCATATGTTATGGTATGGTCGATTAGGATAGGGAAGTGTAGGGTAGAGAAGAGCAGAGCATGGTAGAGTAAGGAAGAGTGGCATAGAATAGAGTAGAGTACATAATAGCATAATAAAATAGAGTAGAGTAAAGTAGAGAATGGTAGAGTAGAGAAGAATAGAGCAGAGAAGAGTTGAGCAAAGGAGAGCAATGCAGGGAAGAGTAGAGCAGAAAAGAGTAGAGGAGAGGAGAGGAGAGTAGACTAGTATAGAGTATAGTAGTATAGGATAGGATAGAGTAAGATAGATTAGAGTAGAGTTGAGTTGAGTAGAGTAGAGTTAGGTTAGGTTAGGCTTGGTAAGACTATGCTAGAGTAGAGTAGATTACAATAGAGTAGAGTACAGCATGGTACAATATAATATAATTGAATATACTAGAGTAAGGTATAATATAGTTTAATAAAGTAGAGTAGAGCAGAGCAAAGTAGAGTAGAACTATGTTAGGCTAGGCTAGGTTATGCTATGCACTATTTGGCAAGGTTAGGTTATACTAGGCTAGGGTAAGTTATAGTTGGGTAGAATAGAATAATGTAGAGTTGGCAAGAGTAAACTAGAGTAAAGTATAGTCGAGTAGAGTAGAATAAGTTAGGGTATGGAATGGTAGGGTAGGGTAGGGTAGGGTATAGTAGTGTGGAGTATAATAGAATATAATAGAGTAGAGTATAGAAGAGTAGAGAAGAGTAAAGTAGTGTAGTGTAGAGCAGAGCAACGTAGAGCAGAGAAGAGTAGAACAGAGAAGAGGAGAGGAGAGTAGTACAGAGGAGAGGGGAGGAGAGGAGAAGAGAAGAGTTTAGAGTTGATTAGAGTAAAGTAGAGTAATGTACTATAGGGTAGGTTATGGTTGTGTAAAGTAGAGTTGAGTTAAATATAGTAGAGTAGATTTAAGTGATGGTTAAGCTAGGCAAGGAATTAGTTGAGCAAAGTAGAGTATAGTAGAGTAGAATCTAGTAGAGTAGAGTAGAGTACAGTAAAATAAGGTAGAGTAGAGTTGGGTAAGGTATGGTAGGGTATGATAGAATAGGGTAGTGTTAGGTAGGGTAGGGTAGGGTAGGATAAGATAGAGTAGATTAGAGTATAATATAGTAGAGTATAGTAGAATAAACTAGAGTAGACTTGAGTTGTAGAGTAGAGTAGAGTAGAGTGGAGTAGAGCTAAGTTTGTCTAGGTTAGGCTAAGTAGTCTAGGCAAAGCTAGGGTAGGCTAGAGTAGAGTAAAGTGAAGTAGAGTGCAGTAGAGTAGAATAGAGTAGAGTAGAGTAAGATAGGGTCGGGTAGAGTAGGGTAGGTAGGGTAGGGTAAGGTATGGTAAGGTAGGGTAGGGTAGGGTTACTATGGTACAATAGTGTATGGTAAGGTAGAGTAAACTAGAGTAGAGTTAGGCTCGACAAAGTTTGGCTAGCCTATGGTAGGCTAGAGAAGAGTAGACAAGAGCAGACTTGAGTAGAATTGGATGGGGTTAGATAGGCTATACCATGTTAGGCTAAGCTAGGCTATAGTAGAGTAGATTAGTATAGTAAAGTAGAGTAGAGTACAATAAGGCAAGGCAAGGTTAGGCTAATATAGGCTAAGCTAGGCTCAAGAAGAGTAGAATAGATTAGATTATAGTAGAGGAGAGTTGAGTAGAGTAGGGTAGAGTAGAATATAGTAAAGTATAGTATAGTAGACCAGGATAGAATAGAGTAAAGTAGAGACGAGTAGAGTAGAGTAGAGTAGATTAGCTTAGTGTAGTGTAAGGTAGAAGGGTAGGGTTGGGTAGAATAAGGTAAATTTAGGTAGGGTAGGGTAGAGAAAGATAGGATAGTGTAGGATAGGATAGAGTAGGGTTGAGTATAGTAGAGTAGAGTAGAGTAAAGTAGAATACAGTGGAGTAGAGAAACATAGAGTAGGGTAGAAAAGAGTAAAATAAAGTAGAGTAGAGTAGAACATAGAAGAATAGAGTAGAATAAAATAAAGTAGAGTGGTGTAGAGTAGAATATACTAAAGTAGAGTAGAGTACTATAGCATAGCATAAGGATGGGTATGGTAGGATAAGGTAGGGTAGGGTAGGATAGGGTATAGGTGAGGAGATTGTAGGAGAGTAGAGTAGAGTAGAGTTGAGTTTAGTTGAGTTGTGGTCAGTAGTGTTGCATAGCATAGGAAAAGGTAGGGAAAGGTAGGGTAGGATATGGAGGAGTAGCTTATGGTAGTGTAAAGTAAGGTAGTGTCAAATAGAGTAGTGTAGAGTAGAGTCAAGTAGAGCTTCACTATGCTAGGCTAAGTTAGGCTAAAGAATGCAAGGCAAGGCTAGACTAGGCTTGGGTATGCTATTGTAGAGTAAAGTAGAGTAGAGTAAATAAGAGCAAGGTTAGGCTTGGTTAGGCTAAGGTAGGTAGAGTAGAGTATAGTAGAGTAGTTAGAGATAGTAGAGTAGAGTAAGATAAGATATGATAATATTTGATAGGATAGAATAGAGTAGGATAGAGTAGAGTAGAGTAGAGTAGAACAAAATAGAGTAGAGTAGAGTAAAGTAGAACAGAGTAGAGAAGAGTGAAGTAGTGTAAGAAAGAGAAGAGGATGGGAGAGTAGAGAGGGGAGAGGTCAGAACAGTGGGGTAGGGTAGAGAAGTGTATGGTAGGTAGGGTAGAGTAGGATAGGGTAAGGTAGGGATGAGTAGAACTAGGCTAGGTAAGGGAAGGGTAGGCTATAGTAGAGTAGAGTAAAGTAGGATAGAGTAGAGTAGATTAGAGTAGAGTAGAGTTAGGCTAGGCTAGGTAATGCCAGGCTAGGCTAAGTTAGAGTAGGGTAGGCTAGAGTAGAGTAGAGTAGAGTAGGATAAGATATGGTAGGGGAGGATAGGATAAGATAGGGTAGGGTAAGATAAGATAGGGTATGGTTGGGTATGATAGGGGTAGGGTAGGGTATGGTAGGGTAGGATAGAGTAGTGTAGTGTAGCATAAACTAAGGTAGTGCAGTGTAGCATGGAGTAGAGTAGAGCACAGTAGAGTAGCAAAGGGTAAGGTAGGGCATGGTAGGGTACGTTATGGTAAAGTAGAGTGGAGTGGAGTAGAGAAGAGTAGAGCATAGAAGTGTTGGGTAAAGCAGAGTAAAGCAAAGCATAGTATAGCATGACAGAGTAAAGTAGAGTAGAGTATTGCTTGGTTAGGCTAAAGTATAATGGAGTGAACTAGAGTAGAGTATAATAGCATAAAGCTAGGCTTGACTAGGCTATGCTATGTTAGGCTAGGCTAGGTTTAAGTAGAGTAGAGTTGAGTAGAGTAAGGCTAGGCTAGGCTAGGGTAGGCTAAAGTAGAATTGAGTAGTGTAGAGAAGATTGGAGTGGAGTATCATAGCATAGGGTAGAGTAGGGTAGAGTGGGTAGAATAGGGTAAGGTAGGGTATGGTAGAGTAGAGTAGAGTAGAGTGGAGTAAAGTTGAGCTAGATTAGGCTAGGCTAATCTATGCTAGGCTAGGTTAGGCTAGGCTTGGGTAGGTTAGAGTAGAGTATAGTAGTGTAGAGTAGCATAGGATAAGGTAGGGTAGGGTAAAGTAGAGCATAATAGAGTAGAGAAGGACTATGTAAAGCTAGGCTAGGCTAGAGTAGAGTAGAATTGAGTAGGGCTGAGTAGTGAGGAGCATTGTTAGGCTAGGCTAAGGTAAGCAAGCTATGGTAAGTTAGGCTAAGCTAGGGTAGGCTATGGTAAGCTAGTGTATAGTGGAATAGAGTAGAGTAGAGTATAGTATAGTAGAACAGAGTACATGAGAGAAGAGTAGAGTGGTGTATAGTAGTATAGGATAGGGTATGATAGGGTAGGGTAGGGAAGGGTAATGTAACATAAGGAAGAGTATAGTAGGATAGGGTTGGGTAGAGTAGAGTAGTATGGAGTAGGGTGGAGTGTAGTAGAGTAGAGTAGAGTAGAGATAGGTTAGGCTATGCTAGGCTTGGCTACACAAGACTAGGCAAGGTTAGGCTCGTCTAGGCTAGGCTAGGGTAGGCTAGAATAGAGTAGAGTAGCATAGGGTAGGGTAGAGTATGATAGAATAAGGTATTTTAAGGTAGGGTAGAGTACAGTAAGGTATGGAAATGTAGGGTTCATTACTATTTGGTTCAGTTCGATTTGGATGGGATAGTTTATGTTCATTTTTTAGGTTTCGTTCGATTAGGTTTAGCTCGACTCATTTCGATTTGGTTTAGATCATTTTAGTTCAGTTCCATTTCAGTTTTATTCGGTTCGGTTCTATTCGATAGAGTGTACAGTGGTGTGGGGTAGGGTATGGTAAGGTAAGGCTAGGTAGGGTAGGGTAAGGTAGGGCAATGTATGGGAGGGTAGGGTAGGGTATAGTAAAATAGGGTAAGGGGAAGTAGAGTAGAGTAGAGTTGAGTTGACTAGAGTATAGTGGAGTTAGGTTAGGTTAGGCTAAGTGAGCCTAAGCTATGGTTGGCTAAGCTACACTAGGCTATGGTAGGCAAGAGTAGAGTAGAGTAGAGTAGCATAGGGTAGGGTAGGGTCGGTAGGGTAGGATAGGGTAGGGTAGGGTAGTGTTCGATTCGGTTCAATTCAGTTCAGTTGAGTTTTGATCGTTTTTGTTCGTTTTGGTTTGGTTTGGTTTAGTTCGATTCATTCATTTCGGTTCGATTCGGTTCGGTTCATTTCGATTCTATTCGGTTCTGTTTGGTTTGGTTCGATTCTTAGGGTATAGTAAGGAATGGTAGGGTAGAGCTGGGTAGGGTAACGTAGTGGAGGGTATTGTACGGTAGCTTAGGGTAGGGTAGGGTAGAGCAGAGTATAGTACAGTAGAGTATAGTAGAGTATAGTAAAGTAGAGTTGAGCATAGCAGAGTAAAACTAGGTAAGGCAAGTAGGATAGGGTAGGGTAGAGTAGAGCAGAGTAGAGTAGAGTGTAGTAGAGTATAGTAAAGTAGAGTTGAGCATAGCAGAGTAGAGCTGGATTTGGTTAGGCTAGGCTAAACAAGGCTAGGCTAGGATAAGTTAGAGTAGAATAGAGTAGAGTAGCATAAAGTAGGGTAGGATAGGGTATGTAGGGCAAGATAGGGTAGGGTAATGTTGGGTGGGGTTCGATTCTATTCGGTTCAGTTCGGTTCGGACCGTTTCGGTTTGGTTCGGTTCGATTTGGTTCGATTTGGTTCAGTTTTGTTCGGTTCGGTTTTGTTTGGTTCGATTTGGTTTGGTTTAGTTCGGTTCTGTTTGGTTTGTTTTGCTTTGGTTTTCTATGTTTGGTTAGGTTTTAAAAATAAATAATATTCTTATAATATATAATTTTAAAGTTTATATTGTATAATATTAATCTTTATGTTTAATGTATGATACATTGATCTTATATATATATATATATATTTATATATATATATATTTATATATATATATTTATATATATATATACATATATACACATTGATCTTTTATATACATGTATATATATACACATAAATTGGTAACAAATTATACCTTGAATAACACTCACATAAAAAAAATTAATTTGAGTTTTTTTAGCATAAGGAGTGATCAAATATATTATGTTGTTGATATACAAAATAATATTTTTTTTTGTTATTTTTATAATATAAATTAATATTTTGTCTTTTTTTTATAATTAAAAATAAAACTAATAAATATAAAGAAAAGTTTTTTTAAAAAATTAAAAATTTAAAAAATTTAATATAAACAATTATTTATTAAAATAAGTATAATATGTCATAGTTTTATATAATTATTTATTAAATCACACTTAGATTCTATTCTTTTTTCAAACCATTAGATTCCTTTATTATTTAAGAAGTAAATTAATCTTTATATTTGAAAAAATAAAGTTAATTAATAAACTTTAACTAATAGTAATATATCTTTTAGAAAAATTAAATATTTCAATATTTGATTTTATTTTATTTTTATGATATGCATTGATAAAAAAATTAAAAAATATTTTTTAAAGAAAATAAATTCAAAATATTTAAAATAAAAAAGTAGACAAGTATTCCTTATAGTTTCATTGGTTTATTAATTATCATTTATTACTAAAATAGTTGCACATTTCATATTGTTGATTACATGATGGTTTTTTGCATAATATGCTTTATGGAATAGGCACAAAATTAGTAGCCTTCCAAAATGTAAATTTTTATGAAATTATGGTTAGCTCATGAGTTTTGCTTTATTTTGATATTTGTAAATTTTTTATGCATTTCTCATTGTTTGTTAATAATTATTTAAAATTTTCAAATTCTAAAGCATTAATTATTTATATTTTTTCATATGATACAATTTATGCAACTTTCACAAAAATATTCACCATCGAAATTATGAAATTTGAGAAAAATTCAATGATGGTTAATGCATGAGTTTTCTTAGTTTTTGACATCTACATAATTTGTTTTATATTGTTTTACCTAGAATAAGTATTGTCACATTTTCAAACCAATAAACAAATATGTTGATTATTTGTTCAGAGGGTTTTTGTTTATTTTTGAAGTATAAAATCTGGAATAATTGAATTTTCAAATCTATTTTTTTTTGCTTAACATTTTGTAGATATAATCATATTTCAATAAAATTTATAAATAAATATATAATATTATTGGTAAATTTTACTAGTTCATGGAAAATAACAAAATTAAAGTAGGTAAATTTGATCATTAAAATGGTTTCTCCTTCTTGTTTTTAATGTTAAAATAAGAGTAATTCGTGCTTACGAAAAAAAATTTTAGTTGCTAGAAAGAAATTTATATTCATTACTCATAGTAAAAAATTTTAATTTTGATTTGATTTAAAACATAAGTATTATATGAATATATTAAATTTATTATATACAAAATAATATTTAATTTTTAAAATTTTTAATATAAAATTAATATTTTAATATTTGAATTTAAAAATAAAAAAATTATAAATAGTGATAATAGTTTTTTTGTATGATAATTTTACATATTTAGTTTAAAAAATATGAATTAACTAATAATAATGAAATATATTTTGGAGAAATTTTAAAGTTGGTATATATAATGTTCTTTTGGATTATAATTTTATTTTAGTTTGAATTTTTTTTTAATGATCAAATATAAATAAATTTTAATATCTTGAAACTTTATGATCCTAAAACATAAAGAATAAACTTCAAACAAGTCATTAATATACAAACAAAAGAAAACAATAATAACATAACATATGAATAAATAAGCAACTAGAAACCTAAAGATCGTCATTCTAACTATTAAAAAAATTAAATATTGAGAAACGATGAGCATAACATGGCATAGGAGACTAGAGTAGTGCTAGGTAAGGCTAGGCTAGGCTAGAGTATAATAGAGTAAAGTAAAGTAGAGTAGAATAGATTAAAGCTAGCTTGGCTAGGCTTTGTTATGTTATGTTCGGCTAGGGTAGAGTAGAGTAGAATGTTGTAGAGTATAGTATGGTTGAGTAGAGTAAGGCAATGCTAGGTTTGGATGGGCTAAGCTAGGCTAATTTAGGTTAAGATAGGATAGGATAGAGAAGAGTAGAGTAAATTAGATTAGAATAGAGTATAGAATAGTAGAGTAGAGTAGAGTAGCACTAGGCTAGGCTAAGCTAAGCAATAGTATAATAGAGTAAAGTAGAGTAGAGTAGCATAAGGTTAGGCTTAGCTAGTTATCTTAGGCTAAGTTAGGCTAGAGTTGTGTAGAATACAATTGAGCAGAGTAAGGTTAGGCTAGGCTAAGCTAAAGTAGGCTAGCATAGAGTAGAGTAGAGTAGTGTAGAGTAGAGTAGCATAGGGTAGTGTAAGGTAGGATAAGATAGTGTAGAGTAGGGTATAGTAGAGTAAAGTAGAGTAATATAAAGCAGAGTAGTGTAGACCAATACAGAGTAGAGCAAAGAAATGTAAAACATAACAGAACAGAGAAGATGAGAGGAGAGGAGAGTAGAGTAGAATACAGTAAAGTGGCATAGCATAACATAAGATAGGGTAGGGTAGGGTAGGGTTGAGTTGAGTGGTGTAGAGACGAATAGAGTAGAGTAGAGTGGTGTAGAGAAGAATAGAGTAGAGTAGAGTAGAGTAGAGCTAGGTTAGGCTTGGCTAAGCGAGAGTGGAGTAGAGTAGAGTAGGGAAGAGTATAGTAGAATAAAGTAGAGTAGATTTGAGTAGAGCTGAGTAAAGTCGAGTAGAATAGAGTAGAACAGAGTAGAGTAGAGTTGACTAAAATAGAGTAAAGTAGCATAGGATAGGGTAATGTAGGATAAGATAGGGTACAGTATTGTAGAGTAATGTGGAGCATAGTAAAGCATAGGAGAGTAGAGTGGATAAGAGCATAATAAGATAGAGTAGAGCAGAGTAGAGTAGAGGAGAGTAGAGGAGAGTAGAGAGAGAGCAAAGCAGAGGAAAGGAGAAAAGAGGAGTATAGAGGAGAAGAAAAGAGAGTAGAGTAGAATAGTATAGGATATGATAGGTTTTAATAGTAGAGTAGAGTAGAGCAAAGTAGAGTAGATTAGAGCTCTGTTAGGCTAAGATAGAGTATAGTTTAGTAGAGTAGAGTACACTAGTATAGAGTAAAGTAGAGAAAAGTAGAGTTGAGTAGAGTAGAGTAGTGTAAAGTAGAGTAGAGTAGAGTAGATTAGTGTATAATAGAGTAAAGTAGAGTCAAGTAGAATAGAGCAGAGTAAATTGAAGTATAATAGGATAGAGTGGAGTAGAGTAGAGAAGAGTAGAGTAGGGGTAAAGTAAGTGGAGTAGAGTAGGGTAGGATAGAGTAGAGTAGAGTAGAGCTATATAAGGCTAGGTTAGGTTAAGTAAGGCTAGAAAATGTTAGGTTAAGCTGGGCAAGGATAGAGTAGAGTGGCATAAAGTAGTGTATAATAGAGTAGAGTAGAGTAGAGCTACATTAGGCTAAGCTATCCTATGCTAGGGTAAGATTGGTTAGAGTAGACTAGAGTAGAGAAGAGTATAATAAAGCAGAGTAGAGTCGGTAGGGTATAGTAGTGTAGGGTAGCGCATAGTAGGGAAGGGTTAAATAAGGTATAATTGGGTATGGTCGAGCTGGGTAGAGTATAGTAGAGTTAGGTTAGTAGGGTTAGGCTAAGCTACGTGATTCCTTACTAGAGTAAGGTAGAGTAGAGTGGAGTAGAGTAGAGCAGAGTAGAGTACAGTAGAGTAGAGTAGAGTAAAGTGGGGCTAGTCTAGGCTAGGTTATGTTAGGCAAAGCTAAGCTAGGGAAAGCAAAGGTAAGTTAGAGTGGAGGAGAGAAGATCAGAGTAGAGTAGAGCACAAAAGAGTAGGGTAGAATAGAGAGAGAAGAGTAGAGTAGAGTTGTGCTAAGCTAAGCTAGGATACAGCATCGTAGAGTGAAGTAGAGTTAATTAGAGTAGCATAGGATTTTCTAGACTAGACTATGTAAGGCTAAGCTAGAGTAGAGTAGAGTAGAGTAGATTAGAGAAGAGTAAGGCTAAGCTAGGCTATAATAGGCTAGAGTAGAGTAGAGTAGATTGGATTAGAATAGATAAGATTAGAGAAGAGTAGAGTAGAGTATAGTAAAGTAGAGTAGAGTATAGTAGACTAGAGTAAAGTAGAGAAGAGAAGAGTAAAGCAAAATAGAATAGAGTAGAGTAGAGTAGGGTAGAGTAGAGTTGAGTAGAGTAGTGTAGAGTAATATACTGTAGCATAGCATAGGGTAGGGTAAGGTATAAAGTATTATAGGATTGGGAAGATTAGGGTAGGTTAGGGTATTGTTGGATAGGATAGGATAGAGGAAAGTAGAATAGAGAAGAGTAGAGTATAATAGAGCTAAGCTCAGCTTTGCTAAGTAAAGTAGAGTAGAGTAGAGCAGAGTAGAGTAAAGATGAGAAGAGTAGAGTAGAGTAGAGTAGAGTAGAGTAGGCAAGAGTAGTGTAGAGTAGGGTAGTACTAGATTAGGCTACAGTATAGTCGAGTGAAGTTGAGTTGAGTAGAATAGCATAAATCTAAGCTTGGCTAGGCTATGCTATGCTTGGCGAGGCTTGTTTAGAGTAGAGTATAGTAGAGTTGAGAAGAGTTTGGCTAGGCTAGGCTATGGTAGGCTAAAGTAGAGTAGAGTAGAATAGAGTAGAGTATAGTAGCATTTAGTAAGGTAGGGTTTGGCAAGGTGGGGTAGGGTACGATATAGTGGGATATGATAGGATATGATAGAGAAGGGTAGGGTAAGGTAGAGTAGAATAGAGTAAAGTAGAATTGAGTAGAGCTTGATTAGTCTAGGCTAGACTAAGAAAGGCCAGGCTAGGTTAGGCCAGATTAGGTAGGGCTATGGTAGGCTAGAGTATAGTCAAGTAGAGTAGAGTATGGTAGATTAGGTAGGGTAGGGTAGAGTAGCATAAGGTAGGATAGGGTATGATAAGGTAGGGTAGGATATAGCATAATAAAGTAGAGTTCAATTAGGTAAGCCTAGGCTAGGCTAGAGTAAGGTAGAGTAAAATAAAGTAGAGTAGAGAAGAGAAGAGTAGGGTAGAGGTGAGTAGAGTAGAGTAGAATAAAATAGAGTAGAGTAGAATAGATAGATTAGAGTAGAGGTAGGTTAGCTTAGGCTAGGCTAGGCTAAGTAAAGCTATGCTAGGTTATGTTAGGATAGGTTAGGCTAGAGTTGAGTAAAATTGAGTATAGTAAAGTAGAGTAGAGTAGTACAGAGTAGAGTAAACTTAAGTAGAGTAGGGTAAGGTAGGGTAGGGTTAGGATGGGTAGGGTAGGATTGGGTAGGGTAGGGCATAGTAAGGTAGGGTACGGTATGGTAAAGTAGGGTAGGGTAGGGTAGCGTAGAGTAGAGTAGAGTTAGGTTAGGCTAGGTTAGGCTAGGCTAGGCTAGGTTAAGGTAGAGTAGACTAGAGTCGGGTAAGTCTAGGCTAGTTTAGGTTGGAATAAGCTAGGCTAAGCTAAGCGAGAGCAGAATAGAGGAGAGCAGAGTAGAGATAAGCAAAGTAGGGCAAAGTAGAGCAGAGCATTGTAAAGCAGAGTAGAGTAGGTAGTGTTAGGCTAGGCTAAGTAAGAGTATAATACAGTGAAGTAAAGTAGAGTTGCATATGGTAAACTAGAGTAGAGTAGAGTAGACTAAAATTAGGCTAAGTTAGGCTAGGCTAGGCTAGAGTAGAGTAGAGTAGAGTAGAGTATAGTAGAGTAAAGTAGAGTAGAGTAGAGTAGAGTAGAGTAGTATAGTATAGGATAGGATAAGGTAGGGTAGGGTAAGGCAAGATAGGGTAGGGTAGGGAAGGGTAGATAAGAGGAGAAGAGAGTAGAGTAGAGTTGATCTGAGTTAAGTTGGGTTTAGTTGAGTTCATTTACGTTGAGTTGAGTTGAGTTGAGTAGCATTACATAACGTAAGATAGGGAAGGGTAGGGTAGGGTAGGATAAGGTAAAGCAGAGTAGAGCAGAGTGGAGGAGAATAAAGAAGAGTAGAGTAGAATATAGTAAAGCTAAGTTAGGCTCTGTTAAGGCTAAGCAATGATAGGCAAGGCAAGGCTAGGTAAGGTTAGGCTAGGCTAGGCCGAGATATTATAGAGTAGAATAGAGTAGGGTAGAGTACAGTAGCATATGATTGGGAAGGCTTGGGTAGGGTAGGATAAAGTAGTGAAGTGTGGAGTGGAGTAGAGCATAGTAGAGTAAGGTAGAGTGGGATAGGGTTGGGTAGGGTAAGGTAGGGTAGGGTAAAGTCTATTATAGTAGAATAGAGTAGAGTACAATAAAGTAGAGTAGAGTAGAGCTATGTTAGGCCCAGCTAAGATAGGCTAAACATTATGAGGCTATGCTAGGGTAGACTTGAGTAGAGTAGAGTAGCATAGGGTAAGTTACGGTTGGATAGGGTAGGGTATGATAAGGTTCAATTCTATTCTATTCGTTTCGGTTCAGTTCATATCGATTCTTTTCGATTCAGTTCGGTTTAAATCGGTTCAATTTGGTTAGGTTTTTTCAGTTCGATTCGGTACAGTCGAGTATAGTCTCGTAAGGAAGGGTAGGGCAGGGAACTGTAGGGTAAGGTTTGGTACGTTAGGGCAGGGTATAGTAGCATAGGGGAGGGTAGGCTATGGTAGGGTAGGGTGGAGTAAAGTAGAGTAGAGTAGAGCTAGGTTAAGCTAAGCTATGTAAGGCTAGGCTAGGCTAGACTAGGATCAGTAAGAGTATAGGAGAGTAGCATAGGGTATGTTATGGTAGGGTTAGCAGGGTAGGGTTGGTAGGGTAGGGCTGGTAGGGTAGGGTAGGGTAGGGCAGTGTTCGATTCGGTTCAGTTTGGTTCGATTCTACCTGTTCAACTCAGTTTGCCTCGGTTTGGTTTAGTTTTTTTTGGTTCGATTCGATTCGATTTCATTGGGTTCATTTCAGTTCATTTCGATTCTGTTCAGTTCGATTCAGTTTGATTCAGTTTGGTTTTGTTTGGTTTGGTTCAATTCAGTTTGGTTCGGTTCGGTTCGATAGAGTAAATTACTGTAGAGTAGGATAGGGTAGAGTAGGGTTGGGTAAGGTAAGGTAGCGTAGTGGAGGGTAGGGTAAGACATGGAAAGGTAATGCAGGGTAAGATTGGATAGGGTAGAGTAGAGTAGAGTGGAGGAGGGTATAGTAGAGTAAAGTAAAGTTGAGTAGAGTAGAGTAGTGTTAGGTTAGGCTAGGTCAGGCTAAGCTATGCTAGGCACAGCTATGCTAGGGTAGGCTAGAGTAGAGTAGAGTAAAGTAGCATAGGGTAGGGTGGGGTAGGGTAGGGTAGGGTAGGGTAAGTTATGGTTTGATTTTGTTCGGTTCGGTTCGGTTCGGTTTGGTTTGGTTCGGATCTGATCGATTCCGTTCGATTCGATTTGATTCGGTTTGGTTTGGTTCTGTTCGGTTTGGTTCAGTTTGGTTTTGTTTGGTTTTATTTTAAAAATAATTAATATCCTTATAATATATAATATGTATACACACACATAAATTGCTAACAAATTGTACCTTGAGTAACACTCATGTCAAAAAATTTTAATTTTACTTTTTTTAAACTAAGGAGTAATCAAATGTATTATATTGTTGATATACAAAATAATATTTTGTTTTGTTATTTTTAGTATATAAATTAATATTTTATCTTTTTATTTTATAATTAAAATAAAGCTAATAAATAGCAAGAAAATATTTTTTGAAATTTTAAAAAATTAAAACAATTAATATAAACTATTATTTATAAAAATAAATATAATATGTTTTTGTTTTGTATAATTATTTATTAAACCACACTTAGATTCTATACTTTTTTTCAAACTATTAAATTCCTTTATTATGTAATAAGTAAATTAATCTTTATAGTTTAAAATAAAAATAAAGTTGTTAAATATAATTTAACTAACAATAATGATATATCTTTTTATAAAAATTAAATATTTCAATGTTTGATTTTATTTTATTTTTTATCAAAGTGCATTGATAAAAGAAATTAAAAAATATTTTATAAAGCAAATAAAATTCAAAATAATTAAAATAAAAAGGTATAAAAATATTTCTAATAGTTTAATTGGTTTATTCATTATAAATTTTTACTAAAATAGTTGCACATTTCATGTTGTTGATTATGTGATGGTCTTTTTCATAATATGCTTTGTGGAATAGCCACAAAATTAGTTGCCTTCCAAATTATAGCTTTTTATGAAGTTATGGTTAGCTCATGATTTTTGCTCTCTTTTGATGTTTGTAAATTTTTTATGCATTTGCATCCATGGTTAAAAACTTTTTCATTTATCAGACAAAAAGAAAAAATGTCTCACAGTTTGTTAATAATCCTTAAAAATTGTAAATTCTGAAGTGTTAATTTTTTTATATTTTTTCACATAATACAATTTATGGAACAATGATAAAAATATTGACCATCCAAATTGTGAAATCTTAGAAAAATTCAATGGTGGATAACACAAGGATTTTGTTAGTTTTTGACTTCTACATAATTTGTTTTATATTGTTTTACCTAGAATAAGAATTGTCACAATTTCAAACCAATAGACAAATATGCATAGTACTTGTTCATAGGGTTTTTGTTTATTTTTGAAGTATAAAATCAAGAATAATTAAATTTGAAATCTATTTTTTGCTTAACATTTTGCTGATATAATCATATTTAAATAAAATTTATAAATAAATATATAATATTATAGGTAAATTTTACTAGTTCATGGCAAACGACAAAATTAAAGTAGGTAAATTTGATCTTTAAAATGGTTTGCTTCTTCTTATTTTTCATGTTAACTAATAATAATGATATATATTTTTGGAGAAATTTAAAATTGTGATATACAATATTCTTTCTAATTTCCATTTTATTTTAGTTTGAAATTTTTTTAATAACTATTATAAAAAATTATAAATAAAATTATAATATCTTGAAACTCTAAGCTCCTAAAGCATAAAAAATAAACTTAATCGAGCCATTAATATACAAACAAAAGAAAACAATAATAACATAACATATAAATAAACAAGCAACTAAAAACCTAAAGATCATCATTCTAAATATAAAATTAAAATATGCCTAATATCAATATAACTTAGTTACCTTAAACTAAAAGGATAAAAATTTAAATCATTAGTGTTTTCACTTCATATTTCTATGATCTAATATAACTTATTTCGCTTTATATAAAGTATATTTATATTATAAGAACAAAGGTAGTAAATTAAAATAAGAAATTTAATTATTATTATTTTTGTTTAAAAATAATTTGATTTATTAAAATATTGCATTTTTTAAATCGTATTTTAAGATGATATTTATCACATTAAAAATAATTTTAAAAGTCTAATTATACACTTTTATAAGCACATCGTTAAGTTTTTTTAATTAAAAAATAACACATAGTTTGACCAAAATAATTAATAATTTTATTCTTAAAAAATAATGAAAAAAAGAATTTTTTTTATAAAAAGTGAAAAATATTTTATTCATTTTAAAATATAACTATTTTATGAAGTCACTATACATAATAAATTTATTCAAAATTATCTTTAAAAATAAACTTAAATGGCAATATCTACATCACATTAGTCATAAATTTTTAAATTATTAAAAAAAACATTTGAAAAATATGTTTTATATTTTTTTATTGATTAAATATTTTTTTAGCTTTCTTAAAATGTTTTCACTTTGTAATAAAAAATCTAATAAAAGACTAAATATTTTTTTTTCTTTAAGAATGTGATAGGTAAAAATTTTCAAAAGAAAATTTTTTTTAAATAAATATTACATGAAAGTTATTATGTTTTATACAATTATCTAATAAAATATGTTGAGTGATACTCTCTTTTATAATAATTTATTTGGTTTCATTATTTTTAAATATTTGCTTCTTTTGAAAAATAATATAGATTGGAATTTAAATATTATTTTAAAATCGTTGATTTTTTTTGGAAGATATAAAAATTACTAAAATAAAGATTTTAAACTTAACCCTTTTATAAAAAATTACTTGGAATAGATTTTTTGGAAATTTCTAATAATGTGAAAATAAAATATTTTATTACAAATTTGGATAAAAATATTTTTAAAAATAATATTTTTGTAAAAGAATTTTAAAAAATACTTCTTAATTTATTAAACTCATACATTATTTGCGAAGTAGTATCTTAAGAGTCTTTTTGTAGTTTTGTACAATTAATTAATCTTTTTCACAATAGTTGATAAAAATCATGATTAAAATTAAATGTTTTAAATAAATAAACATTATGTTTTGTTTGATTTTTGGATTAAATTTTTTTTATCTTCATAAGGTATTAGTTTTTAAATTAGATTTTTTTAATGAAAATGCATGTCTACAATACAAATGATGGTAGCAAGTACAAGGCTCTTGAAGATTCAAAAACTTAACAACGAAATAAAGTAGAGTAGAGTAGAGAAGAGTAGAGTAGAGAAGAGCAACATAGAGTAGAGCAAAGTAAAGCAGAGTATAATAGAGTAGAGTATAATAGATTAGAATGAAGTAGAGAGGAGTAAAGCAAAGTAGAGTATAGTAGTGTTAGGCTAGGCTAGGTTAGGTTAGTCTAGATTAGAGAATAATAGAGTGAAGTAGAGTAGAGTAGAGTAACTTGGGGCTAGGCTTGGCTAGGCTATGCTATATTTGCCGAGGCAAGGCAAGAGTAGAGTAGAGTATGGTAGAGTAGAGTAGGGTAGAGTAGAGTAAGGCTAAGCTATGCTAGGTTATGTTAAGCTAGGCTAGGGTAGAGTAGAGTAGAATAGTATAGATTAGATCAGAGAAGAGTAAAGAAGAGTAGAATAGAGTATAATAGAGTAGAGTGGAGTAGAGTAGGCTCGTCTAGGCTAGGCTACGTTAGGCAAGGCTATGCTGGTCAAGCTTGGCTAGGATAAGCTAGAGTAGAGTAGATTAGAGTAGAGTAGAGTAGAGTAGATCAAAATAAAGTAAAGTAGAGTAGAATTAAATAATGTTAATCTAGGCTAAACTAGCATAGACTAAAGTAGAAAAGAGCAAAGTAGAGTAGCAATAGGTTAAGTTAAGCTTAGCTAGGCAAGACTAGAATAAAGTATAGTAATGTAGAGTAAAGTAAAGTAGAGTAGAGAAGAGTAAGGCTAGGTTACCAAGGTAGGTTAGGTTAGGCTATGTTTGGCTTAACTAAGCTCAATAAGGCTAACTTAGGTTATGTTAGAGTAGAGTATATTAAAGTAGAGTAGAGTAAAGTAATACAGAGCAAAGCAGAGTATAGAAGAGTAGAACAGAGCAGAGTAGAGTAGAATAGAGAAGAGCAAAGCAAAGAAGAGTAGAGAAGAGTATAGCAAAGCAGAGTAGAGTAGAGAATTATAGAACAAAGTAGAGTAGAGTAGAGTAGGGCATAGAAGAGTAGAGTAGAATGGAGTAGTTCGAAGCTAGGCTATAGTATAACAGAGTAAAGTAAAGTTGAGTAACACAAGGCTAGGGTAGGTTACGTAATGTTAGGCTATAGTACTATAGAGTATAATTGAGTAGAGTTATATTAGGTTAGGCAAGGTTAAGTTAGGCTAGGTTAGGCTAGGGTAGGTTAGAGTAGAGTAGAGTAGCAAAGGTTATGGTATGATAGGGTAGGATAGAGTAGAGTAGAGTAAAGCATAGTATAGTAGAGCAAAGTATAACAAAATAGAGTAGAGTAGAGAAGAACAGAGCAGAGTAGAAGAGAGCAGAGTTGAGTAGAGTAGAGCAAAGCAAAAAAGAGTAGAATAGAGTAAAGTAAAGTAGAGTAGAGTAGAGCAGATAAGAGAAGAGGAGAGAAGAGTGGAGTAGAGTAAAGTAGAATAGAGCAGCATAACATAGGATAGGATAAAGTAGGGCAAGGTAGGGTAAGATAGAGTTGAGTAGAGTAGAATAGAGTAAAGTAAAGCTAGGTGAGGCTAAGTTAAGAAGGGCAAAGCTAGGATAAGAAGGGCTAGGCTAAGCTTGGTTATGCTGGGCTCTGTTTTATTTAAGTAGATTAGAGTAGAGTTGAGTAGAGTAAACAAAAATAGAGTATAATAGAGTAAAGTAGAGTAGTGAAGAGTAAAGTAGAGTAGAGTAATATAGAGTTATGTAGAGTAGAGGAGGGTTGAGAAGAGTAGAGCAGAGTTGAGTTGAGTAGAATAAAGCATAGTAGTGCTAGGTTGAGCTAAGCTTGGCTAAACTTAGTAAGGCTAGGTAATGCTAGGCATGTCTAGGCTAGGGTATGCTTTTGTAGAGTAGAGTAGAGTAGAATAGAGTTGAGTAGAGTAAAATAGAGTTAGTAGAGTAAAGTAGCATTTGGTAACGTAGGATAGGGTAGGGTATTATATTCTAAGATAGAGTAGAGTGAAGTAGAGCAGAACATAGTAGGAAAGAAAGGAGTAGAGAAGAGTAGAGTACAGCAGAGTAGAGCAGAAGAGAACCGTGTAAAGCAAAGCATAAAAGAGTAGAGCAGAGGAAAGCAAAGTAAAGCATAGAAAGGTAGAGCAAAGATGAGCATAGCAGTGAAGAGTAGAGTAGAGTAAAATAGAGTAGAGTAGAGGAGAGCAAGGGAGAGCAGAGATAAGTAGAGTAGAGGAGAAGAGAAGAGAAGAGAGTAGAGTAGAGTAGAGTAGCATAGGAGGGTAGGGTAGGATAGGATAGGATAAGGTAGGGTAGAGTAGGATAGTGTTAAGTGGAGTAGAGTACAACAAAGCTTTGTTAGGCAATACTAGGTTAGGCCAAATGAGAGTAGAGTAGAGTAGAGTAGAGTACAGAATATTAGAATATAGTAGAATAGAGTAGAGTAGAGTATAATATAGTATAGTAGAATAGAGTAGAGTATGGAAGAGTAGAGTAATGTAAAGTAGAATATAATAGAGTACAGTACAGTACAGTATAGTAGAGTAAAATAGAGTAGAGTAGAGTAGGGCAGAGTAGAATAGAGTAGAGTAATGTAGAATAGAAAAGAGCAGAGTTGAGTAAAGTAGAGCTAGGTTATTCTAGGCTAAGCATGGCTAGGCAAGACTAGGCTTGGCTAGGCTAGGTTAGGCTAATCTAGGCTAAAGTAAGTAAAAGTAATGTAGAGTAGAGTAGAGTAGTACTAGATAGAGTAGAGTATAGTAGACTGGAGTAGCATACGATAAGTTAGAGAAAAATAGGGTAGGATAATGTAGGGTATATTAGAGTAGAGTAGAGTAAAATAAAGCAGAGCACAACAGAGTAGAGTAGAATAGAATAATATAGAGTAGAGTTGAGTTGAGTTGAGTATAATATAGTAGAGTAGACTAAAGCAAAGTGGATAAGAGCAAAGAAAAGTAGACAAGAGTAGAGCAAAAGAGAGGAAAGAAGAGGAAAGGAGAGTAGAGGAGAGGAGAAGTGAGGAGAGGAGAGGAGAGTAGAGTAGGGTAGAGTCGAGTTGAGTAGCATTGGGTAGGGTTAGATTGGGTAAGTTATGGTAGAATAGAGCTGAGTAGTGTAGAGTTAGGCTAGGCTAGGATAATGTAAAGTAGAGTAGACTTGAGTAGATTAAAAAAAAGTAGAGTTGAGTGATTAAAGTAGAGGAAAGTAGAGTAGAGTAGAGCAAGGTTAGGATAGACTAGGCAAGGCTAAGCAAGGATAGATAAGGCTAGGTGAGGATAGACTAGGATAACTTAGAGTATAGAAGTGAAGAGTAGAGTTGAGTAGAGTAGCACAGAATTGAGTAGAGTAGAGCAGAGTAGACTAGAGTAGAGTGGATTAAAGTATAGTAGAGTAGAGTAGGGTAGAGAAAAGTAGAGTAGAGTGTAGTAGAATAGTGTATAGTAGAGTAGAGTAAGGTAGAGTAGTGTAGATTAGAGTAGAGCAGAGTATAGTAGAGTAAAGTATAGTAGAGTAGCGTAACATAGGTTAGGGTATGGTACGGTCGGATAGGATAGGGTAGGATAGAGGAGAACCAAGGAGAGGAGAGTAGAGTAGGGTGGGGTAGAGTAGAGTAATGTAAAGTAGAGTGGAGCAGATTAGAGTATAGTATAGTTGAGAAGAATAGAATAGAGCAGAGTATAATAAAGTAGAGAAGAGTAGAGAAGGATAGAGTAGAGCATAGTAGAGTAGAGTATAATTGGGTAAAATAACATAGGGTAGGGTAAGATAGGACAGAGTTGAGTAAGGTAGGATATAAGAGAGGAGAAAAGAGGAAAGTAGTATAGAGTAGAGTAGAGTAGAGTTGCATAGGGTAAGGTTGGGTAGGGAAGGATAGGGTAGGGTAGGATAGAGTAGAGTAAAGTAGAACAAAGCAAAATAGAGTAATGTAGGGTAGAGCAGAGAAAAGACAAGGAGGGAATTATAATGTAGTGTAGAGTAGAGCAAAGAAGAGAAGAGTAAAGCAGAGTATAGTACAGCAAAGAAATGCATAGGATAGGGTAAAATTAGGTAAGGTAGAATAGGAAAGGTAGAGTAGAGTAGAGTAGAAAATAATAGAGTAAAATAGTGTAAAGTAGATTAGAGTAGAGCTAGGTTAGGCTAGGCTAGAGTAGAATAGAGTATAGTATAATAGAGTATAATAGTATAGAGTTGAGTAGAGGTAGGTAAGGCTAAGCTATACTAGCCTAGGATTAAGTATAATATAGTTGCATAGAGTAGAGTAGAGTAGAGAATAGTAGAGTAGAGTAGAGTATAATAGAATAGAAAAAACTAGAGTAGAGTAGAGCAGAGTAAAGTAGTGTCGGATAAGGTAGAGTAAAGTAGAGTAGAGTAGAGTATAGAAGAGTAGAGTAGAGTATTATAAAGTAAAGTAGAGTAGAAAAGAGTAGGGTAGCACTAGGTTAGGCTAAGCTATGCTAAGTTAGAATAGAGTATAGTATAGTGGAGTAGTAGTGTTGGGTAGAGTAGGGTAGTGTAGAGTAAAGCTAGGTAGAGTAGAGAAGAGTAGAGTAGAGTGGAGTAGAGTAGAGTAGAGTAGAGTGGAATAGAGTAGGGTAGTCTAGATTAGAGTAGGTAGAGTAGAGTAGAATTGAGCAGAGTTGAGTAGAATAGAGTAGAGTAGAGTATAGTAAAGTAGAATAGATTAGAGTAGAATAGATCAGAATAAAGTAGAGTAGTACTAGGCTATGGTAGGCTTTGCTAAGCAAGGTTAGGTAAAGTTAAAGTAAAGTAGAGTAGTGTAGTGTAAGGTAGGTAGGGTAGGGTTTGGGTATGGTAGGGTTGGATATTATAGAATAAAGTAGAGTAGAGTATAATAGAGTAGAGTAGAGTGAAACTAGGTTAGGCTAGACTATGTTAAGCAAGAGTAGAGTAGAGTATAGCAGAGTGGAGTAGAGTGTAGTAGACTATGTTAAGCTAGAGTAGAGCAGAATAGAGTATAGTGGAGTAGAGTGTAGTAGAGTAGCATAGTGTAAGGTAAGGTAGGTAGAGTATGGCAGGATAGGGTATGGTAGAGTAGAGTGAGTAGAATAGAGAGCACAGGAGAGTAGAGTTGAGTAGAGAAAAGCAAAGCATAGCAAAGCAGAGTAGAGCAAAATAGAACAGAGCAGTGTAGAGTAGAGTAGAAGAGTGGAGAGGAGAGCAGTGGAGATTAGAGCAGAGTAGAGAATAAGAGAGAAGAGGAGAAGAGAGGAGATTAGAGTATAGTAGAGTAGCATAGGGTAAGAGAGGGTATGGTATGGTAGAATAGGATAGGGTAGAGTTGAGTACAGTAGAGCTTGGTTAGACTAGGCTAGAGTAGAGTATTGTAGGATAGGATAGAGTTGAGTAGAGTAGAATAGAGTATAGTATAATATAGTAGAGTAGAGTAAAGTAGTGTAGAATAGAGTAAATTAGAATGGAGTAGAGTAGAATAGAGTATAGTTTAGTTTTGCTTGGTTAGGCTAGGTAAGGCAAGGTTAGGAAAAGAATGGTTAGGCAAGGCTAGACTAGGTAAGGCTAGGCTAGAGTAGAGTTAAGAAAAGTAAAGCAGACTAGAGCAGTGTAAAGTAGAGTTGAGCAGCATAAGGTAGGCTAGGGTAGGATAAGGTAGAGTAAAGTAGGGAGAGTAGAGTAGAATAGAGTAGAGTAGAGTAATGTAGAGTAGAGTAGAACAGAGTAGACTAGAGTAGAGCAGAGTAGAGCAAAGTAGAGAAGAGTGGAAAAGAGAAGAGATGAGAGTAAGGCAAAGCAGAGCAAAGTAGAGTAGTTGAGAAGAGAGGAGGAGAGGAGAGGAGAGTAGAGTAGAGTAGAGCAAAGTGGCATAGAGTAGACACCATTGGGTAGTGTAAGGCAGAGTAGGGTTGGGTAGGGTAAAGTACAGTAGAGCTAGGTTAAAGAAGGCTAGGCTAGGCTAAGCTAGAGGTGAGTAAAGTATAGTAGAGTATTGTCAAGTCTTATAGAGTAGAGAAGAGTGGAGTAGAGAAGAGTAAAGTAGAGTAGAGTTAGAGTTGAGTAGAGTAGACCAGAGTAGAAAAGACTAGAGTATAGTAGATTAAAGTGGAGTAGAGTATAGTAGAGTAGAGTAGAGCAGAGTATAATATAGTATGACAGAGTAGAGTAGAGTAGAGTAGTGTTGGGTAGAGTAGAGTAGAGTAAAGTAGAATAAAATAGAGTAATTCAAGGATAGGCTTGGCTTAGCTAGGATAAAGTGTAATAGAGTAAAGTAGAGGATAATAGAGTAACAGAGGGCTAAGCTAAGATAGTTTATATTAGGCTTTGTTAGGTTATAGTAGAGTAGAATAAAGTAGAGCATAGTAGAGTAGAGCAAAATAGAGTAGAGTAGAGTAGAGTAGAGTAAAATAGAATAGAGTAGGGTAAGATAAGTAAGATAAAGTAGAGTAAAGTAAAATAAAGTATATTAAAGTAATGCTAGGCTAGCAAGACTAAGCTGGCTAGAGAATAATTGAGTAATATGGATTAGAGTGGAGTAGTAGATGGCTAAGTTAGGCTAAGCTATGTTATGTTAGTTTATATTAGAATAGAGTAGAGTAGTGTAATGTAGAGTAGAGTAGAGTAGAGTAGAGTAGAGTAAAGAAGAGTAAGTAGAGTAGAGTAGTGTAGAGTAGAGTTGAAGGGAGTAGAATAGAGTATGGTAGAGCTAAGTTAAGCTAGGCTTAGCTAAGCTAAGCAAGGTTAGGCAAGGCTAGAATAGAGTAGAGTATAATAGAATAGGATAGAGCAGATTAGAGTAGAGTAGCATAAGTTAATATATGATTGGTTAGGATAGGGAAGAGTAGAGTAGAGAAGTGTAAATCATAGCAGAGTAAGGAAGAGCAACATAAAACAGAGTAGAGTAGAATAGAGTAGAGAAGGGTAGAATAGAAAAGAGTAGAGCAGAGAAGAGTAGAGCAAAGGAGAGCAATGCAAAGTAGAGTAGAGTAGAGAAGAGTAGAGTAGAGTAGAGGAGAAGAGAGGAGAGTAGACTAGTGTAAAGTATTGTAGTATTAGTTAGGGTAGAGTAAGATAGAGTAAAGTAGAGTAGAGTTAGGTTAGGTTAGGCTTGGTAATACTATGCTAGAGTAGAGTAGAGAAGAGTAGAGTAGAGAAGAGTAGAGTATAGTACAATAGAGTAGAGTACAGTTTAGTATAATACAATATAGTTGAGTAGACTACAATAAAGTATAGTATAATTTAATGAAGTAGAGTAGAGCGAAGTAGACTAGAGCTAGGTTAGGCTAGGCTAGGTTAAGCAAGGCAATGTAAGGTTAGGTTAGGCTAGACATAGGTAGTGTAAGCTAGAGTAGTGTAGAGTAGAGTAGAGTAGAGTGGGGAAGAGTAGACTAGAGTAGAGTATAGTTTAGTGGAATAGAACAGGTTAAGGTAGGGAATGGTAGGGTATAGTAGTGTAGAGTATAATAGAATATAATAGAGTAGAGCATAGAAGAGTAGAGAAGAGTGGTGTAGTGTAGTGTAGAGCAAAGCAATGTGGAGCAAAGAAGAGGAGAGGAGAGTAGTGTAGAGGAAGAAGAGAGTAGAGGAGAAGAGAAGTGTTTAGAGTTAATTTGAGTAAAATAGAGTAGAGTAATAAACTATAGAGTAGTTTATGGTAGTGTAAGGTAGAGTTGAGTAAAATATAGTAGAGTAGAGTTACGTAGATGTTGGTTAAGCTAGGCTAGGATTTAGTAGAGCAAAGCAGAGCATAGTAGAGCAGAATCGAGTATAGTAGAGTAGAGTAGAGTAAAATAAGGTAGAGTAGAGTAGTGTAAGGTTGGGTAGGGTATGATAGAATAAGGTAGCGTTCGGTAGGGTGGTATGGTATTTTAGGGTAGAGTAGAGTAGAGTATAGTATAGTAGAGTAAAGTAAAGTAGACTCGAGTAGTGTAGAGTAGAACTAAGTTTGTCTAGGTTAGGCTAATTAGTCTAGGCTAAGCTAAGGTAGGCTAGAGTAGAGTAAAGTGGAGTAGAGTGTAATAGAGTAGAGTAGAGTTGAGTAAGATAGGGTCAGGTAAAGTAGGGTAGGGTTGACTATGGCATATAGTGTATGGTAAGATAGAGTAAACTAGAGTAGAGTTAGGTTCGATAAAGTTTGACTAGCCTACGCTAGACTATGGAAGAGTAGACAAGAGCAGACTAGAATAGAATAACATAGGGTTAGGTAGGCTACACCATGTTAGGCTCAGCTAGGTTGGAGCAGAGTAGAGTGGAATATTGTAAAGTAGAGTAGAGTACAATAAGGTAAGGCTAGGTTAGGGTAGTCTAGGCTAAGCTAGGCTAGAAAATAGTAGAATAGATTAGATTAGAGTAGAGGAGACTTGATTAGAGTAGAGTATAGTAGAATATAGTAGAGTAATATAGAGCAGGGTAGGGTAGAGTAGAGTAGAGTAGAGTAGATTAGCATAGTGTAGTGTAAAGTAGATGGGTAGGGTTGGGTAGAATAAGGTAAAGTTGGGTAGGGTAAGGTAGGGTAGAGTAAGATAGGATAGGATAGGGTAGGATAGAGTAGAGTAGAGTAAATTAAGTTGAGCAGAGTAGTGAAGCATAGAGTAGGGTAGAGTAGAGTAACATAAAGTGAGTAGAGTAGAATAAAATAGAGTAAAGTAGAGTGGTGTAGAGTAGAATATACTAAAGTAGAGTAAAGTACTATACAATAACATAGGGATGGGTATGGTAGGATAAGGTAGAGTAGGGAAGGGTATAGGTGAGAAGAGGGTAGGAGAGTAGAATAGAGTAGAGTAGAGTAGATTTGTGTCGAGTTGAGTTGAGTTTAGTAATGTTGCATAGCATAGCGCAAGGTAGAGTATGGTAAGGTATGATAAGGAAGAGTAGGTTATGGTAGTGTAAAGTAGGGTATTGTCAGATAGAGTAGTGTAGAGTATAGTACAACAGAGTAGAGTCAAGTAGAGCTCGATTAAGATAGGCTAAGTTAGGCTAAGGAATGATAGGCAAGGCTAGACTAGGCTTCGATATGTTATTGCAGACAAGAATAGAGTGGAGTAGAGATGAGCAAGGTTAGGCTAGGCTAGGCTAAGGTAAGGTAAGGTAGAGTAGAGTAGAGTAGTTAGAGATAGTAGAGTAGAGTAGGATAAGGTATTGCAATATTTGATAGGATATAATAGAGTAGAGTAGAGTAGATTAGAGCTGTGTAGAGCAGAGTAGAGTATGGGAAAATAGAGTAGAGAAGAGTGGAGTAATGCATAATAGAGTAGAGGATAGGAGAGTAAAGAGGGGAGAGTACAAAAGAGTGGAGTAGGGTTTAGAAGTGTATGGTAGGGTAGGGTAGAGTAGGATAGGGTAAGGTAGGGACAAGTAGAACTAGGCTAGGCAAGGGAAGAGTAGGCTAGAGTAGAGTAGAGTAAAGTAGGACAGAGTAGAGTAGAGTAGGGTTAGGTTAGGTTAGGCTAGGCTAAGCTATAGTAGGGTAGGCTAGAGAAGAGTAGAGTGGAGTAGAGTAGGATAAGATATGGTAGGAGAGGGTATGATAAGATAGGATAGGGTAAGATAAGATAGGGTATGGTTGGGTATGGTAGGGGTAGGGTAGGGTATGGTTGGGTAGGATAGGGTAGGACAAGGTGTAGTAAAGTAGAATAGAGTAGAGTAAAGTATAGTTGAGTTAGGTTAGCCTAGCTAAGCTATGCAAAGGAATGCTAGGCTAAGTAAGGCTAGTGTAAGCTGGAGTAGAGTAGAGTAAAGTAGAGTAGCATAGAGTAATGTAGAACAGTGTTGCATGGAGTATAATAGAGCATAGTAGAGTAGCAAAGGATAAGGTAGGGTATGGTAGGGTATGGTATGGTATGGTAAAGTAGAGTTGAGTAGAGTAGAGAAGAGTAGAGCCTAGAAGTATTGAGTAAAATAGAGCAAAGCAAAGCATAGTAGAGCATAGGAGAGTAGAGTAGAGTAAAGTAGTGCTTCGTTAGGCTAGAGTATAATAGAGTGAACTAGAGTAGAGTAGAATAGCATAAAGCTAGGCTTGGCTAGGCTACGCTATGTTAGGCTAGGCTTGGTTTGAGTAGAGTAGAGTTGAATAGAGTAAGGCTAGGCTAGGCTAGGGTAGGCTAAAGTAGAATAGAGTAGAGTTGAGAAGATTGGAGTAGAGTAGCATAGCATCAGGTAGAGTCGGGTAGGGTAAGGTAATATACAGTACGGTAGGGTAGGGAAGAGTAGAGAGAGCAAAGTAGAGTAAAGTTGAGCTAGATTATGCTATACTAGGTTAGGCTTGGCTAGGCTAGGTTAGAGTAGATTAGAGTAGAGTGGAATAACATAGGATAGGGTAGGGTAGGGTAAAGTAGAGTAGAGCATAGTAGAGTAGAGAAGGGCTAAGTTAAGCTAGGCTAAGCTATAGTAGATCAGAGTAGAGTGGAGTATAGTAGAGCAGTGAAAAGCAAGGTTAGGCTAGGCTAGACTAGTGTAAGCAAGGCTATGGTAAGTTAGGCTAGGCTTGGGTAGGCTATGGTAGGCTAATGTAGAGTAGAATAGAGTAGAGTGGAGTAAAGTATATTAGAATAGAGTACAATAGAGTAGAGTAGAGTAGAGTGGTGTATAGTAGTATAGGATAGGGTAGGGTAGGGTAGTGTAGTGTAACGTAGGGGAGGGTATGGTAGAATAGGGTTAGGTAGGCTTGGCTAAGGCTAGGCTAGGTTAGGCTTGACTAGGCTAGGCTAGGGTAGACTAGAATAAAGTAGAGTAGAGTAGAGTAACATAGGGTAAGGTAAGGTACAATAGGATAAGGTATGTTAAGATAGGGTAGGGTAGAGTAGAGTAAGGTATGGTAATGTAGGGTTCATTATAATGCAGTTTGGTTCGATTCAGATGGGATCGTTTATGTTCAGTTATTTTATGTTCCGTTTGATTCGGTTCCGTTCGGCTCATTTAGATTTGTTTTAGATCGTTGTAGTTCTATTCAATAGAGTGTACTGTGGCGTGGGGTAGCGTAGGGTAGGGTATAGTAAGGTAAGGCTGGGTAGGGTAGGGTAGGGTAGGGCAACGTATGGGAGGGTAGGATAGGTATAGTAAATTGGGGTAAGGTGGCGTAGAGTAGAGTAGAGTTGAGTTGAGTTGAGTTGAGTAGAGTTAGGTTAGGTTAGGTTAGGCTGGGTTAGGCTAAGGAAGCCTAGACTATGGTAAGCTAGGCTACACTAAGCTTTGGTAGGCAAGAGTAGAGTAGAGTAGCATAGGGTAGGGTAGGGTCGGTAGGGTAGAATAGGGTAGGGTTCGATTCGGTTCAGTTCAGTTAAGTTGAGTTTTGATCTGTTAAGTTCGATTTCGTTTGGTTCGGTTCAATTCATTTCGGTTCGATTCGGTTCGATACCAATAGATTTGGTTCTTTTCTCTTCCGTTTTGTTTGGTTTGGTTTGGTTCGGTTCGATAGGGTACAGTATAGTAGGGAATGGTAGGGTAGGGTAGGGTAACGTAATGGAGGGTATGCTAGGATAGTGTAGGGTGGGGTAGAGTAGAGCAGAGTAGAGAAGAGTATAGTAGAGTATATTAGAGTACTTTAAAGTAGAGTTGAGCGTAGCAGAGTAGAGCTAGGTTAGGCTAGTAGGGTAGGGTAGGGTAGAGTAGAGCATAGTAGAGTATAGTATGGCAGAGTATAGTAAAGTAGAGTTGAGCATAGCAGAGTAGAGCTAGGTTAAGCTAGCTAGGCTAGGCTAAGCAAGGCTAGGCTAGGCTAGACTAGGCTAGGATAGGTTAGAGTAGAATAGAGTAGGGTAGCATAAGGAAGGGTAGGATAAGGTATGTAGGGCAAGAGAGGGTAGGGTAAGGTTGGGTGGGGTTCGATTCTATTCGGTTTAGTTCGATTCGATTCGTTTCGATTCGGTTCTATTCGATTTGGTTCGGTTCGGTTCGATTCGGTTTGGTTCTGTTCGGTTCGGTCTGGTTCCATTTGGTTTGGTTTTGTTTTGTTTGGTTTGGTTTGCTTTGGTTTGTTTGTCTTGGTTATGTTAGGTTTTAAAAATAAAAAATATTCTTATAATATATAATTTTAAAGATTATATTTTATGATGTTAATCTTTTTGTTTTACGTACTACACATTGATCTTTTGTATACATATATATATGTGTAGAAAAGTTCAATGTATCGTAAGTTAAACATAAAGATTAACATCATAAAATATAATCTTTAAAATTATATATTAAAGTAGAGCAGAGTGCAGTAGAGTATAGTAAAGTATAGTTGAGCATAGCAGAGTAGAGCTAGATTAAGCTAGTAGGGTAGGATAGGATAGACTAGAGAAGAGTAAAGTAGAGTATAGTAGAGTATAGTAAAGTAGAGTTGAGCATAGCAGAGTAGAGCTAGCTTAGGTTAGGCTAGGCTAAGCAAGGCTAGGCTAGGATAGAATAGGTTAGAGTAGAATAGAATAGAGTAGCATAAGGTAGGGTAGGATAGGGTAAGTAGGGCAAGATAGGGTAGTGTAAGGTTGGGTGGGGTTTGATTCTATTCAGTTCAGTTCAGTTCGAACCGTTTTGGCTCGGTTTGGTTAGATTAGTATCGGTTCGGTTCGGTTCGGTTTGGTTCGATTTGGTTCTGTGGTTTGGTTTGATTCGATTTGGTTTGTTTTTGTTTGGTTTGTCTTGGTTTGGTTAGGTTTTAAAAATAAATAATATTCTTATAATATATAATTTTAAAGATTATATTTTATAATGTTAATCTTTATGTTTAATGTACGATACATTGATCTTTTAGATATATATATACACATTAATCTTTTGTGTATTTATATATATATATTTATATACACATAAATTGGTAACAAATTATACCTTCAATAACACCCATGCAAAAAAAATTAATTTGAATTTTTTTAGCATAAGGAGTAATCAAATATATTTTGTTGTTGATATACAAAATAATATTTTAGTTTGTTATTTTTATATATAAATTAATATTTTGTCTTTTATTTTATAATTAAAGATAAAACTAATAAATATAAAGAAAACTTTTTTTGAAAATTAAAAAATTAAAAATTTTAATATAAACTATTATTTATTAAAATAAGTATAATATGTCTTAGTTTTATATAAATATTTATTAAATCACACTTAGATTCGATACTTTTTTCGAACCATTAGATTCCTTTATTATTTAAGAAGTAAATTAATCTTTATATTTAAAAAAATAAAGTTAATGAATATAATTTAACTAATAATAATGATATATCTTTTAGAAAAACTAAATATTTCAATGTTTGATTTGATTTTATTTTTTATGATAGTGCATTGATAAAACAATTAAAAAATACTTTCTGAAGAAAATAAAATTCAAAATATTTAAAATAAAAAAATAGACAAATATTTCTAATAGTTTCAGTGGTTTATTAATTATCATTTATTACTAAAATAGTTGCACATTTCATGTTGTTGATTATGTGATGGTTTTTTGCATAATATGCTTTATGGAATAGCCACAAAATTAGTAGCCTTCCAAATTATAACTTTTTATGAAATTATGGTTAGCTCATGATTTTTGCTCTATTTTGTTATTTTTAAGTTTTTATGCATTTGCTCCCATGGTAAAAACTTTTTCATTATGTGAGACAAAGAGAAAAAATCTCTCATAGTTTGTTAATAATTATTTAAAATTTACAAATTCTAAAGCTTTAATTATTTTATATTTTTCATTTGATACAATTTATGCAACTTTCACAAAAATATTCACCATCGAAATTATGAAATTTGAGAAAAATTCAATGATGGTTAATGCATGAGTTTTCTTTGTTTTTGACATCTATATAATTTGTTTTATATTGTTTTACTTAGAATAAGTATTGTCACATTTTCAAACCAATAGACAAATATGTAGAATATTTGTTCAAAGGGTTTTTGTTTATTTTCAAAGTATAAAATATGGAATAATTGAATTTTCAAATCTATTTTTTTGCTTAACATTTTGTAGATATAATCATAGTTAAATAAAATTTATAAATAAATATATAATATTATTTGTAAATTTTACTAGTTCACAGAAAATAACAAAATTAAAGTACGTAAATTTGATCATTAAAATGGTTTCTCCTTCTTGTTTTTCATGTTAAAATAAGAGTAATTCATGCATACAAAAAACATTTTAGTTGCTAAAAAGAAATTTATATTCATTACTCATAGTAAAAACTTTTAATTTTGATTTAATTTAAAACATAAGTATTATATGAATATATTAAATTTATTATATACAAAATAATATTTAATTTTTAAACTTTTTAATATATAAATTAATATTTTAATATTTGAATTTAAAAATAAAAAATTATAAATAGTGATAATATTTTTTTTGTATGATAATTTTACATATTTTTTAAAAAAATATGAATTAACTAATAATAATGATATATATTTTGGAGAAATTTTAAAGTTGGTATATATAATGTTCTTTTGGATTACAATTTTAGTTTAGCTTAAAATTTTTTTAATGATTGTTATAAAAAATTATAGATAAAATTATAATATCTAGAAACTTTATGCTCCTAAAACATAAAGAATAAACTTCAAACAAGTCATTAATATACAAACAAAAGAAAACAATAATAACATAGCTTGTAAATAAATAAGCAACTAGAAACCTAAAGATCATCATTCTAACTATAAAATTAAAATATGCCTAATATTAATATAACTTAGTTACCTTAAACTAAAAGGATAAAAATATAAATAATTAGTGTCATCACTTTATATTTCTATGATCTAATAGACCTCATTTTACTTTATATAAAGTATATTTATATTATAATAAAAGAGGTAATAAATTGAAATAGAAAATTTAATTATTATTGTTTAGTCTAAAAATACTTTAATTTATTAAAATATTGCATTTGTTTAATCACAATTTAAGATGCTATTTATCATATTAAAATAAATTTTAAAAGTCTAATTATACACTTTTATAAGCACATTATTAAGTTTTTTTAATTAAAAAATTAAAACATAGCTTGACTAAAATAAATAATAATTTTATCCTTAAAAAATAATGAAAGAAAGAGATTTTTTATAAAAAGTAAGTAGTATTTTATTCATTTTTAAATATAACTATTTTATGAAGTCACTGTACACAATAAATTTATTAAATATATAAATTTTTTTTAGCAATTTTAAAAAATACATTTTAAAACTATTATTTATTAATAAATTTTTCATTCAAAATTATTTTTAAGAATAAACTTAAATGAAAATATCTACATCACATAGTCATAGATTTTAAAATTATTAAAAAACATTCACAAAATATTTTTTATATTTTTTATAGATTAAATAATTTTTTGAATTTTTTGAATGTTTTCTCTCAGTAATAAAAAATCTAATGAAAATTCACATTTGTGATACAAATTATGGTGTTAAGTAAAAGATGCATGACGATTAAGAAACATAACAGTAAAGTAGAGAAGAATAGAGTAGAGTAAAATAGAGCATAGTAGTGTAGAGCAGAGCAACATTGAGTAGAATAGAGCAAGGTAGAGTAGAACAGAGTAAAGCAGAGTAGAGTAGAGAAGAGCAGAGTAGTGTAGAGCAGAGTATAGCAGTATAAAGTAGATCAGAGCAAAGCAAAACTGAGTGGAGCAGAGTAGAGTAGAGTAGAGTAGTGTCAGGCTAGGCAAAAGTATAATAAAGTAGAGTAGAGTAGAGTACCATGGGGCTAAGCATAGCTAGTCTATGCTATATTCGAGTAAGCTAGGCTAGAGTAGAGCTGAGTTGAGCATGGTAAAGTAGAGTGGAGTAGAGTAAGACTAGGCTAGGTTTGGTTAGGGGAGAGTAGTGTAGAGTTGATAAGATTAGAGTAGTGTAAAGGGGAGTAAAATAGAATATAGTAGAGTAGAATAAGGTTAGTCTAGGATAAGTTAGGTTAGACAAGGTTAAGCTAGGCTAAGCTAGGCTAAGCTTGGTTAGAGTAGGCTAGAGTAGAGTAGAGTAGAGCAAAGTTGAGTAGAGTAAAGTAGAATAAAATAATGCTAAGTTAAGCTATGCTAGCCTAGGCTAAAGAAGAGAAAGGTGTAGGCTACATTATGCTAAGCTAGTCTAGATTTGAATAAAGTAGAGTTGAGTATAATAGAGTAGAGTAGAGTAGAGAAGAGCATGGCTAGGTTAGGTTTGGCTAAGTTAGGTTAGGCTAAGTTAAGTTATGCTAGGCTAGGCTAGGTTAGAGTAGAATATTATAGAGTAGATTAGAATAGAGAATAGTAGAGTAGAGCAAAATAGATTAGAACAGAGTAGAGAAGATAAGAGTGGAGCAGAGCAGAGCATAACAGAGAAGAGAAAAACATAGTAGAGCATTGTAGAGTAGAGTAGAGCAAAGTAGAGTATAGTAGATAAATATAGAGAAACATGCTAGGTAAGGCTAGGCTAGGCTAGAGTATAATAGAGTAAAATAAAGTAAAGTAGAATAGATTAAGCCTAAGCTTGGTTAGGCTTTGCTATGTTATGTTTGGCTATGATAGAGTAGAGTAGAGTGTAGTAGAGTATAGTAGGGTTGGGTAGAGTAAGGCAATTCTAGGTTTGGATGGGCTAGGCTAGGCTAATTTAGGTTAAGGTAGGATAGGGTAGAGAAGAGTAGAGTAAATTAGATTATAATATAGTATAGAATAGTAAAGTAGAGTAGAGTAGTACTAGGCTAGGCTAAGCTAAGCAATAATATAATAGAGTAAAGTAGAGTAGCATAAGGTTAGGCTCAGCTAGTTATCTTAGGCTAAGTTAGGCTAGAGTAGTATAGAGTAGTGTTGAACAAAGTAAGGTTAGGTTAAGCTAGCCTAGGTTAAGATATGCTAGCTAGGCTAGGTAAGGCTAGGCTAACGTAGGCTAGCATATAGTAGAGTAGAGTAGAGTAGAATAGAGTAGAGTAGAGTAGAGTAGTGTAGAGTAAAGTAGCATGTGGTGGGGTAGGATAGGATAGAGTAGAGTCGGGTATAGTAGAGTAGAGTAGAGTAATATAGAGCAGAGTAATGCAGAGCGATACAGAGCAGAGCAAAGAAGTGTAAAACATAGCAAAGTAGAGAAGATGAGAGGAGAGGAGAGGAGAGTAGAGTAGAATACGGTAAAATGGCATAACATAAAGTAAGATAGGGTAGGGTAGGGTTGTGTTAAGTTGAGTTGTTAGAGTAGAGTAGAGCAGATTAGATTAGAGTAGAGCTAGGTTAGGCTAGTTTAAGCTAGAGGAGAGCAGAGAGGGCAGAGCAGAGGAAAGAGGAAAAGAGGAGTGTAGAGTAGAAGAAAAGATAGTATAATAGAGTAGCACAAGATAGTATAGGTTTTAGTAGTAGAGTAGAGTAGAGTAAGTAGAGTAGATTAGAGCTTGGTTAGGCTAGGCTAGGTTGGGCTATGATAGAGTATAATATAGTAGAGTAGAGTAGTATAGAGTAGAGCAGAGAAAAGTAGAGTAGAGTAAAGATGAGTAGAGTAGTGTAAAGTAAAGTAGATTAGAGTATAGTAAAGTAGAGTATAGTAAAGTAGAGTCAAGTAGAATAGAGTAAAGTAAATTAAAGTAGAGTAGTTTAGAGTGGAGTAGAGCAGAGTAGAGTAGAGTAAGGTAGAGTATAGTAGAGTAGAGTAGAGTGGAGTAGAGTAAGGTAGAGTAAAGCATGTTAGGTTAAGCTGGGCTAGGATAGAGTAGAGTGGCATAGACTAGAGTATAGTAAAGGAGAGTAGAGTAGAGCTACATTAGGCTAAGCTAGGCTAGGTTAGGGTAAGAATTGTTAGAGTAAATTAGAGTAGAGAAGAATAGAATAGAGAAGAATAAAGTGGGTAGGGTATGATAGTGTAAGGGAGGATAAAGTAGGGAAGGGTAGGATAGGGCATAGTTATGTATGGTCAAGCTGAGTAGAGTAGAGTAGAGTTAGGATAAGTAAGGTTAGGCTAGGCTATGTGATTCTTGACTAGAGTAGGGTAGAGTAGAGTGGAGTAGAGTAGAGTTGCATAAAGTATAGTAGAGTGGGGTTAGTCTAGGTTAGGTTATGTTAGGCAAAGCTAAGCTAGACAAGGCTAAGGAAAGCTAGAGTGGAGGAGAGAAGATCATAGTAGAGTAGAGCACGAAAGAGTAGGGTAGAACAAAGTAGAGAAGAGTAGAATAGAGTGGAGTAGAGTTATGCTGAGCTAGGCTAGGATACAGCATAGTAGATAGAAGTAGAGTTAAGCAAAGTAGCATAAGATTTCCTAGGCTCAACTATGTAAGGCTCAGCTAGAGTAGAGTAGAGTAGAGTATAATAGAGTAGATTAAGGCTAAGCTAGGTTATAATAGGCAAGAGTAGAGTAGATTAGATTAGAGTAGATAAGATTCGAGTAGAGTAGAGTAGAATATAATAGAGTAGAGTAGACTAGAGTAGAGTAAAGTAGAGAAGAGAAGAGTAAAGCAAAGTAGAGTAGAGTAGGGTAGAGTAGGGTAAGGTAGAGTAGAGTTGAGTAGAGTAGTGTAGAGTAATGTATCATAGCATAATGTAGGGTAAGGTAAGGTATAAAATATTGAATGATAGGGAAGAGTAAGTTAGGGTAGGGTAGAGGAGAGGAGAGTAGAGAATATTAGAGTATAATAGAGCTAAGCTCGGCTTGGCTAAGTAAAGTAGAGTAGAGTAGAGCAGAATAGAGTAGAGATGAGAAGAATAGAGTAGAGTAGAGTAGAGTAGGCAAGAGTAGTGTAGAGTAGAGTAGTACTAGACCAGGCTAGAGTATAATATAGTGAAGTTAAGTTGAGTAGAATAGCATAAAGCTAAGCTTGGCTAGGTCAGGTTAAACTAGAGTAGAGTAGAATTGAGATGAGTTTGGCTATGCTAGGCTAGGGTGGGCTAAAGTAGAGTAGAGTAGAATATTGTAGAGTATAATAGCGTTTAGTAAGGTAGGGTTTGGAAAGGAGGGGTAGGGTAGGGTAAAGTGGGATATGATAGGATAGGATAGGGAAGGGTAGAGTAAGGTAGAGTAGAGTAGAGTAATGTAGAGTTGAGTAGAGCTTGATTGGTCCAGGCTAGACTAAGAAATGCTAGGTTATGTTAGGCTAGATTAAGTAAGGCTATGGTAGGCTAGAGTAGAGTCAAGTAGAGTAGAGTATTTTAGATTAGGGTAGGGTAGGGTAGAGTAGCATAAGATAGGATAGGGTATGATAGGGTAGGGTAGGGTAGAGTAGAATAGAGTAGAGTAGAGTTGAGTAGAGCTTGATTGGTCTAGGTTAGACTAAGAAAGGCTAGGCTAGGTTAGGCCAGATTATATAAGGTTGAGGTAGGCTAGAGTAGAGTCGAGTAGAGTATAGTATGGTTGATTAGGGTATGGTAAGGTAGAGTAGCGTAAGGTAGGGAAGGGTATGATAGGATAGGGTAGTGTACGACAGAATATAGTAGAGTTGAGCTAGGTTAGGCTAGGCTAGGCTTGGTTAGGCTAAAGTATGGTAGAGTTGAGTAGAGTAGAGTAGAGAAGAGAAGAGTAGGGTAGAGTAGAGTTGAGTAGAGCATAGTAGAGTAGAGTAGAGGTAGATTAGCCTAGGCTAGGCTAGGCTAAGTAACGCTAGGCTAGGTTATGTTAGGCTAGGGTAGGCTAGAGTAGAGTAGAGTAAAGTATTGTATAATAAAGTAGAGTAGAGTAGAGTAGTGCTGAGTAGAGTAGACTCGAGTAGAGTAGGGTAGGGTAGGGCACGGTTGGGAAAGGTAGGGTAGGATTGGGTAGGGTAGGGCATAGTAAGGTACGGTGCTGTACGATAAGGTAAGGTTGGGTAGGGTAGAGTAGAGTAGAGTAGAGTTAGGTTAGGCTAGGTTAGGCAAGGCTATGCTAGGCTAAGTTAAGGTAGAGTAGACTAGAGTCGAGTTAGTCTGGGCTAGGTTAGGTTGGAATAGGCTAGGCTAAGCTTTGTGAGAGTAGAGGAGAGTAGAGTAGAGTAAAGTAGAGTTGAGCAAAGTTGGGCAAAGTAGAGTATAGCAAAATAGAGTAGAGTAGAGTAGAGTAGTGTTAAGATAGGGTAGAGTATAATAGAGTGAAAATAGAGTTGAGTAGAGTAGCATAGGGCTAGGTTATCTATGTTTGACTAAGGCTAAGCTAGAGTATAGTAGAATAGAGTATGATAGAATAGAGTAGAATAGAGTAGAGTAGAGTAGAGTGAGGCTAGGCTAGGTTAGGTTAGGCTAGGCTAAGCTAGGTTAGGCTAGGCTAAGCTAAAGTGGGATAGGATAGAGTAGAGTAGAGTAGATTAGGTTAGAGTAGAGTAGAGTATAGTAGAGTAGTGTATAATAAAATAATCCTAAGTTATGCTAAGCTAGCCTAAGCTAAAGTAGAGTAAAGTAACATAAGGAAAAGTTAAGCTTAAATTAGATAGATTAGAAAAAAGCAGAGTAGAGTAGAGAAGAGTAAGGCTAGGTTAGGCTAGGTTAAGTTTGGCCAGGCTAGGTAAGGCTAGAGTACAGTATAGTAGAGTAGAGTAGAGTAGAATAAGATGAAGTTGAGCAAAGCAGAGTAGAGCAAAGTAGAAAAGAGTAGAGAAGAGTAGAGTAGAGAAGTGTAAAGTAGAGTAAAGCAAAGTGGAATAGAGTAGAGAAATTTAGAGCAAAGTAAAGTAGAGGAAAGAAGAGCAGAGCATAAGAGAGTAGAGTATAATAGAGTAGTGCTAGGTTAGGCTAGCTAGAGCATAATAGAGTGATATAGAGTATAGTAGAATAAAATAAAGCTTAGTTTGGCTAGGATTCGACTAGGTTATGTTTGATTAGATTGGAATAGGGTAAAGTAGAGAATAATAGAGTTGAGTAAAGTATGGTGATGCTAGTCTAAGTTAGGCTAGGCTAAGCTAAGTTAGGCTAAGCTAGGACAGGATAGAGTAGAGTAGATTAGAATAAATTAAAATAGAATAGAGAATAGTAAAAAAGCAGTAGAGTAAAATAGAGATGCCTAGTGCTAGGCTAGGCTTAGCTAATGTAAAGTAAAGTAGAGTAGCATAAGGCTAGGGGATGTTTGGCTAGGTTAAGCTAGAGTAGAGTAGAGTATAGTAAAATAAAGTAGAGTAAAGTTAGGTTAGGCTAGGCTAGGCATTGCTATTTTAGGATAAGCTAGGATAGGCTAGAGTAGAGTAGAGTAAAATAATTCTAGGTTAAGCTAGGCTAGCTTAGGCTAGAGTAGAGTAGAGTGGAGTAGAGTAGGATAGAGCCACATTAGACAAGGTTAGGCTCAAATAGAAGAAAGTAGAGTAAAGAAAATTTGTGTATTATTGAGCAGAGTAGAGAAGAGTAAGGTTGGGTTAGTCTAGGCAAGGTTAGGTTAAGTTAGGCTAGGTTATGCTAGGCTAGAGTAGAGTTGAGTATAGTAGAATAGAGTACGGTAAAGTCGAGTAGAGTAGAGTAGAGTAGAGTAGAGTAGAATAAAATAATGCCAGGCTACGTCAAGTTAGGCTAGAATAGAATAAAGTAGAATAGTGTAGTGTAGGCCTAAGTTAGGTTAGACTAAGCTAGAATATAATAAAATATAGTAGAGTAGAGTAGAACAGACTATAGTAAAGTAGAGTAGAGTAAAATAGAGTAGAGTGGAGCAGAGTAGAGTAAGGTTGGCCTGAGCTAAGATTTGTTAAGTTAGATAGGCTAAGCTAGCCTAGGCTAGGCTAGAGTAAAGTATAATAGAGTAAAGCAGAGTTGAGCAGAGCAAAGTAGAGTATAACAAAATCGAGTAGAGTAGAGTAGAGTAGAATAGACCAAAGCAGAGTAGAGCAAATAAGAGAATGGTAGTTGAGAGAGTAGCAAAATAGAATAGAAGAGAAGAGAGTAGAGAAGAGTTAATGAGAAGAGTAGAGTAATGCTAGGTTAGGCTAGAGTATAATAGAGTGAGGTAGAGTAGAGTAGAGTTGTATAGAGCTAGGCTTGGCTGGGCTACACTATGTAGGCTAGCCTAGGGTAGAGTAGAGTAGAGTAAAGAAGAGTAAAGTAGAGTAAAGCTACACTATACTAAGTTAGGTTAAGTAAGATAAGGCTAGACTAGGCTATGGTAGGATAGAGTAGAGTAGAATAGAAAAGATTAGAATAAAGTAGAGAAGAATATAGTAGAGTGGAGTAGATTAGAGTAAAATAATGTTATGCTAGGATAGGCAAAGCTAGACTAGAATACAATAGAGTAGAGTAGAGTAGTAGAAGGCTAGGCTAGGCCAGGCCAGGCTACGTAATTTAAGGTTAGGTTATGCTAGATTAAAGTAAAGTAAAGTCGAGTTGAGTATAATAAAATATGATAGAGTAGCATAGGATAGGGCAGGGTAGAGAAGGGTTGGTAAGATAGGATAGAGTAGAGTAGGATAGTATATGGTAGGGTAGGGTATAGTAGAGTAGAGTAGAGTAAAGGAAAGGATAGTAGAGTAGAGCTAGGTTTGGCTATGTTAGGCTAGGTAAGGCTAAGCAAGGCTAAGCTAGGCTAGGCTAGAATAGAGCAGAGTAGAGTACAATAGAGTTGTGTAGTGTAGAGTAGCATAAGTTAGGATAGGGTAAGATAAGGAAGGGTAGGGAAGGGTAGGGTATGGTAGGGCATGGTAATGTTTGGTATTGTAAGGTAAGGTAGGGTAGGTTTGGGTAGAGTAGAGTAAAGTAAAGTTAAGCTAGGTTAGACATGGCTAGGCTATACTAGAATAGAGTATAGTGGAGTAGAGTTAGGCAAGACAAAGTTAGGTTAGGTTAGGTTAGGCTACACTATGCTTGGTTAAGCTAAGCTAGAGTAAATTAGAGAAGAGACGAGCAGAGTATAGTAGAGTAGGGAACAGCAGAGTAGAGTAGAGAAGAGCAGAGTATAGTAGGGTAGTGTAAAGCAGAGTAGAGTAGTTGTTGGCTAGGCTAAGCTAAGCTAGAGTATAATAGAGTGAGTAGAGTATAGTAGAGTAGCTTAGAGTTAGCTAGGCTACACTATGTTAGGTTAAGCTAGATTAGAGAAATGTAGAGTAGAATAGAGTAAAGTAGAGAATAAAAAAGTAGAGTAAGGCTTGGTAGGGTTAGGCTAGGCTAAGCTAAGCTAAGCTAAAATATTGTGATATAGATTAGATTAGAGTAAAGAAGAGTAGAGTAGAGTAAAGTAGAGTAGAGTATAGTAGAGTATGGTAGAGTAGAGTAAAGTAGAGTGGAATAGAGTAGAGTAGATTAGAGTAGAGTAAATTAGAGTAGAGTACAGTATAGCAGAGTAGTAGAGTAGAGTATAGTAGATTTGAGTTGAGTAAAGTAGAGTTAATTAGAGTAGTGTAGAGTAGAGTAAAATTGATAAGAGTATAGTAGAGTAGAGTAGCATATAGTAGGATAGAGTAGAGTAGAGTAGAGTATAGTAGAGTAGAGTAGAGTTGAGTAGAATAAAGTAAAGTAATGTAGAGTGGAGTGGAGTAGAATTAGCTTAGTTAGGCTAGGCTAGGTTAGGCTTAACAAGACAAGGCAAGGCTTGGCTTGGCTAGGCTAGGCAAAGCTTTGGTTGGTTAGAGTATAGTGGAGTACAGTAGAGTAGAGTGGTGTGTGTTAGAGTAGAATAGAGTAGAACAACATAAGATAGGATAGGGTAATATAAGGCAAGGTAGAATAGAGTAGAGTAGAGTAATGTTAGGCTAGGCTAGGCTAAAGTAGAATAGAGTGGAGTAGAGTAGCATAGATCATTATAGAGTAGAGCTAGGTTAGGTTAGGCTAAGCTAGGAAAAGAAAGGTTAGGCAAGGCTAAGCTAGGCATGGGTAGGCAAGGATAAGCTAGAATAGAGTAGAATAGAGTAGAGTAGAGTATTATTGAGTTGAGTAGAGCAGAGTAGCATAAGGTAGGGTAGGGTAGGTATAGTATCATTTGGTAGGGTAGGGTTGAGTAGGATAGAGTAGAATAGAGTAGAGTGGAGTATAATAAAGTAGAGTATAGTAGAGTAGAGTGGGGTATAGTAGAGCTCAATTAGGCTAGGCTAAGAAGGCTACACTTGGTTAGAATAGGATAGGCTTATGCAGGCTAGAGTAAAGAAGAGTCGAGTAGGGTAAGGAGGGTACGACAGGGTAAGGTAGGGTAAGGTAGGGTAAAATAGTGTTGAGTAGAGTAGAGTAGACTAGAGTAGAGCAGAGCTAAATTAGGCTAGGCTAGGTTAGGCTTGGCTAGAGTATGCTGGAGGAGAGTAGAGTAGAGTATAGTAGAGTAGAGTAACATAGGGTAGGGTAGGGTAGGGTAAGGTAGAATAGAGTAGAGTAAAGTAGAGTAGAGTAGAATAGAGTAGAGAAGAGCAAATCTTAGTAGAGTAGAGTAGAGTAGAGCAGAGTAGAGAAGAGTTGAGTCTAGAATAGTTGAGTAGAGCAGAGAAAAGTAGAGAAGTTTAGGGTAAGAAAGAGTAGAGTAGAGCAAAGTATAATAGAGTAGAATAAGATAAACTTAGGCTTTGCTAAGCTACACTATGTTAGGCTAGGTTAGGTTAGAGTATGATAGAGTAGAGCAGAGTTGAGTAGAGCAAGCCTAGGCTTATTTAGGGTAGGGTAAATTAGAGCAGAGTATAGTAGAGTAGAGTAGATTAGAGAAGAGAAGAGTAGGTAGGGTAGTGTAGGGTAGGTTAGGGTTGGGTAAGATAAAGCATGGTAGGATAATGATAGAGTAGGGTTGGGTAGAGTAAAGTAGAGTATATTAAAGTAGTGTTAAATTATGCTAGGCTAGGCTTGGACTAGGCTTAGGTAAACTAGAGTAGAGTAGTGTAGAGTATAGTATAGTATAGGAAAGTAGAGTAGATTTGAGTAGAACGGAGTAGAGTACAATAGTGCGTAGTAAAGTAGAGTATAGTAGAGTAAAGTAGTGTAAGACAAAGAAGACTAGAGTATAGTAGAGTAGAGTAGAGTTAAGTAGAGTAGAGTTAAGTAGAGTAATGTAGAGTTGAGTAGAGTAGAGTACAGTAGCATAGAGTAGGATAGGTTGGGGTAGGGTATAGTAGGATAGAGTACAATAAAGTAGAGTAGACTAGACTAGACATAAGCAAAATAGAGTAGAGTAACATCAGGTGGCATAGGGTGGGGTGAGGTATGGTAGGTTAGAGTAGAGTAGTATAGTAGAGTAGAGTACAGTATAGTAGAGTAGAGTAGAGTTGAGTAGAGTAGAGTAGAGTAGAGTAGAGTACAGTTAAGCAGAGTATAGTGGAGTGGAGTAGAGAAAGGTTAGGCTATGCTAGGTAAGGCTAAGTAGGGGTAGGTTAGGCTAGGCTAGGCTAGAGTAGAGTGGAATAGAGTAGAGTAGAATATAGTATATTAGAGTAGAGTAGAGTAGAGTATAGTAGGGTATGGTAAGGTAGAGACAAAAAGGGTTTGGTAAGGTAGGGCAAGACAGGGTAGGGTAAGTAAGGGAAGAGTATAGTTGAGTATAATATTATAGAGTAGAGTAAAGTAGAGCAGAGAAGAGGTTGGCTAGGCTAGGCTAAGTTAAGCTGTGCTAGGCTAGGCTAGGCTAAGATAGGATAAGCTAAAGTAGAATATGGTAAAGTAGAGTATAATAGAGAAGATTATAGTAGATTTGAGTAGAGTAGAGCTTGGTTAAGCTAGACTAGGCTAGGCTAAGTAATGCTAGGCTAAGCTTGGCTATGCTAGGCAAGCCTAGGCCAGAGTAGAGTAGAATTTAGTAGAGTAAAGTAGACAAGAGCAGGGTAGAGTAGGGTATGGTAGGATAGAGTAAGGTAGGTAAGGTAAGGTAGGGTAGTGTAGGGTAAGGTAGGGCATAGTAGGTTAGAGTAGAATAGAGTAGAGTAGGGTTGGACAGAGTAGAGTTAAGTAGTGTAGAGTAGAGTTGAGTTTAGTAGAGTTGAGTATAACAGAGTAGAGTAGTGTAGGGTAGAGCTAAGTTTAGCAAGGCTAGGCTAGGCTATGCTTAGCTAGGCTAGCTTAGGCTAAAGTAGAGTAGAGTAGATTAAAGTAGAGTAAAATAGAGTAAATTAGAATAGAGTAGAGTATAGTATCATAGGATAAGGTAGGGTAAGCTAGGGTAGGGTAAGTTAACTTAGGAAAAGTTAGAGTAGAGTAGAGTAGAGAAGTGTAGGGTAGAGAAAAGCAAAGCAGAGTAGAGTAGAGCAAATCATAGTAAAGCAGAGTAGAGAAAAGCAGAGAAGAGTAGAGGAGAGTAAAGGAGAGGAATAGAGAGGAGAGAAGAAGAGGATAGGGTAGAGTAGAGTACAATAGCTTAGGCTAGCGTAAGGTCGGGCAGAGTAATGTAGAGTAGCATATAGTACAGTAGAGTAGAGCAGGGTTTGGGTAGGCTAAGCTAAGCTATGCTATAGTAGAATGTAGTAGAGTAGAGTAGAGTAGAGTAGAGTGCAGTAAAGTAGAGTAGAGTAAAATAGAGTGAAGTAGAATAGAGCTTGGTTAGGCTAGGCTAGGCTAGGGTTGGCTAGAGTGGAATAGAATAGATTAGAGTATAGTAGGATTGGATAAGATAGGATAGGATAGGGTAGGGTAGGGTATGGTAGGGTATGGTAAGGTAAAGTAGGATAGGGTAGGGTAGGGCATGGTAGGATAGTGTAAGAAGGATAGAGTAGAGTAGAGTAGAGTAAAGTAGTGTAGAGCTAGGTTAGGCTAGGCTAGGCTAGTCTAGGCAAGGTTAGGGTAGGCTATAGTAGAGTAGAGTAGAGTGACATAGGGTTAGGTATGGTAGGGTAGGATAGTGAAGTGTAAGTAGGGTATAATAAAGTAGAGTTAAGCAGGCTATAGAAAAGCAAAGAAGAGCAAAATAGAGTAGAGTAGAGTAGGGAAGAGTAGAGTAGAGTAAAAATGAGTAGAGTGGAGTAGAGTAATGCTAAGTTGGGCTATGCTAGAGTGTAATATAGTGAAGTGGAGTAAACTAGAGTAGCATAGCATAGGCTCGACCACACTATGTTAAGTTAGGCAAGTCTATTGTAGGATAAAGTAGAGAAGAGTAGAGTAGAGTACGGCTAGGCTAGGCTCGACTAGGATAAGTTAGGATTGGCTAGGGAAGGTAGAGTAGAGTATAATAGAGTTGATTAGATTAGAGTAGAGATGAGTAGAGTAGAGTAGAGTAGAATAAAGTATAGTAGAGTAATGCTAGGCTAGGCTAGAGTATAATAGAGTAAAGTAGAGTACATTAGATTAGAGTATAGTAGAGTATAGTAAGATTGGGCTAGGCTAGATTTGTTTATGCTAGGCTTGGCTAAGCTAAAATAAAGTAGAGTAGAGAAGATTAAAAAAATAATATTAGGTTAGGCAAGGCTAGCCTAGGTTAGAGAGGTGTAGAATATAGTAGAGTAAAGTTAAGCTAAGCTAAGCTAAGTTAGGCTAAGCTAGTGTAGAGTAAAGTAGATTAGAAGAATAAATAGAGTAAAGTAGAATGAAGTAGAGTAGAGTAGAGTATAATAGAGTAGAGTAATAGAGTAGAGTAAGTAGAGTTTAGTAGAGTAGAATATAGTTGAGTAGAGTAGAGTAAGACAAGGCCAAGCTAGGCTAGCTATGATAAGTAGAGCAAAGTATAGCAGAGTAGGCTAAGTAGATCAAAGTAATGAAGAGCATAACAGAGTAGAGCAAAGCAGAGTAAAGTAGAGCAGAGTAGAGCGGAGTAGGGTAAAGTAGATTAGTATTAGGCCACGATAGGCTATAGTATAATAGAGTGAATTAGAGTACACTAATGTAGCATAGGGTTAGCTAGGCTACACTATGTTAGGCTTGGTTAAGTTAGGGTTGAGTATAGTATAGTAGAATAAAGTAGTGTAGAGAAGAGTAGAGAAGAGTAGAGTAGAGTAGAGTAGAGTAGAGTATATTAAAGCTAGGATAGGTTATGTTAGAGCAAAGTACAATAGGGCAAAGTACAGTAGAGCAGAGTAAAGTAGAGCAGAGTAGAGTAGAGCAATGTAGAGTAAAGCAAAGTAGAGTAGTGCTAAGCTAGGCTAAGCTAGAGTGTAATAGAGTGAAGTAGAGTAGAGTAGTATAGGGTTGACAAGGCCACATTATGTTAGGTTAGGCATGGCTAGAGTAGAGTAGAGTAAGGCTAAGCTAGGTGAGGCAAAGCTAGGTTTTGCTAAGCTAGGCTAAGGTAGGATAGAGTAGAGTAGAGTATAGTAGATAAGGTTTTAGTAGAGAACAACAGAATAGAATAGTGTAGAATAGAATAAAGTAGAGTAGAGTAGTGGTAGGCTAGGCTAGGCAAAGTTAAGCTAGAAATTAATAGAGTAAAGTAGAGTAGAGTAGTAGAGAGTTAGGCCAGGCTAAGGTAGGTTGTGTTAGGCTAGGATAGGCTAAAGTAAAGTAGAGTAAAGTAGAGCAGAGCAGATTAAGGCTAGGCTAGGGTAGGCAAGAATAGTCTTGGCTAGGCTATACTAAGATAGAGTAGAGTAGAGGAATACAGAGAAAAGAAGAGCAGAGTAGAACAATATATAATAGATCTCAGTAATGCTAGGCTAAGCTAGCCAAGAGTATAATAGAGTGGAGTTGAGTAGAATACAGTACCCTAAGATTGGCTAGGCTACAATAGGTTAGGCTAGGCTAGGTTAGAGTAGAATAAAGTAGAGTTGAGTAAAGTAGGGTAGAGTAGAGTGGAGTAGTAATTTTCTTCTTGTTCTTCTTTTTCTTCTTCTTCTTCATCTTCTTCTTCTTCTTCTTCATCTTCTTCCTCCACCTCTTCTTTTTCTTCTTCATCTTTTTCTTCTTCTCTTTCATCTTCTTCTTCTTCTTCTTCTTCTTCTTCTTCTTCGTCTTCTTCTTCTTCTTCTTCTTGTTCATCGTCTTCTTCTTCTACTTCTACTTCTTTTTTTTCTTCGACTTTTTCTTTTTCTTCTTCTTCTTCTACCACTTCTTTTTCATCTTCTTCATCTTCTTCTTCTTCTTCTTCCTCCTCTTCTTCTTCTTCTTCTCAGCCCTATCCTTCTTCTTCTTCTACTTCTTCTACATCTTCTTCTTCTTCTTCTTCTACTTCTCTTTCTTCTTCTCTTTCTACTTCTTCTTCTCCCTCTTCTCTTTCTTCTTAACTTTACTCTACTCTACTATAACCTAGCCTAGTCTAGCCTAATCAAGCTCTACTCTATCCTACCCTACTCTACTTTACTCTACTCTTCTCTATTCCATTCTACTTTACTCTAAATTTGCCTAGCCTAACCTAGCTCTACTCTACTCTAACCTAGCCTAACCCAGCCCAACCTTTCCTATCCAAGCATAGCCTAACCTTGCTCTACTCTACTTTGCTCTTCACTACTTTGCTCTGTTATGCTCTACTCTACTCCACTATGCTCAACTCTTCTTTACTGTGCTCTACTATATTCTACTCTAGCCTAACCTGACCTAGCTTGACTCTACTTACTCTACTCTACTCTTCTCTACTCTACTCTACTCTGCTCTATTCTTGCCTAAACTAGCCTAACTTAGCCTAACCTAGCCTAGCTTATCTTAGCCTAACCAAGCTCTACTCTACTCTACTCCGTAATACTCTACTATACTCTATTATACTCTACTCTACTCTAACTTAGCCTAGCTTAGCCTATCCTAACCTTGCTCTACTCTACTCCACTCTTGCTTAGCCTAACTTAGCCTTTCCTAACCTAGCTCTACTCTACTCAGCTCGGCTCTACTCTGCTCTATTTTATTCTACTATACTCTAACCTAGCCTAGCTTTGCCTATCCTAACCTGACCTAGCTCTCCTCTACTCCACTTTACAAAACTCTACTCTAGCCTAGCTTAACCTAGCTTAGCCTAGCATAGCCAAGCATAGCCAAGCCAAACCTAGCTCTACTCTACTCTACTCTACTCGACTATATTTTACTCTACTCTAATCTACTATACTCTACTTTACTCTACTTTTCTCTTTCTTAGCTTAGTAAAGTACTACTTTATTCCACTCCACTATACTTTACTTAATAATATTTTAGCCTACTTTTTACTCTAATATACTCTTCTCTACTCTATTCTACTTTACTATACTCTACTCAAATCTATTTTACTCTACTCTACTCTACTCTAATTTACTCTACTCTAACCAAACATAGCCTTGCCTAATCAGTTCTACTCTACCCTACTCTACTCTAATATACTCTACTCTATCCTGGCCTAGCCATCCTAACCTAGCTCTACTCTGTTCTACTCTACTCTGCTATGCTCTACTCTTCTCTACTCTGCTATGCTCTACTCTATTCTTCTCTACTCTTGCCTAGCCTAGCCTAACCTAGCCCTACTCTACTCTACTCTATTCTACTATACTATATGCTGCTCTAGTCTACTCTACTCTACTCTACTCTAGCCTTGCCTAGCCTACCTTGGCCTAGCCTAGCATTACCTACCTTAGCCAAACCAAACCTAGCACTACTCTACTTTACTCTACTCTATTTTACTCTACCCTAACCTAGCCTAGTTTAGCTTACTCTAACCAAGCTTTACCCTTCTCTACTCTAGTCTAACCTAGCCTAACATAGCCTACTGTAGCCAAACCTAGCTTTCCTCTGCTTCGCTTTCCTCGACTCTGCTCTGCTATGCTCTACTTTTCTCTGCTCTACTCTACCGTGCTCTCCTCTACCTACTATGCTATGCTCTACTCTGCTCCACTCTTCTTTGCTCGAATCAAGTCTCCTCTACTCTCTTCTGCTCCACTCTACGTTACTCTACTTTAATTTTCTCTAATCTAGCCTAACCAAGCTAACCTCTACTTTACTCTATTATACTCTACTTAACTCTAATCTGCCTTAGCCTAGCCTAGCCTAGCCAAGCCTAAATTAGGTTTACTCTTCTCTACTCTATTTTACTTTACTTCACTCTACTCTACTAATCTCAACTCTAACCTTACCAAGCCTAACCTAACCTAACTTAGCTTTACTCCACTATACCCTAGCCTAGCCTAAATTAGCTCTACTCAGCTCTACTCCTCTCTTTTTTGCTCTGCTCTACTCTGCTAAGGTCTGCTCATCTCTTCTCTGCTCTGTTCTACTCTACTCTACTCTACTCTGCTCTGCTCTACTCTACTCTGCTCTGCTCTACTCTACTCTGCTCTACTCTACTCTACTCTACTTTATTGTACTCTCGCCTAACCTAGCCTAACTTAGCTCTTCTCTACTCTACTCTACTCTACTTTACGCTTGACTAGCCTAGCCTACCCTCTCCTCACCTAGCCTAACCTAACCTAGCTCTACTCTACTGAATTCTACTCCTCTCTTCTCTACTCTAACCTAGCCTTGCTTAACGGATTCTACCACACTCTACTCTACTCTACTTTACTACACTCTACTCTATTTTAGCCTGACCTTGCTCAACTCTACTCTACCCTACTCTGCTCTGCTTTTCTCAGCTATGCTTTTCTCTACTCTGTTCTATTCTATTCCTCTCTGCTCTGTTATGCTTTACTATGCTCTCCTCCCCTCTTCTCTCCTCTACACTACTCTGCTCTGGTCTAATCTACTCAGCTTTGCTCTACTCTGCTCTCCTCTAACTCTATTCTACTCTACTCTATTGTACTCTAGCCTAGCCAAGCCTAGCCTAACCTTACTCTACTCTAATCTAATCTACTCTACTCTACTACTCTAGCCTAACCTAATCTAGCTCTAATCTACCCTACTCTACTCTACTCTACTCTACTCTACTCTAGCTTAGCCTAGTCGAGCCTAACCTATCTTATCCTAGCCTAGCCTAGCCTAACCTAGCTCTACTCTACCCTACTCTACTCAACTCTAATTACACTACTCTACTCTATTCTACTATAACCTTACCTAGCTTAATCTAACCTAACCTAGCTCTGCACTAATTTACTCTACTCTACTCTACCCTACTCTACTCTACTCTAGCCTAACCAAACATAGCCTAGCTAAGCCTAGCCTTACCTAACTTTGCTTTACACTTCTTTATTCTACTCTACTCTACTCTTCCCTGTTATGCTCTCCTTTACTATGCTATGCTCTACTATACTTTGCTCTTCTCTACTTTGCTCTATTCTACTCTACTCTAGCCCAGCCTTGCATAGTCTAGCATAACCTAACACTACTCTACTCCAATCTACTTTACTCTACTCTACTCTACTCTACACTAACCCAACTTAGCATACCTATCCTAGCCTAGCTTAGCCCAACTTAACATAGTCTACTCTACTCTACTCAACTCTACTGTACTATACTCTACTCTACTCTACTCTAACCTAGCCTAGCCTAACCTATCATAACCTAGCTCTATTGTACTCTACTCTACTCTAACTTAGCTTAGCATAACTTATCATAACCTAGCTCTGCTCTACTATGCTCTACTCAACTCTAGTCTACTCTACTCTGCTTTACTTTACTCTTGTCTAGCTTGCTTAACATAACTTGGCTCAACTCAACTCTGCTCTGCTCCTCTCTGCTTTTCTCTGCTCTACTCTTCTCTCCTCTACTAAACTCTGCCCTGGTCTACTTTGCTCTACATTATGGTACTCTACTTTGCTCTACTCTACTCAACTCCACTCTTCTCTACTCTACTCTTCTCTTCTTTGCACTACCCTATTATGCTCTACTCTCCTCTTCTCTCTTCTCTTCTCCTCTCTTCTCTTCTCATCTCCTCTCCTCTCCTCTACTTTACTTTACTTTACTCTACTCCACTCTACTCCATTCTATCCTAGCCTACTCTACTCTACTCAACTCTATTCTACTCTACAATACTCTGCTCTACTCGAGCCTAGCCTTGCCTAATCTATCTCTACTCTACCCTACTATAGTCTACTCTACTCTACTCTACTCTACTATAATTTAGCCTAGCCTATCCTAACTTAGCTCCACTCTAGTCTACCCTACTATACACTACTCTACTCTACTTTACTCTACTCTTTCTTAGCCTAGCCTAGCTTAGCCTAACCTAGCTTTGCTCTACTCTCCTCTCCTCTGCTCTACTCTATTTAACTCTACTCTACTCAGCTCTTTTGCTCTACTCTTCTCTTCTCTACTCTGCTCTCTTCTACTCTCCTAAACTTCATATTATTCTACTCTGCTCTACTACACTCTACTTTACTATACTTTACTCAACTATATTCTACTCTACCCAACTCTACTCTTCTCCACTATACTCTACTCTTCTCTATCTTAAGCTAGCCTAACCAACCTCTACTCTACTCTACTCTAGCCTAGCCTAGCTTAGGCTAGTTTACCCAAGCCTACCCTAGTTTAGCCTAGCCTTTCCTAACCTAGCTCTACTCTACTATACTCTCTACTACTCATACTATATTCTACTCCACACTAACCTAGCCTAGCTTTTCTTAACAAAGCTATACTGTAGTCTACTCTATTGTACTCTAGCCTTGCCTAGACTAAGCTAGCTCTGCTCTCCTCTACTCTACTCTACTATGCTCAACTCTACTCTACTATGCTCTACTCTTCTTTACTCTACTATGATCTGCTTTGCTCTACTCTACCCTACTCTTTACTCTAACCTAAACTAGCCTAGCCTAGCCAAACTTAGCTTTACTTTACTCTCCTCTACTCAAGCAAAGCCTAACCAAGCCTAGCCTATCCTAACTTAGCCTAGCCTAACAAAGCTTAGCCTAGCCTACCTGAGTTTCCACTCTACTCAACTCTACTCTACTATACTACTCTCTACTCTACTCTACTCTACTCTACTCTAACCTAGCCTAGTGAAACCTAACCTAACCTAATCTTGCCTAACCTAATAAAACCTAACTAAGCTCTACTCTACTCTGCTTTACTCTACTCTGCTCTCTTTATTCTGCTCTATTTTTCTCTACTCTACTCTACTTTGCTTATCTCTTCTCTGCTCTGCTTTGCTTTTCTCAACTCTACCCTACTCAACTCTAGCTTTATCGAGCCTAGCCTAGCCTAGCCTAACCAAGCTCTGCTCTACTCGAGTCTACTCTATTTTACTATACTATACTCTAATATACTCTAACCTTGCCTAGCCTACCCTAACCTAGCCTAGCTTAGCCTAGCCTAACATAGCCCAACCTAACATAGCTTTACCCTACTCTAGTCAACTCTACTCTACTCTACCCTACTTTACTCTACTCTACTCTACTCTAACCTAGTGAAGTATAGCTTAGCCAAACCTAGCTCTAATCTGCTCTATTCTACTCTACTCACCATTACTCCACTCTACTCTACTCTGCTCTGTTATACTCTACTCAACTATACTCTGCTCTACTCTACTCTATTATTCTAATCTCTGCTCTGCTCTTCTCTACTCTACTTAGCTTTCCTATTATTACTCTATTCTACTCTAGCCTAGCCTAAACTAGTCGAACCAAGCTCTACTCTACTCTACTCTACTCTAACCTAGCCTTTCCTATGCTAGCAGGTCTAGCCTTGCTTAACCTAATCTAGCTACACTCTACTCCACTCTACTCTACTCTACTCTACTCAAATCTACTCTATTCTACTCTACTCTACTCTACTCTACTCTACTCTACTCCAACCTAATCTAGCCTAGCTTAATCTAGCACTACTCTACTCTACTCTGCCCTACTCTACTATATTCTATTCTATTTTACTATTACTTTTCCTAGCTTAACTAGCTCTACTCTACTCTACTCTAGCTTAACCTAACCCAGCCCAACCTTGCCTACCCCAGCATAGCCAAACCCAACTCTACTCTGCTCTGCTCTTCACTACTTTGCTATACTCTGCTCTACTCTACTATACCATACTCAACTCTTTTTTGTTGTGCTCTACTCTACTCTACTCAACTCTACTATAGCCTAGCCCTTTCTAACTTAACCTAACATAGCTCAACTCTACTGTACTCTTCTCTACTCTACTCTACTCTACTCTACTTTACTCTACTCTACTTTACTCTCGCCTAGACTACCTAAATTAGCCTAACCTACCCTAGCTTATCCTATCCTAACCAAGCTCTACCCTACTCTACTCTACAATACTTTACTATACTCTTATACTCTACTCTACTCTACTCTACTCTAACGTAGCCTAGCTTAGCCTCTACTCTAGTCTGCTCTACTCTATTCTACTATGCTCTAGCCTAGCCTTGCTTTGCCTAGCCTAAGTTGACCTAGCTCTAATCTACTCCACTCTAAAAAACTCTAGTTTAGCCATGCCTAACCTAGCTCTACTCCACTTTACTCCACTCGACTATATTTTACACTACTCTAATCTAATTTACACTACTTTTCTTTAGCCAACCCTTTACTCTTCTCTACTCTGATCTACTCCATTCTACTCTACTCAAATCTATTTTACTCTACTCTACTTTACTATACTCTAGCTTTGCCTAGCCTACCTTGGCCTAGCCAAGCCTAGCATAGTTTTGCTTAACTTTGCAAAATGCAACTTAGCTCTACTCTACTCTACTCTACTTACTCTACTCTACTCTATATTACTATACTCTAATCTACTCTACTCCAGCTTAGCCTAGCCTAACCTAGCTTAACCTTACTAAGTTATACTCTACTCTACCCAGCTCTACTCAACTCAACTCTATTCTACTCTAGCCTAGCCTAACTTAACTTAGCTCTACTATCCTCTCCTTTGCTCGTCTCTACTGTACTCTACTTTTCTTTACTCTGCTTTGCTCTCCTCCACTCTGCTCTACTCTACTCTATTTTTCTCTATTTTGCTTTACTTTGCTCTGGCCTGCTCTGGTCTGCTCTACTTTACTCTACTCTACTCTACTATACTATACTTGACTCTAGCCTACCCTAACATGGCTAGCTAGCTTATTCTAGCCTAGCCTAACATAGCTCTACTTTGCACTCCTCTGATCCACTCTACTCTACTCTACTATGCTCTACTCTACTTTTCTCTTCTCTACTATGTTCACCTATAGTCTACTCCACTCTACACTACACTACTCTATCGTGCTTTGCTCAGCTCTACTTTGCTATACTCTACTCTATTCTGCTTAGATCTAATAGGCTCTACTCTGCTTTGCTCTACTCTGTTCTACTCTACTCTACTCTACACTACTCTACTCTACTCTACATAATTCTAGCCTAGCCTAACATAACCTTGCCAAACCTAACCTAAACCAACTCTACTCAAATATACTCTACTGTACTTTACTACTCTAGCTTAGCCTAGCTTAGCTTAGCCTAGCCTAGCCTAGCCTAACATAACCTAACAAGCCCAACTTTACTCTACTCTACTTGACTCTAGCCTAGCCTAGCCTAACCTATCTCTACTCTTCTTTACTCAGCACTACTCTGCTCTGCTTTACTTTGCTCTGTTCTTCTTTTCTCTGCTCCACTCTACTCTGCTCTAAACTACTCTACTCAACTCTGCACTACTTTACTCTAGTCTACTCCAGCCTAGTTCACGCATGCCTATCTCAGGTTAACCTAACTCTACTCTACTCTACTCTACTCTAGCCTAACTTAGCCTAGCCTAACTTAGCTTAGTGTAGCTGAACCTAGCTCCACTCTACTCTACCTTACTCTTCTCTACTTTGCTCTTCTCTACCCTTCTCTACTCTGCTCTGCTCCACTCTACTCTACTATGCCTAACTATACTCTAGCCTAGCCTAGCTCAACCTAGCTATACTCTACTGAACTGTGCTCTAGCATAGCTAACTTTGCCTAGCCAAGCCTAACCTAACCTAACTCTGCTTTGCTCTATTATACTCTGCTCTGTTCTGCTCTATTCTACTCTGCTCTACTCTTTTCTGCTCATCTCTACTCTGCTCTACTTTGCTCTTCTCTGCTTTTCTCTACTATGCTCTATTCTACTCTTGTCTAGGCTAGCCTAGCTTAGCCTAGCCTCGCGTAGCCTAGCTCTACTCTTGTCTACACTACTTTACTCTAATTTACTCTACTCTACTCTACCCTAGCCAAGCCTAGCTTAACACAACCCAACCTAGCTCTAGTCGAGTCTACTCTACTCTACTCTACTCTACACTAACCTAGCCTAGCCTTACCTACCTTAACATAGCTCTACTATACCCTACTCTACTATACTAAACTAAACTCTACTCTACTCAGTTCTGCTCTACTTTAGCGTAGCCTAGCCTAACCTAGCTCTACTTTACTCTAGTCTGCTCTGTCTTACTATGCTTTTCTCTACTCTACTTTGCTCTCTTCAACTCTGCTATACTCCACCCTGCTATGCTCTGCTCTACTTTAATCTACTTTGTTATGCTCTACTCTACTCTGCTCTACTCTACTCTACTTTGCTCTTGTCTGCTCTACTCTACTCTGCTCTCCCCTCTCCTCTTCTCTCCTCTCTTGTCCTCTTCTCTCCTCTACTCTACTCTACTCTAGCTTACTCTACTCCACTCTACTCAACACTACTATCATCTACTCTACTCTACTCTACTCTATTCTACTCTACTCTACTCTACTCTACTCTAGCCTAGCTTAGCCTAGTTTAGCCTAATCTAGCTTTCCCTATTCTACTCTACTATACTCTGCTCTACTCTACTCTACTATAGCTTAGCCTAGCCTTTCTTAGCCTACCCTAGTCTATTCTAGCCTCGCCTAGCCTAGCCTAACCAAGCTCTACTTTACTCCATGTATATTACTCTACTCTACTCTAACCTAGCCTAGCCTAACAAAGTCTAGCCTAACCTAAGCTAGCTCTGTTATGCTATGTTAGACTCTACAATGCTCTGTTCTGATCTCCTCTGCTCTACCTTACTCTGCTCTTCAATGCTCTGCTCTTCTCTATACTTTAGTCTAGCCTAACCTTGCTCTACTCTACTCTACTCTACTCTAGCCAAGCTTAGCCTAGTCAAGCTTAGCCTAGCCTAGCATAGCCTTTCCTATCATAGCTCTACTCTACACAAGTCTACTCTACTTTGCTCTTCTCTGCTCTACTCTACTTTACTCTACTCTACTTTGCTCATCTTTGCTCTGCTCTACTCTTCTTTACTCCACTCTAGTCATGCCTAGCCAAGCTTAGCCTAGCCTAGCCTAACTTAGCTCAGCACTACTCTAACCTACTCTACTCTACTATACACAACTATACTCTACCCTAGCTTAGCCTAACTAAGCCAAGCCTAGCCTAAATTAGCCCAACCTAACCTGGCTCTACATTACTCTACTCAACTCAATCTATTCTACTCTAATCCTCTCTACTCTACTTTTCTCTACTCTACTCAACTCTACTCCACTCTGCTCCACTTAAACCTTGCAAAGCCTAGCCTAACATAAGCTAGCTCTACTCTACTCTACTCTATACTACTCTGCTCTACCCTAGCCTAGCCTAGCCTAACCTAACCTAACTCTACTCTACTCTACCCTACCCTAATCTTCTATGCTCTACTCTATACTACTCAATTTTCTGCTCTATTCTCCTCTACTCTGCTCTAAACTAGTCTTCTTTGCTCTACTCTACAATGCTCTACTCTACTCTCTTCTTTGCTCTGCTCTACTCTACTCTACTTTGCTCTGCTCTGCTCTGCTCTTCTCAACTCTGCTCTACTATGATCTACTCTTCTCTTCTTTTCTCTACTCTTCTCTACTCTATTTTGCTTTACTCTGCTCTATCTTACTCTACTCTACTATGCTCTTAGCTAACCTTGCTTAACCTAGCTTTGCTCTACTATACTCTACCCTACTCTGCTCTACTCATCTCTGCTCTTCTTTCTCTACTCTGCTCGACCCTCCTCTACTCTGCTATGCTCTTCTCTGGTCTACTCTACTTTACTCTACTCTACTATGCTCTGCTTTGCTCTGCTTTGCTCTACTTTGCTCTACTTTGCTTTGCTCTTCTCTACTTTACTCTACTCTGCTCTGCTCTAGTTTTCTCTGTTATGCTCCACTCGACTCTACTTTGCTCTCCTCTCCTCTCCTCACCTCTCCTCTCCTCTCCTATCCCCTCTTCACCTCTCCTCTCCTCTCCTCTCCTCTACTATGTTCTACTATACTATACTCTACTATGCTCCACTTTACCCTACTCTACACTACTCTACTCAACTCTACTTTATTCTACTCTACTCTACTCTACTCTATCCTAGCCAAGCATATCCTAGCCTAATCTAGCTCTATTCTACTCTACTCTACTCTAATCTACTATGCTCTATTCTACTCTAACCTAGCCTATTCTAGCTTAAACTAGCTCTATTGTATTCCACTCTACTCTTCTCTACTCTACTCTAGCCTAGCATAGCCCATCCTAGCCATGCATAGCCTAACCTAGCTCTAATCTACTCTACTCTGCTCAGTTCTACTCTTCTCTGCTTCACTTTGCTCTATTGTACTCTGCTCTACTCTATATTGCTCTACTCTACACTTCTGCTTTGCTCTACTATGCTTTGTCCTGCTTTCTTAGCTCTATTCTCCTTTACTCTCTTCTCTTCTACTTGACTCTACTCTACTCTCTTATGCTTACTCTACTCTACTCTACTTTAACCTAGCCTAACCATGCTTTACTCTACTCTAATCTACCCTACTCTCACCTAACCTAGCATAGCATACCCTAGCCTAGCCTAGCCTAACCTAGCTCTACTCTATTATACTCTACTTTACTATAATCTACTCTACTCTACTCCATTCTAACCTAGCCTAGCTAGCTTAACCAAGCTCTACTCTACTATACTCTAGTCTATTCTACTCTACTCTAGCCTAACCTTGCCAAGCCTAGCCTAGCCTAACCAAGCTCTGCTCTGCTCTGCACAGCTCTACTATGCCCTTCTCAACTCTACTCTGCTATGATCTACTCTACTCTGCATTGCTCTGCTTTACTCTACTCTGCTCTGTACTCTAACTTAGCCTAACCTAACCTAGCTCTACTCTAGTCCACTCTACTCTACTCTACTTTAGCTTAGCCTACCATACCCAAGCCTAGCTTAACCAACTCTACTCTACTCTAAACAAGGCTAGCACAGCCTAGCCTAACCTAGCCTAGCTTAGCTCTACTCTACTCAGCTTTGCTCTGTTATACTCTGCTTTGTTCTACTCTACTCTATTCTACTCTAGCCTAGCCTAGCTTTGCCTGACCTAGCTCTACTCTACCCTGCTCCACTATACTCTACAGTACTCTACTCTACCCTAGTCTAGTCTAGGCTACCTGAGCCTCCCCTAACCTAGCCTAGCTTAGCTTATCCCTACCAAACCTCATTCTACTCTACTCTACTCAACCCTATTGTACTCTACTCTATTCTACTCTAGCCTAACCTAACCTAGCCAAACCTACTTTAGCCTAGCCTTACTTAACCAAGCTCTACTCTACTTTACTCTACTTTGCTCTACTCTAATCTACTCTACTCTATTATACTCTAACTTAGCCTTGCCTTACCTAACAAACCAAGATCAAGTCTACTATACTCTACTCTACTCTATTGTACTCTACTCTACCCTAGCTAGCCTAGCCTAGTATAGCCTAGCCTAGCTTAGCCTAACTGAGCTCTACTCTTGTCTACTCTACTCTGCTCTGCTCTATACTATTATGCTCTACACTATTCCACTCCACTCTACTCTACTCTGCTCTGCTATGTTTTGCTTTGCTCTACTCTACTATACTCTATTGTACTCTAACCTAGCCTAGTCAAACCTAGCTCTACACTACTCTACTCTATTACACTCAAGCCTAGCTTAGCTTAGCATAACCTTGCTCTGCACTCCTCTACTCTATTCTGCTATACTCTACTCTGCTTTACTCAACTTTTCTCTACTCTGTTATGCTCTCTTCTAATTTGTTATGCTCTTCTCTACTCTTCTCTGCTCTACTCTGGTCTACTACTCTGCTCTCCTCTACCTTATACTGCTCTCCTCTGCATTGCTCTACTTTGCTCTACTATGCTCTACTCAGCTCTACTCTTCCCTCCTCTCCTTTTCACTCCTTTCCTTACCTCTACTCTCCTTTCCTCTTCTTTTCTTTACTCTACTCTACTCTACTCCACTCAACTCTATTTTTCTCTACCCTACTCAACTCTACTCTTCTTTATTCTTCTCTACTCTACTCTACACTACTTTAGCATAGCCTAGCCTAACCTTTTTAGCTTAGCCTACCTTAGCCTAGTCTAGCCTAACCTAGCTCTTCTCTACTCTGCTTTACTCTACTCTACTCTAGCCAATCCTAGCTTAACCTAGCTCTACTCTGCTCTACTCTACTCTACTCTGTTCTCCTCTCCTATACTCTCCACTTCTCTACTCTTTCTTGTTCTACTTAGTACTATTATGCTCATGTTTGTATTGCTCTGCTCTGCTCTTTAGCTCCACTATACTTTACTCTTTTCTCCTCTCTTCTACTCTAATTTGCACTGCACTACTCCACTCTACTTTGCCCTACTCTACTATAATCTACTCTACTCAACTCAACTATGCTCTAGCCTAACCTAACCTAGCTCTACCCTACTTTGTTATACTCTACTTTACTCTACTCTACTATACTCTTGTCTAGCATAGCCTAGCCTAACATATCTCAACTCTATTATACTATACTTTACTCTAATCTAATCTACTCTACTCTACTCTATCCTAGCCTAGCTAAGCCTAACCAAGCTTTACTCCACTCTCTTTTACTCGAGCATAGCCTTACCAAGCTTACCCAAGCCTAGCCTAGCCTAGCCTAACCTAGCTCTGCTCTACTTTGCTCTACTCTATTATGCTATGCTCTACTCTGCTATATTCTTCTCTACTTTGCTCTGCTCTACTCTCTACTACTCTACTTGCTCTACTCTATACTCTAGTCTACCCAATCTTAGCCTAGCCTAACCTAGCATTAAACTACTCTACTCTACTTTATTTGAGCAAAGCCTAACATAGCCAACCATAGCCTAGCCTAACCTAGCTCTACTCAATTCTACTCAACTTTATTCTACTCTACTCTGTTATATTCTACTCTTCTCTAACCTACTTTAGCTAGGCCTAGCCAAACATAGCCTAGCCTAGCCTAGCTTAACTTAGCTTTGCTCTACTCTACACTACTCCACTCTGGTCTACTTTGCTCTACTATGCACAACTCTACTCTACTATGCTTTGCTCTACTCTACTTGGCTCTACTTCTCTCACTCTACTTTACTCTAATCTAGCCTAGCCTAGCCTAGACTAGCCAAACCTAGCTATGCTCTACTCTACTCTACTCTTATTTACTCTACTCTACTCTTGTTTAGCCTACACATTCCTAGCCAAGCCTAGCCGAGCTTAGCCCAACAAAACCTAGCTTTACTCTACTCTACTCCACTCCACTCTACTCTACTTTACTCTACTATACTCTACTCTACTCAACCCTAGCCAAGCTTAGCCATGCCTAACCTAGCTCTACTTTATTGTACTCTACTCTATTCTACTCTGCTCTACTTTACTGTTCTCTACTCTACTCTATTATACTATAAACTAGACTAGCCTATCCTAACCTAACATAGCTCTACTCTACTCAGCTCTGTTATGCTTTTCCCTTCTCTACTCTCCTCTACTCTGCTCTCTTCTGCTCTGCTCTGAACTGCTCTGCTCTATACTGCTCTAATATACTCTTCTCTACTCTGTTATGCTCTACTCTACTCTACTCTACTCTGCTTTGCTTTACTCTACTCTTCTCTACTCTGCTCTACTCTACTTTGCTCTACTCTACTCCACTATACTTTACTCTACTCTAGCCTAGCCTAGCTTAACATATCCTTATCTCTTCTAGCCTAACCTAGCCCTTCTTTACTCTACTCAACTCTACCACTCTAGCCTAGCCTAGCATTGTCTAGTATAAGCTAGCCTAGCCTTGCCTAACCTAACCTAGTTCAGCTCTACCCTATTTAAGTCTACTCTACCCTACTTTACTCTGCTCTGCTCTAACCTTGCCTAGCGTAGCCTAACCTTTCTCTACTCCAGCCTACTCTACTCTAGCCTAGCCTAGTCTAACCTAACATAACTCTACTCTACTCTACTCTGCACTACTCTCCTCTGCTCTACTCTACTCTACTCAGCTCTGCTCTACTCTACTCTACTCTACTAAACCCTACTCTACTCTAGCAAAGTTTAGCCTAGCCTAGCCTAAATAAGCTCTACTCTACTTTAGCTTAGCTTAGCCTTCCCTAGCCTTGCTTAGCCTAGACTAACCAAGCTTTACACTACTTAACTATACTCTACTCTACTCTAGGCTAGCCTAACCTCGCTCTCCTTTGCTCTACTCAACACTACATTGCTCTACTCTACTATACTCTACTTTCTCTTTTCTACTCTACTCTCCTCTACTTTGCTTTGCTCTTCTCTGCTCTGCTCAGCTCTATACTATTCTGCTCTACTCTGCTCTTCTTTGCTTTGCTCTACTCTGCTGTGCTCTGCTCTGTTATGCTCTGCTCCAGTTTGCTCTATCCTATTAACCTCTACTCTACTCTACTATACTATACTCTAGCCTCGCTTAGCCTAGCCTAAACCAGTCTAGCCTAAGCTAACCTTGCTCTATTCTATAATATTGTACATTACTCTACTCTACTCTACTCTACTTTACTCTACACCACCATACTCTACTCTAGCCTAACCTAGCCTAGCCTAGTCGAACCTAGCTCAGCTCAGCTCAACTCTACTCTGTAATAATCTACTCTGCATTGCTCTACTCTACTCTACTATGCTCTGCACCACTCTGCTCTATTATGTTCTACTCTGCTTTACTCTCCTCTATTCTTCTCTAAGCCTACCCTAGCATAATTTAGCACAACCTAGCCTAGCCAAAGCTATGTCTACTCTACGTTACTCTTCTCTACTCTACTCTACTCTAACCTAGCCTAACCTAACCTAGCTCTTGTATGCTCTATTCTACTCTTATCTACTCTGCTCTGTTATGCTCTACTCTACTCTACTCTACTATGTCTATTCCTCTCTACTCTACTCTAATCTCCACTACTCAAATATATTCTAGCCTGACCTAGCCTAACTTTCCTCTACTCTACTCTACTTTACTCTACTCTTGCCTAGCCTAGCCTATCCTATCCTTTCTCATCCTAGCTTAGCCTGCCCAAGCTCTACTCTACTCTACTCTACTCTACTTTACCTTACTCTACTCCACTTTACTCAACTCTAATATATCCTAGCCCAACCTAGCCTAGGCTAACATAACCTTGCCTAGCTTAGTACATCCTAGCTCTAGTCTACTCTACTATACTCAACTCTAGCCTAACCTATCCTAGCTTAACTAACCCTACTCTGCTTTGCTCTGCTCTGCTCTACTCTGCTCTCCTCTATTCCACTCTGGTTATCTCTACTCTCTTTTACTCTACTCTACTCTGCTCTGGTTTAATCTGCTCTAGTTTACTCTTCTCTGCTCTACTTTTCTCTACTCTACTCTACTCTACTCCACTTTACTCAACTCTACTCTACACAACTCTACTCCACCCTAGCCTCACCTAACTTAGTTTTGCCTAGCCTAGCCTTTCCTAAACTTGCCTAACCAACCTCTACCATACTCTACTCTACTCTACTATATTAAACTCAACTCTACTATACTCTACTCTACTCTACCCTACTCTAGATTACTCTACACTACTCTACTCTAACTTGTAATTGCCAAGCCTAGCCAAACTTATCCTAACCTAGCTTTATTATTCTCTTCTCTACTCTACTCTTCTCTACTTTGCTCTACCCTACTCAACTCTGCTCCACTCTTCTTTGCTATGCTCTACTTTATTCTACTCTACTCTAGCCTAGCCTCGCCTAACCTTGTCAAGCTTAATCGAGCTCTACTATACTCTACTCTACTCTACTCTAGCTTAGCCTAGCTTATCTTATCCTAGCCTAGCCTTGCCTAACATAGCCTAACCTAGCTCTACTCTACTCAACTCTACTACACTATAACCAAACTTATCCTAACCTAGCTCAACTCTGCTCTACTCTACTCTAGCCTAACCCTACCTACCTCAACTATCTTAGCCTAACCTAGCTTTTCTCTACTCTACTCTGCTCTGCTCAGCTTTTCTCTACTTTACTCTGTTCTACTCTGCTTTACTCTACTCTACTCTGCTCTACTCTGCTCTGCACTACTTTATTAAGCTCTTCTCTGCTTTCCTCTCCTCTACTCAACTCTACTATACTCTATTATACTCTAACCTAGCCTACCCTAGCTTAGCCTAGCTCTACTCCACTCTACTCTACTCTACCCAAGCCTTGCATAGCCTATGCTAGCCTAGCCTAACCTTGCCTCAACTAGCTCTACTGAACTCAACCCTACTCTACTATAACCTGACCTAAGCTAGCCTGACCGAACCTAGCTCTTCTCTACTCAACTCTAATAGCATCTAGCCTAGCTTAGCCTACCCTAACCTAGCTCTACTCTGCTCTACTTTGCTCTATTCATCTCTTCTCTATTTTTCTTTACTCTACTATGCTCTACTCAACTCTACTTTGCTCTCCACTTCTCTACTCTACTCTACCCTGTTCTTCTCTACTATACTCTACTTTACTCTGCTCTATTGTACTCTACCCTAGCTAAGCATATCCTAGCTCTACTACTATACTTTAGCCTAGCCTTGCATTCCCTAGCCTAACCTAGCTCTACTATACTCAACTCTAACATAGCCTAGCCTGGCCTAGTCGAACATATCTCTATTCTACTCTACTCTATATTTCTCTAGCCTAGCTTATCGCAGCCTAGCCAAGCCAAGCCTAGCATCGCCTAACCTTCCTTTACTACACCCTGCTCTACTATACTCTACTATGCTGCTCTACTTTACTCTACTCTTCTCTACTCTTCTCTACTCTATTATACTCTAGCCTACCCTAGCCTAACCTAGCTCTACTCTACCCTTCTTAACTATACTCTACTATACCCTACTCAACTCTACCCTACTCCACTCTTCTCTACTCTACTCTAACCTAGGTTAACCTAATAAAGCTTAGCCTAGCCTAACCTTACTCTACTATACACTACAATACTATGCTCTACTCTACTCTGCTCTACTCTATTCTACTATACTCTACTCTACACTACTCTAACCTAGCTTAGCCTAACCTAGCCTAGCTCAGCCTAACCTAGCATTACTCTACTATACTCTTATCTATTCAACTCAACTATTTTATACTCTACTCTGCTCTACTCTACTACTCTCTACTCTACTCTACTCTGTTATAGTCAGCTTTGTTCGACTCAACTCTACTCTACTTTACTCTAACCTAGCCTAGCCTAACAAAGGTCTATTATACTCTACTATACTCTTGTCTACTCTACTTTACTCTAGCCTAGCCTAACCTAACCTACCCTAACTTAGATCTACTCTACTATTCTCTACTCTACTCTACTCACCTATGCTATACTCTACTCTACTCTACGCTACTCCATGTTACTCTACTCTACTTTAACTTAACCTAGCCTAGGAGAGTAGAGTAGAGTAAAGTAGTATAGAGGAGAGTAGAGCAGAGCTATGTTAGGCTAGGCTATGATAATCTAGGCGAAAGTAGAGTAGAGTACAGGTGAGTGGAGCATAGCAGAGCATAGAGGAGTAGAGCATAGCAGAGTAGAGTAGAGCAGAGCAAAGCCGAGTGGAGCAGAGTATAACGAAGTAGAGCAAAGTAGAGCAGATCAGAGCTTAGTAAAGCGGAGAAAAGTAGAGTAAAGCAGAGCAGAGAAGAGCTAAGTTAGGCAAGGGTAGGCTAGGCTAGGCTAAAGTATAGTTGAGTAGAGTAGAGTAGAGTAGAGAAGAGGTAGTTAGGCATGGTTTGAGTCTAACAGAGTAGAGTATAGTACAGTAGAATAGAGTAGAGTAAAAGAGAGTAAAGTAAAGCTAGGTTAGGCTAGGCAAGGTCTGCAAAAGTAAAGTAGAGTAGAGTAGAGTAGAGTAGAGTTGAGTAGAGAAGAGTAGAGTAGAGTAGAGTAGAGTAAAGAAGAGCTAGGTTTGGCATGACAAGGCTAGGCTAGGCTAAAGTAGAGTAGAACAGAACAGAACTAAGAAGAGATGAGCAGAGCAAAGCTAAGCAAAGTAGGGTAGAGTAGAGAAGAGCAAAGTGGAGTATAGTAGAGCATAGTAGAGTAGAACAAAGTTAGGCTAGGCTAGAGCAGAGTTAAGCTAAGTCAGGCTAGGGTAGGCTAGGTTAGAGTAGAGAAGAAAAGCATAGAGTCAAATAAAGTAAAGTAGAAAAGAATAGAGTAGAGTAGAGTAGAGTAGAGCAAGATAGAGTAGGGCAGTGTAGAGAAGAGCTAGATTGGGGTAGGTGAGGCTCAACAAGGCTAGACTATAGTAGAGTAGAGCTAGGTTAGGTTAGGTTAGGCTAGGCTAGGTTAGAGCATAATGGAATAGAGTAGAGTAGAGTAGAGTAGAGTAGAGTAGAGTAGTGTAGAGTAGAGTAGAGCTAGGATAGGCTAGGCTAGGCTTATTTAGGCTAGGATAGGTTAGATAAGGCTAGGCTAGAGTAGAGTAGAGTAAACCAGAGTAGAGAAAGTAGATCAGAGTAGAGTAGAGCTAGATTAGGGTTGGCTATGATAGGCTAGGGTAGAGTATAATAAAGCATAACAGAGAATAATATAGCAGAGTAGAGTAGAGTAGAGCAGAGTAGAGCAGAGTAGAGTAGAGCAAAGCAGAGCTAAGTTAGGCTTGGCTAGGCTAGGCTAGAGTAGAGTAAAGTTGAGTAAAGCAAGGTTAGGCTTGGCTAAGCTAGGCAAGACTAGAGTAGAGTAGAGTAAAGTGGAGTAGAGTAGACTAGAGTAAAGTAGAGTAGAGCTAGGTTAGGGTAAGCTAGGCTAGGCTAGTCTAGACTAAGGTAGGATAGGCTAGGCTAGGGTAGAGTGGAGTACAGTAAAGTAGAGCTTAATTAGGCTAAGCTAGGCTAGAGCATAGTAGAGTAGAGTAGAGTAGTATAGAGTAAGGTAAAGTAGAGTAGGGGAAAGTATAGTAGAGCAGAGCAGAGTAGAGTAGAGTAGAGCAGAGAAGAGAAGAGCAGAGTAGCACAGAAGAGTAGTGCAGGGTAAAGAAGAGTAGAGCAGAGAAGAGAAGAGCAGAGCTTTCATAAAGTTAGGTTAGGCTAAGGAAGAGTAGAGTAGAGTAGAGTAGGTTAAAGTAGAGAATAATAAGGCAAGGCTAGGCTAAGCTAAGTTATGTTATAGTATAGTAGATTCGAGTAGAGAAGAGAGCAGAGCAACATAGAACATAGCAGAGCACAGTAGAGTAGAGTAGAGTAAAGCAAAGTAGAGTATTACAGAGCTAGGTTAGGTTAGATTAGTCTAAGATTGGCTATGCTAGGCTAGGTTAAGCAAGAGTAGATTAGAGTATTATAGAGTAGAGCTATGTTAGGCTAGGCTAGGCTAGGTGATGTTAGAGCAGAGAACATTAAAGTAAAGTAGAGTAGAGTAGAGTAAGGTTAGGCTAGATAAGGCTAGGAAAGGCTTAGCTAGGTAAGGCTTGGCTATAGTAGAGGAGTAGAGCAGAGTACAATAGAGTAGAGCAAGGTTTGGTTAGGCTATGCAAGAGTAAAGTAGAGCAGAGTATAATAGAGTAGAGCAGAGCAGAGAAAAGAAGAGTGGAGAAGAGCAGAGTAGAGAAGAGTAAAGTAGAGAAGAGCTAGGTTAGGCTAGGCTAGATTAGAGAAGAGCAGAGTAGAGCTAGCTTAGGCTAGGTTAGGCGAGGCTAAGATAAAATAGAGTAGAGTAGAATATATTAGATTAGAGTAGAGTAGAGTAAAGTAAAGTAGAGTAGAGCTAAGTTAGGCTAGCCATGGTTAGGCTAGGCTAGGGTAGAGTAAGCTAGGCTAGGCTAAGCTAGAGTAGAGAAGAGTAGAGTATAGTGGAGTAGAGTAGAGCTAGGTTAGGTTAGGCTAGACTAAACAAGGCAAGAGTATAGTAGAGTTAAGTAGAGTAGAGTAGAGTAGATAGGAGCAATATAGAGTAAAGCAAAAAGAGCAGAATAGAGCAATTAAAGCTGTGCAAAAAAGAGCAGAGCAGAGTATAGTAGAGCAGAGTAGAGTAGAGCTTGGTTAGGCAAAGCTAGGTTAGCCTAGGTTAGAGTATAACAAAGTAGAGTAGAGTAGAGTAAAGTAGAGTAGGGTAGAGTAGATTAGAGTAGAGTAGAGTAGGACTAGGTTTGGCTAGGCGAGGCAAGAGTACAATAGAGTAGAGTATAATAGAGTATAGTAAAGCTACCTTATGCTCAGCTGGGGTAAGTTAGAGTTGAGAAGAGTAGAGTAGATTAGATTAGAGTAAAGTAGAGCTACATTAGGCTAGGCTAACTTAGAATACAGTAGAGTACAATATACTAGATTAGAGTAGAGTAAAGTAGGCCAGGCTAGGTTAGCCTAGCCTAGAGAAGGCTAGGGTAGAGTAGATTAGAGTAGAGTATAATAGAGTAGAGTAGAGTAGTGTAGAGTAGAGCTAGGTTATGCTTGGCCAGGCTAGGTTTGGCTAAACTAGGCTAGAGTAGAGTAGAGTAGAATAGAGTAGAGTAGAGTAGAGCAAAGTGGAGTAGAGCAAAGCATAGCAAAGTAGAGTAGACCAAAGTAGAAAAGAGCAGAGTTGAGTAGAGTAGAGTAGCATTGAGTAGAGTTTAGAGTAGAGTAGAGTAAAGTAGAGTAGAGCAAGGTTAGGCTAGGCAAGGCCAAGGTAGGCTAAGCTACTCTAAGTTAGGCCAAGGTAGGCTAAGCTAGGCTAGGTTAGGCTAGAGTAGAGTGGAGTATTGTAGAGTAGAGTAGTTTAAAGCAAAGTAGAGTAGGGCTATGTTTTGCTAGGCTTGGCTATGCTAAACTAGGCTAGAGTTGAGTAGAGCAGAGTAGAGTAGAGCAAAGCAGATCAGAGAAGAGTAGACCAATGTAGAGTTGAGCAAAGAAGAGCAGAGCAAAGTTGAACAGAGTAGAGTTGATAAGACTGAGTAAAGTTGAGTAGAGTAGACCAGAGCAGAGCCAGGTTAGGCTAAGCTAAGTTAAGCTAGGTTAGACTAGAGTAGAGTAGAGTAGAGTTGAGTAAAGTAGAGAAGAGATAAGTTGGGCTAGGCTAGGCTAAGTTTGAGTAAAGTAAAGTAGAGTAGAGTAGAGTAGAGGATAGTAGATTAGAGCTAGGTTAGGTGAGGTTAGGGTAGCCTAGGCTAAGCTAAAAAAGAGTAAAAATAGAGTAGAGCAAACAGGAGTAGAGTGGAGTAGAGTAAAACATAGCTAGGTTAGGCATGGTAAGGCTCATCTAGGCTATATTAGAGTAGAAAAAGAGAAGAGTAGTGTAGAGCAGAGTAAAGTAGAGCTAGGTTAGGCTAGGCTTATTACTTGAGGTTATAGTAGAGCAGAGTAGAGCATAATTGAGTAGAACAAAAAAGTATAGAGAATAGTAGAGTAGAGTTGGGTAGAGCATACCTGAGCTAAGTAGAGTAGACCAGAGTAGAGTAGAGCTAGGTTAGGTTAGGGAAGGTTAGATTATGTTAGAGCAGAGCAAAGCACAGTCGAGTAGAGTAGAGCAGAGTAGAGCAGAATAGAGTAGAGCATAGTAGCAGAGAATAGGGTAGAGTAGAACAAAACAGAGTACAGTAGAGTGGAGCAAAGCAAAAAAGAACAGAGTAGAGCTATGTAATAATAAGCTAGGCTAGGCTATGCTCGAGTAGAGTAGAGTAAAGTAGAGCTAGGTTAGGCTAGGCTAGGTTAGAATAGAGTAGAGTGGAGTAGAGTAGAGTAGAGTAGAGTACAGTTGAGTGGAGTAGAGTATAGTAGAGTAGAGTAAAGCAGAGTAAAGTAGAGCTAGGCTAGGCTATGCAAGCATAGGCAAGGTTAGAGCAGAAAAGAGCAAAGAAGACCTAAGCTAAGTAGAGTAGAGCAAGGTTAAGCCAGTTTAGAGCACAACAAAGAAGAGAAAAGTATGTAGAGCAGAATAAAGTAGAATAAAGTTGAGAATAACTTTGTAGAGTAGAGTAGAGAGGAGCAAAATTGAGCAGAGTAGATTAGAGCAGAGTAAAGAATTGTAGAGTAGAGTTAGGTTAGGCCAAGTTAGGCTAAGCTAGGCCAGGCAAGGCTAGAGTAGAGTAGAGTAGAGTAGAGTAGAGTAAGGTTAGCTAGGCTAGGGTAAGTTAAAGTAGAGTAGAGTGGAGTAGAGTAGTGTAGAGTATTATAAAATGTAATAGAGTAGACTATAGTAGACGAGAGTAGTTTAAAATAGAATATAGTAGAGTAGAGTAGAGTAGAGTATAGTATGTAGAGTTGAGTTGAGTAGAGTAGAGCTAGGTTAGGTTAGGGTAGGTAAGGCTAGGCTAGGTTAGAGTAGAGTAGAGTAGAATACAGTAAAATAGAGTAGAGTAGAGCTAAGTTAGGATAGGCAAAGCTAGGGTAAAGTAGAGTAGAGTAGACCAGAACAAAGCAGAATATAGCAAAAAAGAGCATAGTATAGTAAAGAAGAGTAGAGGAGAGTAGATTAGAGTAGAGTAGAATTGAGCATAGTAGAGTAGAGCAAAGTAGAGTAGAGCTGAGTAAGGCTTTACTAAGATAGGCTTTGCTAGGCTAGGCTATATTAGAATAGAATAGAGTAAAGTATAGCAGAATATAATAGAGTAGAGTAAAATAGAGTATAGTAAAGTAGAGTAGAGTATAATGTAGTTAAGTAGAGTAGTGTGGAGTATAGTAAGACTAGGTTAGGCTAGGCTAAGCTAAGCTAGGTTAGGCTTGGCTTGAGAAGAGTAGAGAAGAATATAGTAGAGTAGAATAGAGTAGAATAGAGCATAACAGATTTGAGAAGAGTAGAATAAAGCATAATAGAGCTGAGTAAAGTAAAGCAGAGTAGACCAGACCAGAGTAGAGCAAAGTGGAGTAGAGTAGAGTAGAGAAGAGCAGATGAAAGAAGAGCAAAGCATAGCAGTGTAGAGTAGAGTAGAGTAGAGCAAAGTTAGGAAAGGCAAGAGTAGAGTATAGGTAGGTTGGTTTGGCTAGGCTAGGCTAGGTTTGAGTCGAGTCGAGTAGATTAGAGTAGAGTTTAGGAGAGTAGTTTTGAGCTAGGTTAAGCTAGGCTAGGTTAGGCAAGGGTAGGGTAGGCTAGGCAAGGCTAGGCTAAGCTAAAGTATGGTTGAGTAGAGTAGAGTAGAGTGGAGAAGAGAGTATAGTAGAGTATAATAGAGAAAAGTAGAGCTAGGTTAGGCATGGCAAGGCTAGGTTGGGCTAGAGTAGAGTAGAGCAGAGTAGAGTTGAGTAGTGTAGAGAATAGCAGAGTAGAGTAGAGTAGAGCAGAGTAGAGTAAAGCAAAGTTGAGAAGAGCAACACTAGGTTAGGCTAAGAAAGGCTAAAGTAGAGTAGAGTTGAGCTAGGTCAGGCTAGGCTAGTCTAAGTTTGGTTAGAGTAGAGTAGATAAGAGTAGAGTAAAGTAAAGTAGAGAATTGTAGCATAGAGTAAAGTAGAGTAGGGTAGACAAGAGCTAGATTAGTCTTGGTTTAGCTATGCGAGGCTAGACAATAGTAGAGTTGAGCTAGATTAAGTTAGGTTAGGCTAGGGTAGGCTAGGTTAGAGTAGAGTAGAGTAGAGTAGTGTAGAGTAGAGTAGAGTAAAGTTTTGTTAGGCTATGATAGGCTAGGCTAAGTTGGGCTAGGATAAGCTAAGCTAGAGTAGAGTAGAGTTGAGTAGAGTAGAGTAGAGTTAAGTAGAGTAGAGTAGAGCTGAGTAGTGTAGAGTCGATTAGAGTAAAGTAGAGCTTGATCAGGCTTGGCTAGGCTAGGCTAGTGTATAATAGAGTAGAGTAGAGTGGAGTAGAGCATAACAGAGCAGAGTAGAGTAGTGTAGAGAGTAGAAGAGTAGAATAGAGAAAAGTAGAGTAGAGCAGAGAAGAGCTATGTTAGACGAGGCTACAGTAGAATAGAGTAGAGTAGAGCTAGGTTAGGCTTGGCTAGGTTAGGCGAGGGTAGAGTAGCGTAGAGTAGAGTAGAGTAGTGCAGAGTAGTGCTAGGTTTTGCTAGGCTAGGCTAGGCTATGATAGGCCAAGCTAGGCTAGAGTAGAGTAGAATAGAGTAAAGTAAAATTGAGTAGAGAAGAGTAGAGTAGAGTAGGGATCAGTTAGGTAAGGCTTGGCTAGGCTAGGTTACAGAAAAGTATAGTAGAGTAGAGTAGAGCATAGTAGAGTAAGACAAAAGAGAGTAGAAAAGAGTAGAGCAGAGTAGAGTGGAGGTGAGGAGAAAAGAGAAGAGCTAAGTAGAGCAGAGAAGAGCAGAGTAGAGTAAAGAAGAGCAAAGCAGATCATAGCAGAGCACAGCCTATGTGAGGCTAGGCTAGGCTAGGAAAGAGCAGAGTAGATTAGAGTAGGTTAAAATAGAGTATAGTTAGGCCAGGCTAGGCTATGCTATGCTAGGTTAGACTAGAGTAGAGTGGAGTAGAGTAACATAGAGCTAAGTTAAGCTTACCTAAGCTAGACTAAAATAAAATAGAGTATAGTATAGTGGTTTAGAGTAGACTAGGGTAGAGTAGAGTAAGGCTAGGCTTGGTTAGGCAAGGTTAGGTTGGGATAAGTTAGGTTAGGCTAGGTTAGGAAAAGATAAGCTAGGCTAGACTAACATAGGGTAGGTTAGGCTAGGCAAGGCTAGGCTAAGCTAGAGTCAAGTACAGTAGAGTGGAGTACAGTAGAGTTAAGTATAGTAGAGTATAATAAAGATGGGAAAGCTAAGCTAGCATAGGCTTGGGTAGACTAAGCTAGGCTATGATAGCATAGGGCAGAGTAAAATTGAGTAGTATAAAGCTAAGTTTGGCTTAGTTAGGCTAGAGTAGAATAAAATAGAGTAGAGTATGGCTAGGCTAAGCTAGGTGAGGTTAGGCGAGTCTAAGCTTGGCTAGGCTAGGGTAGAGTACTGTAGAGTATGGTAGAGTAGAGTATAGTATGTTTGGGCTAAGTTTGGCTTGGTTAGACTAAGCTAGGTTAGGTAAGGCTAAGTAAGGTTAGGGTTTAGTAGTGTAGAGCAGAGTAGCATAGACCTAAGATAGGCTTAGCTAAGCTAGTGTTGAATAAAATAAAGTAGAGTAGAGTATAGTAGAGTACGTTAAGCTAGGCTAGGCTAGGATAGGTTAGGCTAGAGTAGAGTAGAGTAGAGTTGGGTAGAGTACAAAAAAAGGGCTAGGTTAGACTAGGCTAGGTTAAGCTAGTGTGGAGTAGAGTAGAGAAGAGGAGCATAGAGCTAAGTTAGGCTTAGCAAGGCTAGAGTAGAATAGAATAGAGTAGAGTAAAGTAGACTAGAGCAGAGTAGAATAGAGTAAGGCTAGGCTATGTTAGGCGATGTTGGGTTAGGATAGGTTAGGCTAAGCTAAGCTAGGCTAGGTTTGGCTAGGCTAAGCTCGACTAAGCTAGGCTAGGCTATGCTAAGAAAGAGTTGAGTGGAGTATAGTAGAGTAGAGTAAGGTATAGTAGAGTAGAGTAGAATATAGTAATTTTGGGTAAGGCTATGCTAGGCTAAGCTAGGTTAAGTTAGACTAGTGTAGAGTAAAGTAGGGTAGCATAAAGCTAATCTAGTTTAGGTAGGCTAGAGTAGAATAAAATAGAGTAGAGTAGAGTAGAGTAAGGCTAGGCTAAGGTATGTGAGGTTAGGTTAGGCTAGGCTAGGCTAGGCAAGGGTAAGATAGGCTAAGTTAGAGTAGGGTAAGGTTGGGTAGAGTAGAGTAGAGTAGAGTGTAGTAAAGTAAAGTAGAGTAGAGTAGAGTAGAGTAGGTAGAGTAGAGTAGAGCAGAGCAGAGTAGAGTTGAGCATAGTAGAGCAAAGCAAAGTAGAATAGAGCAGTGTAGAATAGAGTAGAGCATAATAGAGCACAGCAAAGTGGAGAAAAATGGAGTGGAGTAGAGTAGATTATAACAGAGTAGAGCAGAGTAGAACAGAGTAGAGAAAAGCAAAGTTGAGTAGAGTCTAGGTGAGGTTAGGCTAGGCTAGGCTAGAGTAGAATAGAGTAGAGTAGATTAGATTTGAGTATAGTAAGGCTAGGCTAGGCTAGGCAAGGCTCGGTTAGATTAGGCTAGGATAGGTTAGGCTAGAGTTGAATAGAGTAGAGTAGAGTAGAATAGAGCTAAGTTAGTCCTAGCTAGGCAAGAGTTGAATAAAATAGAGTAGAGTGGAGTAGAGTTGTGTAGAGCCTAGGTGAGGTAGGGTTAGGCTAGGTAAGAGTAGAGTTGAGTAGAGTTGGGCAAAGTATAGTGTAGTATGGTTAGGTTAAGCAAGATTATAATGGAGTAGTGTAGAGTAGAGTAGCATAGAGCAAAGTTAAGCTTAGTTTGGCTAGAGTAGAGTAAAATATGATAAGGTATTATAGAGTAGACTAGAGTAAGACTAGACTAGGTTAGGTGAGGTTTTGTTAGGATAGGTTTAGCGAGGCTAGGCTCAGCTAGGCTAAGCTAAGTTAGGCGAGACGAGGCTCAGCTAAGCTAGGCTAGGCTTGGCAATGCAAGAGTAGAGTGGAGATGAGTAGAGTAAAGTAGAGTATAGTGGAGTAGAGTAGAGTAGAGTAGAGTATAGTAAAGCTGGGTAGGCTAGGCTATGTTAGGCATAACAAGGCTAGAGTAGAATAAAATATAGTGGAATAAAGTAGAGTAGAGTAAGGCAAAGCTATGCTAGCTTAGGTTAAGTTAGGCTAGGATAGGTTAGGCTAGGCTAGGTTAGAGTAGGGTAGTGTAGAGTAGACTAGAGTTGAGAAGAGTGGAGTAGGGTAGAGCAGAGTAGAGTAAAGTATATGATGATAGAGTAGAGAAGAGTAAATTAGTGTATGGTAGAATAGAGTAGAGTAGAGTAGAGTAGAGTAAAGTAGAGTTGTATAAAGTAGGATAAAGTTATGTCAGACTTAGCTAGGCTAGGGTAAAATAAAATATAGTAGTGCAAAGTAGAGTAAGGCTAGTCTAGGCTACGTTAAGCTAGCCTATTTAAGCTAGGCTGGGTTAAGCTAGGCTTGGTTATGCTAAAGTAGAATAAAGTAGAGTATAGTAGCATAGAGCTAACTTAGGATTAGATAGGCTATAGTAGAATAAAATAGAGTAGAGTATAATATAGTAGAGCAAAGTAGAGCAACGCTAGGAAAAACAAGGCAAGGTTAGGCTACGTTAGCCTAGGCTAAGCTAGAGTAGAGTAGAGTACAGTAAGCCTAGGGGAGTCTAGGTTAGGATAGGCTATGTTAGGCTATAGTAAAGTAGAGTAACATAGAGCTAAGTTAGTCTTATCTTGTAGAATAAGATAGAGTATAATAAAGTGGAGTAGAGTAGAGTATAGTAGAGTAAGGCTAGGCTAAGTTAAGCTTGGTGAGGTTAGCTTAAGATAGGTTAGGCTAGGCTATGCTAGGCAAGTATAGACTTGGCTAGAGTAGAGTAAAGTATAGCAGAGTAGAGTAGAGTAGAGCAGCATAAGACTAAGTTAGGCTTAGCTAGGCTAGAGTAGAATAAAATTGAGTAGAGTAGAGTAGAGTAGACTAAGACTCAATGAGGCTAGGCAAGGTTAGGTTAGGTTAGGCCAGATTCGAGTATAGTATGGTAGAGTAGAGTAGAGTGGAGTAGAGTGGAGTAGAGTAGAGTAGATCAGAGTAGAGCAAAGCAGAGCAGAGTAGAATAGAGTAAAGCAGAGTATAATAGAGTAGAGTAAAGAAGAGAAGAGTAGAGTAGAGCTAGGTTATGGTAGGTATAACAGCCTTAGTTTTCTTTATGTTATTTATTGTATTTTTTTAGAAAGAGCTCTTTGAGACGAGTCTAATGATGTTTAATTTGTAATTTTTGGAGCTCAAATGAATAAAGTATGAATTTTTTTAAAGATTTGGGATAAATTTGAAACGTGGAGGATAGATTTGTAATTTTTGAATGTCGACTTAGTTCAAATTCAATTTGGCGGAGGATATATTTGCAAATATCAAATTTAGAAGGGGTTTTCTACAAAATGCGGTTCACGAACCATCGCTTAAGTCGATTCAGACAGCGGCTATAAACGCTGAACAATGTGCATTTGGAACGTACTTCTGTTAACACGGCGGCAAGGCACGATGGTGAGGCACGGCAGCAAGGAATTTTCGTTATTTCCGGCACGCAACAATGACGGTTGACTAAGGTGAGAATTTTTGTTTGCTTTGTCGTCGGGTTGTATAAGTTCTTCCGGTGAGTGGCGGTCAATTAGCCGGCGAGAGATGCAAGAGATTTCGAGTTTGTCGGCAAAATATTCCGGTTTCGCGTGACGTACAGGGGAAAGAGAGAGAGAAAGTGCGAAAAACCGGTCCATGCCTTCTGATCGGGTTACGCTGCTGAACCGAGCTGCTGAGCGCTGGCGGTCTTGCATGCCGGGAGCGCGCGGTCCAGTGCGTCGGGCACTCTCGATCCATCGTCGGGCGCACGCGGTCAAGCATCGGGAGCGGGCGGTACAGTGCCCGCGTAAGCCGATTTTGGGATTTTTTTTGGGGGTTTGTTTTGGAAAGCTTTTTAGAAAGCACTTTTGGTTAATGAATATATTTTAATTTGTGACCATGGCCTTGTAGGACATCAAGAAAAAAAATTAGAAGTAGGGAAGAAAATTTGGTACAAAAAATCCAGGTAGATAAATTCCTAACCCTGTGATGTAGCATAATATTATATGATTTTATATGCTTTTCTTACCGTTATAGAATTGTGATTGTTGCATATATTTATGGCATAAAAAGGAAAAAATACTATGGTATGGATTACTTATGCATTTGCATGAAAACTGAAAAGAAAGAAATAACATGGTATGATAATGAAATAAAAAGGAAGAAACAATATGGAAAGAAAGGTCTTTTGATATGGCATAATTGTTTGAAATTATGATTGGAAATGGTAGTAAAAATGGATTCCCAGAGAACATTATCCTCACCACTATGCCCAGCATGTGTTGCAAGGTATTGATCTTTGGATCCAATATCTACCTAGGGTCTACACCAGGCTCAGCGTGTGTCGTAGGGTATTGATCTTCGTATCAGATATCTACCTTGTATTATGTGCTATGACTCCATGATGATTTACACCAGGCCCAGCATGTGTTAAAGGGTATGGTACCATACCTGCCTCGTGGCACTAGGCATAGCATGTGTTGCAGGGTATCGATCTTCGGATCATATATCTGTCTAGTGTTATGTGTTTGGTTGGATGCCAGCTAGAGGTCATTTATTGATGATGATTGGATCCAGAGGATAATGCATCAAAGGGAATTGGGCCCGATAATAACACACTATATAAGGAACTGGTATTTCTTTATGGTTTTCATTTGGCATTACCTTATATATATGACATCTGGTATGGTTTTATCTTTAAGATTGATCTTCACTGCTCATGGTATTTTGATATCTCTTTTTCATACTTGGTTAGTTTTTGCGATTTATCTATTGAGATGTGTAAAATCTCATTTAGTGCTTACATCATAGGTCATGAAACCACTGCACCGAGAGATGGAATGATGCTGTTACAGAAGAGCCATTTTCAAGAGATGTGTGAGAGAGGGAAAGTTTTAGTGTGATTAAATGTTTAAAAACATGCCTTTAAATGTACACTTTGGATTTTTGAGTTCGTGTTTGTCTTACCGTCGGGTCCCCACCTTGGGTTTTATTGATTGTCCTCACCCTGATAATAATTTTGTTATTTAGAGGTATTGGTTTAGTTGGGGGCTTGACAGTAGGCTAGGCAAGGCTAGGTGAGGCTAGGCTAGAGTAAAGTAAAGTAGAGAATAGCTAGGTTAGACTAGGTTAGAGTAAAATAGAGCAGAGTAGAGTAGAGTAGAGCTAGGTTAGGCTAGGCTAGGCTAGTGTAGGCAAGGCTATGCTAGGCAAGAATAGAGTAGAGTAGAGTAGAGAATATTATATTAGAGTAGAGTAGAGTAGAGTTGAGTAGAGCTCGATTAGGCAAGGCTAGGCTAAGATAGGCTCAAGTAGAGTAGATTAGAGTAGAGTAGAATAGAGCAGAGTCGAATGGAGAACAGCATCTTTGAGAAGAGTAGAGCAGTGTAGAATAGAGAAGAGTATAGTAGAGTGGAGTAGAGTTGAGCAGAGAAGAGCAAAGTATAGCATAGCAAAATAAAGCTAGGTTAGGCTAAGTTAGGTTAGTCGAGACCAGAGTAGAGTAGAGCTTGTTTTGGTTACACTAAGCTAGGCTAGGTTAGAGTAGAGTAGAATAGAGTAGAGTAGAGCAAAGTAAAGTATAGTAGATAGAGTAGAGCAGAGTATAGTAGGGCCAGGTTAGGCTAGGCTTACTAGACTAGAGTAAAGTAGAACTAGGTAAGCTAGGCTAAGCTAGGTTATAGTAAAGTAGAGTAGAGTAGAGTAGAGTATAGTAGAGTTGAGTAGAACTTTTTTATGCTAGGGTAGGCCAAGCGAGGTTAGGCTTGGTTTGGCTAAGCTAACCTAAACTAAAGTAGAGTAGGGTAGAGTAAAAGAGCTTGGTTAGGCAAGGCTAGACTAGCCTAGAGTACAATAGGGTTGAGCAGAGTAGAGCAGAGTAGAGCAAAGCAGAGCAAAGTGAAGCAGAGTAGAGCAGAATAAAGTAGAGTAGAGTATAGTAAAAAGTAGAGTAGAGTATAGCTAGGTTAAGCTAAGCTAGGCTAGGCTAAGTTAGGCTAGGATAGGTTAGATTTGTTTAGGATAAACTATAGTGGAGTAGAGCATAGAAGAGTGGAGCAGTGTCGAGCAAAGCAAAGTTTAGTAGAGTAGAGAAAAGTAGAGTATAATAGAACAGAGTAGAGCTAGGTTAGGTTAAGCTAGGCTATGCTAGCATCGATTAGGCTAGGCTAGAGTAGACTAGAGTAGAATTGAATAGAGTAGAGTAGAGTAGAGTAGAGCATAATAGAGTAGAGCAGAGTGGAGTAGAGCAAGGTTAGGCTATGCTAGGCAAGGTTAGGTTAGAGTAGAGTAGCAAAGTGTAGTGTACGGTAGAGTAGAGTAAAGTAGCGTAGAGCAGAGTAGAGGAGAGGAGAGTAGAGTAAAGTAGAATAAAGTAGACTAGAGTTGAGTAAAGTAGAGTAGAGCAAGCTAAAGTAGAGTGGAGAAGAGTAGAGTAAGGTTAGGCTAAGCTAGGCTAGAGTAGAGTAGAGGAGAGCAAGCTTAGGCTAGGTTAGGCTAGGCTAGGCTAGAGTAGAGCAGAGTATAGTAGAATAGAGTAGAGTAAAGTAGAGTTGAGTGGACAAGAGCAAAGCAAAGTAGAGCAGAGTAGAGCAAGGTTAGGCTAGGCTAGACTAGAGTAGAGTAGAGCTTGGTAGGCTTAGCTTGCCTAAACCAGGTTAGAGTAGAGTAGAGTAGAGAAGAGAAGAGTATAGCAAGGTTAGGTTATGTTAAGCTAGGCAAGAGTATAATGGAGTAGAGTAGAGTAGAGAAGAGTAGAGTAGAGCAAAGTAGAGTAAAGAACAGCAGAGTAGTCCAGAATGAGGCAGAGCATAATAGAGTTTTAAAAAGTAAAGCAGAGCAAAGCTAGGTTAGGCTAAGGAAGGCTAGGGTAGGCTAGAGTAGACTAGAGTAGAGCTCAATTAAGCTACGTTAGACTACACTAGGTTAGAGTAGAGTAGAGTAGAGTATAGCTAGGTTTGGCTAGGCTAAGGTAGGGTAGGGTAGGTTAGGCTAGGCTAGGTAAGAGTTGAGTAGAATAGAGTAGAGTAGAGTAGAGTAGAGTAGTGTAGAGTAGGGTAGAGCTTAGTTAGGCTAGGCGAAGCGAGGCTAGGCAAGAGCAGAGTAAGGTAGAGAAGGGCAAAGAAGAGCATAGTAAAGCAGCATAGAGAAGAGTAAAGTAGAGAATAACATATCAAAGGAGAGCATAACAGAGTAGAGTAGAGTAGAGCAGATTAGAGTAGAGCTAGCTTAGGCTAATCTAAGTTAAGATAGGCTAGGTTAGGCTAAGTTAGAGTAGAGTAGAGTTGAGTAAAGTAGAGCAGAGTAGAGTTTGTTTAAAGTAGAGTAGAGTGGAGTATAATAGAGTAGGATAAAGTAGAGCAAGGTTAATCTAGGCTAGGTGAGGCCAAGCTTTTTTTAGGCTAGGTTAGGCTAGGCTAGGTTTGGGTAGAGTAGAGTAGAATAGAATAGGGCTAGGTTAGGTTTGGCTAGGCTGAGCTAAAGTAGAGTAAAGCAGAGTAGAGTAGAGAATTATAGAGTTGAATAGAGCAGAGTAGAACAAAACAAAGTGGAGCAAAGTAGAGCAAGACAGAGCAAAAGAGAGCAGAGAAGAGTAGAGAAGAGCAAATTTAAGTTAAACTAGGATAGGCTAGGCTAGGCTAGGCTACAGTAGAGTTGGGTAGAGTAGAGCAGAGCAGAGTAGAGCTAGGTTAGGTTAGGCTAGGCTAGGCTAAGCAAGGTTAAAGTAGAGTAGAGTAGAGTAGAGTATAGTAGAGTGGAGTAGAGTAGAGTAGAGCTAGGCAAGGCTAGTCTAGGGTAGGTTAGGCATGGCTAAGCTAAGATAGGTTAGAGTGGTGTAGAGTATAGCAGAGTATAGTAGAATAGAGTAGTGCTAAGTTAGGCTAAATTAGTCTAGAGTATAATAGAGTAAAAAGAGTAGAGTAGAGCAGAGCAGAGTAGAGCAGAGTAGAGTAGAGTAGAGCAGATCAAAGAAGAGAAGAGCACAGTAGAGTAGAGCGAAGCAAAGTTGAGTTAGGTTAGGCTAGGAAAGGTTAGAGTAGAGTACAGTAGAGTAGAATAGAGTAGAGTAGAGCTTAGTTAGGCTAAGTTAAGCTAGCAATGCTAGAGTAGAGTAGATTGGAGTGTAGTAGAGTAGAGTAAAGTAAAGAATAGTAGAGCTAGGTTAGGCAAGGGAAGGCTTGGCTAGGTTAGGCTAAGCTAGAGTAGAATAAAGTATAGAGTAGAGCAGAGAAGAGCTAGGTTAGGCAAGGTTATGCTAAACTATGCTACAATACAGAAGAGTAGAGTATTGTAGAGCTGAGTAGAGTAGAATATAGTAGACCAGAGCAAGGTAGAGATAAGTTATGCTAAGCTAAGCTAGGCTAGCTTAGGCTAGAGTAGAGTAGAGTAGAGTAGATTTAGGTTATCTTAAGTTTGGCTAGGCTAAGTTAGAGTATAGTAGCATAGAATATAGTAGATTAAAGTTTAGTAGACTAAAGTAGAGTTGAGTTATGTTAGACTAGGCAAGGCTAGAGTAGAGTAAGGTTTGGCTAGGTTAGGCTGGGCTAAGCTTAATTAGGCTAGAATAGAGTAGAGTAGAATAGAGTAGATCTAAGTCGAGCTGAGCAGAGTAGATCTGAGCATAGTAGAGTAGAGCAAAGTAAAGGAGAGCAAAGTAGAGTAGAGCAGAGCTAAGATGACTAGAGTTAGGTTACAATATGCTAGGCTAGGCTAGGTAAATTTAGGCTAGGTTAGACCATGGTAGGCTAGAGTAAAGTAGAGATAACATAGGCTAAGCTAGGCTAGGCTATGTTAGACTAGAGTAGTGTAGAGTAGTGCAAAGTAGAGCAGAGCAGAGCAAAAATGAGTAGTGTAGAGCAGAGCAGAGCAGAGCAAAATAGAATAGAGTAAAGCAGAGTAGAGTACAATAGAGTAGAGCAGAGCAGATCAGAACTAGGATAGGATAGGCTAAGCATGACAAGACTTGGCTAGAATAGAGTGAGTAAAGTAGAATAAAGTAGAGTAGAGTATAGTAGAGTATAGTAGTGTAGAGTAGAGCTAGGTTAGGCTAAGCAAGGCTGGGCTAGGTTGGAGAAGAGTAGAGTAAAGTAGAGTAAATTATAGTAGAGTAGTGCTATGTTAGGTTGGGCTATGCTAGGCTTGGCAAAGAGAGGCTAAGCTAGAGTAGGCCAGACTAGAGTAGGGTAGAGTTAGGTAGTCTAGGCTAGGCAGGGCAAGAGCAGAGTAGAGTAGAGTATAACAGAGCAGAGTAAAGATAAATAGAGCAGAGTAGAGCTAAGTTAGGTAATTCTAGGCTAAGCTAGGTTAAGGTAGAGTAGAGTAGAGTAGAGTAGAGTAGAATAGAGCAAAGTAGAGTAGAGTAGAGTAGAGTAGAGGTAGGCTAGGCTAGGCAAAGCAAGGAGAGGCGAGGCTAGGCAAGGATAGATAAGGCTAGGCTATGCTAGGCTAGAGTAGGGTAGAGTAGAGAAGAGTAGAATTAACTTAGGCAAAGCTATGCTAGAGCATAGTAGAGCAGAGTAGGGTAGAGCGAAGCAAAGAAGAGAAGAGTAGAGTAGAGAATAGTGAAGCATAGCATAAAAGAGCATAGCAAAGTAGAGATCGCTTAGGCTAGGCTAGGCTTGGTTTGAGTGGAGTATAATTTAATAGAGTAGGGTAAAGTAGAGTAGAGAATAGTAGAGTAGAGCTAGGTTTGGCTGGTCAAGGCTTGGTTAAGGCAGGCTAGGTTAAGCTAGGCTAAGCTAGAGTAGCATAAAGTAGGGTAGAGTAGAGTTAGGTTAGGCTAGGCTAGGCTAGGTTTGGCTAAACAAGACAAGAGTTGATTAGAGCAAAGTAGAGCAAAGCAGACTAGAATAAAGTGGAGCAGAGTAGAGTAGAGCTAAGCAGAGCAAACTAGAGTAGAGTTGAGAAGAGTAGAGCAGTGATGAGTAGAGTAGAGTAGAGTAGAGCTTAATTATGCTAGGTTAGGTTAGAGTAGAGTTTAGTAGAGTAGAGTAGAGTAGAGTAGAATAGAGTAATGTAGAGTAGTGTAGAGTGGAGTAGAGTGGAGAAGAGCAGAGTTGAGAAGCATAGAGTAGAGCTAAGTTAGGCTAGGCAAGGCTTGGTTAAGTTAGGTTAAGTTAGGCTATGCTAGACTTGGCAAGGCTAGAGTGGAGTAGAATAAAGTAAAGTAGAGTGGAGTAGAGTAGAGTAAAGTAGAGCTAAGTTAGGTTAGGCTAGGCTATGTTAGACTAGAGAATAATAGTATAGTAGAGTAAAGCAGAGAAGAGCAGAGCACAACTAAGCAGAGCAAAGTAGAGCTGAGTAGAGCTTTGTTAGGCTAAGCTAGGCTATGTTTGAGTAGAGTAGAGTAAAGCTAGGTTAGGCTAGGCTAGACTAGATTAGGTTGGAGTAGAGTATAGTAGAGTAGATTAGAGTGGAGTGGAGTAGATTAGAGTGGAGTAGAGCTAAGTTAGATAAGGCTAAGATAGGCTAATGTTGGTTAGGGTAGGCTAGGCTTGGCTAGAGTAGAGTAGTGTAGTGCCACAGAGTAGAGAATTGCTCAGCTAGACTAGGCTAAGAAAGGTTAGGCCAAAGTAGAGAGAGTAGAGTTGAGCAAGACAAGGTAGAGTAGAACATAATAAAGTAGTGTAGAGTAAAGAAGAGTAGAGTAGAGTAGACTAGAGTAGAGAAAAGCTTGGCTAGGCTAGAGTAGAGTAGAGTAAATTTGAGTAGAGCTAGGTTAGGTTGGTCAAGGCTTGGCTAGGGTAGGCTAGGGTAAGCTAGGCAAAGCTAGAGTAGCATAAAGTAGGGTGGAGTAGAGTAGAGTGGAGTGGAGTAGAGTATAGTATAGTAGAGTAGAGCTTGGTCATATTAGGCTAGGCTAGGCTAGAGTAGAGTAGAGTAGAGTAGATTAGAGTAGAGTAGAGTAGAGTGGAGTAGAGTAGAGTGGGGTAAAGTAAAGTAGAGTAGAGTAGTACAGAGTAAAGTAGGGTAAAGTAGATTAATGTATAGTAGAGTAGAGTAGAGCTAGGTTAAGAAAGGCATGGCTAAGCTATGCTAGGTTAGTGTAGGCTCAGTTGGGGAAGGCTAGGCTAGAGTAGAATAGAGTAGAGTAGAGCTACGTTAGGCAAGGCTAAGCAAGAGTATAGAGTAGAGTAGAGTAGAGCATAGCAGAGCATAATAGAGCAGAGTCGAGCAGAGGAGAGCATAGCTAGATTAGGCTAGCTAAGCTAGGTTAAAGTAGAGTATAGTCTAATAAAGTAGAGTAGAGTATAGTATAGTTCAATTAGGTTAGGCTAAGTTATAGTAGAGTAAAGTAGAGTAGAGTAGACTAGAGTAGAGTAGAAAAGAGTAAAGTAGAGTAGAGCTAGGTTAATCGAGGCTAGGCTAAGGTAAGGTAAGCAAGGCTAGGCGAGGCTAGGCTTGAGTAGAGTAGAGTAGAATAGAGTATAGTAAAGTAGAGTAGAGTTAGGTTAGGCTAGGCTAGGCTAGGCTAAACTAGGTTAGAGTAGAGTAGAGCAGAGTAAAGCAAAGTAGAGAAGAGTATAGTAGGGCAGAGTAGTGTAGAGCTAAGCAGAGCAAACCAGAGTAGTTTGAGAAGAGCATAGTAGAGTTGAGTAGAGTAAAGTAGAGTTCAATTATTCTAGGCTATGTTATAATTGAGTAGAGTTTAGCTAGGCCAGGCTAGGTTAGAGCTTGACTGGGCTATGCTAGAGTAGAGTAGAGTAAAGCTAGGTTTTTTTAGGAAAGAATAGAGTAGGTTTGGAGTAGACTAGAGTAGAGTAGAGTGGAGTAGAGTAAAGTAGAGTAGAGTAGAGTGGAGTTGAGTAGAGCTAGGTTAGACAAGACTAGGCTAGGCTAAAATAGAGTAGAGTAGAGTAGTGTAGAGTGTCACAGAGTAGAGTATAGCTTAGTTAGACTAGGCTAAGCTAGGTTAGGTTAAAGTAGAATAGAGTAGAGTAGAGCAAGACAGAGTAGAGTAGAGCATAGTAGAGCAGAGTAGAGCAAAGAAGAGTAGAGTAGAGTATAGTAGAGCAGAGCTAGGTTCGGCAAGGATAGGGTGGAGTACAGTAGAGCAAAGGAAAGTCGAGCAGAGTAGAATATAGCAGAGCTGAGTTGAGCTGAGTAGAGCATAGCTAGGTAATGCTAAGCTAGGCTAGTCTAGGCTAAGCTAGGCTAGAGTAGATTATAATAAAGAAGAGTAGAGTAGAGCAAGGTTAGAATGAGGTAGGATAGGTTATGTTAGAGTAGAGTAGAATAATGTAGAGCTAGGTTAGGCTAAGCTCTCCTAGGCTAGGTTATGCTAAAGTAGAGTAGAGTATTGTAGAGTATATCTGAGTAGAGCAAAGCAGACAAAAGTTGAGATGAATAATGTAGAGCTTAGGTGAGCTAAGCAGAGTAGAGAAGAGAAAAGAAGAGCAAAGCACAGTTTAGTAGAGCTATGTTGGGCTAGGTTAAGCTAGGATAGGTTAGAGCAGAGTAGAGTAAAGTAATGCAGAATAAAGCGGAGGGGAAAATAGAGTGGAGCATAATTAAGCAGAGCAGAGCAGGGTAGAGTAGAGTAGAGCAAAAATGAGAAAAGCTTAAGAAGAAAAGGAGAGTGGAATTAGGTTACATGAAGCTAGGTTAGGCTAGGCTAGGTTATAGTAGAGTAGAGTATAGTAGCATATAGTAGAATAGAGTATAGTAGAGAGGAGTAGAGTATAGTATTGTTGAGTAGAGTAGAGTAGAGTAGAGCAAGGTTAGGCTCGACTAGGGTAAGTTAGGCTAGGTTAGGCAAGAGTAGAGTAGAGTACAATATAGTAGAGCAGAGTAGAGTAAAGTAGAGTAGAGAAGAGCTTTGTTAAGCTAGGGTAGGCTAGAGTAGTGTAGAATAGAGTAGAGTAGAGAAAAATAAAGTAGGTTAGAACAAAGTAGAGAAGAGAAGAGCAAAGCAAAGTTGGGCAGAGTACAGTAGACTACAATAGACTAGAGTAGAGTAGAGATGAATAAAGTAGAGTAGAGTAGAGTAGAGATGAATAAAGTAAAGTAGAGCAGAGTAGAGTTAAATTCAGCTTAGCAAGGCTAGGCTAGAGTAGAGTAGAGTAGAGTTGAGGAGGGTATATTAGAGTAGAGTTGAATAGAGTTAAGTAGAGTAGAGCATGGTATATTAGAGTAGAGTAGAGTAGAGTAGAGTAAAGCCAGGCTAAGCTAGGCCAGGCTTGGTTTGGCTAAGCCAGAGTAGAGTTTAGAAGAGTAGAGTTGCGTAGAGTAGAGTATAATAGAGTATAATAGAGTAGAATAGAGTAGAGCAAGGTTAGGCTAACAAGGCTAGAGTATAGTAGAGCAGAGTAGAACAGAGCAGAGTAGAGTAGAGCAGAGAAGAGTAGAGTAGAGCTAGGATAAGCAAGGGTAGGCTAGGCTAGGCTAGAGTAGAGTAGAGTAGAGTGGAGTAGTGCTAGGTTTGAATAAGTTAGGCTAGGTTAAGCTAGACAAGAGTAGGATAGAGTAGAGTAGATTAGAGTAGAGTAGAGTAGAGCAAGGTTAGACTATGCTAGGCAAGAGTAGACTAAACTAAAGTAGAGTAGAGCTAGATTAGGTTAGGTTAAGCTAGGCTAAGCTATATTAAACAAGGCTAGAGTAGAGTACAATAAAGTAGAGTATAGTAGAGTTAAGCAGAGAATAGTAGAGTAGAGTAAAGTAAAGTAAGTAGATTAGAGCTGAGCTTAGCAGAGTTGAGAAGAGCAGAGCAGAGTAGAGCAGAGCAAAGCTAGGTTATGCTAGGTTAAAGTAGAGTAGAGTAGAGTAGAGTAGATTAGAGTAGAGCTAGGTTGGGCTATGATAAATTTGAGTCGAATAGGGTAGAGTAGAGCAGAGCAGAGCAAAGTAATATAGAGGAGAGTGGAGTAAAAGGGAGCAGAGGTGAGCAGATAAGAGCAGAGTAGAGGAGATCAGAGTACAGCAGAGTGGAGTAGAGCAAAGAAAAACTAGATTAGGCTAAGATAGGCTTAGCTAGGTGAGGCTAGAGCAATGTAGAGCTAGGTCAGGCTAGGCTTGTTTAAAGTAGAGTAAAGTAGAGTAGAGTAGAGTAAATTAGAGTAGAGTATAGTAGAGTTAGGTTAGGCTAGGTGAGGCTAGGTTAGGCTAGAGTATAGTAGAGTTAGGTTAGGCAAGGCTAGGCTAGGCTAAGCAAGGCTAGAGTAGAGTAGAGCAGAGTAGAGCAGAGCAATGAAGGGCAGAGCAGAGAAGAGCAAAGTAGAGCTAAGTTGGCCTAAGCCTTGTTAGGTTAGGCTATGTTAGAGTAAAGTAGAGTAGAGTAGAGTATAGCTAGGTTGGGCTAGGCTAAATTAGGCTAGGTAGGGTAAGCTAGGCTAGGCTATGCAAGGCTAGAGTAGAGTATAGTAGAATAGAGCTAAGTCAGGCTAGGCTAGAGTATAGAGCAGAGTAGAGTAGAGAAGAGTATAGTATAGCAAAGCAGAGCAAAGCAGAGTATAGCATAATAGAGCTAAGCATAGCAAAGTAGAGCTAGCATTGGCTAAACTAGGCTAGCCAAGGCTAACCAAGAGTAGAGTATAGAAGTGTAGAGTTTACTATAGTGTAGTTTGGTTATGTTAGGTTAGAATGGAGTAAAGTAGAGTAGAGCAGAGTAGAGTAGAGTAGAGTATAGTAGAGTAGGGTAGAGTAGAGCTAGGTGAGGCTAGGGATGGCAAAGCTAGGGTAGGCTATGGCATTCTAGGCTAGGCTAGAGTAGAGTAGAGTAGGATAGAGTAGAGTATAATAGAGTAGAGTAGAGTAAAGCATGGCTAGGCTAGGGTAAGCTTGTCAAGGTTAGAGTAGAGTAGAGTAGAGTAAGGTGGAGTAAAGTAGAGTAGACTAGAGTAGTGCAAAGTAATGTAGAGTAGATTAGAGAAGAGTTGAGTAGGGTAGAGTAGAGTATAGTAGAATAAAGGAGAGGAGAGGAGAATTTAGTAGAGCATAGCAAAGCAGAGTAGAAGTGTAGAGTAGAGTAGACTATATCAAAGTAGAGTAGAGTAGAGCAAAGAAGTGTAGAGCAAAGCATAGTACAACAGAGCATAGTAGTGCAAAACAAAGCAGAGCAGAGTAGAGTAAAGTAGAGTAGAGCTGAGCTATAAGAGTCTAGGCTTTGCTTGGATAAGATAGGGTAAGCTTGGTAAGGCAAAACTAGGCAAAGCTAGAGTAGAGTAGAGTAATGTGGAGTAGCATAGACCATAATAGAGCTAGGTTATGTTAGGTTAGGTTAGGTTAGGGTAGGCTAGGTAAGGCTAGACTAGGCTAGGCAAGAGTAGTTTAGAGTAGAGTAGAGTGTAATAGAGTATAATAGAGTATGGCAGAGTTGCATTACGTTAGGCATGGCTAGGTGATGGTAGGGTAGGCTATGTTTTTATAGTAGAGTATAGTAGATTTATTCTAGGTTAGACTTGGCTTGCTTATACTAGAATTAATCTATGTTAGGCTAAGCTATGCTAGGGTAGACTAGGGTAGGGTACAGCATAGTAGAGCTTGGGTAGGCTAGGCTAGCCTAGAGTAGAGTAGAGTAGGGTAGGGTAAAGAAGAGTAGAGTTGAGCAGAGTAGAGCAGAGTAGAGCAGAGCAGAGTAGTACATAATAGTATAAAGTAGAGTAGAGTAGAGAGAGTATAGTAGAGTAAAGCTAGTTTAGGCTAAGTAGGGCTACGCTAGGCTAGGTTTTAGTAGAGTAGAGTAGATTAAAGAAAAGTATAGTAGAGTAGGGTAGAATAAAGAAGAGTTGAGTAGAGTAGTGTAGATTAGAGTATAATATTGTGGAGTAGAGTAGTGTAGAGCTAGGTTAGGTTAGGCTAGGTAAGGCAAAGCTAGAGTAGAGTACAGTAGAGTAAAGTAGATTAGAGTAGAGTAGAGCTAGGCTAGGTTAGGCTAGGCTAAGCTAAGCAAGAGTAGAGAAGAGTAGAGATGAATAAAGTAGATTAGAACAGAACAAAATAGAGTAGAACAATATAGAGTAGAGCAGAGCAGAGTATTATTGAGTAGAGCAGAGTAGAGTTAGGTTAAGCTAGGCTAGGCTAGGTTAGGCTAAGCTAGATAAGAGTAGAATAAAGTATAGTTAAGTAGAGTAGAGCTAGGTTAGGCTAGGCTAGGCAAGGTTAGAGTAGAGTAGAGTATAGTATAGTAGAGTAGAGCAAGGTTAGGCTAGGTTAGGGTAGACTAGGCAAGTTTAGGCTAAGGTCAGCTAGGTTAGGCCAAGCTAGGCTAGAGTAGGGTAGAGTAGAGTAGAGATGAGTAGAGTAGAGCAAGATTTTGCTAGGCTAGGCTAAGCTAGGTTAGAGTAAAGTAGGATAGAGTAGAGCAAAGTAGAGAAGAGCAAAGTCAAGCATAGCAGAACAAAACAGATCAAAATAGAGTGAAGTAGAAGAGAGTAGAGTAGTGTAGAGTAGAGTAGAGTAGAGATGAGTAGAGTAGAACATAGTAGAGTAGAGAAGAGAAGAGTAGAGTTGAGTAAGGTTAGGCTAGGCAAGGCTAGTTTAGAGTAGAGTAGAGTTAGGTTAGGCAAGGCTAGGTTAGAATGGAGTAGAGTAGAGTAGAGTAGAGTAGAGTAAAGTAAGGGTATGTTAGGCTAGGTTATGCTAGGCAAGGCTAGGATAGGATTGGTTAGGCTAGAGTAGAGTAGAGTAGAGTAGATTAGGGTAAGGTTAGGCTAGGCTGGAGTATCATGGTGTAGAGTAGAGTAAATTAGAGCAAAGCAGAGCAAAGTAGAGTAGAAAATAGTAGAGTAAAGCATAGTAGAGCAGTGCAAAGAAAAGTATAGTGAAGCAGAGCTAAGTTAGGCTAAGCTAGGCTAGGTGAGGCCAGGCTATACTAGGTTAGGCTAGGGTAGGCTAGGCTAGAGTAGAGGAGAGTAGATTAGAGTAAGGTTAAACAAGGCTAGGTTAGGCTAAGTTAGTATAGGGTAGGGTAGACTACCGTAGAGAAAAGTATTGTAGAGTAGAGTACAATATTATAGAAAAGAGTAGAGTAGAGTTAGGTTAGGTTAGACTAGGCTTTGTTCGGCTAGGCTAAGATAGGCTAGGCTAGGCTAGAGCCGAGTAGAGTAGAGTTGAGTAGAGTAGAATGGAGTAAAGTAGTTTTTAGTAGAGTAGAAGATAGTAGAGTAGAGGTTAGTTCAGCTTGGCTAGGTTAGGCTAGAGTAGAGTAGAGTTGAGTAGGGTAGAGTTGAGCAAAGCTGAAAAGAGCTGAGCTGAGATAAGTAGAGAAGAGGAGCAAAGTAGAATAGAGTAGAGCAAAATAGAGAGGAGGAGAGTGTTTTATAGCAAAGTAGAGTAGAGTAGAGCTTGGTTAGGAAAAGCTAGGCTAAGCTAGGCAAGTTTAGAGTAGAATAGAGTTGAATAAAATAGAGTAAAATAGAGTAGAGTGGAGAAGAATAGAGTAAGATAGAGTAGAGCAGAGTAGAGTATAACATAATATAGTAGGGTAGAGTAGAGCTAGGTTAGGTTAAGCTAGGTTAGGAAAGGTTAGAGTAGAGTAGAGTATAGTAGAGTAGAGTAAGGATATGTTATGCTAGGCTAGGCCAGGCGAGGCTTGAGTAGAATAGAATAGAGTAGAGTAGAGCAGAGTAGAGCAGAGTAGAGCTAGGTTAGGCTAGGCGAGAGTATAGTATAATAGAGTATAGTATTGTAGACTAGAGTATAGATAGGTTAGGCTAGGTTAGGCTAGGCTATGTTTGGTTAGGCTAAGCAAGAGTAGGGTATAGTAGAAGAGAGTGGAGTAGAGTAGAGTATTATGGAGTAGAGCTAGCTGAAGTTAAGCTAAGCTAGGCTAGGCTAGAGTACAATAGAGTGGAGTTGAGTAAAGTAGAGCAGAGTAGAGTAAAGTAGAGCATTGCAGAGTAGAGCAGAGAAAAGCTAGGCTAGGCAATAGTAGAGTAGAGTAGACTAAAGTAGGGCAGAATAGAGTATAGAAAAGTAGAGCTATGTTAGGTTAGGCTAGGCTAGGCTAGAGTGGAGTAGAGCATAGTAGAGGAGAGTAGAGTAGAGTAGAGTAGAGCAGAGCTGAGAAGAGTAGAGTAGATCAGAGCATAATAGAGAAGAGCAAAGTAGAGTAGAGTAGAGTGTAGTAGAGTAGAACAAAAAAGAGCAGAAGAAAGTAGAATAGAGCAAAATAGAGTAGAGCAGACTAGAGCAGAGCAGAGTAGAGTAGAGCAGAGCTAGGTTAGGCAAGGTTTGGCTAGGATAACATGGGGTAGAGTAGAGTAGAGCTAAGTTTGGCTAAGCTAAGCTAGGTAGGGCTAGGCTAGGCTAAGGTAAGCTAGGCTTGGCTAGGTGAGGCTAGAGTAGCATAGAGTATAGCTAAGTTAGGCTAGGCTAGGTTAGGCTAGAGTATAGAGTAGAGTACAGTAGAGCAAAGTAGAGCATAATAGAGTGGAGTAGAATAGAGAAAATAAGATAGAGTAGGGCATAGTAGAGTAGAGCAAAGCAGAACAGAGCTAGCTTATGCTAGGCTATGTTAGGTTAGACTAGGTTAGGCTAGGGAAGGCTAAGCTAGAGTATAATATAGTAGAGTAGAGTAGAGTATAATAGAGCTTGGTTTGGCCAGGTTAGGCTAAGTTAGAATGGAGTACAGTATAGTAGAGTAGAGTAGAGTAGAGTAGAATAAATCTAAGTTAGGCTATACAAGGCTAGGTTAGCATAGGCTAGGCTAGGCTAGAGAAGAGTATAGTAGGGTAGAGTAGATTAAAGTAAAGTAGAGTAGAGTAGAGCAGAGTAGAGCTAGGTTAGGCTAGGCTTGTCTAGGCTATGTCAGATTAGAGTAGTGTAGAGTAATGTAGAGTAGAGCAAAGCTTAATAGAGTAGAGTACTATAGAGTATAATAGAGTAGAGTAGAGTAGAGTAGAGTAGAATAGAGTAGAGTAGAGTATAATAGAGTAGAGTTAGGTTAGGCCAGGCTAGGTTAGGCTAGGCTAGGCTATGGTAGGCTAAGATAAGCTATGGTAGGCTAGGCAAGAGTAGAGTAGAGTAGAGCTAGGATAGGCTTTGCTAAAGTACAATAGAGTAGAGTAAAGTAAAGTAGAGGAAAGTATAGCAGAGCAGGGTAGAGTAGTTGAGTAGAGTAGAGTAAAGCTAGGTCAGGCTAGCTAAAGGCTAGGCAAGAGTAGAGTAGAATAGAATAGAGAATTATAGAGTAGAGAAGAATAGAGTATAATAGGGTAGAGTAGTGCTAGGATAAGATAGGCTAGGCTAGGCTAAGTTATAGTAGACTAGAGTAAAGTAAAAGTTAAGTAGAGGTAGGTTAGGCTAGGCTAAGCTAGAGTAGGCTAGGGTAGAGTAGAATAGAGTAGAGCTAGGTTAAGCAAAGCTAAGGTAGGCTAGGCTAAATAAGGCTATAGTAGATTAGAGAAGAGTAAAATAGAGTAGAGCAGAGCAGAGAAGAGTAGAGAAGAATAGAGCAGAGTAGAGTAGAGCAAAGAAGAGTAGAGTAGAATAGAATAGAGTAGAGTAGAGTAGAATAAAGTAGAGTAGAGTAGAGTAGAGGTAGGGTAGGTTAGGTAAAGCAAAGTAGAATATAGTACAGTAGAGTAGAGTAGAATAGAGTAGAGTAGAATAGAGAAGAGTAGAGCAAGGTTAGGCTAGGCTAGGTTAGAGTATAGTAGAGAAGATTAGAGTAGAGTAGAGTAGAGTAGATCAAAGCAAAGTAGAGTTGAGCAGAGCATAATAGAGTAGAGCAGAGTAGAGTGGAGCTAGATTAGGCTTGGGTATAGTAGAGTAGAGTAGAGTAGAGTAGTGTAGAGTAGAGTAGTGTAGAGTAGAGTAGAGTCGAGTAAAGTTGAGCTAGGTTATGCTAGGCTAGGCTAGGGAAAGTTAAAGTAGATTAGAGTAGAGTAAAGTAGATTGGAGAAGAGTATAGTAGAGTAGGGTAAAGTAGGTTAGAGCTTAGTTAGGCTAGGCTAGGATAGGCCAGGCTAGGTTAGGCTAGGCCAAGCTAGAGTAGAGTACATTAAAGTAGGGTAGAGTAGAGTAGAGTAGAGTATGGTAGAGCTAAGTTAGGCTAGGCACGGCTAGGCAAAGATAGGGTACGATAAAGTAAAGTAGAGTAGAGTTGAGTAGAGCTTGGTTAAGCTAGGCTAGGCTATGTTAGAGTAAAGTAGCATCAAGTAGAGTAGAGTAGAGTTTTGTAGAGTAGCATAGAGTATCATAGAGTATAGCTAGATTTGGCTTTGCTAGGGTAGGCTAAGCTAGACTCGACTGGTGTAAAGTAGACTAGAGTAGAATATAGTAGAGTAAAGTAAGGCTAGGCTTTACTAGGCTTGGCTAGAGTAGAGTAGAGTGTAGTAGAGTAGAGTATAGTAGGGTAGAGTAGAGTATAGTATAGTAGAGTAGAGTAGAGTAAAGTATAGTATAGGTTTGGAGAGGAGAGCAGAGTAGAGTAGAGCAAAGCAGAAGAGTAGAACTAAGCAATGCATAGTAGAGTAGTGCAGAGCAAAGTAGAGTAGAGTAGTGCAGAGCAGAGTAGAGTAGAGCGGAGTAGAATAAAGCAGAGCTTGGTTAGGCTAGGTTACGTTATGCTAGGCAAGACGAGGCTAGGCTAGGCTGGAGTAGAGTAGAATAGAAGAGAGTAGAGTATAGTTAGGTTAGTTTAAGGTAGGGTAGGGTAGGTTAGGCTAGGCTAAAGTAGAGTTGAGCAGAGTAGAGCTATATTAGGCTAGATTAAGCTAAGCTAGGCAAGAGTACAATAGAGTAGAGTTGAGTAGAATAGAGTAGAGTAGAGTAGAGTAGACTAGAGTAGAGTAGGGTAAAGTAGAGTAGAGTAGATTAGAGTAGAGTAGTGTAGAGCGAGGTTAGGTAAGGTTAGGCAAGGTTAGGCTAGCCTAAAGTAGAGTAAAGTAGAGTAGGGAAGAGTAGAGTATGATGGAGTAGAGCAGAGTAGAGCAGGGTGGAGCATTGCAGAGTAGAGCAGACCAGAGAAGAGCAGAGCAGAGCAAAGTTGAGCAAAGCAAAGCAAAGCAGAGTAGAGCATGGTTAGATTACGCAAACTTAGGGTAGAGTAGAGTATAATATAGTAGAGCTAGGTTATGCAAGGCTAGTCTAGGCTAGAATACAATAGAGCAGAGTATAGCAGAACAGGGTAGAGAAGAGCAGAGCACGGTAGAGTAGGACAGAACAGAGCAGAGCTAGGTTAGGCTCGCTAGGCTAGGCAAGGCAAGAGTAGAGTAGGGTAGAGTAGAGTAGAGTAGAGTAGAGCTAAGTTAGGCTAAGCTAGGCTTGGTTAAGTTAGAGATGAGTAGAATAGAATATAGTAGATTACAGTCGAGTATAGTAGAGTAGAGTAAAAGTAAAATAGAGCTTTGTTAAGCAAGGCTAAGCTAGGCTAGGCTATAGAAGAGCATAGTAGGGAAGAATAGAGCTAGGTCAGGTTAGGCTAGGCTAAATTAGGCTAGAGTAGAGTATAGTAGAGTAGAGTGGAATAGAGTTGAGCATAACAGAGCAGAGTAGAGTAGAGTAGTGCAAAGTAATACTGAGCAGAGTAGAGAAGTGAAAAGTAGAGTAGAGCAGGATAGAGTAGAGTAGAGCAGAGAAGAGCAAAGTAGAATAGAGTAGAGCAAAGCAAAGCAGAGTAGAGTAGAACAAGGTTAGGCTTGGCTTGGCTAGGCTAGGTTAGAGTAAAGTAGAGTAGAGTAGAATAGAGTAAAGAAGAGTAGTGTAAAGGAGAGCTAGATTTGGCTAGGTTAGGCTTGGCTAAGCTAGATCAGGCAAGAATATGCTAGGCTAAATTAGAATAGAGTAGAGTTAAGTAGAGTAAAGTAGTGTAGAGTATAGTAGAGTAGAGTAGAGTAGAGAGAAAAGAGCTAGGTTTGGTTAGGCTAGGCTAGAGTACAATAGAGCAGATTGTGGTAGAGTAGAATAGAGTATAGTAAAGTAGAGCAGAGTAGAGTAGAGCAGAGCTAGGTTAGGCTAGGCTAGGCTCAAGTAGAGTGGAGTAGAATAGAGTAGAGTAGAGTAGAGTTGAGTAGCAAAGAGATAGGTTATTCTAGGCTAAGCTAGGCTAAGTTAAAGTAGAGTAGAGTAGAGTAGATTAGAGTAGCATAGATTAGAGTAGAGTAAAGTAGGTTAGAACTAGGTTAGGTTAGGCTATGCTAGAGTGGGCTAGGCTAGACAAGGCTTAGCTAGGCTAGAGTAGAGTAGAGTAAAGTTGGGTATAATAGAGTAGAGTTGTGTAAAGTAGATCTAGGTTAGGCGAGGCTCAGCTTGGACAAGCTAGACTAGGCTAGTGTACAGTATAGTAGAATAGAGTATAGTAGAGAAAAGTTGAGTAGAGCATAGCAGAGGAGAGTAGAGTGGAATTGAGCATAGTAGAGTAAAGTAGAGTAGAGCAGAGCTTAGTTTAGCTAACAAGAGCAAAGTAGACTAGAGTAGAGTAGAGCTAAGATAGGTTTGGCTAGGCTAGACTAGTTTAGAGTAGAGCAGAGTAGAGTAGAGCAGAGCAGAGTAGATTATAATTGAGTATAGCATGGTTGGCAGAGTAGAGTAGAATAGAGTTGAGCAAGCAGAGTAGTGTAGAGTTAGGTTGGGATAGAGTAGAGTAGAGTAGAGTAGAGTAGAGCAAGTTTAATCTCGACTGGGATAGTTTAGAGTAGAGTAGAGTAGAGTGCACTAGAGTAGAGTATAATATAGTAGAGTAGAGTAGAGTACAGCAGGTTAGGCTAGGCTAGGGTAAGCTAGGTTAGGCGAGAGTAGAGTAGAGTAGAGTAGAGCTCAGTTAGGCTATGCTAAGCTAGAGCAGAGTAGAGTAGAGTAGAGAAAACAAAAGTAGAGTAGTGTAGAATAGAGTAGAGAAGGGCAAGGAAAAGTAGAGCAGAAAGCAAAATAGAGTACAGTAGAGTAGAGAAGAGAAGAATATAATAGAGTAGAGTAGAATATAGTTGAGTAGAGTTGAGTAGATGAGAGCAAAGTAAGGCTAGGCAAGGCTTTACTAGGCTAGGCTAGGCTTGGCAAGGCTATGCTAGAGTAAAGTAGAGTAGGGTAGAGCTAGGTTAAGCTAGGCTAGGTTATAGTTGAGTAGAGTAGAGTTGAGTAATGTATAATAGAGTAGAGTATAGTAGAGTAGAGCTAGGTTAGGCTTGGCTAGGCTAGGTTAGGCTTGGCGAGGCAAGGTTAGGCTTGAGTTGAGTAGAGTAGAGCAGAGTGCAGTAGAGCTAAGTTAGGCTAGGCTAGGCTAGGCTTGGTTAGGTTAGGCGAGTATAGAGTAGAGTAGAATAGAGTAGAGTAAAGTAAGTTTAGGTTAGCCTAGGTAAGGCTAGGCTAAGCTAGAGTTGAGTAAAGTAGAGTAGAGTAGAGTAGAGCAGAGAAAAGTAAAGTATAGAAGAGCAAAATAAAGTAAAGAAGATAGAGCAGAGTAGAGTGGTGCAGAGCAGAATAGAGTTGAGTTGAGTAGAGCAGAGCAGAGTAGAGTAGAGTAGAGTAGAGGTAGGTTAGGCTAGTCTAGGCTAGGCTAAACAAGAGTAAAGTAGAGTTAGGTTAGGCCTGGTTAGGCTAGGCAAGGTTAGAGTAGAGTAGAGTAGAGTGTAGTAGAGTAAAGTAGAGTAGAGTAGAGGAGAGAAGAGCATAGCGGAGCAAAGTAAAGCAGAGCATAGCAAAGTATCGCAGAGTAGAGCCAGGTTAGGCTAGGCTAGAGTATAGTAGAGTAGAGTAATGTTGACTAGGCTTGGCTAGAGTATAGTAGAGCAGAGTGGAGTAGAATAGAGTAAAGCAGAGAAGAGCAGAGCAAAGCAGTGCAGAGCGGAGCTTAGAATTGTTAGTTAGGCTATGCTAGGCTAGGCTCGACTAGGCCAAGCTAGGCGCTAGAGTAGAGTAGAGTAGAGTCGAGCTAGGTTAGACTAGGCTAGGCTAGGTTAGAGTATAATAGAGTCGAGTAGAGTTGAGTAGAGCTAGTTAGAATAGTCAAAGAAAGGCTACGTTAGGTAAGGCTAGAGTAGAGTAGAGTTGTGTAGTGCTCTATTAGGCTAGGCTAGTCTTGGCTAGGCCAGAGTAGAGTGGAGCAAAGTAGAGTAGATTAGAGTAGAGCAAAGCAGAGCACAACAAAGAAGAGAAGAATAGAGTAAAACAGAGTAGAGCAGAGAAGAATAAAGTAGAGTAGAGTAGAGCTATGTTAAGGAAAGCTAGGTGATGTTAGGCTAGGTTAGAGTGGAGTATCATAAAGTAAAGTAGTGTGAGTAGAGTATTGTAGAGTAGCATAGAATATAGTAGAGGTAGGATAAGGTTGGCTAGACTAAGCTAAGCTAAGTAAGGCTAGTTAGAGTAGGGTAGAGTAGAGTAGAGTTGAGCTAAGTTAGGTTAGGCTAGGCTAGGCTTTGCTAAAGGAGAGTAGAGTAGAGTAGAGTAGAGAAGATCAAAGTATAACAGAGGATAGCAGAGCAGAATAGAGTAGAGTAGAGTAGAGCAAAGTAGAGCAGAGTAGAGAATAGCAGAGCAAAGCAAGGTTAGGCTAGGCTATGCTAGAGTAGAGTAGAGTAGAGTAGAGCCTGGTAATGTTAGCCTAGGTTAGGCTTGGCTAGAGTAGAGTTGAGTAGAGTAGAGTAGAGTAGAGTAGAGTTGATTAGAGTAGAGCAGAGTAGAGTGGAGTAGATTAGAGTAGAGTAGAGTAGAGCAGAGGAGAGCAGAGGAGAGAAAAGGAGAACAGAGTAGGGAAGAGTAGAGTAGAAGGACAGAGAATATTAGAGTAGAATAGAGTAGAGTAAAGCAGAGTAGTGCAAAGTAAAGTAGAATATAGTAGAGTAGAGCAGAGTAGAGCAGAGTAGAGTTGAGTTGAGCTAGGTTATGCTAGGCTAAGTAAGGATAAGCTAGGCTAGGATATAGTAGAGTGGAGTAGGGTAGAGTAGATTTGTGTAGAGTTGAGTAGTGTAGAATGAAGCTAGTTTAGAGTAATCTAGGGTAGCTTTTGCAAGGCTAAAGTAGTCTAGGCTAGGCCAGAGTAGAGTACAACAAAGTACAGTAGAGTAGAGCTAGATGAGGCTAGGCTAGAGTAGTGTATAGTAGAGAAGAGTAGAATAGAGTATAGTAAAGTAGAGTATATTAGAGTAGAGTGGAGTCAAGTAGAGAAGTGTAGAGTAGAGTAGAGTAGAGTAGAGGAGAGGAGAGCTAAGGAGAAGGGAGAAGAGTAGAGGAAAGGAGAGAGAAGTAGAAGGGTGTAGAGAAGAGTAAATTAGAGTAGAATAAAATACAGTAGAGGAGAATAGAATAGAGCAGAGCAAAGCAAAGTAGGGTCGAGCAGAGTAGGGTAGAGTAGAGTATAGGCTAGGATAGGCATGGTTAGGGTAGGCTAGGCTAGGCTAAATCTATGCTAGAGTAGAGTATAGTAGAGCAAAGTTACGTTAGGCTAGGCTAAGTTAGAGTAGAGTAGAATATAATAGAGTATAGTTGAGTAAAGAATAGTATAGTAGAGTAGTGTAGAGTAAAGCTAGGTTATGCTAGGCTAGGCTAGAGTAGAGTAGAGTAGAGTCATATAGAGTGGAGTAGAGTAGAGCTAGGTTAGGTTAGGCTAGGCTAGGTTTGGCTAGCATAGGCTAGGCTAGAGTAGAGTAAAGTAGTGTAGAGTGAAGTAGAGTAGAGCTTTGTTCAGTTAGACTAGCTAGAGTTGAGTAGTGTAGAGCAGAGTAGAGGAGATCAGAGCATAGAAGAGTAGAGTAGAGCATAGCAAAGTAGAGTAGATCAGAGCAAAGTAGAATAGAGCATAGCTAAGTAGAGCAGAGCAGAGCAGAGCTAGGCTATGCTAAGCTAGGCTAGGTTAGATTAGAGTAGAGTAGAATAGAGTGGAGTAGAGTAGAGAAGAGTGCAGTAGAATAGAGTATAGTAGAGTAGAGTAGAGTAGAGTAGAGTAAAGTAGTGTAGAGTATGGTTTTGCTAAGCAAGAGTAGAGTCGAGCAAAGTAGAGTAGAGCTCAGTTAGGCTAGGCTAGCTTAGGCTTGGAAAGGCTAGAGTAGAGTAGGGTAGAGTAGACTATAGCAGAGCACAGAAGAGTAGAGCAGAGCAAAGCAGAGAAGAGTAGAGTAAAGTTAAGCAGAGTAGGGCAGAGCACCACAGAGCATAGTTGAGTAAATTTGAGTAAAGCTATATTAGGCTAAGTTGGGCTTGGTTAGAGTAGGGTAGAGTAGAGTAGAGTAGAGTAAAGTAGAGTAGAGTAGATTATAGTAAAGTAGAGCTAGGATAGCTAGGCTAGGCTAAACTAGGCTTGAGTAGAGTAGAGTAGAGTAGAGAAGAGAGAAGAGTTGAGTAGATTAGAGGAGAGCAGTGCTGAGTAGAGCAGAGCAGAGCAGAGCGAGTAGAGTAGAGCAGAGCAGAGTCGAGCAGAGTACAGTAGAGCTAAGCCATGCAAAGTGGAGTCAAGTAAAGCGGAGTGAAGCAGAGCAGAGTAGAGTAGAGTAGAGTGGAGCAGAGCAAAGTAGAGTATAGCAAGGTAGAGCAGAGGAAGGTTATGCTAGGCTAGGATAGCCGAGGCTCGACTAAAGTAGAGTAGAGTAGAGTACAACAAACTTAAGTTGAGCTTGGTCAGGGTAGGCTAGGCTAGGCTTGGTTAGAGTAGAGTAGAGTAGAGTAGAGCAAGGTTAAATAAGGCTAGGTTAGCGTAGGTTATGCTAGGCTAATGTAGAGTAGCGTAGAGTGGAGTAGAGAATAGTTAGGTTAGGCTAGGCTAGGATAGAGTACAATAGAGCAGAGAAGAGCTAGGTTAGGCTAGGCTAAATAAGGCTAAGCTGAGCAAAATAGAACAGAGTAGAGTAGTGTGGTATAGTAGAGTAAAGTAAAGCTAGGTTAGGATAGGCTGCATTTGACTAAGTTGAACTAGAGTAGAGTATAGATAATTAGAGTAGACTAAAGTAGAGTAGAGCTTGGTTAGGCTTGGCGTGGCTAGGCCTAGGTAGGCTTGGCTAGGCTGGGTGATGCAAAAGTATAGTAAAAAAGATTAGAGTAGAGTAAAGCTAAGTTAGACTAGGCTCGGTTATGCTAGGCTAAACTAGGCAAGAGTAAAGTAGAGTAGAGAAGTGTAGAGAAGAGTGTAGAGTAGAGATAAGCAAAATTGAGCAGTACAGAGTAGAGTAGAGCAGAGTAGAGCAGAGAAATGCGAGGTTATGTGAGGCTAAGCTTTGCTTGAGTAGAGTAGGGTAGAGCAAGGTTAGGCTATACTAGGATAGGCTTGGCGAGGTTAGAGTGGCTTGCCTAGGCTAGGCTAGCCTAGATTAGAGTAGAGTGGAGTAGAGTAGAGCAGAGTAGAGTAGAGCAGAGCAGAGTAGAGTGGAATAGAGCAGAGTAGAGTGGAGCAAAGCAGAATAGAGCAAGTTTTGGCTAAGCTAGGCTAGGCTAAGTTAGGCTAAGTTAGAGTATAAGAGACTATAGTAGAGTAGAGCAACATATAGCAGAGCAAAGAAGAGTAGAACTAATTATAGTAGAACTGAGCTAAATAATGCTGAGTAGAGTAGAGCAGAGTTTAGCAGAGAAGAGCAGAGTAGAGTAGAGAAGAGTAAAGCAGAGCAGAGCGTAGCAGAGTAGTGTAGAGTAGAGTAGAGTATAATGAGGTTAGGCTTGGCTAGGCTAGGGTAAGCTATGTTAGGCTAGGCTATAGTAGAGTAATGTAAAGCTAGCTTAGGTAAGGCTAGGCTAGAGTAGAGTAGAGCAAAGTACAATAGAGTAGAGTGGAGTAGAACAGAGCAGAGCAGAGCAATGTTAGATTTGGTTAGGTTTTTGCTGGGCTAGGCTAGGTTAGAGTAGAGTTGAGTAGAGTAGAGCTAGGTTTGGGAAGGCTAAGTTAGGCTCGATCAAAGTAGAGTAGAATAGAGTAAAGTAGAGTACAGTATAGTATACTAGAGCTGAGTGAAGTAGAGCTCACTTTGCATATGCCAGGCTAGGCTAGGCTAAGGTTGGCTAGGTTAGGTTAAGCTAGGCTAGAGTAGAGTAGAGTAGAGTAAAGTAGAGTGGAGAAGAGTAGAGTAGAACTAGGTTAGGCTTTCCTAGGCAAAGTTAGGCTATAGTAGAGGAGAGTATAGTAGAGTAGAGAAAAGCATTATAGAGCAAAGTAGAGAAGAGCAGAGTAGAGTAGAACAGAGCAGACCATATTAGAGCTAGGATAGTTTAAGCAAAGTAAGGCTAGGCTAGGCTAGGATCGATTAGAGCAGAGTGGAGTAGAGCATAGTAGAGTAGAGTAGAGTATATTAAAGTATAGAAGAGTAGAGTAGAGCTACGTTAGGCTAGGCAAGAGTAGAGTAGGGTAGAGTAGAGTAGGATAGAGTTAGTTAGGTTAAGCTATGCTAGGCTAGGCTTTGCTAGAGTAGAGTGAAGTGGAGTAGATTAGAGCAAAATCGAGCAGAGTAGAGCAAAACTGAGAGCAGTAAAGAAGAGTAGAGTAGAGTAGAGTAGAGAAGAGTAGAGTAGAGTAGAGTAGAAAAGAGTAGAGTAAGGTCAAGAAAGGTGAGGCCAGGTTAGCCTAGAGTAGAGTAGAGTTGAATAGAGTAAAATAGAGCTAGGTTAGGCTAGGCTAAGTTAGAGTAGAGTGGAGTATAATACAGTAGATTAGAGTAGAGTAGAGTAAAGTAGAGTATAGGTAAATTAGGCTAGGTTAGAGTCAGCCTGGCTAGGCAATACTAAGCTAGAGTAGAGTAGGGTATAGTAGAGTAGAGCTAAGTTATTCCAAGAGAGAGTAGGCTTGGCTAAAGTAGGCTAGAGTATAGTATAGTAGAATATAGTAAAGTAGAGTAGAATAGAATACAATAGAGCAAAGTAGAGCAGAGTAGAGTAGAGCAAAGTAAAGTAGAGGAAAATAGAGTAGAGCAAAGCATAGTAGAGCAGAGGTGAGTAGAGTAGAGTAGAGTATAGTAGAGCAAAGCAGAGTAGAGTAGAGCTAGGTTAGGCTTAGCTAAGCAAGGCTAGGTTAGAGTAGAGTAGAGTATAGTATAGTAGAGTAGAGCTACATTAAGTTAGGCTAGGCTAGCCTAAGATAGGTAGGCTAGGCAAGGCTAGGCTTGGCTAGAATAGAGTTGAGTAGTATAAAGCTAGGTTTTGTAAGGATAGGATAGAGTATAATAGAGTAGAGTAGAATAGAGTAGAGTATAGTAGAGTAAAGAAGAGTAGAGTATAATTGAGTATTTAGAGAAGAGCAGAGCAGAGGTAGGTTAGGCTAGGCTATGCTTAGCTAGGCTCGACTAGGCCAGGCTATGCTAGAGTAGATTAGAGTATAGTAGTGTAGAGTAGAGTAGAGCTAGGTAATGCAAAGCTAGGCTTGGCTAAGTAAGGGTGAAGTAGAGTAGAGTAGAGTAATGTAGAGTAAATTCGAGTAGAGCTAGGTTAGGCTAGTCTAGGTTAGGTGAAGCTAAAGTAGAGTAGGGTAGAGTAGAGTAGAGTAGGGTAGAGCTAGATTATGTTAGGCTAGGCTAAACAAGGCTGGAGTAGAGTAGAGTACAGTAAAGATGAGCATACGAGATAGAGTAAAGTATAGTAGAGTAGAGAAGAGTAAAGTAGAGCAAAGTAGAGTGGTGTAGAGCAAAGTAGAGTAGACCATAATAGAGTAGAGTAAAATAGAGTAGAGAAAAGAAGAGTTGAACAGAGTAGAGTAGAGTAGAGCAAAGTAGGGTAAAGTAGTATAGAGTAGAGCAGAGCAAAGTAAAGCTAGGTTAGGTTAGGTGAGGGTAGGTTAGGATAGGGTAGGCAAGGCCAGGCTAAGCTAGAGTAGAGTAGAGTGGAGTAAAGTAGAGTGGACTAGAGCTTGGTTAGGCTATGCTAGATTACAGTAGAGTAGAGTAGAGCATAACAAAGTAGGGTATAGTAGATCATAGCAGAGTAGAGCAGAGAAGAGGAGAGTATAGCAGACCAAAGCTAAGTAGAGCAAAGCAGAGTAGAGTAGAGTCGAATAGAGCAGGACAGAGTAGGGCAGATAAGAGGGGGGCAAAGCTAGGTTAGACAAGTCTAGTTGGAGTAGAGTAGAGTGGAGTGGAACTAAGCTAGGTTAGGTTATGTTAGGCTAGGCCAGGTTTGGCTAAGCTAGGCTAGGCTAGTGTAGAGTAGTTAAGTAATGTAGAGTAGAGTATAGCAGAGTAGAGTAGAGCTAATTTCGAATAGGTTCGGTTGGGCTAGGATGGGCAAGACTAGAGTAGATTAGAGTGGAGTGGAGTTGAGTAGAGCAAAGCAAAGTAGAGTAGAGTAGAGCAGAGCAGAGTAGAGCAAAGCAGAGAAGAGTAGAGTATAGTAGAGCAGAGTAGGGTAGAGCTTGGTTAGGCTAAGCTAGGCTAGGCTAAGCTAGGCTAAGCTAGGTTAGAGTAGAGTAGAGTAGAGTAGAGTAGGGTAGAGTAAAGTATAATAGAGTAGAGTAGAGTAGAGTAGAGCTAGGATAGGCTAGGCTAGGCTAGCTAGGCAAGGTTAAGCTTGGTTAGAGTAGAGGAGAGTAGAGTATAGAGTAGAGTAGAGTAGAGAAGAGCAAGGTTAGGTCAGGCTAGAATAGGCTGGATTAGAGTAGAGTATAGTGGTGTAGAATAGAATAGAATGGATTAAAGTAGAGTAAAGCAAAATAGAGTAGAGCAGAGTAGACTAGAGTAAAGCAAAGCAGAGCAGAGCAGAGCTAGGATTGTCTAGGTTAGGCTAGACTAGGCTAGGCTTGTGTAGAGTACAATAGAGTAGAGAAGAATAGAGCTTAGTTAGGCTAGGCTAGGATTGAGTAGATTAGATTAGAGTAGAGCTGAGTATAGTATAGTTTAGAAGAGTTATGTAAAGTTAGGTTAGGCTATGTTAGGCTATGCTAGGCTAGGCTTAGTTAGGCAAGGCTATGTTAGAGTAGAGTATAGTGAGTAGCATAGAGTAGAGAAGAGTAGAGTCAAATATAGTAGAGTAGAGCTTCATTTGGTGAGGCTTGGCTAGGCTTGGCTTGAGTAGAATGGAGTAGAGTAGAGTAGAGTAAAGTAAGGTTAATCTAAGTAGGTTGGGCTAGGCTAAGCTAGGCTTGGTTAGGCTAGGTTGATTATAGTAGAGTAGAGTTGAGTTGGGTAGAGCTAGGTTAGTTTAGGCCAGGCTATGCTAGGGTACGCTAAAGTAGAGCAGAACAGAGCAAAGTGGAGCAGTGCAGAGCACAGTAGAGTGGAGCTAGGTTAAGCAAGGCTAAGCTAGGGTAGGGTAGAGTATAGAAGAGTTAGGTTAGTCTATGCTAGGTATGATTTGGTTAGAGAAGTTTAGAATAGAGTAGAGAAGAGTAGAGTGGTGTAGAGTAGAGTAGAGTAGAGTAGAGTAGGGTAGAGTAGAGCTGAGTAGAGCTAGGTTAGGTTAGGCTAAGCTAGGCTAGGCTATGGTTGGCTAGGCTAAGCAATACTAGAGTAGAGTAGTAGAGCAGAGTAGAGTAGAGCTAGGTTAGTCTAGGCTAGAGTACATAGTAGAGAAGAGTAGAGCGGAGTAGAATAGAATAGAGCGAAATAGAGTAAAGTAGAGAAGAGCAGGGCAAAGCATAGTATAGCAAAGTAAAGCATAGTATAGCAAAGCTATGTTAGGCTAAGCTAGGAAAGGCTACGGTAGAGTAGAGCTGAGTTGGGTAGAGTAGACTAGAGTAATCTTGAGCTTAGTTAGGTGAGGCTAGGCTATGTTAGAGTAGAGTGGAGTCAAGTAGAGTGGAGTAGTGTAGAGTGCAGTAGAGTAAACGTGTAGTAGAGTTAGGTTAGGCTAGGTTGGGCAAGGGAAGACTAGGCTAGAGTAGAGTAGAGTATAGAAGGGTAGAGTGGAGTAGAGCTAGGTTAGGCTAGGCCAAGAAAGGCTAAAGTTGAGTAAAGTAGGGTAGACAAAATGAGAGTGGAGTGGAATAGAGCTAAGTTAAGCTTGGCTAGGATATAGTAGAGTAGAGTATTATATAGTATAGTATAATAAAGTATAATAAAGTTAAGTAGAGTAAAGTTTGGTTAAGCTATGCTAGGCGAGGCTAGGCCTGGCTAGGTTAGCCTAGGGTAGGCTAGACTAGAGTAGAGTAGAGTTGAGAAGGGTAGAGAAGAGCAGAGTAAAGCTAAGTTAGGCTAAGCTAGGCCAGGCTAGGATCGAGTAGTGTAGAGTGGAGTAGAGTATAGCAGAGCAGAGTAAAGTAGAGTAGAGTAGAGCAAAGTAGAATAGAGTATAGCTAGGTTATGCAAGGCTAGGCTATGTTAGAATAGAGTAGAGAAGCGGCTTTTTAAGCTAGGTTAGAGAAGAGTAGAGTAGATTAGAGTAGAGTGGAGTAAAGTAAAGTAGAGTAGAGTAGAGTAGAATAGAGTGGACTAGAGTAGAGTTGAGTAGAGTACAGGTAGGTTAGGGTAATCTAAGATAGGCTAGGCTATGTTTAGCTAAGATAGGCTAGGCTAGAGTAGATTAGCAGAGTAGAGTTAAGTTGGGTTAAGCTAGGCTAGAGTACGTAGTAGAGAAGAGTGGTGCAGAGCAGAGTAGAGTAGAGCAAAGTACAGTAAAGTAAAGAAGTGTAGAGCAGAGAAAGGTTGGGCTAGGCTAGGCTCATCTAGGGTTGGCTAGGCAAGCCTAGGCTAGAGTAGATTAGAGTAAAGTAATGTAGAGTAGAGTATATTGAAGTATATCTAGGTGAGGCTAGGCTAGGCTAGGTCAGGCTAGGGTTGGATAGGTTAGACTAAACTATAGTAGAATAGAGTATAGTAGAATAGAGCTAATTAGGCTAGGCTAGGCTAAAGTAGAGTGGACTAGAGTGGAGTAGAGTAGAGTAGAGTAGTGTAGAGTAGAGTAGAGTAGAGCAGAGTAGAGTAGAGTAGAGTAGAGCAGAGGAGAGTAGAGTAGAGTGGAGTAGATTTTAGTAGAGTAGAGCTGATTAGAGTAGAGTAGAGGAGAGGAGAATAGAGCAAAGAAGAGCAAGGTAGAGTAGAGTAGAGCAGAGCAGAGTTAAGTAGAAGAATAGAGCAGAGTAATGCTGAGAAGAGAAGAGTAGAGTAGTGCAGAGTAGAGTAGAGTTGAGTAGAGTAGAGTAGAGCAAGGTTAGGCTAGGATAGGCTAGGTTAGAGAAGAGTATAGAAGAGTAGAGTAAGGTAGAATAGAGTTGAGCTAGTTTAGGTTAGGGTATGTAAGGGTAGGCTAGGCTAGGTTAGCCTTGAGTAGAACAGAGTGGAGTTCAATAAGGTGAGTAGAGCATGGTTAGGCTAGGCTACTGAAATGAAGAGTAGAATGGAGTAGAGTAGAATAAAGTAGAGAGGAGTAGAGTAGAGTAGAGTAGAGGAGAGTAGAGAATAGTAAAGTAGAGTAGAGTTGAGTTAAGTAGAGTAGAGTAGAGAAGACGAGAGGAGAGTATAGGAGAGGAGAGGAGAGTAGAGCATAATAGAGCCTAGTAGAGCATAGTAAAGCAGCGCTGACCAAGGCAGAGTAGAGAATAGTAGAGCAGAGTAGACTATAATAGAGTAGAGAAGAGCATAATAGAGTAGAGGAGAACAAAGTAGAGTAGACAAAAGTAGAGCATAGTAGAATAGAGTAGAGTAGAATAGAGTAGAGTATAGCTAAGTTATGTAAGGCTTGGCTGTGTTAGAGTACAATAAAATAGAGTTGAGGAGAGTAGATTAGAGTATAGTAGAGTAGAGTAGAGTTAGGTTAGGCTAGGATAGGCTAGAGTACAATAGAGCAGAGTAGAGTTGAGTAGAGTAGAGCAGAGTATAGTAGAGTTGTTCAGAGTAGAGAAGAGCGGAGCAGAGCATAGCTGAATAGTGTCGAGTAGAGCACAGCAGAGCAGTCTAGAGAAGAGCTTACTTAGGCTAGGCTGGAGTACAATAGAGTAGAAAAAAGTAGTGTATAGTATAGTATTATAGAGCAAGGTTAGGATAAGCTAGGTTAGTCTTACATAGAGTAGAGTAGAGTAGAGTGAAGTAGAGAGGAGATAGGTTACGCTAGGATAGGGTTAGCCATGAAAGGGTAGGCTAGGCTATGCTAAGCTAGAGAAAAGTTGAGTAGAGTAGAGTAGAGTAGAGTAGTGTTACATTTGGCTGAGCTAAGCTAGGCTATTGTACGGTAGACTAAGCTAAGCTCGAGTAGATTAGAGTAAAGCAAGGTTAGTCTAGGCTAGGTTAAGCTAAAATAGGCTAGGTTAACCTAAAATAGTCTAGGTTAGAGTAGAGAAGAGTAGAGTAGAGTTGTGTAGTGTAGAGAAGAGTAGAGTAGAGTAGTGTAGAGAAGATCAGATAGAGTAGAGTAGAGGCAAGTAAAGCTAAGTTAGGCTATGCTCGGTTAGGCCATGCTTGGTTAGGCTAAGCTAGGTTAGGATAGGCTAGAGTAGAGTAGAGTAGAGCCAAGTAAAGTAGAGTTGAGTAGAGTAGATTAGAGCAGAGCAGAGCTAGGCTAGGCTAAGCTAAGGTAGGCTAGGCTGGGCTATGCTAGAATAGAGTAGAGTATAGTAGAGTATAACTAGGTTAGGATAGCTTAAGTTAGGCTATGCTAGAGTATAGAGCAGAGTAGAGTAGAGTAAAGTGGAGGAGAGCAGAAAAGAGCATAGTATAGTTGAGTAGAGTAGAGCTAGGTTACGCTTGCTAGGTAGGGTTAGTCAAGCTAGTATAGAGTAGAGTAGAATATAATAGAGTAGAGCTAGGTTAGGCTAGGCTAGGCTGGGGGTAGGCTAGGGTAGATAAAGCTAGGCTAGAGTAGAGTAGAATAGAGTAGAGTGGAGTAGAGTAGAGTAGAGTAGAGTAGAGCATAATAAAGTAGAGTAAAGTAGAGTAGAGCAAAGTGGAGTAGAGTATAGTAGAGGAGAGGAGAGGAGAGAAGAGAAGAGTAGAGTATAGCAAAGCAAAGCAGAGTAATGTACTGTAGAGGAGCAGAGTAGTGTAATGCAAACTAAAGCAAAGTAGACTAGAGTAAAGTAAAACTAGGTTAGGCTATGCTAGGTAAGGCTAGGCTAGAGTAGAGTAGAGTAGACTAGAGTAGAATATAGTAGTGTATAATTGAGTATAATAGAGTAGAGTAGAATAGATTAAAGTTGAGTAGAGCATAGTAGAGGAGAGGAGAGGAGAGCAAAGTAGAGTAGAGTAGAGCAGATCAAATTAGAGCATAGTAGAAGAGTAGAGTAGAGCAATGCAAAGTTGAGCAAAGTAGAAAAGAGCATTATAGAGTCGAGCAGAGCAGTGTAGAGTAGAGCAGAGTAGAGCTAGGTTAGGCTATGCTATGCAAGACAAGGCTAGGCCAGGCTAGAGTAGAGTAGAGTAGAGTAGAGTTATGTTAGGCTATGGTAGTTTAGGATAGGCTAGGGTAGGCTAGAGTAGAGTAGAGTAGAGTAGAGTAGAGTAGAGTAGATTAGAGTAAGTAAAGTAGAGTATAGCTAAGTTAGGGTAGACTAGGCTAAGCTAGGGTAGGCTAGGCTAACTTAAAGTATATTAAAATAGAGTTACGATAGGCTAAGCTGGGATAAAATATAGTAGAGCAGAGTAAAGAGTAAAGTAGAATAAAGAATAGAGTAGAGTAGAGCAAAGCAGAGTAGAGCAGAGTAGAGTAGAGTAGAGCAGAGCTATGTTAGGCTAGGCTAAGCTAGATTAAACTAAGCTAGAGAAGTATAGGTTCACCTGGCTAGGTTGACCTGGCTAGGCGAGGCTTGTTTAGAGTAGAGTTGAGTAGAGTAGAATTGAGTAGAGAAGAGTATAATAGAGTTGAGTAGAGGAAAGTGGAGTGGAGTAAAGCTAGGTTAGGCAAGGCTAGGCTAGGTTGGGCTAGGCTAGGTTGGGCTAGGCAAGGCTAGGCTAGGCTAGCTTAAGCTAGAGTACAGTAGAGTTGGGTAAAGTAGAGTAGAGCTATGTTAGGCTAAGCTAGCTTAGAGTATAATAGAGTAGAATAAAGTAGAGTAGAGCTGAGTAGAGTAGAGCAAAGTAGAGCAAAATAGAGCAGAGCATATTATAACAGAGTAGAGAAGTGCTAAGTTAGGTTAAGCTAGGTTAAGTAGGGTTAGAGTGAACTAGAGTAGAGTAGAGCTAGGTCAGCCTTGGTTAGGCTCAGTTAGAGTAGTGTAGAGTAGAGTAGAGTAGTGCCTAGTAAACTAGAGTAGTGTATAATAGAGTAGAGTAGAGCTTGGTTAGGCTAGGCTAGGCTAGGGTATAGCACAGTAAAGTAGAGTAGAGTTTAGTAGAACTTGATTAGGCTAGGCTAGGTTAAGCTAGGCTAGAGTAAAGAAGAGCAAAGCTATGTTGGGCTGAGCAGAGAAGAGTAGAGTAGAGTCGTGTAGAGTAGAGTAGTGTAGCGCATAGTAGAGTAGAAAAGAGTAGAGTAAAGTATAGCAGAAAAAAGTAGGGTAGAGCTATGTCAGGCTAAGCTATGTTGTGCTAAGCTAGGCTAGGTTAGAGTAGAGTAGAGTAGAGTAGAATAAAATAGAGCAGAGTAGAGTAGAGTAGAGTAGAGCTTGGTTATGCTAGGCTAGGTTTGGTGAGGTTGACCTAGGTTATGCTTGGCTAGAGTAGAGTAGAGTAAATTATAGTAAAGAAGAGTAGAGTAGAGCTAGGTTGGTTAGCCTAACCTAGGCTAGGCATGGTAGAGTAGAGTAGAGTAGAGTAAAGTAGAGTAGAGAGGAGCAGAACAGACCAAAGTAGAGCAAAGGAGAGCAGAGCAGAGCAAAGTAAAGTAAAGTAAAGAAGAGTAAAGTATAGTAGAGTATAATAAAGGAAAGTAGAGTACAGCATGGTTAGCCTAGGCTAGGCTAGGCTAGGCTAAGCTATGTTAGGCTATGTTAGGCTAGGCTAGGCTAGAATAGAGTTGAGTAGAATAAGGTAGAGTAGAGTAGAGCTAGGTTAGGTAAGGCTAGGCTAGAGTATAGTAGAGAAGATCTAGGTTAGGCTAGGTTAGAGAATAGTAAAGTACAATAGAGTATAGTAGAGTATAGTAGAGTAACGTAGTGTAGAGAATAATAGAGTTAGGTTAGGCTAGGCTGTGTTAGGATACGCTAGTCTTGGCTAGGCTAAGCTAGGCAATAGTAGAGTAGAGTAGAGTAGAGTAGTATAGAGCAGAGTAGAGTATAGTAGAGTAGACTTGAGTGAGGTTAGGCTAGGCTAGGCTTGAGTATAATAGCTTAGAGTAAAGTAGATTAGAATAGAGCAGAGTAGAGTAGAGCAAAGTAGAGCAGAAAAGAGTAGAGCAGAATAGAGCAGAGCATAATAAAGCAGAGCATATTAAAGTAGAGTAGAGTAGAGTAGTGCTAGGTTTAGCTAGGCTAGCCTTAGCTAGGCTAGGCTAGAGTAGAGTAGTATGGAGTAGAGCTAGGTTACACTAGGTTTGGCTAGGCTAGGTTTGTGTAGAGTAGAGTAAAGTATAGTAGAGTAGAGTAGAGTAGAGTATAATAGAGCAGAGTAGAGTAAAGTATAATAGATTATAATAGAGTAGAGTAGAGTAGAGTAAAGCTAAGTTAGGCTGGTTAGGCAAGACTAAGCTAAGATAGGTTAGGATAGGTAAAGTATAGTAGAGTAGAGTAGTGTAAAGTAGAGTAGAGCTTTATTAGGCTAGGTTAGTTGATGTTAGGCTAGTGTAGAGTAGAGTAAAGCAGAGCACATTAGAGTAGTGTAGAGTAGAGTAGAGTAGAGTAGAGAGTAGTAGAGCAGAGCAGAGTATAGTAGAGCCTAATAGAGTATAGCAAAGTAGAGTAGAGGTAGGCTAGGCTAGGCTCAGTTAGGCTAGGTTAGAGTAGAGTAGAGTAGAGTAAAGTATAATATAGTATAGTCTTGTAGAGTAGAGTTGAGCTTGGTTAGGCTAGGCTCGACTAGGCTAGGTAAAGGTAAGTTATGCTAAGCTAAAGAAGAGTAGAGTAGTATAGAATAGAGTAGAGCATGGTTAGGTTAGGCTAGGCTAGGCAAGGTAAGCTTATAGTAGTGTAGAGTAAAGTAGAGCAGAGCAGAGTTGAGTAGAGCAGTGTAGAGCAGAGCATAGTAGAGTTAGCTTAGGCTAGGCTAGGCAAGGCTAGAGTAGACTAAGGTAGAGTAGAGTTAGGTTAGGCTTGGCAAGGTTAGAGTAGAGTAAAGTAGAGTATAGTATAGTAGAGTTTAGTAAAGTAGAGTAGAGTAGAGCTAAGTTAGGCTAGGAAAGGCTAGGGTATGCTTGATTAAGCTAAGCTAGGCTAGAATAGAGTAGAGTAGTGTAAAGAAGAATAAAGCAGAGTATAGTAGAGCAGAGAAGAATAATGCAGGGTAGAGAAGTGCAGAACAGAGCATAGCTTAGTAGAGAAGAGTAAAGCAGAGTAGAGCAAGGTTTTGGGAGGCAAGGTTAGGCTAGGCCTGGCTAGGCTAGGCTAGAGTAGAATAGAGCTTGCTTAGGCTAGGCTAAGCTATGTTAGAGTGGAGTAGAGTCGAGTAGAGTATAGTAGAGTAGAGTAAAGTATAGTAGAGCTAAATTTAGCTAGGCTAGGTAAGGCATGACCAGGCTAAAGTAGGCTTGGCTAGGCCTGGCTAGAGTAAAGTAGAGTAGAGCTTGGTTAAGCTAAGCTAGGCTATAGTAGAGTAGAGTAGAATAGAGTAGAGAAGAGTAGAGTAGAGTAGAGTAGAGTATAGTATAGATAAGGTGAGTAGAGTAGAGTAGAGTAGAGGAAAAGAGAGGAGGAGAGCAGAATAGAGCAAAGTAGAGCAGAGTAGAAGAGCATAGTGGTGTAATAGAAACTTGAGTAGAGTAGAGTACAACAGTGTAGAGAAGAACATAGTAGAGTAGATGAAATCTAGGTTAGGTTAGGGTAAGTTAGGCTAAGCTAGGCTAGGCTAAAGTAGTGTAAAGTAGAGTAGAGTAGAGTAGAGTAAAGTAGAGGAGAGTAGAGTAGAGTAGAGTAGAGCTAGGTTTGGCTAGGCTAGGATAAGCTAAACTAGGCTAAGCTAGGCTAGGCTAGGCGAGGTTGGAGTAAAATAGCATAGAGCATAGTAGAGTAGAGTGGAATAGAGTAGAGGTTGATTAGGCTAAGCTGGGCTAGGTTAATGTATAATAGAGTGGAGTAGAGTAGAGTAGAATAGAGTAGAGTAGACTAGAGTAGAGTAGTGTAGATTAAAGAAGAGTATAGTAGATTAGAGAAGAGTAGAGTAGAGTAGAGTAGAGCAAAGAAGAGGAGAGGAGTTGAGAGAAGAGGAGTGTAAAGTAGTGCAATGCTGAGTAAAGCATAACAAAATAAAGTAGAGTAAAGCAGTGCATAGCAGAGCAGAGAGGAGTAGAGTAGAGTAGACTAGAGAAAAAAAGGCCAGAGCAGAGTAGAGAAGAGAATAATAGAGTAGAGGAGAGAAAAGTAGAGTTGAGAAAAGTAGAGTAGAGTAGAGACGAGCAGAGTAGAGTATAGTAGAGTAGAGTAAGGTTAGGCTAGGCTAGAGTAGGTGGATTAGAGCAGAGTAATGTAAAGTAGAGTAGAGTAGAGTAGAGCTAGGTTAGGCTAGGCTAGAGTAAAGCAAAGTAGATTAGAGTAGAGTAGTGTAGAGTAAAGTATAATAGAGCTAAGTTAAGCTAGGTTAGGCTAAACTAGGGTAGGCTAGGCTTGAGTAGAGTAGAGTAGAGTAGTGTAGAGCTAGTTTAGGTTAGGGTAGTCTAGGTTAAGCTAAACTATGCTAGATTTGATTAGAGTAGGGTAGAGTAGAATAGAGCAGAGTAGAATAGAGTAGAGTAGAATAAGACTAAGCTAAGGTAGGCAAGGCTAGGCCTGAGTTGAGTAGAGTAAAGTAGTATAGAGTAGAGTAAAGTATAGAAAAGCAGAGTAGAGGAGAGTAGAGGAGAGTAAAGTGGAGTACAGTAAAACAGAGTATAGTAGATTACAATAAGGTTAGGCTAGAGTTGGCATAGGTAGGCTAGGATAGGCTAAGCTAGAGTACAGTAGAGTGGAGTAGAGTAGAGTAGTGTAGAGTTAGGTTAGGCTAGGCTAAGATAGGTTAGGCTAGAGGACACTAGAGTAGAGTGGAAAAGAGTAGAGTAGAGTAGAGCAGAGTAATGTAGTGTACAGTAGACTAGAGTAAAGTAGAGTAGAGTAGTGTAATGCAGAGCATTGTATAGTAGAGTAGAGGAGGGGAGAGTAAAGGAAAGCAAAGTAGAGCAGAGGAAAGCAAAGCCGAGCAGAGCAAAGTAGAAGAGTAGAGCAGAGCAATATAGAGTAGAGTAGTACAGTGCAAAGTAGTGTAGAGTAGAGTAGAGCAGGGTTGATTAGAGTAGAGTAGAGTAGAGCTAAGTTAAGTTATGTTAGGCTAGACTAGACTAGATTAGAGTAGAGTAGAGTAAAATGAAGTTGAGCAAGGATAGGCTAAGCTTGGCTAAGCAAGAGTAGATCAGAGTGGAGTTGAGCTAGGTTATGCTTGGCTAGGACAAAGTATAGTGTAGTAGAGTAGAGTAGACTAGAGTAGAGTAGAGTTGAGAAGAGCATAGTAGAGCAAAGTATAGCAGAGTAGAGTAGAGCAGAGTATAGTAAATAAGAGTAGAGTAGAGAAGTGCTATGTTAGAATTGCCTAGGCTAGGTTAAGCTAGGTTAGAGTAGTGTAGAGTAGATGATAATAAAGTAGAGTAGAGTAGAGCTAGGTTAGGTTAGGCTAAGCTAAGCCATGTTAGAGTAGAGTAGAGTTGAGTAGAGTATGGTAGAGCAGAGTAGAGTACAGTGGAGTAGAGCAAAGTAGAGCAGAGTAGTGCAGAGCAAAAATGAATAATGTAGAGTAGAGTAGAGTAGAGCTAAGTTAGTATAGGTTAGGCTAGGCAAGAGAAGAGTAGAGTAGAATAGGGTAGAGTAGAGTAGAGAAGAATAAAGTTAGGTTAGATTAGGCTAGGTTAGAGTAGAGTAGAGTACAATAGAGTAGAGTAGAGTATAGTAGAGCAAAGTAAAGTAGAGTAGAGTATAGTATACTAGAGTATAGTAGAGCAAAGTAGAGTAGAGCTTAATTTGGCTAGGCTTGGCATGGCTAGGTTAGGCTGGGCTAGGATAGAACAGAGTAATCTAGTGTAGAGTAGAGAATAGTAGAGTAGAGTATAGTATAGTAGGGAAGAGTAGAGTAGAGCAGAGCAGAGGAAAGTAGAGCTGAGTAAAATAGTAGAAGGAAGAGTAGAGCAAAGCAGAGTAGAGTAGAGAAGAGCTAAGTTTTGTTAGGTTAGAAAAGAGTTGTGTAAAGTAAAGTTGAGTAGAGTAGAGTAGGGAAGAGTAGAGCTAGGTTAGGCTAGGCTAGGCTAGGTAAGGCTAGGCTAAGCTAAGCTAGGTTAGGTTAGGCTAGGCTAGAGTAGAGTAGAGTATAGTACAATAATGTAGAGTTGACTTGAGCTAGGTTAGGCTAGGCTAAGCAAGAGTACAATAGAGTAGGTTATTTTAGAGTAGAGCACAGTAGAGTAGAGTAGAGCAAAGCAGAGTAGAATAAAGCAAAGCACATTAGAGTAGAGCATAATAGAGTAGTATAGAGTAGAGCAGAGTAGAGTTAGGTTAGGCTAGGCGTGACTAGAGTAGAGTGGAGTAGAATGGAGTTAGGCTAGGTTAGGCTAGGCTAGTTACGCTTGGTTTGAGTAGAGAAGAGTCGAGTGGAGTAGAGTAGAGTAGAGTAGAGCTAGGTTAGGCTAGGCTAGGATATGCTAAGCTAAGCTAAAGTAAGCCATGCTAGGTTATACTAGAGTAGAGTAGAGTATAATAGAGCTCTGTTTGACTAGGCTAGAGTAGAGTATAGTAGAGTAAAGTAGAATCAAGCAAAACAAAGTAGAGCAAACTAGAGTAGAGCAAAGCAAAGCAGAGTAGAGTGGAGCAAAAAAGAGAAGAAAAGAGTAGATTAGAGCATAGCATAGTAAAATAGAGCTAGGTTTGTTTAAGCTAGGCTAGGCCCAATTAGGCCTGGTTATAATAGAGTAGATTAGAGTAGATTAGAGAATGGTAGAGTAGAGTAGAGCAGAGTAGAGTAGCATATAGTTTAGTATAGTTGAGTGGAGTAAAGTAGGGTTGAGTAAGGTTAGGCTAGACTAGGCTCAGTTAGGTTAAGCTAGGCTTGGTTAAGCTAAGCTAGAGAAGAGTTGATTAGGGGAGCATATAGTAGAGTAGAGTTAGGTTTGGTTAGGCTAGGCTAGGCTATGTTAGAGTAGAGTAGAGTAGAGTAGAGTAGAGCATAGTAGAGTAGAGCAGAGTAGACCAGAGTAGAGTAGAGTAGAGCAGAGCAGAGAAGATCTTGGTTAAGCAAGGCTAAGCTAAGTTAAGCTAGGGTAGAGTAGAGTAGAGTAGAGTAGAGCTAGGTTAGGCAAAGACAAGGCTAGGTTAGAGTGGAGTGGAGTAGATTAGAGTAGAGTTGAGTATAGTAGAGTATAGTGGAGTAGAGTAGAGTAGGGTAGAGTAGAGTAGAATAGAGCAAAGTAGAGTTGAGACAGGTTTGGCTGGGCAAAGCTAGGATAGAGTAGAGTATAGTAAAGTGAAGCTGAGGTAAGGCTAGGTTAAGCTATGATAGGCTAGGATAGGATAAGGTAGGCTAGGTTAGATTAGATTGGAGTAGAGTGGAGTAGACAAAAGTTAAGCTATGCTAGGATAGGCTAGGTTAGAGTAGAGAAGAGTAAAGTAGAGTAGAGTATAGTAGAGTAGAGAAGAGTAGTGTAGAGTAGTGTAGAGTATAGTAGAGTAAAGTATACTAGAGTAGAGTAGAGTAGAGAAGAGTAAAGTAAAGTAGAGGAGAGGAGAGGAAAGCATAATAGAGCAAAGTAGAAGAATAGAGTGAAGCAATGTAGAGTAGAGTAGAGTAGAGTAGAGAAAGGTTAAGCTATGTCAGGCTAGGCTAGGTTTTGCTAGGCTAGATTAGAGAATCGTAGAGTAAAGTAGAGTAGAGTAGAGCTAGGTTAGGCTAGGTTAAGCTAGGTTGGGGTAGGGTAAAATAGGCTAGGCTAGAGTAAAGTAGGGTAGAGTAGAGTAGAGTAGAATAGAGTTGACTAGAGTATAGTAGAGTAGAGTAGTATAGAGTAGAGTAGAGTTGAGTAAAGTAGAGCAGAGCTAGGTTAGGCTAGGCTAGGGTAGGCTAGTTTTGACTAAGCTAGGCTAGAGTAGAGTAAAGTAAAGTAGAGTAGAGTAAAGCAAAGCTAGGTTAGACTAGGTTAGGATAGAGTATAGTGTGGCAGAATAGATAAGAGTAGAGTAGAGTAGAGAAGAGCTTAGCAAAGTAGTGCAGAGTAGAGCAGAGAAGAGTAGAGTAGAGCAGAGAAGAGAAGAGTAGAGTAAAGAACATAGTAGAGTAAAGCAGAGTAGAGTAAAGTAAAGTAGAGTAGAGTAGAGTAGAGCTAGTTAAGGCTAGGCTAGGCTAGAGTTGAGTAGAGTAGAGTAGGGCCAAGCAGAGCACAGCAAAATAGAGTCGAATCGAGCAGAGTATAGTATAGTATAATAGAGTTCAGTATAGTATAGTAGAGTAAAATAGAGTAGAGCTAGGATTGGCTAGGCTAGGCTAGGTTAGGTTAAGCTAGGCTAGGCTTGAGTTGAATAAAGTGGAGTAGAGTATAGTAAAGAAGAGTAGAGTAGAGGAAAATAGAGTAGAGCAGAGTTAGGGTAGTCTATGATAGGTTAGGCTCAAGTAGAGTAGAGTAGGGCAGAGTAGAGTAGAAAAGAGCTGGGATAAACAAGGTTAGACAAGAGTAAAGTAGGGTAGAGTTGAGTAAAGTAGAGTAGAGTAGAGTTGAGCTAGGTTAAGCAAGGCTAGGCAAGGCTAGCCTAGGCTAGGTAAGGCAAAGCTAAGCATGGCTAAGCTACGTTAGGCTAGGCTAGGCTAGGCTAGAGTAGAGTAGTGTAGAGTAGACTTGAGCTAGTTAGGCTAGGCTAGCTAAAGTACAATAGAGTAGAGTATTGTAGAGTACAGTAGAGCAGAGTAGAGTACAGTAGAGAAGAGTAGAGTATAGCAGAGCAGAGTAGTGTGAAATAGAGTAGAGCATAATAGAGATGAGTAGAGTAGAGGAGAGAAAATCTTGGGAAGGCTAGGCTAGTGTCGAGTCAAGTGGAGTAGAGTAGAGTAGCATAGAGGTAAGTTAGCATTAACTAGCTATAGTAGAATAAAATAGAGTAAAGTAGGGTGGAGCAAGGCAAGACTACATTAGGCAAGGTTAGGCTTTGCTAGGTTAGGCTAGGCAAGGGTAGAGTAGAGTAGGGTAGAGTAGAGTATAATAAGGCTAAGCTAGGCTAGGCTAGGTTAGTAGAGGCTAGGTTAGGATAGGCTATGTTAAGCTAGAGTAGAGTAGTGTAGCATAGAGATAAGTTAGGCTAAACTTAGTTAGAGTAGAATAAAATAGATTATAATAGAGTAGAGTATTGTAGAGCAAAGTAGAGTAGAGTAGAATAGAGAAAGGCTATGCTAGGTTAGGCAAGGTTAAGTTATGATATGTTAGGCTAGGCTAGGCTAGGCTAGGTAGGGCTAGACAAAATTAGAGTAGAGTACAGTAGAGTAGAGTATAGTAAAGTAGCATAGGGTTAAGTTAGGCTTAGCTAGGCTAGTGTAGGTTAAAATAGAGTAGAGTAGAGTAAAACTCAGTTAGGCTAGGTGAGGTTAGATTAGGTTAGGCTGAACTAGCTAGGCTAGGCTAGTTTCAAGTAGGGTATGGTAGAGTAGGGTAGAGTATAGTAGAGTAAAATAGAGTAGCAGAGTAGAGTAAAGTATAGAAAAGTAGAGCATAGTAGAGTAGAATGGAGTAAAGCAGAGTAAAGTAGAGTAAAGTAGAGTAGAGCATAGCCGAGCAGAGCTAGGTAAGGCTAGGCTAGAGTAGAGTAGAGCTAGGTTAGGCTAGGTTAGGCCAGGAAAGGTTAGTTAAGAGTAGAGTTGAGTAGAGTATAGTAGAGTTGAGTAGAGTAGAGTTGAGCTAGGTAAGGCTAGGCTAGGGTAGGCTAGGCTAGGCAAGAGGAGACTAAAGTAGAGTAAAGTATAGTATAGTAGAGTAGTGTGGAGTAGAGTAGAGTGGAGGAGAGCTTAGTTAGGCTAGGCAAGGCTCGAGTAGAGTAGAGTAGAGTAGAGTGGAGTAGAGAAGAATAGAGCAGAGCATAGTAGAGTAGAGTAGAGTAAAGTAGAGTAGAGTAGAGCAGAGTAAAGCAGAGTAAAGCTAGGTTAGGCCTGGCAAGGCTAAACAAGAGTAGTGTAGAGTTAGGTAGGCTGAGCTTGGTTAGGTTAGGTTAGTGTTGAGTAGAATAGAGTAGAGTAGAATTTGTTTAGGCTAGGTTAGGCTGTGTTGTGTTAGGCTAGGCTAAGCTAACCTAGAGTAGAGTAGAGTAGAGCAAGGTTAGGCTAGGCTAGAGTATAACAAAGTAGAGTAAAGAACAGTTGAACAGAGGAGAGCATAGCAAAGCAGAGTAGAGCAAACTAGAGTGGAGCAGACTAGGGTTGAGTAGTTAAAAGAAGAGAACAGCATAGTAGATTAGAGAATAGCTAAGTTAGGCAAAGCTAGCCTAGGCTATGCTAGGCTTAGGAAGACAAGATTAGGATAGGCTAAAGTGGAGTACAGTAGAGTAAAGTGGAGTAAAGAAGAGTAAAGTAGTGTCGAGCAAAGTAGAGCAGAGTAGAGCATTATAGCATAGGGCATAGCTAGGTTAGGCTAAGTTAGGCGAGGCTAGGCTAAATTAGACTAAAGTAGAGTAGAATAGAGTAGAGTAGAGTTGAATATAGTGAAGTAAAAAAGAGTAGAGAGGAGTAGAGCTTGGTTAGGCTAGGCCAAGCAAGGTTTGGTTAGAGTAGAGTAGTGTAGAGTAGAGTAGAGTAAGATAGAGTAGAGTGTAGAGTAAGATAGAGTAGAGTAGAGTAGAGGAGAATAGAGTAGAGCAGAGCAAAATTGAGTAGAGTAGAGTAGAGTAGAGTAGAGTAAGATAGAGCAAAGCAGAGTAGAGTAGAGTTATGTTAGGCTAGGCTAGGATAGAGTAGAGCTTGGCTAGGCTAGGTTAGAGTAGAGTAGAGTAGAATAGAGTAAAGTATAGTAGAGTGGAGTAGAGTTGAGCTGAGCAGAGTAGAGTAAAGCAGAGTAGAGCTAGGATCGATTAGGTTAGGCTAGGCTGGGCTAGGTAAGAATAGAGTGGAGTTAGGTAGGCTTGGCTTGGCAAGGTTAGAGTAGAGTAAAGTAGAGTAGAGTTGATTAGAGCTAGGATAAGCAAAGCTTGGTTGAGCTAAGTTAGGCTAGGCTATGTTAAGTAGGCTAGAGTAGAATAGAGCTAGGTTAGGCTATGTTAAGCTAGGCTAGACTACAATAGAGTAGAGTAGCATAGAGAAAAGTAGAGTAGAGTAGATTTGAGCAAAGCAGAACAGAGTGTGATAGAGCAGAGTAGAGTAGTAAAAAGAAGATTAGAGCTTAGCAGACTAGAGCAGAGCTAGGTTAGGCGAGGCTAAAGTAGAGTAGAGTAGAGTAGAGCTTGATTAGGGTAGGCAAGGCAAGGATAAGTTAGAGTAGAGTAAAGTAGAGTAGAGAAGAGTAGAGCTAGGTTAGTCTAGGCTAGGCTAAGCTAAGCTAGAGCTCATTAGAGTAAAGTATAGTAGATCAATTAGGCTTGGATAGGCTAGGCTAAGTTAGAGCAGAGTAGAGTAGAGTTGAGTATAGTAGAGAAGAGCAAAGCAAAGTAGAATAGAATAGAGTAGAGAAGAGCAAAGTAGAGCAGAGCTAAGCAGAGTAAAACAGAGGTAAAATGAGAAGAGTGGAGTAATGCAATGAATAATAGAGTAGAGCAGAGAAGAGTAGTGCTAGGTTAGGCTAATCTAGGCTAGGTAAGGATAGGTTAGAGTAGAGTAGAGTTTAGTATAATAGAGTAGAGTAGATAATAGTATAATAGAGTAGAGTAGAATGGAGTAAATTAAGGCTAATCTAGACAAGGTTAAGCTATGCTAGGCCAGGCTAGGTTATGCTTGGCTGATTATAGTAGAATAAAGTAGTATAGAGTTTGGAAGAGCAAGATTATGTTAAGCTAGGCTATGCTATGGTATGCAAAGGTAGAGCAGAACAGAGCAAAGTAGAGTAGAGTAGAGCATAGTAGAATAAAGCTAGGTTAGGCAAGTCAAGGCTGGGCTAGAGTAGAGTAGAGAAGAGCTATGTTAGTTTATGCTAGGTAAGTTTAGGTTTGAGTAGATTAGAGAAGAGTAGAGTAGAGTGGTGTTGAGTAGAGTATTGTAGAGTAGAGTAGAGCAGAGCAAAGCAGAGTAGAGTGAAGTAAAGTGGAATAAAGTAGAGCAGAGTAAAGTAAAGCAGAGTAAAGAAGAGCAGATCTAAGTTATGCTAGGCTAGGCTATCTTAGGCTAGCTAGGTTAAGCTAAGCCAGGTTTGAGTCAAGTAGAGTAATGTAAAGTAGAGTAAAGTAGAGTATTATAGGCTAGTGTAGAGTAGATTAGAGTTGAGCTAGGTTAAGCAAGGCTAGGCTAAGGTAGGCTAAGTTAGGCAAGGCTAGGCTAGAGTGGAGTAGAGTAGAGCTAAGTAGACTAGACTAGAGTAATGCTAGGTTAGGCTAAGCTAGGCTGGAGTATAGTAGAGCAAAGTAGAGTGGAGTATAGCATAGTAGAGAAAAGAATAATATAGTAAAGCAGAGAAGAGCAGAGTAGGGATGAGTAGAGTAGCATTGAGTTAGGTTATGTTAGGCTAGGCTAGAGAGGAGTAGAGTAGAGTAGAGTAGATCTAGGTTAAGTTAGGCTAGACTAGGCTAGGTTAGGCTATACTAGACTAGGCTAGGGTATGCTAGGCAAAGCTAGGCTAGGCTAGATTTGAGTATTGTAGAGTAGAGTAGAGTAGAGTAGAGCAAAGCAGAGTAGAGCAGAGCAGAGCAAAGTGAAGTGGAAGAATGTTGGGCAGAGTTGAGTAGAGAAGAGTAGAGGAAAGCATAACAGAGTTGAATAGAGGTAAGTTAGGCTAGGTTAGAGTAGAGTAGAGTATAGCATAGTAATGTAAAGTAAATCTAAGTTGGGCTAAGTTAGTTTAAGCTAAGTTAGGTTTGAGTAGAGTATAGTAGAGTAGAGTATAGTAGAGTAGTGTGTAGTAGAGTAGAGTAGTGTTGAGTCGAGTAAAGCTAGGCTATGCTAGGCTAGGCTAGGATAGGCTTGGCTAGGCTAGGCTAGGCCAAGCGAGAGTAGAGCAGAGTTAAGTAGCATAGACTTGATTAGAGTAGAGCTAAGTTAGGCTAGGCTATGCTAGAGTATAGTAGAGCAAAGTAGAGTAGAGTAGAGTAGAGTCGAGCAAAGTAGAGTAGAGCATAACAGAGTAGAGGACAATTGATTTAGGTTAGGCTAGGCTAGGCTAGTGAAGAGTAGAGTAGAGTAGAGTAGAGTAGAGTAGAGCAAGGTTAGGCTAGGTTAAGTTTAAGTAGAGTAGAGTTGAGTAGAGTGGAGTAAAGAGGAGTAGAACTAAGTTAGGAGAGGCTAGGCTAGGTTAGAGTAGAGTAGAGTAAAATAGAGTAGATTAGAGTAGAGTAGAGTAGAGCTATGTTATGCTAGGCTAGGCTAGGCTAAACAATACTAGAGTAGAGTAGAGTAAAGCTGAGCAGAGTATAGCAGAGCTAAGTTAGGCAAAGCTAGGCTAGGCTAGACATGGCTAGAGTAAAATAGAGCTAGATTTGGTTAGGTTAAGCTAGGTTAACATACAGTAGAGTAGAATATAATAGAGCAAATTAGAGTGGAGTAGTAGTAGAGTAAGGTAGAGTAGAGTTAGACTAGGCTAGGCTAGGTTAGAGTAGAGCAAAGTAGAGTAGAGTAAAGGAGATTAGAGTAAATTAAGGTTAGGCTAAGCAAGGCTACACTAGGCTAAAGAAGAGCAGAGTAGAGTGGAGTAAATTAGAGTAAAGCAGAGTAGAGTAGTGTAGAGCATAGTAGAGCAGAGCAAAGTAAAGCAAAGTAGAGCAAAGTAAAGTAGAGCAATGTAGAGCAGAGTAGAGCTATGTTAGGCTAGGCTAAGCTAGGCTATAATAGAGTAGAGTAGAGTAGAGCAGAGCAAGGTTAGGTTGTGCTAGGCTAAGGTATGCTAGAGTAGAGTATAATGGAGTAGATTAAAGTAGATTATAGTAGAGTAGAGTGAAGTAGGGTAAAGCTAGGTTAGGATAGGCTATACTAGCTAGAGTAGGAGAGGCTAGGCAAGGCTAGAGTATAGTAAAATAGAGTAAAGTAGAAATATAATAGACCTACATTAGGATAGGGTAAGTTAGAGTATAGTAGAATAAAATAAAGTAGAATAAGTAGAGTAAGTAGAGTAGAGTAGAGTAGAGCTATGTTAGGCTAGGCTAGGTTAGAGTAAAGTGAAGTAGAGTAGAGTAGAGTAGAGTAGAGTAAAGTAGAGTAGAGTAGAGTAGAGTAGAGTAGAGTAAAGTAGAGTGAAGTAGAGTATAGCTAAGTTAGGCTAGGCTAGGATAGGCTAGAGTAGAGTAGAGTGGAGTAGAGTAGATCTTGGTTCAGCTTGGCTACGATAGGCTAGGCTAGGTTACATTAGAGTAGAGAAGAGTAAAGAAGAGTAGAGGAGAGCAGAGCAAAACAGAGTAGAGTAGAATATAGTAGAGTAGAGCAAAATAGAGTAGAGCAGAGCAGAGTAGAGCAGAGCAGAGCAAATCTAGGTTAGGCATGGCTATGCAAGAGAAGAGTAGAGTATAGTAGAGTAAAGTAGAGTAAAGTAAAGTAGAGCTTGGTTAGGCTAGATTAGGCTAGGCTAGGGTAAACTAGGTAATAGTTGCGTAGGGTAGAGTAGAGTAGAGTAGAGCATGGAAGAGCAAAGAAGAGTAGAGCTAAGCTGAATAGAGAAGAGTATAGTAGAGCAGAGCAACATAGAGTAGAGTAGAGCATAGTAGAGCATAGTAGAGTAGAGCTAGGTTAGGCTAGGCTAGAGTAGAGTAAAATAGAGTAGAGCTAGGATAAGCTATGCTGGGCTAGATTAGAGTTCAATAGAGTGGAGTAGAGTAGAGTATAATATAGTATAGTAGAGTTGGGTAGAGTATATTATAATATAGTAGAATATAGTAGAGGAGAGTAGTGTTAAGTTAGGCTAGGATTGGCTCGAGTAGGCCATGGTAGGCTAGGGTAGGCTTGGCTAAGCTATGCTAGAATAAAGTAGAGTAGACTGGACTAGAGAAGAGTAGAGTAGAGTAGAGCTCAATTATGCAAGGCTAGTCTAGGCCAGGCTAGGCTAGAGTAAAGTAGAGGAAAGTAGAGTAGAGTAGAGCAGAGCAAAGTAGAGAAGAGTAAAATAGAGTTGAGTAGAACAAAGAATAGTAGAGCAAAGTAGAGAAAAGTAGAGTAGAGTAGAGTAGGGCATTATAGAACTTTGTTAGGTTAAGTTATGCTAGGCTAGGGAAGGGTAGGCAAGGTTAGAGTAGAGTAGAGTGGAGTAAAGTAGAGTACAGTATAGTAGAATAGAGTAAAGTAGAAGAGACTAGAGTAATGTAGAGTAGAGTAGAGTAAAGTAGAGCTAGGTTTGGCTAGGCTAAGCTAGGCTATGCGAGGGTAGGCTATGATAGAGTAGAGTAGAGTAAAGAAGAGTAGAGTGGAGTAGAGTAGAGCAGAGCATAGAAGAGCAATGTAGAGTTGAGTAGAAAATATAGTAGAATGGAGTAGAGCAAAGTACAGTAGTGTAGAACAAAGCATAGTAGAATAAGGTTAGGCTAAGCTATGCCAGGCTTGGCAAGGCTAGGCTATGTTAGAGTAAAGGAGAGTAGAGTAGATTAGAGTAAAATTCAATCAAGTAGAGCAAAGTAAAGTAGAGTAGAGTAGATTAGAGTAGAGTAGCGAAGAGTATTGTAGAGCAAAGTAGAGCAGAGAGGAGTAGAGCAGCATAGAGTAGAGCAAAGTGGAGCAGAGTAGACTAGAGTAGAGTAGAGTAGTACAGAGCAAAGCAAAACAAGGTTAGGCTAGGCTAGGCTAAGATATACTAGAGTAAAGTATAGTAGAGTTGAGTAAAGCAAGGTTAGGCTAGGCTAGAGTAGAGTAGAGTAGTTTAAAGTAGAGCTAAGTCAGGCAATGCTAGGCTAGGCTAGGTTTGGTTAGAGTAGAGTAGACTAGAGTATAGTATAGAAGAGTAAAGCAAGCTTAGGCTAGGCTAGAGTAAACTAGAGTAGATTAGAGCAAAGTAGTGCAGAGTAAAGTATAATAGAGCTAGGTTAAGCTATGGTAGTTTAAGCTAGAGTATACTAGGCTAGGCTAGGTGAGAGTAGAGTATAATAGAGTAGAGCTAGTTTAGGTTATGATAGACTAGGCTAGGCTAAACTAAGCTAGAGTAGATTATAGTAGGCTAGAGTAGAGTAGAGTAGAGTAAAGGAAGGCTAGGCTAGGCCAAGTAAGGCTAAGCTAGGTTAGGCTAGGCTAGAGTAGAGTAGTGTAAAGTAGTGTAGAGTAGAGTAGAGCAGAGCAGAGTAGAGCAGAGCAGAGAAGAGCTGAGTAGAATGAAGCCGAGCTAGGCAAAGTGGAGCAGAGCAGAGTAGAGTAGAGCAGAGCAGAGTCGAGTAGATTAGAACTAGGTTAGGCTGACTAGGTAAGGCTAGGTTAGAGTTGAGTAGAGTAGAGTGGAATAAAGTGGAGTTGAGTAGAATAGAGTCGGGCAGAGTAGAGTTTTGTAGAGTAAAGAAAAGTAGAGTTAGGTAAGGCTAAGGATAGGGTTGGCTAGGCTATGATAAGGTAGGCTAGGCAAGGTTAGAGTAGAGTAAAGTAGAGTACGGCAAAGCAAAACAGAGAATAGCAAAACAGAGTATAGCATAGCATAATAGAGCAGAGAAGAGCAGAGTAGAGTAGAGCAAAGCAAAGCAAAGTAAAGCTAGGTTTGACTAGGCTAGGCTAAGTTAGGCTAGGTTAGGCTAAGTTAGGCCAAGCTAGAGTAGAGTTTAGTAGAGTAGAATAGAGTATAGCAAGATTATGTAGGGAAAGGCTAGGCTAAACTAGGTTAGAGTGCACTAGAGTAGTGTAGAGTAAAGTAGTATAGGGTAGAGGAGAGTAGAGTAGAGCAGAGAAGAGACGAGTAGAGGAAAGCAGCACAGAGCAGAGTAGAGTAGAGCAAAGCTACATTTTGTTTGGCTAGGTTAAGCTAGGCTAGAGTAGAGTAGAGTAGAATAGAATAGAGTAGAGTAGAGTAGAGTTGAGCTAAGTTAGGTTTTGCTAGGCTAAGATAGGCAAGGCTAAGCTAGGCTAGGCTTTACAAGAGTAGTAGAGTAGAGCAGAGTAATGTAGAGTATAGCTAGATTAGGTAAGGCTAGGCTAGGTTAGGTTATGCTAGGCTAGGCTTGAGAAAAGTAGAGTAAAGTAGTGTAGAGCTGAGTAGAGCAGAGTAGAACACAGTAGAGTAGAGAAGTATAGAGTGAACGGAGTTGAGCAGAGGATAGGAGAGCAGAGTAAAGAAGAGAAAACAAGAGTAATGTGGAGTAAAGCAGAGTAGAATGGAGTGGAGTTGAGTAGAGCTAGGTTAGGTTAGGCTGGATTAGGGTAGAGTAGATTAGAGTAGAGTTCTATAGAGTAAGGTATAGTAGAGCTAGGTTAGGATAAGGTAGGCTAGGCTAGAGTAGGCTAGATAAGGCTAGGCTAAAGTAGAGTAGAGTAGAGTAGAGTAAAGCTTGTTTAGGTAAGGCTTGGATAGGCTAATCTAAGCAAAAGTAGAGTAGAGTAGAGTAGAATGGAGTAGGGCAGAGCATAGTGGAGTAGTGAAAAGTAGAGTGGAGTTGAGTAGAGGAGAGTATAGTAGAGGCTAGGCTAAGTTATGCTAGGAAAGGCTAGAGTAGAGTAAAGCATGGTTAAGCTAGGCTAGGCTAGAGTAGAGCAGACTGGAGTAGAGTAGAGTAGAATAGGTTATAGTAGAGTATAGTACAGTATAGTAGAGTAGAGAAGAGCAGAGTAGAGTAGAGTAGAGCAAAGCATAGCAGAGTAGAGTAGAACTAAGTAAAGTAGAGTAGAGTAGAGCAGAGTGGAGTAGAGCTAGGTTAGGCAAGGCTAGGCTAAGTTATGCTAAGGTAGGCTAGGAGTAGAATAGAGTAGAGTAAAGTAGAGTAGAGCTGAGCTAAGTTTGGTTAAGCTAGGCTAGGCTTAGTTAGGATAAGCTAGGCTAGGCTGGTGTAGGAGATTAGAGTAGACTAGAGCTAGGTTAGGCTAAGCTTGTCTAGACGAGGCTATAGTAGAGTAGAATATAGTAAAATAGAATAGAGTAGAGCATAGTAGGGTAGAGCAGACCAGAGTATTATGGAGTAGAGTATACTAGAGGAGAACAGAGTGGGGAATAGAAAAGCAGAGAAGAGTAGAGTATAAAAGAGTAAAGTAGAGTTGAGCTATGTTGGGCTAGGCTAGGCTAGGCTAGAGTAGAGTATGATAAAGTACAATATAGTAGAGTAAAGTAGAGCTTGATTAGGATAGGCTAGAGTAAAGCAGAGTAGATTAGAGTAGAGTAATATAGAGTAAAATATAGTAGAGCTAGGTTAGGCTAGGCTAAGTTAGGCGAGGGTAAGCTAGGCTAGAGTAAAGTAGAGTAGAATAGAGTAGAGTAGAGTAGAGTTGAGTAGAGTTGAGTAGAGTAGAGTAGAGATAGTTTAGGCTAGGGCAAACTAGGCTAGGCTAAACCAAGCAAGAGTAGAGTAGAGTATAGAAAAGTTGAGTAGAGTAGAGTAGAGTGGAGCATAGCAGAGTAGAGAAGAGCAGAGTAGAGTAGAGTAGAGAAGAGAAGAGTAGTGTAGAGAAGAGTAAAGCAAGGTTAAGCTAGGTTAGGCTAGAGTTGAGTAGAATATAATATAGTAGAGCTAGATTAGGCTTGACAAGGTTAGAGTAGAGAAGAGTAGGGTAGAGTAAAGTAGAGTAGAGTTGAGAAGGGCACAATAGAGTAGAGCAGAGCAGAGAAGAATAGAGTAGTGCAAAGTAGAATAGAGCTAGGTTAGGTTAGGCTATGCTAGGCTAAGCTAGAATAGAGTAGAGCAAGTAAAGTAGAGTAGAGCTAAGCTTTTTTAGGTCAGACTAAGCTAGGCTTGGCTAGGTTGGAGTAATGTAACAGAGTACGGTATAGTAGAATAATGCTAGGTTAGGCTAGGTTAGGTTAGGATTGGCTAGGCTAAGGTAGAGTAGCATAGAGTAGAGTTTGGTAGAGTAAAGTAGAGTAGAGAAGAGTAGAGTAGAGTAGAGCAGAGTATAGAAGAGTTAAGAAAAGTAGAGTACAATAGAGCAGAGCAGAGTAAAGCAGATAAAAGCAAAGCAAAGTAGAGCAGAGTAGAGTAGAGCAGAGCAGAGCGAGGATAGGCAAGGCTAAGTTAAGTTAAGCTAGGATAGGCTAGGCTAGAGTAGAATAGAGTATATTAGAGTAGAGTAGAGTAGGGTAGAGTAGAGTAGAGCTGAGCTAAATTAGGATAGGCTAGGCTACTCTAGGCAAAACAAGGCTAGGCTAGAGTAGAGTAGAGCTAAGCTAGGTTAGGCAAGGTAAGGTTAAGATAGGCTAGGCTAGAGTACAGTAGAATAAGTAAATTAGAGTAGAGTAGAGCATTACAGAGTGGAATAGAGTAGAGTAGAGTAGAGCAGAGTAGAGTAGAGTAGAGTAGAGTAGAGTAGTCTAGAGTAGAGTAGAGTAGAGAAGAGCAGAGCAAAGTAAAAAAAAGTAGAGTTGAGCAGAGTAGAGCTGAGCAAAGTAGAGCAGAGATATGTTAGGCTAGGCTAGAGTAGAGAAGAGCAATGTAGAATAGAGTAGTGTAGAGTATAGTAGAGCTAGGTTTGGCTGGGCTGATTCAAGCTATGCTTGTTTAGGCTAGGTTAGGCTAGGGTAGGCTAAGGTAGGCTAGAGTAGAGTAGAGTAGACTAGAGTATAGTAGAGTATAGTAAAGTTAGGTTAGGCTAGGCTAGGCTTGGCTAAGCTAGAGTAGAGTAGAGTGGATTAGAGCGAAGCAAAGCAGAGTAGAGTAGAATAGAGTATAGTAGAGTAGAGTACAGCAGAGCTAAGTTAAGCTTGGCTATATTAGGCTTTGTTAGGCTAGGCTAGGTTAAAGTAAAGTATAGTATAGTATAATAAATTAGAGTAGAGTAGAGTAGAGTAAAGCTAGGTTGGCTAGGCTAATCAAGGATAGGCTAGGCTATGGTTAGCTAGGCTAGGCTATGGTTAGCTAGGCTAGGCTATGCTAGAGTAGAGTAGGGTGGAGTCGAGTAGAGTAGAGCTAGGTTAGGCTTGGCAAAGCTAGATAAGACTAGAGTATAGAATAGAGCAGAGTAAGGAAGTTTCGAGCAGAGTAGAGAACTATAGTGAAGAGTAGAGTAGAGCAGAGCAGAAAATAACATATTAATGTAATGTAGTGCAAGATTAAGTTAGGAAAGGACAGGCTAGAGTAGAGTAATGCTTGGTTAGAAATGGTTAGAGTAGAGTAGAGTATAGTAGAGTATAATGGAGTAGATCTAGGTTTGGATTGGCTATACTAAGCTAAGCTAGTTTAATGTATGCTAGGCTAGACTAGAGTACAGTAGAGTAGAATAGAGTTAGGTTAAGCTAAGTTAGGCTATGCTAGAGTAGAGTAGAGTATAATAAAGTGGCATGGAGTTGAGTAGAGTAGAGCTAAGATAGGCTACGGTAGGCTAGGCTAGAGAAGAGTAAAATGGAGTAGAGTAGAGTAGGGCTAGGTTATGCTAGGCTAGGATAGCATAAGCTATGCTAAGTAAGGCAAGTGTATAGTGGAGTAGAGTAGAGTAGAGTAGAATATAATATAATTTAGTAGAGTAGAGAAGAGTAGCATTGAGTTGAGTAGAGTAGTGTAGAGTAGAGTAGATTTGAGTTGAGTAGCAGAGAGGAGAGAGAGGAAAGGAGAGGAGAGCTAAGTAGAATAGAGGAGAAGAGAAGTGAGGGAAGGAGAGCAGAGTAGAGTTGAGCCAAGTATACCATAGCAGAGCAGAGTCGAATAGAGCTAAGCAGAGCTGAGTAGACCAGAACAAAGTAGAGAAGGGCATACTATAATAGATGAGAGCTGAGCAAAATAGATAAAAGTAGAGCATTACAAAGTAGAGTAGAGTAGAGTAGAGAAAAGTAGAGTAGAGCTACATTAGGTTATGCAAGGCTATGCTAGGCTAGGCTAGAGTAGAGTAAAGTAGACAGAGTGTTGTAGAGTAGAGTATAGTTGATTAGAGTATAGTAGAGCAAAGCATGGTTAGGCAAGGCTACGCAAGGATAGAGTATAATAGAGCAGAGTATAGTAGAGTAGAGAAAAGTAGGGCAGAGTAGAGCAGAGAAGAGTAGAGTAGAGTAGAGTAGGAATAATGGAGCAAAGCAGAGTAGAGTAGATCGTAATAGAGCAAGGTTAGGCTAGGCTAGGCCAGCTTAAGCTAGGCTAGGATAGGCTAAGCTAGGCTTGCTAAAGAGTTGAGTAAATTTGAGCATAGTAGAGTAGAGTAGAGCTAGGTTAGGTTAAGCTAGCTAGGCTAAGTTAGAGTAGAGTAGAATAGAGCTTGGTTAGGCTAGGCTAAGCTAGGGTAAAGTAGAGTGGAGTAGAGTAGAGTAGAGCAGAGCAGAGAAGAGTAGAGTAGAGAATAATAAAGTAGAGCAGACCAGTATAAAGAAGCATAGAGCAGAGCAGAGTAGAGTAGAGAAAGGTTAGGCTAGGTTATAGTAGAGTAGAGTAAAGTAGAGTAGAGTAAAGCAAGGTAAGGATAGGTAAGGCTAGGCTAGGTTAGGCTAAGCTAAGCTATGTTAGAGTAGAGTAGAGTAAAGCTAGGTTAGGCTATGCTAGGCTAGGCTAAGCCAGAGTACAATAGAGTATCGTAGAGTAGACTAGCATAGAGTAGAGTAGAGCCGAGTAGAGCATAGTTAAGTAGAATAGAGCAAAGTAGGGTAGAGCTTGGCTAAGTTGGGCTAAGCTATGCTAGGCTAAGCTAGGATAGGCTAGAGTAGAGTAGAGAAGAGTAGAGGTAGGATAAGCTAGGCAATGCAAGGCTAGGCGAGGTTTGAGTGGAGTAGTGTAGAGTTGAGCAGAGAAGAGTACAGTGGAGTAGAGTAGATTAGATTATAATAGAGAAGAGTAGAGTAGAGCAGAGCTCGGTTTGGCTAGGCTAGGCAAAAGTAGAGTAGAGTAGGGTAGAGTAGAGTAGAGTAGCACAGAGTAGAGTAGAACAAAGAAGTGTAGTGTAGAGCAGAGTAGAGTAGAGTATAGCAAAGTAGAGTAGAGTAGAGAAAAGTAGAGCAAAGCAAAGCAGAGTAGAGTAAAGTAGAGTAGAGCAAAGCATTATAGAGCTAGGTTAGGGCAAGCTAGGCTAGGTTAGAGTAGCAAAGAGTAAAGTAAAGTAGAGTAGAGTTAAGTATAGTAAAGTACAGTAGAGTATAGTAAAGCTAGGTTAAGTAAGGTTAGGCTAGGCTAGGCTATACTAGGCTATAGTATAGTATAGTAGAGTAAAGTAGAGTATAGCTAGGTTTGGTTAGGCTAGGCTTTAGTTTAGAAGAGTATAGTAGAGTGGAGTAGAGCATGGTTTAGCAGAGTAGAATGGAGTAAAGCAAAGAAGAGTAGAGCAGAGTAGAGTAGAGTAGAGTAGAGTAGGGCAGTACTAGGTCTGGCTAGGCTAGGTTAGAGTAGAGTAGACTAGAGCTAGGTTAGGCCTGGCTAGGCTAAGTTAGGTTAGAGTAGAGTAGAGTAAGATAGAGTAGAGGTGAGGAGAGCATAGCAAAGTAGAGGAAAGTATAGCAGAGCATAACAGAGTAGAGTCGAGCAGAACAGAGTTGAGAAAAGTAGAGCAAAATATAGTTGAACAAATTAGAGCAGTGTAGAGTAGAGTAGAGTATGTTTAGGCTAAGCTACACAATACTAGGCTAGGTTCGACTAGGCTAGGCTAGAGTAAAGTAGAGTAGAGTATAGTAGAGTACAACTAGGGAGGGCTAGGTTAGAGTAGAGTAGAGTAGAGTAGAGGGGGGGTTTTATAATTTGTTAGGCTAGGCTAGGGTAGGATAGGCTAGGATATACTAGGATAGAATAGAGTATAGTGGAGTAGAGTATAGTAAAGTAGCACTAGGTTGGGCTAGGCTAGGATAGGCATGGGTAGAGTAAATTAGAGTAGACTTCGATAGAGTAGAATAAAGTAGAGTAAATATAGCATAGTATAATAGTGTAGAGTAGAGTAGAGTTAGGTTAAGCTAGGCTGGAGTAGAGTAGAGAAGAGTAGAGTATAGTAGAGTAGAGTAGAGTAGAGCTAGGTTAGGCTAGAATATAGTGGAGTAGAGTAAAGTATAGTAAAGTAGAGCATAGTGGAGTAGAGCAGAGAATAGCAAAGTAAGGCTAGGTTAGGATAGGCTAGAGTAGAGTAGAGTAGAGTAGGGTTTGACTAGGCTAGGCTTGGCTATATTAGAGCTGAGTAGAGTTGAGTAAAGTAGATTAGAGTAGAGTAGAGCAGAGTATAGTAGAGAAGAGTTGAGCTAGATTAAGTAAGGCTAGGTAAGAGTACAATAGAGTAGAATAGAGAATAGCAAAGCAGAGCAGAGTAGTGTAGTGCTGAGTAAAGCAGAGCAGCATAGAGTAGATAATAGTAGAGTAGAGCAGAATAGAGTAGAGTAAAAAAAACTATAACAGAGTAGAGTAGAACAGAGCAATGCTAAGTTTGGGTTGGCTAGGCTAGGGTGGGCTAGGCTAGGCTAAAGTAAAGTATAGTAGAGCTAGGTTAGGCTCGATTATAATAGATCAGAGTAGAGTAGAGTAGAATAAAGCATAGTAGAGCATAGAAAAGTAGAGTAGAGTATAGTAAAGTATAGTATAATAAAGTAGAGTAGAGTAGAATAGAGTATAGCTTAGTTAGACTAGGCTATAGTAGAGTTGAGTTGAGTAGAGTAGAGTAGAATAAGGCCACACAAAGCAGAGTAGTGCAAAGTAGTGGAGAGTAAAGTAGAGTAAAGTAGAGTAAAGTAAAGAAGAGAAGAGCAAAGTGGAGTAGAGTAGAGCATAGTAGTGCAGAGTAGAGTAAAGTAGAGTAGAGCAAGGTTAGGCTAACCTAGACATGGCTAGGCTAGTTTAGAGTAGAGTAGAGTGGAGTGGAGTGGAGTGGAGCAGAGTAGAGTAGAGCTAGGTTAGGCTATGCTAGAATAGAGTAGAGTGGAGTAAAGTAGAGTAGAGTAGAGTACAATAGAGTAGATAAGAATAGAGTAGAGTAGAGATGAGTACAAGAGAGTAGAGCAGAGTAGAGTAGTGTAGAGCATATTAGAGTAGAGTAGAGCAAAGCAGAAGAAAGTAGAGTAGAGAAGAGAAAAATAGAGTAGTACAGAGTAGAGCTAAGGTTGGTTAAGCTGACTAAGCTAGAGTATAGTATAGTAGAGTAGACCAGAGTAGAGTAGAGTATAGTAAAGTAGAGTAGAGCAAAGCTTGGTTAGGCTAGGCTAGGTTAAAATATAATAGAGTAGAGTAGAGTAGCACAGAGTGGAGTAAAGTTGAGCAGAGTAGAGTTGAGTAGGGTAGAGTAGAGTATAGTAGAGCTAGGTTTGGCTGAGCTAAGCTAGGCTAGGCTAGATTAGAGTAAAGTAGAGTGGAGTAGAGTAGAGTAGAGTTGAGTAGATTAGAGTATCGTAGAGCTAGTTTTTGTTAGGCTTGATAAGCCTAGGCTAGAGTAGAGTAGAGTGGAGAAAGTATAGTAGAGCAGAATAGAACAGAGTAGAGCAAAGGAGAGTAGAGTAGAATAGAGCAGAGTAGAGTACAATAGAATAGAGTAGAGTAGAGCAGAATAGAGCAAAGTAGAGTAGAGTATAATAGAATATAGTAGAGTAGAGCAAAGCTTAGTTAGGCTAGGGTCGGCTTGCCTAAGCTAGGCTCGGTTGGGCGAGGCTAGGCTAGGCTAGGCTAAGCGAGGCAAGGATAGACTATGGTTGGCTAGGCTAGGCTAGGCTAAAGTAGAGTTGAGTAGAGAAGAGTAAAGTAGAGTAGAGTAGAGCAAGGTTAGGTTAGGCTAAGTTTGGCTAGGCTAGAGTTCAAAATAAAAAAGAGTAGAGTAGAGTAGAGCAGAGTAGAGCAGAGAAGAGTAGAGCATAAAATAGCATGTAAGCATAGAGTAAAGTAGAGCAAAGCAAGGTCAGGCCTGGCTAGGCTAGGCTAAGGAAGGCTAGGCTAGGTTAGGTAAGGCTAGCCTAGAGTAGAGTAGAGTTTGGTTAAGTTAGGCTAAGCAACATTGGAGTAGAGTAGAATCAACTAGAGTAAAGTTGTGTAGAGTAGAGTATTATTGTGTGTAGTAGAGTAGAGCTAGGGTAGGCTAGGCTGGGATAAGGTAAACTAGACAAGGCTAGGCTATACTAGACTAAAGTAGAGTAGTGTAGAGTAGAATAGAGAAGAGTAGAGCTAGGTTAGGCTAGGCTAAGCTAGAATAGGCTAAGATATGCTAGGCTAGATTTGTGTAGAGTAGTGTAGAGTTTAGTAGAGTTGAGTAGAGCAGAGTAGAGTAGAGTAGAAGGGTAGAGTAGAGCAATGAATGTGTAGAGCAGAGCAAAGTATAGTTGAGTAAGGAATAGCTGAGCTAGGTTAGGCTAGGGCAAGCTAGGCGAGGCTAGTCTAGGCTAGAGTATTGTAAAGGAGAGTAGAGAAGAGTGAAGCTAGGTTAAGCTATGGTAAGATAGGGTAGCCTATGCTAGATGAGAGAAGTGTAGAGTAGAGTAGAGTAGAGTATAGTAGAGTAGAGTAGTGCAGAGAAGAGCAGAGTCAAGTAGAGTAGAGTATAGTAGAGTAGAGGAGAGGCAATTAGAGGAGAGGGGAGGAGAGCAGAGGAGAGCAAAGTAGAGTAGAGCCGATTAGAGCATAATAGACTAGAGAAGAGCAAAGAAGAGTAGAGTAGAGCAGAGTAGAGTAGAGAAGGGCACAGAAGAGTAGACCAAAATAGTGTAGAGATTGGCATAGTAGAGTAAAGGAGAGCAGAGTAGAGTAGAGAAAAGTAGAATTAAGTAGAGTAGAGTATAGTAGAGTAGAGTAGAATAAAGTAGAGTTAGGCTAGGCTAAGCTAGGTTAGAGTAGAGTATAGCAGAGTAGAGTAGAGTGGAGTAGAGTAGGGTAGATTAGAGTAAATTGCTAGGCTAGGCTAGCCTAGAGTATAGTAGAGTAGAGTAGAGTGCAAAAGAGTAGAAGAGCAGAGTAGAGTAGAGCAAAGTAATGCAGACCATAGAAGAAAAAAGTAGAGCAGACAAAAGTAGAGAATTATTAGGTAAGGCTAGTCTAGCCTAGGCTAGGCTATAATAGATTAAAGTAGAATAGAGTGGAGTAGAGTAGAGTAGAGCTAGCTTTGGATAGGCTAGGCTAGGCAAGAGTAGAGTAGACTAGAATGAGTGGAGTAGAGTAGAGTAGAGCTAAGATAAGTAAGGCTAAGCTAGCTAGAGTAGATTAGGGTAGAGTAGAGTATAGTAGGGTTGAGTAGTGTAGATTAGAGCTAAGTTTTATTGGGCTAAGCTAAGGTAGGCTAGGCTAGGCTATAATAGAGTAGAGTAAAGTAGAGAAGATTTAAGTAGAGCTAGGTTAGGCTATGCTAGGTTAGGATAAGTTAGGTTAGGATAGAGTTTAGTTAAGAAGAGTAGAACCGAGTAGAGAAAAGTAGAGTAAAGCAGAGTAGAGTAGAGTAAAATAGAATAGATAAGAGTAGAGCAGAGTAGAGTAGAGCAAATAAGAGAAGAGTAGAGTAGAGCAAATAAGAGCAGAGTAGTGCAAAGGCTAGGCTAGTCTATGTTAGGCTATGCTATGGTAGGCTAGGCTGGGCAAGGCTTGAGTAGAGCAGATTTAGGTAGAGTAGGATAGAGTAGAGCTAGGTAGGTTAGCCTAGAGCAAGGATTAGATTAGAGTAAACTAGAGTAGAGTAGAGACTTGGTAGGCTTGGTTAGGCAAAGCTTGGTTGGAGTAGAGTTGAGTCGAGTAGAGCATAGTAGAGTAGAGTAGAGTAGAGTCGAGTAGGTTAAAGTATAGTAGAGTAAGGTTAAGCTAGTTTAAGATAGGGTTGGCTAAGCTAAGCTAAGATAGGCTAGAGTGGAGTAGAGTAGAATAGAGAAGAATAGAGTAGAGTAAAGCTACATTAGGCTAGGTTAAAGTAGAGTAGTGTTGGGTAGAGTGGGTAGAGTGAATTAAAGTAGAGCAGAGTAAAGTATAGTAGCATAGAGGAGAGGAGAGTAGAGAAGAGTAGAGTGGAAGTGCAGAGCAAAGCAATACAAAGAAGAGAAGAGTAGAGCAGAGCAGTATTGAGTAGAGCTGGTTAGAGCAGAGTAGAGTATAGTAGAGTAGAAGTAGGTTAAGCTAATCTAGGCTAGGCTAGAGTAAAGTAGAGTAGAGTAGAGCAGAGTAAAGTAGCATAAAGGTAGGTTAGGTTGGGCCAGAGTAGAGAAGAGTTGAGTGTAGTAGAATAGAGTGGAGTAGAGTAGAGAAGAGTAGAGTAGAGTAGAGTAGAGTAGAGTAGAGTTGAGAAAAGTAGAGTAAAGCTAGGTTAATTTAAGATAGGCTAGGCTAGGATAGTATTGGCTAAGCAAGGCTAGGTTATGCTATAGTTGAGTGGAGTAGAGTAGAGCAAGGTTAAGCTAGGCTTCAGTAGAGTAGAGTAGAGTAGAGTATAGCATAATAGAGTAGAGTAGAGTAGAGTAGGGTAGAGTGGAGGAAAGTATGGTAGAGAAGTGTAAACAAGAGAACCATAGTGTAGAGCATAGCAAAGTAGAAAAGTAGAGTAGAGCAATGCAAAGCAAAGCAAAGTTGAGCAGAGTAATGTTGAATAGAGCAAAAAAAGTAGAGTAGAGTACAATAGAGCTAGGTTAGGCTAGGGTAGGCTAAACAAGAGTTGAGAAGAGTAGAGTAGGGTGGAGTATAGTTAGGTGAGGGTGGGCTATGCTAGGGTAAGCTAGAATAGGCAAGAGTAGAGTAGAGTTTTGTAGTGTAGAGTAGAATAGAGAAGTGTAAAGTAGAGAAGAGCTAGGTTATGGTAGGCTTGGCAAGGTTAGGATAGGCTATGCTAGGCTAGTGTAGAATAAACAAGAGTATAACTAAGTTAGGCTAAGCAAGGATATAGTATAACAAAGTAGAGTAGAGTAGAGTAGAGCAAAGTGAACAAAGAGCAGAGAAGAGCAAAGTAGAGTAGATTAAAGTAGAGTAGATTAAAGCAGTACAGAGCTAAGTTAGGCTAAGCTAAGCTAAGTTAAGCTATGCTAGAGTAGTGTAGATTAGCACTATGTTGGGGTTGGCTTAGGTAGCCTTGGTTAGAGTAGTAGAGTAGAGAAGACTAGAATAAAGTAGTGCAGAGAAGAGTAGAGTAGATTAGAGTAGAGCCAGGTTAGGCTAGGCTAAGCTAGGCTTGGCTAGGCTAGGTTAGGCGAGGCTAGGCTAGGCTTGGCTAGGCTAGGCTTGGCTAGAGTAGAGTAGAGTTAGGTTAAGCAAAGTAAGGCTAGGCTAGGCTAGAGTAATATAGAGTGGAGTAGACCAAAGAAGAGTAGAGTAAAAAAGAGTTGAGTAGAGTAGAGTAGAGTTAGGTGAGGCCAGGCTAGGCTAGGCTAAGAAACATAAGAGTAGAGTTTATTAGATTAAAGCTAGTTTAGCCAAGGCTAAGTTAGGCTATGTTTGAGTAGAGTAGGGTAAAGTAGAGTAGAGTATTATAGAATAGAGTAGAGTAGAGTTAGGTTAGGCTAGGCTTGGCTAGGGTAGGCTAGGAAAGGCTAGGCTAGAGTTGAGTGGAGTATAGTAGAGTAGAGTAGTGAAAAGTAGAGCTTGGTTAGGCTAGTCTAGGCTAGAGTAGATTAGAGTAGAGAAGAGTAGAGTAGAGCAGATCTGAGCTAAGTAAAGCAAAGTAGAGTAGAGCAGAGTAGAGTAGAGTAAAGAAGAGTAGAGTAGAGTAGAGCAGAGTAGAGCTAGGTTAGCCTAAGCTAAGCTAGGCTAGGCTAGTTAGAGTAGAGTAGAGTGGAGTTTAGTGAAGTAGAGTGGTGTGGAGTAGAGTAGAGTAGAGTATTATATATTATTGTATCATAGGGTAGAGTAAAGTAGAATAAGGTCAGGCTAGATAAGACTAGGCTAGGTTAAGCTAGGTTAGGCTGGCCTAGGGTAGAGTAAAGTAGAGTAAGGTAGAGTAAAGTAGATTAGAGTAGAGTATAGTAGAGCTAGGTTAGTTTAGGCTAGATTTGGCAAGGCTTAAGCATAGTAGAGTAGAGTAGAGTAAAGAAGAGTAGAGAAGTGCAAAGCAAAATGAAGTAGAGTAGGCTAGAGTAGAGCAAAGTAGAGTAAAACAAAGTAGAGAAGACTAGGTTAGGCTAGGCTAGAGTAGAGAAGAGTAGAGTTAGGTTAGGCTAGGCTAGATTAGTCTATAATTCAGTAGGGTAGATTAGAGTAGAGTAGAGTAGACTAGAGTATAGTAAAGTAGAGTAAAGCTGGGTTAGGTTAAGTAAGGCTAAGCTAAAGTAGAGTAGGTTAGAGTAGACAAAGAGTAGAGTAGAGTAAAGCTAGGTTAGGCTAAGTTAGGCTAAGGTAGCTAGAGTAAGATAGAGTAGAGTAGAATATAGCAGAGCAGAGCATAGGAGAGTAGAGAAGAGTAGAGCATAGCAGAGTAGAGTAAAGTAGAGCATAATAGAGTAGAGCATAATGGAGCAGGGCATATAAAAGTAGAGTAGGGTAGAGTAGAGCATAGCTAGGATACATTAGGCTAGGCATGGCTATGCTAGGTTGGGCTAGGCTAAAGAAGACTAGAGCAGAGTAGAGCAAGGTTATTTTAGGATTGGTTAGAATAGAGTCTAGTAGAGTTGAATAGAGTATAATAGAGTAGAGTATAGTAGAGTAGAGCAAGGTTAGGCAAGGCTAGACTAGGCTAGAGTAGAGTTGAGTAGGGTAGAGTATAGTTGAGTAGAGTTGAGTAGAACATAGGCTAGCCTAGGCTAAATTAGGCTTGAGCAGAGTAGAGTAGTTTTGAGTAGAGCAGAGTACAGCAAAGTAGAGCAGCAAAGAGAAAAGTAGAGCAGAGCAAAATAGAGTATAGTAGAGCAAAGCAGATCAAAGTTGAGCAGAGCAAAGCAGAGTAGAGCAGAATAGAATTGAGTAGAGCATAGTAGAGTAGAGTAGAGTAGAGCAAGTTAGTCCAAGCTAGGTTAGGCTGGGCTAAGCTAAGTTATAGTAGAGTATAGTATAGTGGAGTAGAGTAGAGTAGAGTAATGTTGAGTATAATATAATAGAGTAGAGGAGAGCTTGGTTATGTTAGGCTAAGCTAGGTGAGGCCAAGGTAGGTTTGAGTAGAGTAGAGTTAGGTTAGGATAGATTAGAGTAGAATAGAGTAGAACTAGGTTAGGCTGGGCTAACATAGGCTAGGTTTGACTAGGTTAGCCTAGGGTAGGCTAGGCTGGGATAAAGTAGAGTGGAGTGGAGTAGAGTAGGGTAGAGTAGATTAAAGCAAAGTTAAGTTAGGCTAGGTTAGGTTAGAGAAGAGCAGAGTATAATAGAGTAGAGTAAAGTGGAGTAGAGCAGAGTAGAGTAAAGTAGAGTAGAGTAAAGTGAAGTAGAGCTAAGTTAGGCTAGGGTAAGTAAGGTTTAGCTAGGCTAGAGTAGAGTAGAGTAGAGCAGAGTAAAGTAAAGTATAATAGATTATGATAGAGTAATGATGGGTTAGGCTAAGCTATGTAAGGCTAAAGTAGTGTAGTATAGAGTAGAGTAGAGTAGAGTAGAGTAGAGAAGGGTATAGCAGAGTAGAGTGAAGCAAAGTAGAGTTGACCAGAGCAAAACAGAGTAGTACGATGCAGATGAGAGCATAGCAGAGCAAAGCACAGCTAGGTTAGGCTAGGCTAGAATGAATAGAGAAGAGTAGGGTATAATCGGCTTAGGTTAGGCTTTACTAGACTAGGCTAAGTTTTAGTATAGTAGAGTTAAGTAGAGTACAGTAGAGCTAGACTATGCAAGGCAAGGCTAGAGTAAACAAAAGTAGAGTACAACTAAGTTAGGCTTGGCTACACTAGGCAAGGATAGAGTAGAGTAAAGTAGAGTAGAGTAGAGTAGAGTAGAGTAGAGTAGAGTGGAGTAGATTAGAGCAAGGTTAGGTTAGGCTATGATAGGCTTGGCTAAAGTAAAGTAGATTAGAGTAGAGCAGAGTAGAGTAGAGAAGAATAGACTATAAAATAATAGGGTAGAGCCGAGCATAATAGAGCAGAGCATAGTGGAGTAGAGCATAACAGAGCAGAGTAGAGCTAGGTTAAATTAGGCTAGACTAGGCTAGAGTTTAGTAGAGTAGAGTGAAGTAAAGTAGAGAAGAGCTAGGTTAGGCTAGGCTAGATTTGAGTAGAGTAGAGAAGAGCATGGTAGAGTAGAGTTGAGTAGAATTGAATAGAGCAAGGTTAGGGTAGGCTAGGCTAGGCTATGTTAGGTTATAATAAGGCTAAAGTAAAGTAGAGAATTGTAGAGAAGAGTAGAGTTGAGTAGAGTAGAGGAGAGTTAGGTTAGGCTAGGCGAGGTTAGGCTAGAGTAGAGTAGAGTAGAGTAAAGCAGAATAGAGTAGAGCTGAGTAGAGTAGAGTTGAGCAGAGTAGAATAGAGTAGAGCAGAGCAAAGCAAGGTTAGGCTAAGATGGGCTAGGCCATAACAGAGTGGAGTTAAGCTAGGTTAAGCTAGGCTAGGCTAGGCTAGGTTAGAGTAGAGTAGAGTAAAGTAGAGTAGAGTAGAGTAGAGTGGAGTAGAGTATAATATAATAGAGTAGAGTAGAGTAGTGTTTGATTAGGCTAGGCTTGGTTATGCTATGCTAGGCTAGGCTATGCTAGAGTAGAGTAGAGTAGAGCACAGTTAAGATATTCTAAGTTAAGTTAGGTTAGAGTAGAGTTGAGTAGAGTAGAGTAAAATAAAGTAGATCTTTGTTAGGCACGGCTAGGCAATGCTAGGTTAGGCTAGGTCAGTCTAGGCTAAAGTAGAGTAGAGTAGAGTAGGGTAGAGTAGAGTAGAGCTAGGGTAGGTTAGGCTAGAGTATAATAGGGTAGAGTAGAGTAGAGAAGAGTAGAGTAGAGTATAGTTGAGTACAGAAGAGTAGAGCAGAGCAAAATGGAGTAAAGAAAAGTATAACAGAGCTAGGTTTGGCTAGGCTAGGCTAGGCTAGTTTAGAGTAAAGTAGAGTAGAGTAGAATAGAATAAAGTAAAGTAGACTAAAATACAGTAGAGTGAGGTTAGGCTAGAATAGGCTAGGCTAGGCAAGTATAGAGTAGAGTAGAGAAGAGTACACATAGTATAGTATAGTAAAGTAGAGTGGAGTAGAGCATAGTTATATTAGGCTAAGATAAGTTAGGCTGGAGCAGAGTGGAGTAGTGTTTAGCAAAGTAGAGAAGAGCAAAGTAGAGTAGGGTAGAGCATAGCTGAGACGTGTAGAGTTGAGCAGAGTAGAGTAGAACAAAGCAGAGTAGAGTAGAGCAGAGAAGAGTAGTGTAGAGTAGAGATAGTTTAGGCTAAGCTAAGCTAGGCTAGGCTAGTTTAGACTAGAGTAGAGTAGAGCTAGGTTCGAATAGGTGAGGCATGGCTAGGCTAGGCTAGGCAAGGTTAGTCTAGGTAAGAGTATAGTGGAGTAGAGTAGAGTTAGGTTAGGTTAGGTTAAGCAAGGCTAGGCTAGTCTAAAGTTGAGTAGAGTAAAGTAGAGGAGAGTGGAGGATAGTAGAATAGAGGAAAGCAGGTGGAGCAGAGCAAAGTAGAGCAATGCAGCATAGAGCTTAGCCAAGCAGAGCAAAGCGAAGCAGAGTAAAGTAGAGTAAAGAAGAGTATAGCAGAGCTAGGTTAGGTTAGGCTAGGCTAAGCTACACTATAATAGGCTTGGTTAAGCTAGAGTATAATAGAGTTGAGGAGTGCAAGGTTAGGCTAGGCTAAGCTTTGCTAGGTTTAAGCAAAGTAGAGTAGAATATTGTAGAATAGAGTATAGTAGAGTAGAGTAGAGCAAGGTTAAGCTAAGCAAGGCTAAGATTGGCTTGGGTAGGCCAAGCAATGCTAAAGTAGAGTAGAGTAGAGCAGAGTAAAGTAGAGTAGAGCAAGGTGAGGCTAGGTTAGGGTAGAGTATAATAGAGCAGAGTAGAGTAGAGTAGAGCATAGCAAAGTAGAGTAAAGTAGGGTAGAGTAGAGAAGAGAAGAGCAGAGCTAGGTTAGGCTAGGTTAGGCTAGAGTAGAGTAGAGTAGAGTAGAGCTAAGTTAGGCTAGGCTAGGTTAGAGTAGAGTAGAGGAGAATATAGTAGATTTGATTAGAGTATAGTAGGGTAGAGTGGGGTAAAGTAGAGGAGAGCTTGATTATGCTAAGTATGGTTTGGCTTGGTTAGGCTAGAATAGGCTAGGGTAAGCTAAGGTAGAGTAGAGTAAAGTAGATTTTAGTAGAGTAAAGTAGAGTTAGGTTAGGTTAGGCTAGGCTAATAAAGGTTAAAGTTGAGTAGAGTTGATTATAGTGGAGTAAAGTAGAGTAGAGTAGGCTAGGGTAGAGTAGAGCAGAGTAGAGTAGTACAGAGCAAAGCACAATAGAGTAGAGCAAAGTAGAGTAGAGTAGAGCAAAGTAGAATAGACTAGTGTAGAGTAAAGTAGAGAAGAGCATTGTAGAGCACAGCAGAGTAGAGTTCAGTAGGGCTGAGTAGAGTAGATTAGAATAGAGCAAGGTTAGGCAAAGTTAGGCTAGGCTAGGTTAGAGTAGAGTAGAGTAGAGTATAATAGAGTCAAGTAGAGTAGAGTATATTTGAGTATGGTATAGTAAAGTAGAGTATAGTAGAGTAGAGCATGCTAGGTTAAGCTAGGCTAGGTGAGGTTAGGCTAGGCTAAGTGAGTTTAGGCTAGGCTAGAGTAGAGTTGAGTTGAGTAAAGTATAGTAGATCTAGGTTTGGTGAGGTTAGGATAGGCTAAAGTAGAGTAGATTAGAGTAGAGCAGAGTATAGTAGGGCAGAGAAGAGTAAAGTAGAATAGAGTAGAGCATAGTAGAGTGGAGTAGAGTAGAGCAGAGCAAAGCTGAGCAAAGAAAAGCAAAGTAGAGTAGAGTAGGGTTAGGTTATTCTAGGCTAGACGAGGCTATGTTTGGCTAGGCTAGGCTATAATAGAGTAGAGTAGAGTAGAGTACAGCTAGGTCCAAATTGTTAGGCCAAGCTAAGTTAGAGTAGAGTATAGTACAATATAGTAGAGTAAAGTAGAGTGGAGTAGGATAGAGTAGAGTAGAGTAGAGTAGAGTAGAGTAGAGTTAGGTTGGGCTAGGTTAGGCTAGGCTAGGCTTGGGTAGGCTAGGCTAGGCAAGAGTAGAGTAGCATAGAGTAAAGTATAATAGAGTAAAGTTAGCCTGGGCTAAGCTAGAGTACAATATAGTAGAGTAGAGTAGAGTAGAGTAGAGCAGAGTAGAACAGAGTATAGCAGAAAAAAGATTGGTTAGGCTAGCTAGGCTAGGCAAGAGTAGAATAAAGAAGAGTATAGTAGACTAAAGCTAGGTTAGGTTAAGCTAAGTTAAAGTATAATATAGTAGAATATAGTATATTTATGTAAAATAGAGTAAAGTAGAGTAAAACAAGAGTAGAGCTAAGATAGGCTAAGCTAGGCCAGGCGAGGCTATGTTATTGTAGGCTAAGTGAGGCAAGGCTAGGCTAGAGTAGAGTAGAGTAGAGCAAAGTAGAGTAGAGCTAGGTTAGGCTAGGCTAGGCTAAGCTAGGCTAAACTAGGCTAGAGTAGAGTAGAATAGAGTAGAGTAGAGCATAGTAAAGCAGAGTAGAGCAGAGCAGAGCAAAACAAAGCAGAGTAAAGTAGAGCAGAGTAAAGAAGAGCAAAGCAAAGCATAGTAGAGTAGAGTAGAGTAGAGCAGAGTAGACCCAGGTAGAGTAAAGTAGGGCTAGGTTAGGCTAAGCTAGGCTAGGCTAGGTTAAAGTATAGTAGAGAAGAGTAGAGCTAGGATAGGCTAGGTTAGGGTAGGCAAGAATAGGCTAGGTTAGGCTAAGCTTGGCTTGAGTAGAGTAGATTAGAGTAGAGTAGAGTGGAGTAGAGTAGAGTAGAGAAGAGCAAAGCTTGGTTAGGCTAGGCTAGGTAAGAGTACAATAGAGTAGATTTGAGTTAAGCAGAGTAAAGTAGAGCAAAGTAGAGTAGAGTAGTGCTAGGTTAGGCTAGGCTAGTCTATGCTAGGTTACACTATAGTAGAATAGGATAGAGTAGAGTAGAGTAGAGTAGAGTAAAGTAGAGAAGAGTAGAGCGAGGTTATGTTTGGTTAAGTTAGAGTATAGTAGAGTAGAGTATAATAGATTAGAATAAAGTAAGGTAGAGCTAGGTTTGGCAAATCTAGGCTATTGTAGGTTAGGTTAGGCTAGGCTAGGTTATAATAGAGTAGAGTAGAGTAGAGTAGACTTGTGTGGAGTAGAGTAGAGCAGAGTAGAGTAGAGCGAGATTAGCCTAGGCTGAGCTAGGCTAAGTTAAACTAGGCTAGTGTAGAGTAGAGTAGAGTATAGTAGAGTAGAGTAGAGCAGTGTAAAGTACATCAGAGCAGAGTAGAGCAATATAGAGCAGAGCTGAATGGAATAGAGTAGAGCATATCAGAGCAGAGTATAGTAAAGCTAAGTAGACCTGAGCTAAGCAGAGTAGAGTAGAGAAGAGTAGAGTAGAGTAGAGTAGAGTAGAGATAGGTTTGGCTTGGCTAGGCTATGCTAGGTTAGAGATGAGTAAAGTAGAGAACAGTAGAGTAGAGTAAAGCATAGCAAAAAAGAGCAGAACATAGTAGAGTAGAGTAGAGTAGAGTAGAGTAGAATAGTGCAGAGCTAAGCAAGCATAGTAGAGTAGAGTTAGGCTAAGTTAGGCTAGGTCAAGCTTGGCTAGGCTAGGCGAAGCTCGAGTAAGGATGAGTACAGTAAAGCTAGGTTAGGCTAAGCTAGGCTCAGTTAGGTTAAATTAGAGTAGAGTAGAGTAGAGTAGAGTGGAGGAGAGTATAGTATAGTAGAGTTGAGTAGAGTAGAGTTGTGAATTGTAGAGTATACCTAGGTTAGGCGAGGCTAGAGCAAAGTGGAGTAGAGTAGAGCTCTGTTAGGCTAGGCTAGGCTAGAGTAGAATGGAGTAGAGTAGAGCAGAATAAAGCAAAGCAGAATATAGTAAAGTAGAGAAGAGAAGAGTAGAGTAGAGTAGATTGGTGCAAAGCAAAGAAGATTAGAGTAGAATAGAGTAAAGTAGAGTAGAGCAGAGCAGAGTAGAGTTGAGCTCTGCTTTGCTCTACCCTTCTCTTCTCTATTTTACTCTACTATACTTTTCTCTGATCTACTCTATTCCTCTCTACTTCACTCAACTCTGCTCTACTTTGGTCTGCATTGTTCTTCTCTGCTCTACTCTACTATACTCTACTGTAGCCTAACCTTGCTTAATTGAGCTCTACTCTACATTACTTTACTCTGCTCAACTCTACTCTACACTACTCTAGCCTTGCCTGGCCTAGTTTAGCCTAACCTAACTTAACTCCACTCTACTCTACTCTAACCTTGCCTAGCATAGCCTAGCTTAACCTAGCTCTACTGTACTCTACTCTACTCTAGCATAGCTTAGCCTAGCAAAGCATTATGCAACCTAGCCTAACTCTACTCTACTCTACTTGCTCAGCTCTATTCTTTTTTACTCTACTTTACTCTGCTCATCAATGTTATTCTCTATTCTACTCTACTCTGCTCTAGTTTACTATGCTCTGCTACGATCTGCCCTACTTTGCTCTTCTTTTCATTGCTATAATCTGCTCTAACCTAGCATAGCCTAGCCTCACCTAACGTAGCTCTACTCTACTCTACTCAGCAGCTCTTCTCTATTCTGCTTAGCTCAACTATGGTCTACTCAGCTCTGCTCTGCTCTCTTATGCTCTACTCTATTATACTCTACTCTGCTCTACTCTACTATACTCTGCTTTGCTCTACTCAGCTCTGCTCTACTCTGCTCTTCTCTACTCTACTTTACTTTACTCTACTCTACTATACTCTACTCTACTCTAGCCTAGTTAAGTATTGCCTAGACAAGCTTTGCCTAACCTAGCTCTACTCTACTCTACTTTACTCTACTTTATCCTACTCTACTCCACTCTACCTTAGCCTAGCTTAAAACCTAGCTCTAATCTACTTTACTCTACTATACTCTATTTTATTATTATCTACTCTACTCTACTTGACTCTAACTTAGCTTTGCCTAGCCTGGCATAACCTAGCTCAACTCTACTATATTATACTCTACTATGCACTACTCTAATCTCACCTAGCCTATCCTAACCTAGCTCTGCTTTACTCTACTCTGCCTTACTCTCTTCTTCTCTACTCTACTCTACTCTACTCTACTCTACTCTAACATAACCTAGCCTAACCTAACCTTGCTTTATTCTACTATACTCTACTCTACTCAACTCAAGCCAAGCCTAGGATGGCCTCACCTAGCTTAATATATCCTAACCTTCCTCTACTTTAGTCTATTTTGCTTGGCTTGGCTCTGCTTTGATGTGCTCTGCTATACTTTACTATGCTCTGTACTACCCTACTCTACTCTTCTCTACTCTACTCTACTTTAGTCTAGCCTAACCTAACCTAACATAACTTAACCAAGCTTTAGTCTACTATAGCCTAGCATAACCTAGCCTAGCCTAGTCGAACCTAGCTCTACTCTACTCTAATCAACTCTCCTATACTATACTCTACTATATTATACTCTACTCTAACCTAGCCTAGACGAGTCTGGCCTAGTTTTGCCTAACCTAGCTCTACTCTACTCTTCTCTACTTGTTTCTACTCTACTCTACTCTACTCTACTCTATTCTACTCTTCTCTACTTTACTCTACTCTGCTCTACTCTACTCTACTCTATTCTGCTTTGCTCTACTCATCTCTGCTCTTGTTTACTTTACTTAGCTCAACTCAGCTTTTCTATGCTCTACTATACTCTACCCTACTCTACTACACTTTGCTCAACTCTACTCTGATCTACTTTGCTTTGGTCTACCCTACTCTTCTCTACTTTACTCTAATCTGGTTGGCTTTACTCTTTTTTGCTCTACTCTACTCTACTCAACTCTACTCTACTCTACTCTACTCTAGTCTACTCTAGTCTAGTTTAGCCTAGCCTAGCCTAGCTTAACCTACCTAAATCTACTTTACTCTACTATACTGTGGCCTAACCTAGCTTTCCCTAGCCTAGCCTAGCATAGCATAGACTAACCTAGCTCTACTCAAGTTTACTCTATTTTACACTACTCTACTCTAATATACTTTACTTTACTCTACTCTAACGAAGCCTATACTAGCCTAACATAACCAAGCCTTCCCCAGCCTAACCTAGCCGAGCTTAACCTTGCTGTGCTCTTCTCTGCTATGCCCTGCTCTACTCTGTTATACTCTACTCTACTTTATTATATTGTACTCTAGCCTAGCCTAACTTAGCTTAGCTCTACTCTGCTCTATTTTACTCTATTCTGCTCTATTCTGTTCTATCCTAGCTTAGAGTAGATAGCCTAACCAAACCTAGCTTTTCTCTACTCTATCCTGCTTTGCTCTACTTTGCTTTGCTATACTTTTCTCCACTCTGGTCTACTCTCTTCTACTCCATTATGCTCTTCTCTACTCCACTCTGGCCTACTATGTTTTGCTTTTCTCTACTATACTCTGCTCTACTCTTCTTTGCACCACTCTGCTTTGCTCTACTATGCTATGCTTTGCTTTACTTTTCTCTGCTTTACTCTACTCTGGTCTGCTCGGCTCTGCTCTGCTCGGCTCTGCTCTCCTCTCATCTCCTCATTACTCCTCTACTCTCCTTTATTCTCCTCTCCCCTCCCCTCCTCTCATCTACTCAACACCACTATACTCTACTCTACCTGACTCTACTCAACTCTACTTTACTCTACTGCACTCTACCTTACTCTTGGCTAACCAAGCTTAACCTTATTGAATCTAGCTCTGCTCTACCCTACTATACTATACTCAACTCTATTCTAACCTAGCCTAATCTTGCCTATCGTGCTCTGCTCTATTCTACTCAACTCTACTCCACTCTACTCTACTCTAATGTAGCCTAGCCTACCCTAACCTAGCATAAAATAACATAGCACTACTTTGCTCAACTCTACTCTCTCTACACTTCTCTTCTCTATAATGCTCTGCTCTTTATTGCTCTATTCTGCTATTCTACTATGCTCTACTCTTCCTTGCTTTACCCAATTCTGCTCTACTCTTCTCTCCCCTCCTCCATTCTACTCTACTCTAGGCTATCCTAGCCTAGCCAAACTTAACTCTACTCCACTCTACTCTACTCCATTTTATCCTACCCTAGCATACACTAGCCTACCCCAGCCTAGCTTAGCTTAGCTTAACCAAGCTCTACTCTACTACACTCTACTCTACTTTACTCTAACCTAGGTTAAACTTTCCTAACAAAGCTCTACTCTACTCTACTCTAGCCTAGCCTAACCTAACTTTGCTCTGCTCTGCTCTACTCTACTCTGTGCTCTAGTCTATCCTTACCTAGCCTACCATAGCTTAGCCTAGCCTAGCTTAGCCTATCTTAACTTAACTCCACTCTATCCTACTCTTCTCTACTCTACTTTGCTCTACCCTACTCTACTCTACTATGCTCTACTCTTCTCTGCTTTACTCTACTCTAAGTTAGCCTAACCTAAGTTTACTCCACATTAGTCTATCTTAGCCTAACCTAGCCTAGCCTAACATAGCTCTACTCTACTCTACTCAATTCTACTCTACTATACTCTACTCTACTCTACTCTACTCTACTTTACTCTACTCTACACTTCTTTAACCTAGCATAGCTAGCTTAACCTAGTTTAGCTTAAACTAATCTTGCTCTACTAAGCTTTGCTCTACTCTACTCTTCTCTACTCTACCCTATTGTACTTTTCTCTGCTCTCCTCTACTCTACCCAACTCTACTCTACTCTCCTCTTCTCTACCCTACTCTACTCCACTCTACTCTACTCTATCCTAGCTTAACCTTACCTACCCTAGCATAGCCTAGCCTAGCCTAACCAAACTCTACTTTACTCTACTCAACTTTATTATATTATACTCTTCTCTACTCTACTCTACTCTACTCCAGCCTAGCCTAACTTAGCTCTATGCTACTCTATAATGCTCTAATTTTCTCTACTCTACTCTATTATACTATGCTTTTCTCTTCTTGCTCTGGCTTCTTAAACTCTGCTCTACTCTACTTGGCTTTACTCTGCTCTTCTCTTCTCTCCTCTCCTCTCCTCTATTCTACTCTCCTCTCCTCTACTGTCCTCTCCTCCCCTCTCGTATCCACTACTCTACTCTACTATACTTCACTCTACTCTCCTCTTCTCTACCCTACTCTCTATTATACTCTACCCTACTCTACTCTACTCTAAACTTGCCTTGCCTACCCTAATCTAGCTCTGCTCTACTCTACTCTAGCCTAGCCATGCTTAGCCTATCCTTTCTTAACCTAGTTTAATCTAGCTCTACTGTACTCCACTCCACTCTACTCTACTCTTACTTAGCTTACCTTAACCTATCCTAGCTCTATTATACTCTACTCTTCTCTGCTCTGCATTGCTCTACCCCATTTAGTCTTCTCTACTCTATATTGCTCTGCTCTACTCTTCTACTCTACTCTACTCTACTCTCCTCTCCTCTCCTCTCCTTTCTACTACTCTACTCTACTCTACATTATTTTAGCTTAGCCTAGGCTAGCCTAACCTTGCCTAACCTAGGTCTACATGACCCTACTCTACTCTACTCTAGCCATGCTTACCCTAGCCTAACCTAACCTAACCCAGCCAGCCTAACCTAGCTCTATTCTACTATACACTACTCAATAATAACCTAGTCGAACCAAGCTCTACAAGACTCTAGCCAAAGCTTTCTTAGCCTAACCTAGCTCTGCTTTACTCTATTATGTTATGCTCTGCTCTACTCTTCTCTACTTTTTTTTACTTTACTATACTCTTCTCTGCTTTGCTTTGTTCTACTCTACTCTACTCTACACTGTACTCTAGCATAGCCTAGCTTAGCTAAGCCTATCCTAGCTCCACTCCTCTCCACTCTATACTACTCTACTTTACTCTACTCTACTCTACTACTCTAACCTAGCATATGCTAGCCAAGCATAACTAGCCTAGCCTAACCTCGCTCTACTCTACTCCACTATACTCTACTTTGTGCTAATATACTTTAACCTAGCCTAGCCTAGCTTAACCTAGCTATACTCTACTCTACTCTACTCTACTCTATTGTATTCTACTCTACTCTAGGTTAGCCTAGCTTTGCCTAGTATAACTTAACACTACTCTACTCTACTCCACTCTAGCTTAGCTTAGCCTAGCCAACCTTCCCTATCCCAATATAGCCTAAACTAGCTCTGCTCTGCTCTACTCTTCACTGCTCTGCTCAACTCTACTCTATTCTATTCTTTTCAGCTCTATTTTGCTTTGCTTTGCTCTACACTACACTACTCTACTCTACTCTACTCTAGCCTAACCTAGCTCTCTGCTACTATACTCTACTCTACTCTGCTCTACTCTACTATATTATACTCTATTATACTCTACTATACTCTACTATACTCTAATCAACTCTACTATATTCTAATCAATTCAAACCTAGCCTTGCCTAGCTTAACCTAGTTCTACTCCACCCTACTCTACTCCACTCTAGCCTATCTTAGCCAAGCCTAGCCTAACCAAGCTCTACTCTGCTTTGCTCTACTTTTCTCTGTATTACTTTACTCTACTCTACTATTTTCTATTATATTCTAGCCTAAACTAGCCTACCCTAGCCTAACTTGACCTTGCTCTACTCTACTCTACTCTACTCTAGCTTAACCTAACATAGTCTGGCCTAACCTAGCGTAGCCTAACCTAGCTCTACTCTACTCCACTTTACTATATTATATTATACTCTACTCTACTCTACTCTACTCTACCCAACTCTAATCTAACCAGCTCTATTTTACTCTACTAATCTCTAGCATAGACTAGCCAAGTACTACTCCACTCTAATCCATTATACTTTATTCTACTCTATTCTTCTCCACACTACTCAACTTAATAATACTTTAGCCTAGCATTTACTCTACTCTAGTTTACTCTATTCTACCCTAACCTAAGATAGCCTTGCCTAACCTAGCTCTACTTTACTTTAATCTGTGGTAATCGATCTGAGCTCTACTTTACTCTACTCTACCCTACTCTACACTAGCCTAGCCTATGCTAGCCAAGCCTAGCCTAGCTTAACCTAAATTAGCTCTACTCTACTCTACTCTACTAAACTCTACTCTACTCTAACCTAGGCTAGCCTAACCTACCATAATATAGCTCTACTATACTATACTATACTATACTATACTCTATTATATTCTACTCTTTTCTACTCCACTCTAACCTAGCATAGCCTAGCCTAACCTAGCTCTGCTCTATTCAACTTTACTCATCTCTACATTTCTTTACTCTGCTCCACTCTCCTCTACTCTACTAAGGTCTACTCTACTCTACTCTATTTTGCTTTGCCTACTATATGCTGCTCTACTCTTCTCTGTTCTGTTCTGCTCTACTCTACTCTGCTTCACTATCTTATTCACTCCTCCCCTCTCCTCTACTCTCCTCTACTCTACAATACTATACTCTACTCTACTTTACTCTAATCTACTCAACTCTACTCTATTCAACTCTACTCTAATCTACTCTACTCGACTCTACTCAACTATACTCTAGCCTAGCCTATTCTAGCTCTACTATACTCTACTCTACTATAGCCTAGCCTATCCTAACCTAGCTCTACTCTACTCCACTCTACTCTACACTACTCTGCTCGACTCTACTCGACTCCACTCAATCCTAACCTCATCTATCCTTGCTTAGCCTAGCCTAATCTTGCTCAACTCTACTCTATCCTGCTCTACACTACTCTACTATACTTTACACTACACAGCCCTACTCTACTATACTCCATTCTGCTCTACTCTACTCTACTTTTCTCTTCTACTCTACTTTGCTTAGCTCTACTCTACCCTTTTTTGCTTTCCTCTGCTCACCTCTAATCTATTCTATTCTACTATACTATACTTTATCCTAATCTACTCTACCCTTCTCTAATCTAAATTACTGTACTCTACTCTACTCTCGCCAAGTCGAACGTAACCAATCCTAGCCAAGCTTTTCTACACTTTACACTACACTACTCCACTCTATTCTACTCTACTTTGCTCTAGCTTAGCCTAACCTAACCTAGCTCTGCTTTGCACTGCTCTACTCTGCTCTTCTCTACTCTACTATGCTCTGCTCTGCTCTATTATACTATTATTTGCTATGCTCTACTTTATAATGCTCCACTCTTTTCTGCTCTCCTCTACTCAACTCTGCTCTACTTTGCTCTACTCTACTCTACTCAACTCTACTCTCTTAGACACTACTCTAGCCTCACCTAGCCTAACCTAACCTAGCTCTAGTCTATTCTACTCTGCTAAACTCTACTCGACTCTAGCCTCGGCTAACCTATCCTAGTTAGGCTAGCCTAACCTAGCTCTACTCTGTTCTTATCTACTCTGCTCTATAATACTCTACTCTGCTTGCTCTACTTTGCTCTACTCTACTCTATTTTAGCAATCCTAGCCAAACCTAACCTTGCTTTACTCTACTCCACACTACTCTACTTTAGCTAACCTAACCTAGCTTAGCCCAACTAGACTAGCCTAATGTAGCTCTACACTATTATACTCAACTCTACTCTTCTCTACTCTACCCTACTGTGCTCTACTTTACTCTTTTCTACTCTACTCAAGCCTAGCCTAGCTTTGCGTAACTTTGTTCTACTCAACTCTTCTCTACTATATTCTTTTCTACTCAGTTATACTCTATTCTCCTCTAGTTTGCTCTGTTATGCCCTACTTTTCTACACTCTACTTTACTCTACCCTACTCTACTCTAGCCTTGCCTAGCCTAACCTAGCCTAACTAATGTCAACTCTCTTATACTCTACTCTATTATAATCTACCCTACTTTACTCTACCCTAGCCCAACCTAGCTTAACCTAGATCTACTCTACCCTACTCCACTCTACTCCACTAGACTATACTCCACTCTACTATACTCTCTACTCTACTTTAACCTAGCCTAGCTTGGCCCAACAAAACCTAGCTTTACTCTACTCTACTCTAGCCTAGGTTGGCCTAGCTAAGCCAAGCCTTACCTAGTCTGGCCTTGCAAAAAATAACCTAACTCTACTCAGTTATACTCTGCTCTTCTCTGCTCTACTTTACTCTACTCTACCCTACTCTACTCTACTCAATTATACTCTAGCCTAGCCTCGCCTAACCTAGCTCGTCTCTATTCTACTCTACTCTATCCTAGCCTAGCCTACCCTAGCTTGGCCTAGCCTAACCTTGCTCTACTCTACTCTACTCTAACCTAGCTTACTTTAACCTAACCTAGCCCTACTCTATTATACTCTACTCTCGCCTAGCATAGCTTAACCTTGCCTAGCATAGCCTAGCCTAACCTTACTCTGCTCTACTCTAATGTGCTTTGCTATACTCTTCTCTACTTTTATCTATCCTATTCTGCTCTAGTTTACCCTACCCTCTCTGCTCTTCTCAGCTCTAGTCTACTTTACTTTACTCTAAGCTAGTTTAGCTTAGCCTAACCTAGCTATACTTTACTCTGCTCTACTCTACTTTAGTCTAGCTTGGCTTAGCCAAGCCTAAGCTTTCTCTACTCTATTATGCTCAACTCTGCTATGCTTTGCTCTACTCTACTCCAATCTACTCAAATATAGCCTAGCCAAGCCTTGCCTAGCTTAACCTAACCTAGCTCTACTCTACTCTTCTCTACTTTAATCTACTCTATCCTACTCTACTCCAGCCTAGCCTAACCTAACCTTGCCTAGCCTAGCCTACCTTAGCCTAGCCTAACATAGCTTTACTCTACTTTTCTCTATTATACCATGCATTACTCTGCTCTACTCTATGTTCCTCTACTCTACTCTACTCTACTCTATTCTATTCTACTCTACTCTACTCTACTCTAACCTAGCCTAATAGAGGTTAACTTAACCTAGTTCTCTATACTCTAATCAACTCTGCTCTACTTTGCTGTGCTCTGTTCTACTCTACTTTGCTCAGCTCTTCTCTACTCTGCTCTACTTTGCTCTGGTCTACTCTACTCTACTCTACTGTAACGTATCCTAGCTTAGACTAGCCTAGCCTAACCAAGCACTACTTTACTCTAATCATCTCTACTCTACTCTACCTTACTCTATTCTAGCCCAGTTTAACCAAACCTATCGTTCTCTAGCCTAACTTAGCCTAGCCTGGCCTAACCTAATTCTACTCTACTCTACTCTATTATACTCTACTATATTTTACTCTACTCTATTCTAACCTAACCTAGCTTAGCTTAGCCTATCTTAACTCTACTTTGCCCTACTCTGCTCTAGCTAGACTAGCCTAACCTAACCTAGCACTACTCTACTGAACTCTATTGCACTCGACTCTCCTATGCTCTACTCTGGTATTCTCTGTTCTTCTCTGCTCTTCTCTCTTCTACTCTACTCAGCTCTACTATACTTTTGTCTACTTTGTCGTGCTCTACTATACTCTAATCAGTTATGTTCTACTCTTTCCTATTATACTTTACTCTACATTACTCTACTTTACCCTAGTCTACTCTAACCTAGTTTACCCTAGCCCAGACTTGCCTAACTTAACCAAGCTCTACTATACTCTACTTCATTCTACTCTACCTTACTTTATTCTTACTTAGCCTAGCCTAACTTAGATCAACTCTGCTCTACTCTACTCTACTCTACTATTCTATACCATACTTTGCTTTGCTCTGCTCTTCTCTACTCTACTATATTCTATTTTACTATACTCTACTCTATTGTGCTATGCTCTACTCTACCTTACTTTAGCCAAGCCTAACATAGCCTAGCCTAACCTAGCACTACTCTACTCTAGCCTTGCCCAGCCTAGCCTACCAAAGCCTAACCTAGCCTAGCTTAACTTAGCTTTACTCTACTCTAATCTATTATACTATGCTCTAATCTACTATGCTTTGATCTACTCTACTCTAACCAAGCCTATCCTATCCCAACCAAACATACCTAGCCTAGCCAACCTTACTCTAACCTAGTCTAGCCTAGCCTATCCTAAACTTGCTCTACTCTACTCCACTTTACTCTACTCAACTCTACTCTACTCTACTAAACTTTTCTCTAATCTAGCAAAACCTAGCCTGGCCTAACATAACTCTTCTCTACACTACTCTAGCTTAGCCTAGCCTTATCTAACCTAGCTTTGCTATGCTCTACTCTACTCTACTCTACTCTACTCTACTCTACTTTGCTCTACTATATTCTACTCTACTCTTCTTTACTTTGCTCTGCTCTACTCTACTCTACTCTACTTGAGCCAAGCCTACCCTAGCCCTAACCTAGCCTGACATAACTCTACTCTTCTCTACTCTATTTTATTCTACTCTACTCTAGCCTAGCTCAGCTTAACCTAGCCTAGCCTAACCTAGCTTTACTTTACTTAACTCTACTATACTCTACATTCTATTCTACTCTACTTTAACCTAACCTAGCCTAGCTTAACCTAACTCTAATCTTCTCTACTCTACTCTACTCTATCCTACTCTAGCAAAGCTTAACCTAGATTAACTTATCTCTGCTAGGCTCTACTTTGCTCTGCTCTACTAACTCTACTATGCTCTGCTTTTCTCTACTCTACTCAGTTCTACTCTTCTCTACTCCACTCTACTCTACTCTATCCTAGCCTAACTGAGCTCCACTCTACTCTACTCTACTCTACTCTAGCCTAGCTTAGCCTACCCTAACCTAGCCTAGCCTAGCTTAGAGTAGACCAACATAGCTCTACTCTACTATATTGTAGTCTACTGTACCATACTAGACATTACTTTACTCTACTCTACTGTACTCTACCTGACTCTAACCTAGCCTCGCTTAGCCAGACCAAATTTAACTCTACTCTACTCTTTTCTAGCCTAGCTAACTTATCTCTGCTCTGCTCTGCTCTACTCTATTATACTCTACTCTATTTTGCTCTACTCTACTCTACTTTACTCTGCTTCTCCACTCTACTCTACTCTACTATACTCTATTATACTCTAGCCTAGCCTAGCCTAACCTAACTTTACCCTGCTTTACCCTACTATACTCTATCCTAGCCTAGCCTAACCTTGCTTTACTCTACTCTAATCTACTCTACTCTACCCTACTCTACTCTACTCTACTCAGTTATACTCTTCTCTACTCTACTTTATTCTACTTGACTCTACTCTAACCAAGCCTAGCCTAGCATAGCCCAACCTAGCCCTAAACTACACTACTCTAGCTTAGCCATCTCTAGCTCTGCTCCACTCTACTCTGCTCAACTCTGCTACTGTGCTCTGCTCAACTCTACTCCACTCTACTCTACATTGCCCTACTCTATTATGCTCTTATCTATACTACTCTACTCTACTCTATTGTACTCTATCCTAGACTAGCCTAACCTCAAGCTACTTTACTCTACTGTCTTCTTGCTTAACCTAGCCAAGGCTAGACTTCGCTAGCCTTTCTTAGCCTAGCCTAACCTAGCTTTACTCCACTTTACTAGACTCTACTCTATTCTACTCAACTCAATTCTACTTTACTATAGCCTAGCCTACCCTCACCTAACCTAGCCTAACCTAGCTCTACACTACTCTACTCTACTCGAGCCTAACGTAGCCTAGATTGGCCTAGAATAGCCTAACCTACCTCTGGTCTTCTATACTCAGCCCTGCTCTACTCTACTCTACAATACTCTACTCTTCTCTGCTCTACTCTATATTGCTCTACTCTACTCTTCTACTTTACTCAGCTCTACTTTGCATTGCGTTGCTCTGCTCTGCTCTTCTCTCCTCTCCTCTACATTACTCTGCTCTACTCTACTCTACTCTACTTTACTCTACTCTATTTTGCTCTACTCTTCTTCACTCTACTCTATTCTACTCTACTCTATTCTACTATGCTCTACTTTACTCTTGCCTAAGCTAGCTTAATCAAGCTCTACTCTACTCAACTCTACTCTACTCTAATCTAGGCTATCCTAGCCTAACCTACCCTAGCCTAAGCTAACCTAACCTTGCTCTACTCTACTCTACTCTAACTTAGCCTTGCCTAGCCTAACCAAGCTTTACTCTACTCTACTATACTCTTGCCTAGCCATGCCTAGCCTAGACTAGTTTAGCCTAACCTAGCTCGTCTATACTCTGTTCTACTTTACTATGCTCTGCTCTATGCTTTTTTGCTCTACTCCACTTTGCTCTACTCTACTTTAATCTTTACTCATGCATAGCCTTACTTAGCCTAGCTTAACCTAGCTCTACTCTACTCTACTCTACACTAGCCTAGCCTAGCCTAGCTTAGCCATACCTAACCTAGCTCTGCTCTACTTTAATCTACTCCACTCTACTCTACTCTACTCAGTTCCACTCTACTCTACTCTAACCTGACCTAGCCTAGCCTTGCTTAACCTAGCATAACATAACCTAGCTAGGCTAACTTAGCTCTACTCTACTTTTCTTTGCTTTATTGTGCTCTATTCTAATATGTTTTTCTTTGATCCACTCTACTTTATACTACTCTGCTCTACTATGCTCTATTATTCTTTACTCTGCTCCACTCTACTCTACACTACTCCAGCCTAGCCTAGCTTAACCTGACCTAGCCTTGCCAAAGTTAGCTCTACTCTACTATACTCTACTTGAGCCTAGACCAGCTTAGTCTAACCTAGCATAGCCTAACCTAACACTACTCTACTCTACTCTACTATACTATACTTTAATTTATTTTTGCATAGACTAGCCTACCCAAGCCAAGCATAGCTTCACTCAACCAAACCTAGTTTTACTCTACTCTACTCTACATTTCTTTACTCTACTCTACTCTACTCTACCCTACTCTACTCTGCTCTACTCTACTCTACTTTACTCTAGCCTTGCCTAGCCTAGCCTAGCCAAGCCTAACCTAGCTCTACTCTACTCTATTCTACTATGCTATGCTCTACTCTACTCTGTTCTACTTTTCTCTACTCTTCACTACTCTCTTCTACTTTATTATGCACTTCTTTACTCTACTTTGGTCTACTCTATTCTTCTCTTCTCTGCTCTTCTTTGCTCTACTCTACTCTATTCTGCTCTGCTCAACTCTACTCTACTATGCTCTACTTGGTTATGGTCTGCTCTCGTCTCCTCTCCTCCCCTCTCATCGCCTCTCTTCTACTCTACTCTACTCTACTCTACTCTTCTCTACTCTATTCTGCTCTACTCTACTCTGCTCTATTCTACTCTACCCCACTCTACTCTAAAATACACAAGCATAACCTTGCCTAGCCTAGCCTAATCTTGCTCTATTATACTCTACTCTACTCTTCTCTAGCCTAGCCTAGCCTAGCATACCCTAGCCTACCCTAGCTTACCCTAGCTCTACTCATCTTTACTCTCCTCTACACAACTGTACTCAAATCTACTCTAGCCTTGCCTACCCTAGCCGAACCTAGCTTTAGTCTGCTCTACTCTACTAAGCTCTTCTCTGCTTTGCTCTATATTACTCTACTCTACTCTACTCTGCTCTCTTCTCCTTAACTCTACTCTATCTTATTCTATTCTACTCTACTATACTCTACTCTACTATAGTCCAACCCAACCTAGCATAGCCTAGCCTAGCATAACCTAGCATAATTTCGCTCTACTCTATTTTACTCTACTCTACACTACTATATTCTTACCTAGCCTAGCCTGGCCTAGCTTTGCCTAGCCTAGCCTGACCTAGCCTAACCTAGCTCTACTTTACCATACTCTACTTTACATTATTCTACTATACTCTACTTTACTCTACTCTAGCCTTGTCTTACCTAGCCCAGCCTAGAGCCCAGCCTAGCATAACATTGCTCTGGTCTACTCTATTATGCTATGCTCTACTCTACTCTGCACAGCACTTTTTTACTCTACTCTACTCTAGCCTAGCTTAGCCTAGCCAACCATAGTTTAGCTTTACTTAGCTTAGCCTAACCTAATTGAGCTCTACTATACTCTACTCTACTCTACTCTGTTATACTCTACTCTAGTCAAACCTAGCTTAACCTAACCTAGCCCAGCTTAGCCTAGCCTAACTTAGCTCTTTTTGACTCTACCTTACTTTGCTTTGCTCTACTCTACTCTACTCTACTCAACTATGCTCTGTTTACCCCGCTCTGCTCTACTCTACTCTACTCTTCACTATTTTGCTCTACTTTGTTTTTCTCTACACTGCTCTAATCTACTCTAGCTTAACTTAACTTAGCTTAGCCTAACTTAGCTCTACTCTACTCTACTTTAATCAACTCTACTCTACTCTACTCTAGCCTAGCCTAGCTTAGCTCAACCAAACCTAGTTCTACTCTATTACTATTTACCCTACTCTACTCTACTATACTCTACTCTACCCCACTCTGCTCTACTCTACTTTACTATACTCTACTCCACTCTACTCTATCCTAGCCTAATATAGCTCTATTGACTTTACTCTACTCTACTATACTCTACACTGCTCTGCTTTACTCTGCTCAACTCTGGCTTAGCCTAGCTAAGCTAGCCTAACCTAGCTCTACTCTACTATACTCTTCTCTACTTTTCTCTTCTCGGCTCTACTCTCTACTTTTCTTTACTTTTGCTCTTTTTTGCTCTGCTCTGCTCTTTACTACTCTATTTTACTCTGCTCTGCTCTGCTCTACTCTACTCTGCTTATCTCTACTCTACTCTGCTTACTCTGCTCTGCCTAATCTAGCCTAACCTAACCTAGCCAAATATAGCTCTACTCTACTCTACTACTATACTCTAGCTTTGCATACCCTAACCTTGCCTAGCCAATCTTAACCTATAGCTTAGCTCTACTCTACTCTTGTTTAGCCTAGCCTAACTAAGCTTAGCCTAGCTTAACCAAGCTCTTGTCTTCTTTGCTCCACTTTGCTCTGCTCTGTGCTGCTTTGTCCTACTTTATTGTACTCTGCTCTGCTCTCCTCTCTATGGCTCTAATCTGGTCTCCCCTCCCCTCCTCCCCTTGCCTCTCCTCTCTTCCATTATAATCAACTCTACTATATTGTACTCTTCACTACTCTACTCTACTCTACTATACACTACTATACTCTACTCTACTCTAACCTAGCCTAGCCTCACTTAGCCTAACCAAGCTCTACTCTGCTCTATTCTAGTCTAGCCTTGTTAGCTTAGCCTATCCTAGCACTACTCTGCTCTACTCTGCTCTATTCTACTCTACTTTACTCTTCTCTACTCTGCTCTTCTCGTCTCTACTCTGCTTTACTCTACTCTACTCTACTCTAGTCTAATTTACTCTACTCCAACCTTGTTTAGCTGAGCATAGCCTATACTAGCTTTAATCTACTATACTCTACTTTACTCTGCTCAACTCTACTCTTGCCTAGCCTAGCTGAGCCTATCCTAGCCTAGCCTAACCTAGCTCTACGTTACTTTACTCCACTCTACTCTACTCTACTGTACTCTAATCTAACCAAGCTAAACCTAGTTGTACCTATAGTCCACTCTACTCTACTCTGGTCTGCTCTACCTTACTCTTCTTTTATCTGCTTTATTTTTATCTCCTTAACTCTACTTTAATCTGCCTTACTCTGCACTGCTCTTCTCTACTACATAATGCTCCAATTTCCTTTGCTCCATTCTGCTTTGTTTTACTCTATTCTGCTTTACTTTACTCTACTCTACTCTTGCCTAGCCTAACCTAGCTCTACTCTACTCTACTCTACTACTCTAGCCTTGCTTAGCCTAGCATAACTTAACCTAACATGGCTCTACTCTACTTTACTTTGCTTTACTCTACTCTAGCCTAGCCTAGCCTAACTTAGCTCTACTCTCCTTTGGTCTACTATGCTCTACTCCACCATACTAAGCTCTGCTCTACTCTTCTTTGCTCTGCTCTACTCTATTCTACTCTACTCTACTCTACTCTAATTTAGTTGAATTTTTCCTTCTTTTGCCTAACCTCGCCTTGCGTAACCTAGATTTACTCTACTCTATTCTACTCTACCCTACTCCACTCTACTCTACTCTAGCCTAGCCAAGCCTAACTTAGCTAACCTTAGCATAGACAAACTTAACTCTACTCTTCTCTTCTCTACTCTGATTTGCTCTGCTATACTCTGCTCTACTCTACTACACTCTACTCTACTTTTCTCTACTCTATTCTACTATACTCTACTCTACTCTACTCTATTCTACTATAGCCTAGCCTAACCTAGCTCTACTCTACTATACTCTACTCTACTTTACTCTACTCTACTTTACTCTACTTTACTCTACTCTAGCCTAGCCTGGCCTACCCTATCCTTGCCTCGCCTAGCCTAGCCTAACCTAGTTTTACTTTACTCCACTCTACTCTGCTCTTCTCAACTCTACTCTACTCTATACTACTCTACTCTAATCTACTCTACTCTACTCTACTCTACTCTAACCTTGCCTCGCCTTGCCTGGCTTAGCCTAGCCTAACCTAGCTCAACTCTACTCTATAATGCCCTACTCTACTAACCTCTAGCCTAGACTAACAAAGCCTAGACTAGCCTAACCTTGCTCTACTCTGCTCTGCTCCACTCTACTCTACTCTACCCTAATCTACTCTATTTTTCTCTTCTCTACTTCGCTTACTCTACTTTGCTCCACTATACTCTACTCTACCCTAGTCTGCACTACTCTGCCACAATCGGCTCTTGTATGTAATGCTCTACTCTATTTTGCTCTACTTTGCACTGCTCTACTTTACTCTACCCTACTCTACTTTATCTGAGCTTAGCCTAGCCAAACCTCGCTCTAATCTACTATGATCTACTAATCGAGCTTAGCATAACTTAGCCTAGCCTAACATAACTTAGCACAGCTCTACTCCATTCTACTCTACATTAGCCAAACAATCGTAGCCTAGCCTTGCCTAGACTGGTTCTTCTCTGCTCTACTTTACTCTACTTTGCTCTGCTCTGTTATACCCTACAATGCTCTGCTATACTCTACTCTACTTTGCTTTACTCTATTTTTCCCTAATCTACTCTACTCTACTCTAGTCTACTCTAGTATAGTTTAGCCTAGCCTAGCCTAACCTAGATCTTCTCTACTCTACTCTACTCTACTCTACTCTACTCTACTCTACTGTACTCTACTCTACTCTACTCTATGCTACTCTACTTTATCTTAGCCAACCCTAGCCTTGCCTAACCTTGCCTACTCTACTCTACTCTACTATACTCGACTCTACTCTAACCTTGCCTAGCCTCGTCGAGCTTAGCTTAACCTAGCTCTACTCTACTCTGCTTTACTCTACTCTTCTTTGTTCTGCTCTACTCTACCCTATTCTACTCTGCTATACTCTATTCGGTTCTGTGTTTCTCTGCTCTGCTCTACTCTACTCTACTCTATTATACTCTACTCTACTCTACGCTAACCTAGCTCTACTCTTCTATACTTTACTATATAATACTCTACTCCTTTGTACTATACTATACTCTACTCTGCTTTACTATACTTTAACCTAGCATAGCATAGCCTAACCTTGCTTTACTCTACTTTACTATACCCTACTCTATTCTACTCTACTCTATAATACTCTACTCTACTATACTCTACTCTACTCTACTTTACTCTACTCCACTCTACTCTATTGTACTTTAACCTAGTCCAGTCTATCCTAACCTAGCTTTGCTTTGCTCTACTTTATGATACTCTACTCTACTCTTGCCTAGTTGAACCTAACATTATCTTACTCTACTCTATTCTACTCTACTCTTCTCCACTTTACTCTACTCTATTATACTCTTGCCTAACCAACCCAAGCCTAGCCTAGCTTAACCTTACTCTTCTCTACTCTATTATACTCTATTATACTTTAATATACTCAACTCTACTCTACTCTATCCTATCCTAGTATAACCTAGCTCTACTCTACTCTACTCTACTTAACTCTACTCTATCCTATCCTAGTATAACCTAGCTCTACTCTACTCTACTCTACTTAACTCTACTCCATTCTGGCCTAGCCTAACCTAACTCTACTTTGCTTTACTCTACTTAGCTGTACTTTGCTCTACTCTACTATACCCTATTTGGCTTTATCTATTCTACTCTAGCTTAGCCTAACCTAACCTTGCTCTACTCTCCTCTACTCTAGCCTAGCCAAACCAAGCCATCCTTAGCCTCGCCTAGCCTAACCTAGCTCTACTCTACTCAACTCAACTCTACTCTGCTCTTCTCTATTCTACTCTAACCTTTCCTAGCCTTACCTAGCCTAGCCTAACGTAGCGTAACCTAGCTCTACTCTACTCTGCTTTGCTCTGCTTTACTCTACTATGTTCTATTCTACTCTGCCCTACTCTACTTTGCTCTACTGTGCTATGCTCTACTCTACTCTTCTTTACTCTACTTTGCTCTGCTCTACTCCACAGTGCTATGCTCTTCTCTACTCTACTCTACATTGCTCTACTCTGCTCTACTGTACTCTGCTCTACTCTACTATACTCTACTCTAGCCTAGCCTAGCCTAACTGGGCTCTACTCTACTCTGCTCTACTCTACTACAGTCTAGCCTAACCTAGCTTAGCATAGCCTACCCTAACATAACCTAACCTAGCTTAACTCTGGTCTACTCTATTATACTCCATTATACTCTACTGTACTTTACTCTACACTACTCCACTCTAGGTTAACCTAAATTATCTGAGCCTAACCTAGCTCTACTCCATTCTACTCTACTCTACTCTACTCTACTCTACTATACTACACTCTACTATATTTTACTCTACTATACCCTATTCTACTTTACAATACTCTATTCTAACCTAGCTTAGCCTTACCTTGCCTAGGATGGCTTAGCCTAACCATGCTCTGTTCTACTATGCTCTACTCTACTCTACTTTGTTCTACTCTAGTCTGCTCTGCTCTACTTTGCTCTGCTCTGCTCTCCTCTACTCTAATCTGCTTTGCTCTGCTCCACTCTACCTTAGCCTAGCCTAGCCTAACCAAGCTCTACTCTACTCTAGCCTAGCTAACCCCAGCCTATCCTAGCTTCAACCAATGCAACTTAGCTCTACTCTTCTCTACTCTAGTCTACTCTACTATACAATATTCTACTCTAGTCTACTCTCTATTTTATTCTACTCTACTTAATTCTATCCTAGCCTTGCCTAACCTTACCTAACCTAGCTCTACTCAGCTCTACTCTAGCATAGCCTACCCTAGCCAACCTTAGCCTAACCTACCACTGCTCTACTCTACTCTGTACTGCTCAATTTTACTCTACTCTACATTACTCTGCTATGCTCTTCTCTACTCTGCTCTGCTCCACTCTACCTTGCTCTGTTTTGCTTTGCTCTACTCTACTCTACCCTACTCTATTGTACTCTACCCTAGCCTAGCCTAACCTTGCTCTACTCTACTCTACTCTACTCTACTCAACTCTACTATACCTACTCAACTCTACTCCATTATACTCAACTCTATTCCACTCTAGCCTAGCCTAGCTTGGCCTAGCATAACCTATCCTAACCTAGCATAGCCTAGATTAGCCAAACTTAGCTCTATTCTACTATATTATACTCTACTCTACTATACTCTTCTCTACTCTACTCAACTCTACTCTATTATACTTTACTCAAACTAGCTTAGCCTAACCTAGCTCTACCCTACTCTACTCCAGCCTAGCTTAGCCTAACCTAGCTCTGCTCATCTCAAATCTGCTCTGCTCTACCCTACTCTACTCTACTATATTCTACTCTTCTCTACCCTACTATATTCTACACTACTCTATTCTACTCTACTCTACTCTACTCTACTCTGCTCTACTCTACTCTACTCTACTTTTCTTTACTCTAGCCTAGTGTAGTTTATCCTAACCTAGCCTAGCTAAACCTGAACTAGTTGTACTCTACTCAACTCTACTCTACTCTACTCCACACTAGCATAGCCTAGCTTAACTTAGCCTAGTTTAACCTTGCTCTATGCTTCTTTACTTTACTCTACTCTACTCCACTTCAATATACTCTACTCTACTATACTCTACTCAAACTTATCCTAGCAAAGTCTAGCCTAACCTAGCTCTACTCTACTCTACTCTACTTTAGCTTGCTTAGCCTAAACATAGCCTAGTCTAGCCTAACCTTGCTCTTCTCTACTCTACTCTACTATGTTGTACTCAATTTTGCTCTACTCTACTGTGCTTTACTCAACTTTATTATACTCTACTCTACTATACACTAACCTAACCTAACCTAGCCTAATCTTACTCTACTCTACTCTGCTAAACTTTATTCTATTCTACTCTACTTCACTCCACTTTACTATACTCTACTCTAGCCAAGCCTATTTTTGCTTAACCAAGCCTAGCCTTGCTTTACCTAGCCCTACTCTACTATACTCTACTCTGTATTACTCTTCTCTGCATTATTAGAATCTAGCTTAGTCTAGACTATCCTAGCTCTACTCTATATTACTCTATTCAACTCTACTCTGCTCTACTCTATTCTAGTCCACTCTACTCTAGCCTAGCCTATCCTTACATTGCCTAGCCAAGCCTCACCATGCCTAACCTAGCTCTACTCTACTCTACTCTACGTAAAACTAGTCTAGCCTAACCTAGCTCTACTCCACTATACTCTGCTCCTCTTTATTCTACTTTACTCTACTTAGCTCTACTCTGCTCTGCTCCTCTCTACTCAGTTATGCTATGCTCTACTATGCTCTTTTCTACTCTGCTCTACTTTGCTCGACTCTATTCTGTTCAGCTCTTCTCTACTCTGCTCTTCTCTACTCTCCTCTACTTTAGTTTACTCTACTCTAGCCTAACTTAGCCTAGCTTAGCCCAGCCTAACCTAGCTCTAGTCTACTTTACTCTACTCTACTCTACTATAGTCTACTTTGCCCTACATTAGCCTAGTCTAGCCTATCCTAGCCTACTCTAGCCACGCCTAACCTCACTCTACTCTACTCTACACTAATCTACATTATTCAACTCCACTCTATTCTAACTTTACCTATCTTTGCCTAGCCTAATGTAACCCTACTCTACTCTACTTTACCCTCACCTAGGTCTACACATCTCTACTTTGCTCTGCTCTATTTTGCTCTGCTTTGCTTTGCTCTGCTCTACTCTACTCTTCTCTGGTTCGCTCTGGTCTGCTCTGCTTTGCTCTACTCTGCTCTTCTTCTCTCTCCTATGCTCTACTCTACACTGCTCTAGTCTGTCTGCTCTATTATGCTCTATTCTTTTTTGTTTTGATTAGTTTTGCTATGCTCTACTCTATCCTAGCCTAGCATAGCCTCACCTAACCTAGCTCTACTCTACTCTACTCTGCTCTGCTCTATTTTGCTTAGCTCAAATGAACCCTAGTTTAATCTTCTCTACTTTGCTCTACATTACTCTACTCTATGCTATTATGCTCTTCTTTATTCCACTCAACTCTACTCTGCTCTACTCTACTCTATTCTACTCGGCTTTACTCTACTCCACTCTACTATTCACTACTATGCTCTACTCTGCTCTATTTAATTCTACAATACTTAACTCCATTCTCTTCTAGCCATGTTTAGCCTAGCCTGAACTTTGTCTACTCTACTCTACTCTAACTTACTCTACTCAACTCCATAATTGCATAGCTTAGCCTAGCCTAACCTATCTTAGGCGAGCCTAGCCTAACCTAGCTCTACTAGATATTACTCTACTCTACTCAACTCTAATCTACGCTACTCTACTCTACTCTAACTTAGACTTGCCTAGCCAAGCATAACCTAGCTTTACTTACTCTACTATAGCCTAGCTTAGCCTAACCTAGCCTAACCTAGCCCAACCTAGCTCTACTTTACTTTGCTTTACTTTGCTTTGCTCTACTCTACTCTACTCTACTTTGCTCTACTATGCTCTACTCAACTCTACTCAACTCTATTATACTCTAGCTTAACATAGCATAACCTAGCTCTACTCAACTCAACTTTACTCTACCTACACTACTCATACCTAGCTTTACTTAGCCTAGCCTAACTGAGCTATACTCTACTCTTCTTTACTTTACTCTAGCTTAGCCAAACCTAGCCTAACCTAGCTCTACTCTACCCTACTCTACTATACTCTACTCTACTCTACTCTAGCCTAGCTTAGCCAAGCCAAGCTTATCCTTGCTCTACTCTACTTTAATGTATTCTATCATAGCCTAGCTTAGCTTAACCAAGCCTATCTTAGCTTAGCCTAGTGTGGCCTAGCATAACTTAGCTTTGCTTTACTCTACCCTACTCTGCTTTTCTTTGCTCTACTCAACTATGCTATTCTCTGCTCTATGCAGCTCTACTCTACACTACTCTACTCTACTTTGCTCTACTATACTCTACTCTATTACACTCTAGCATAGCCTTACTTAATCTAGCTCTGCTCTACTCTACTCTACTCAACTCTAATCTAGTCTAGTCTACTTTACTCTACACTATCATAGTGAAGCCTAGACAAGTCAAACCTAGCTTTGTTCTGCTCTGCTCTACTCTACTCTTGCCTAGCCTAGCCTAACCTAGCTCTAGTCTACTCTACTCTGCTCTACTCTATTATGGTCTGCTCTATTCTACTCTGCTTTACTCTACTCTACTTTACTCTATAGTACTCTAGCTTAGCCTATAAAATCCTAACACCACTCTACTCTATTATACTCTACTATCCTATACTTTACTCTAGTTCACTCCACTCTTCTATACTCAACTCTAGCCAAGCCTAACCTAACCTAGCCTAGCTTAGCCTAACCTAGCTCTACTTTACTCTACTTTACTATATTATACTCTACTCTACTCTACTCTACTCTACTTTATTCTACTCTACTTTATGCTACTCTACTCTAATCTACTTTATTCAACTCTACTCTAACATAACCTACCCTAGCTTAGCCTAACCTAGCTCTACTTTACACTACTCTACTCTACTCTACTCCACTCTAGCCTAACCTAGCCTAGCCTTAGCTAACCTAGCTCTGCTATACTCTACTCTTCTCTTCTCTATTATACTCCATACTGCTCTACTCTACACTACTCATCTCTTCTCCACTCTACTCTGCTCTGCTATTCTTTGCTTCACTGTACTCTGCTCTGGCCTACTCTACTCTATTCTGCTCTAGACTAGCTCGCCTAACCTAACCTAACTCTACTCTACTCTACCTTATTCTATCCTTGCCTAGCCTAACCTAGCCTAGTATAACCTAACTCAGCTCTACTCTATTCTATTATACTATATAATACTCTACTCTACTCTATAATACACTACTCTAAACAAGCCTCACCTTGCTTTGCTTAGCCTAGCTCTACTCTACTCTACTCTACTCTACTCTACTCTTCTTTGCTCTCCTCGACTCTTCTCTGCTTTGCTCTACAATGCTCTGCTCTACTCTACTCTACTATACTCTACTCAACTCTAGCCTAGCCTTGCCTTATCTAGCCTAACCTACCTCTACTCTACTCTACTCCATTCTTCTCTACTCTACTCTACTCTACTCCACTCTATTCTAGCTTAGCTTAGCCTCACCAAACCTATCATACCTTAGTCTAGCCAAACTTAGCCTAAGCTAGCTCTACTATACTCTACTCTACTCTACTCTAATCAAGCCTAACTTAGCCTAGCCAAACCTAGCTCTGCTCTATTTTACTCTAGCCTATCCTAGCTTAACCTAAACTTGCTCTGCTATGCTCTTCTCTGCTCTACTCTACTCTACTATACTTTACTCTACCTGAACCTAACCTAACCTTGCTTTACTCTACTCAACTCAACTCCACTCTAGCCTAGCCTAACCTAGCCTAGCTTAGCCAAACCTAACCTAGCTCTACTCTACTCTTCTCTACTCTGGTCTACTATGCTCTACTGTGCTCTACTCTACTCTACTCAGCTTTGCTCTACTCAACTCTATTCTAGTCACTATTCTCTATTATGCTCTATAATGCTCTATTCTACTCTACTCAGCTCTGCTTTACTCTGCTCTACTCTACTTTGTTCTACACTATCTTTCTATGCTCTTCTTTACTCTACTCAACTTCACATTACTCTAATCTTCTATACTATACTCTACTCTACTCTAACTTAGCCTAACCTAGCCTAACTTAGATTAGATTAGCCTAGCTTAGTCAAACATAGCTTTACTCTATTTGCTCTACTCTACACTACTTTTTTCTACTCTATTATAGTCTATTCTACATTACTCTACTCTATTTTGCACTGTATTGCTCAACTCTACTCTGCTCTACTCTACTCTAATCTAGCCTAGCCTTTCCTAGCCAAGCCTGGTCCCTCTATCCTCATCTAGCCTAGCCTAGCCTAGCTTAACCTTGCTCTACTCTACTCTATTCTACTCTAGCCTAGACTAACCTAACCTAACTTAACTTAATCGAGCCGAACCTAGCTCTGCTCTACACTACTTTACTCTATTCTATTACTCTACTCTAGCCTAGCCTAGCCAAGCTTAGCTTCGCATAACCTTACCTAGCTCAGCTTTACTCCACTTTATTTTACTCTACTTTACTCTTCTTTAGCCTAGCTTAACCAAGCTCTATTCTACTCTACTTTGCTCTACTCTACTCTACTCTACTTTATTCTACCTTACTCTACTCTTCTCTACACTACTATGCTCTCATTTTCTCTACTCTTATCTGCTTTTCTTTGCTCTCTTATGCTTTCCTCTCCTCCCCTCTCTTCCCCTCTCCTCTTTTCTACTCTACCCTATACTCTACTCTACTTTACTCTACTATACACTACTCTACTCTACTCTACCCTACTCTACTCTACACTACTCTGCTCTACTGTAACCTTGCCAAGAATAACTTAGCTCTACTTTACTCTATTATACTCTAGCTTAGCTTAAACTAGCATAGCCTAAGCTTCCTCTACTCTACTCTGTTATGTTGTACCTTACTCTACTCTACTCTACCCTACTCTTCTCTGCTTTTTTCTACTCTACTCAACTCTAATCTACTCTATTCTACTCTACATTACTCAAGATTAGTTTAGCCTAACGTAGCCTAGCCTAGCCTAAAGAAGCTCTACTCTACTCTACTCTACTCTATTATACTATAGTCTAGCCCATCCTAGCCTAGCCTAGCTTTCCCAAGCCAAACCTAGCCTAGCCTAGCCTAATCTAGCTTTATTCTACTTTACTCTACTCTACTATACTCTATTCTATCTTAGCATAACCTAGCTCTACTCTACTCTAGTCTACTCTACTCTACTCAACTCTACTCTACTTTTCATTAGTCTACTCTGCTCTCCTCTACTTTGCTCTAATCTACTCTACTTTACTCCACTCTACTCTACATTACTCTACTATGCTCTACTCTACTCTTCTTTATTCTACTCTTTTCTACTCTGTTTTGCTCTACTCTACTTTACTCTGCTCTACTCTAGCCTAACCTAGCTTAGCTTTGTGTTGCTCCACTCTACTTTACTCTACTCTACTCTATTCTACTCTGTTTTACTTTACTATACTCTACTCTACTCTACTCTAGTCTACTCTAGCCTAGTTAGCCTAGCATAGCCTTGCTTAACCTAGATCTACTCTACTCTACTCTACTCTACTCTACTCTACTCTACTCTACTCTACTCTACTCTAGCCCAACCAAGCCTAGCCTAGCCAAACATAGCCTAGCCTTAGCCTAACTTAGCTATACTCTTCTCTTCTCAGCTCTGCTTTTTTCTGCTCTACTTTGCTTTGCTATGCTATGCTCTACTTTGCTCTACTCTACTCTACTCTACTCTATCCTACTCCACTATACTTTGCTCTACTATACTCTAGCCTAGCCTAGCCTAACTTAGCTCTACTATACTCTACTCTACTCTGGCCTAGCTTAGCCTACCCTATCCTTGTCTATCCTAGTCGAGCTTAACTTAGCTCTACTCTACACTACTCTACTCTACTCTTCTCTACTCTTCTCTATTCTATTCTACTTTACTCTACTCCACTCTACTATATTATACTCTAAATTAACCCAGCCTAGCCTAGTCTAACCTTGCCTACTCTACTCTACTCTACTATACTCTACCCTACTCAACTTTAGCCATACCTAGCCTAGCCTAACCTTGCTCGACTCGGCTTTGCTCTACTCTGCTCAACCCTGCTCCACCCTACTTCACTTAACTCTACTCTTTTCTACTATCCTCTGCTCTACTCTACTTTACTCTACTCCTGTCTACTCTATTCTACTATACTCTATTCTAGCCTAGCTCAACCTAGCCTAACCTAGCTTTTTGCTACTCTACTCTGCTTTGCTCTGCTCTACTCTACTCTTTTCTACTCTACTCTAGTCTTCTTTGCTCTGTTCTACTATACTCATCTTTGCTCTGCTCTCCATTCTTCTCGACTCTACTCTATTCAACTCTAGTCTTCTGTAGCCTGGTTTAGCTTCTCCAATCCTTGCCTAACCAAGATCTACTCCGCTCTACTCTACTTTACTTTACTCAACTCTACTCTACTCTACTCTACTATACTCTACTCTACTCAACTCTAGCCTTGCCTAGCCTAGCCTAACCTTTCTCGACTCTACTCTATTCTACTCTCCTCAGCTCTGCTCTACTCTACTCTACTCTGTTATATGTTGCTCTACTCTACTCTACTTTACTCTAATATACACTATCTTAGCTAAGCCTAATCTAACTGTACTCTGCTCTACTTTAATCTACTCTAGCCTAGCTTAGCCTACCCTAGCCTAGGCTTTCCTAACCTAGCATAGACTAACGTAGCTCTACTCCACTCTACTCTACTCTACTTAACCTAGCTATAGCGAGCTTAACCTAGCTCAACCCTACTATACTCTACTCTACTATACTCCATTCTACTCTATTCTAATCTACTCAACTCTAGCCTAGCCAACTTAGCTCAACTCTACTCTACTCTGCTCTACTATGCTTTAATCTTCTCTACTTAGGTTTCTTCTACTTTGCTCTACTCTACTCTACTCTTCTATGTTATGCTGTGATCTCTTATCCTCTCCTCTCCTCTCCTCTCCTCTACTCTGCTCTACTCTGCTCTACTTTGCTCTACTCTACTACATTCTACTCTCATTTACTCTCCTTTATTCTATTCTACTCTACTCTACTCTACTTTACATAATTCTACTCTAGCCTAGCTTAGTTGAGCATAACCAACCCTAGCCTAACCTAACCTAGCTCTACTCTACTATACTCTACTCTACTCTACTCTAATCTATTCTATTATATTCTACTCTACTCTACTCCACTCTACTCTACTCTACTCTACTCTACCCTACTATACTCAACTCTACTTTAACCAAGCCTAGCCTAACCTAGCCTCACCTAGCTCTTCTCTACTCTACTCTACCTTGTTCTGCTCTATTCTACTCTTCTTTATTTTTCACTGCTATACTCTTCTCTTTTCTTCTCTGGTTTGCTTTTCTCTATTCTGCACTATTCTGCTTTGCTTTACTTTGCCCATCTCTGCTCTACTCTACTTCACTCCTCTCTAATTTATTCTACTATGCTATACTCTACTCTACTCTGCTCTACTCTAGTCTTCTCAATTCTACTATATTCTAATTTACTTTAACCTAGCCCAACCTAACCTAATAAAGCTCTACTTTACTCTACTCAACTCTACTCTAGCCTAGCTTAACCTAGCCTTACCTAGCCTAGTCTCACCTAGCCTCGTCTAACCTAGCTCTACTCTACTCTACTCCACTCTACTCTATTATACTCTACTCTACTGTAAACTGGCCTAGCCTAGCCTAATGTAGCCTAGCCTAACCTAGGTCTACTTTGCTCTACTCTTCTCCACTCTGCTCTGCTCTGCTCTGCTCTGCTCTACTCTACTCTGCTCTACTCTGCTTTGCCCTACTATGCTTTATGCTACTCTGCTCTTCTATACTCTACTCTACTCAACTCTAGCCTAGCCTTACCTAGCCTAGCCAAACTAAGCTCTACTATACTCTACTTTAATAAACTTTACTTTAGGCTAGCCTAGCATAGCCTAACCCAGCCTAACTTAGCTCTACTCTACTTTACTCTACTCTACTCTAGATTAGCTTAGCCTTGCCAAGCCTAACCTAACTCTACTCTACTCTACTATACTCTAGCATAGCCTAGCTGAGCTTAACCAAGCCTAGCGTAGCTTGGCATACCCTAACTTAGCTTTACTTTGCTCTACTCTGCTCTACTTTTCTCAACTTTGCTCTGCCCTACTATTGTCTACTCTATGTTGCTCTACTTTGCTGTGCACTACTCTGCTCTGTTTTGCTTTGTCCACTCTACTCTACTCTGTTGTACTCTAGCATAGAATAGCGTAATCTAACTCTACTCTATTCTACTCTAAACTACTCTAATCTTCTCTACTCTACTCTACTATACTCTACTCTATTCTACACTAACATAGCCAAGCATAACCTAGTCAAACCTAGCTTTATTCTACTCTACTCTTCCTTACTCTAGCCTAGCCTAGCCTAACCTAGGTGTGCTGTACTATGCTTTGCTCTACTCTACTGTGGTATGCTCTACTCTACTCTACTCTATTTTACTCTTCTCTACTCTACTATATTGTAGCCTAGCCTAGGCTAACCTAGCTATACTATACTCTACTTTACTATACTCTACTACTCTACTCTACTCTACTTTGCTCTACTCTTCTGTACTCTACTCTAGCCTATCCAATATAAGCCCAACCTACACTCGCATAGCCTAGCCTAACCTAACTCTACTCTATTCTACTCTAATCCATTCTACTATGATATGCTCTACTCTACATTACTCTACTTTGTTCTCCACTTCTCTACTCTAGTCTACTCTATTCTACTCTACCCTACTATACTCTAGCCTCGCTTTAACTAGCCAAGAATACTCTAGCAAAGCATAGCCTAACCAAACATAGCTCTACTCTACTTTACACTACTCTACTCTACTTTAATCTACTATATTCTACTATACTCTTACTTAGTTTAGCCTAACATAGCTATACTTTATTCTACTCTACTCTACCCCACTCTACCCCACTCTAGCCTAGCCTAGCCTTGCCTAACCTAGCTCTTGTCTATACTGCTCTGTTCTACTCTACTCTATACTACTCTTCTCTACTCTACTATGCTCTACTCTGCTCTACTTTACTCTACTCGTCTCTGCTCTTCTCTACTCTACTTTGTCTTGCTACACTATACTCTGCTCTTCTCTACTCTACTCCACTCTACTTTGTCCTAGCTTAGCCTAACCTAACCTAATTCTACTCTACTCCACTCCACCCTACTTTACTCTTGCCAAGCCTAACCTAGCCTAGCCTAACCTAACTCTACTCTACTATACTATACTCTGCTCTATTCAAACCTAGCCCACCTTACTTAGCCTAGCTTAGCTCTACTTAACTTAGCTCTACTCTACTCTCTCTACTCTACTCTTCTCTGCTTTGCTCTACAAAGCTCTGCTCTACTCTACTCTACTCTACTCTACTCTACTCAACTCTAGCCTAGCCTTACCTTGCCAAGCCACTCTACTCTATACTACTCTACTCTTGCTTAGCCTAACCTAACCTAGCCTACCCTAGCCTAGTTTAGCTTGGCTTAGGCTAAGCTAGCTCTACTAAACTGTACTGTACTACACTCTACTATACTCTACTATACCCTATTGTACTCTACTCTACTCTACTCTACTCTAATCAAGCTTGATTTCGCCTAGCCAAATCTTGCTCTACCCTACTCTACTCTACTCTACTCGACTCTAGCTTAGCCAAGCCTAAAATTGGCCTACTCTACTCTGCTCTTCTCTGCTCTACTCTATTATACTTTATTCTACTCTACTCTAGCCTATCCTAACCTAGCATAGGCTAACTTTGCTCTACTTTACCCTACTCTACTATACTTTAATCTACGCTACTCTTACTTAGCATAGCTTAGCTCTACTTTAGTCTACTCTACCCTACACTACTCTACTCTACTCTATTCTTGCTTAGCCTAGTTAGCATAGCCTAGCCTAGCCTAACCTAGCTCTATTCTACTTTGCTCTACTCTGCTCTTCTCTACTCTACTCTACTCTATTATACTGTACTCTAGCCAAACCTAACATTGCTTTACTCTACTATACTCTACTCTCCTCTACTCTACACTAGCCTAGCCTAACCTAATGTAGCCTAACCTGGCCTAACCTAGCTCTAATCTTGCTACTCTACTCTACTCCACACTACTTTACTATACTCTAACCTAGCATAGCATAGCCTAACCTAACCTAGATCCACTCTACTCTATTCAAGCCTAGCCTAACAAAGTATAACCTAGCTCTTCTTTACTTTGCTCTGCTCTACACTATTTTGCATGACTCTACTCTACTTTGCTCTACTTCACTCTTCTCTATGCAGTACTACTCTATCCTACTCTACTTTACTCTACTTTGCTCTCTTCTACTCTGCTCTACTCTATTCTACTCTACTCTACTTTAGCCTAGCCTGGCTTAGCCTAGCTTAACTTATCTTAGCTCTACTCTACTCTACTTTACTCTGGCTAGCCTAACCTTGCCTGGCCTAGCCTAACTTAACTTTGCTTTATTCTACTCTATTATACTTTACTCTACTCTACTGTACTCTACTCTATTCTACTTTACTCTACTCAACTCTACCCTACTCTACTCAACTCTTCTCTATTCTACTCTACTCTACTCTACTCTACTCTACTCCACTCTACTCTATTCTTATCTATTCTACTGTACTCTACTCTACTCTACTCTACTTTACTCTACTCTTCTTTACTCTATTCTAACATAGCTTAGGCTAGCCTAGCATAGCATAACCTTGCTCTACTCTACTCTACAAACTCTACTTTGCTCTGCCCTACTCTGCTATGCTCTACTCTATTATACTTAGCTCTGCTCAACTC